>OZ038458.1:16345898-16433898 GCA_964036195.1 Sphaerolaimus hirsutus
GCGACACGATTTGATACAGAAGCTGAATTTAGAAAATCTATCCATCCTTTGAAACCATCACGGCGGTTACACAACACAGAATAAAAGCCACATGTAGTTTTAAATACGACTGTTTCATTTCTAATTTGGTTCCATTCCAAGTTTCGCAAAATAGAAAAATTCAAAATTTCATATCTCGAGTGTGATCTCAAAAAAAACTAGATACTTATTCATCCCAAAAAAATTAAGCATGCATGCGTTTTTGAGCGGCGCGCAGGGCAAAGCCGTGCCCTCGTCGCCGCGCAGCAAGGCTAAAAAGACAGCCAGTCAGCGGGCGCAGCGACTGCCGTGGATTGAGAAATAGTTGGCTCGCTTCCAAATGTTGCAAATGTATTTTCAATTGCGGGATTAGGGTATATTACATGTTTTTATGGGTCGCAAGAAATTTATTTTTGTGGAATATCTCAGATAAAATTGATAAAGTTGATCTCAGTTCCATAAAGTTGTTCAATTTCCCCCATTTTTGCAGTCGGCCGCAGAAAGTGGACGACATCGCGTCGCAAAAAGAAGTTGTTGCAGTTCTGAAGCGCTGCCTGCAGTCGGGCGCCGACGTTCCGCACTTCTTGTTTTACGGGCCGCCCGGCACCGGAAAGACATCTGCCATACTCGCAGTATGCAGGGAACTTTTTGGGTGCGTTTTTTCAATTCGCGATTGTAGTCGGTGTTGTGATATAATAGTTGATATGTGCACGTTGGTGTTATGACAAAATGATGTGTGGTGCTGGCGTTTCTTAAGTGTAAAAATTGTGCAGTTTGCTGACCGCGTGCTACGGTGATTAGCATTCTTAAATCACGGCGATTTATGTTTAAAAATATCAGAAGATCTATTGGTCTTGGTACCTATATATCTTTCCAGGATATCCCAGATAGATTTATTTTCTTTTGAGAGCTTTTTTGAGATTATATGTAAAAAAAATATAGTATATAGTTTATCAGGTAGCTTTCCATAAAATATGGTGTAATTCTCTGTAAAGTTGCCGTTGTTTTTCGCCAGATTCCATTTCAAAGTTTTTTTAAAGTGACACATTTCGAATGCATTTTGCAACCCATCTCAAAAGCGCAGCGCGAGTTACCGTGACCGAGTGCTGGAGCTGAATGCCAGTGACGAGCGCGGCATACAAGTCGTCAGAGAAAGGGTTATATTTTGATTGTCTAGATTTAAAATTCGCATTTTTATTAAATTTTCGACGAAAAACTGGATGCAGGTGAAAGATTTTGCGCGTCGCGCAGTGGACGGCAGTTCGGCGGCCCCCTTCAAGGTGATAATACTTGATGAGGCTGATTGCATGACCGCCGCCGCTCAGGTCTGCGCCACTTTTTTCTAAGTGTCTCTTGCTTTCTAGGTTTGGTAAACGACTTTTATTCGTCGATAAAAGGCTCGCTTGTCGGTAAACGGCAACGTACAATAAATCCTGTCCAATTTTGTTGACGTGTTGCAAACGTGATACAAACGTTTCGTCGCACAGGCGGCGCTGCGGCGCACCATGGAGCGCGAATCCCGCTCGACACGTTTCTGCCTCGTGTGCAATTTCGTGTCGCGCATCATCGAGCCGCTGGCCAGCCGCTGCGCAAAGTTTCGATTCAGACCCCTGGACGCGGACACGCAGCGAGCCAGACTCACTCACATCTGCCGCGCTGAGAACGTGCAGTTGGTTTAGGGATGGCCAGCGCTTTTTCAACTACTTTTTGAGTATACTCGACGGACAGCACACCTATAGTATGAAAACCTACCATTTAATGAATAAAATCTCGTGATAAATTTCGTAATCAATTTGTCGACAGTAAAAACGAAATATTATGATGAAAAAAACTGTATAATTTTGGGTTCATTATTCAGATCGGTTATGGTAGGTTTCATACTAAGTGTGATGTCCGCCGCGTATATCTTTTTCAAACGCAAAAATGATCAAATCTACAAGATCTCTGGATCCTTTCAGAATGCTGAACAGTTCATATCAAACCCAATTCCACAAATCTAACCTGCACATGCAAATATTCTAATCAGGGGTTTAGTAGGGGGGGGGGGTTGGGGGTAGGGATGGAAAAATGCGCTTTTTTACACGACCCCGCTTTTTTTTAAAAAAGCGCTTTTTTTAAAAAAACGCGCTTTTTTCGCTTTTTTCAAAAAATGTCAAGACGGTACCTAAAAAGTTCCCAAATAGGGTTCTGAGTCAATATATACAGGTATATCAGACAAGTGGTAGTACTTGTGATGGGCGTGCACTGATACGCACACGTGCCCGATACGCACATATGCCCGTTTTTTTCACTTGACACTTTTTCAAGTGATTTTCAGATATGAGTAAAGTGAAAAAAAGTTGCGCAATGACATTAGTAAACTTTTTCACTTCACTCATATCTGAAAATCACTTGAAAATGTGTCAATGAGTGAAGTGAAAAAGTTTACTAATGTCATTGCGCAACTTTTTTTTCACTTTACTCATATCTGAAAATCACTTGAAAAAGTGTCAAGTGAAAAAAACGGGCATATGTGCGTATCAGGCACGTGTGCGTATCAGGCCTGCCCCCTTGTGATCAGGGCCGTATCCAGGGGGTGGGCGGAGGGGGGGGGCTGCAGCCCCCCCCCCCCTCCCTGGGCGAGACCAGAAAGTGACCAGAAAATGCGACTTTTTCAACGTCAGCGTAAAAAATTTTGCGCGCAAGCGCGCATTCTTCACCAGATATAAGGTATTATCATCAGATTTGCTCCATGTGGCCGCAAATCATTAAAAATATTGTGCTTTTTGCTGTTTTGTATGTATATTTACATACATATACAGCGTTCCATGGCGCTGACGCCAACGCCAATGGCGCCATGGCGTGGCGCCTACTAATGGCGCCAGCGCTATTCCGCCACTATGTAGCTAAAATTTTAGGGGGGGGGCTGAGCCCCCCCCCCCTCGCCGGGCTCCGTAAACAAGCAGCCCCCCCCGCTCAAAAATCCTGGATACGTCCCTGCTTGTGATGATATATAGCCATAGAATGGCTGTGTAATCATGAGATATCATTATAAGTCCTAATTTCTGCCACAAAAATCCAATGTTATGTTGACTTGTTATGTATATCGCTGTTTGTGTATGTTTCATGACTTCTAGTGAAGATAGGCATGGAATAGTGCTTAAATAACGTTGTAAGAGAAGGCTAATGCATGACAGTGATGTTACACTCTGTATAAGTATGTGGGAGCGCATTGGCTGGATATTATTTACTAGACTGACATATCACAACTTATTATTACATGATACCATGGAGGAATAGAAGCAATGGCACTAAAAATGCCACAAAACCAATGAAAACAACCACCAATGGCAATTTGCATGTGAAATTGCGCGCTCGCGCGCGAAAAAATTACAAAATACCTAGTGCACCAGTACAAAATCTTTTGCCAGCGCTTTTTTTAAAAAAAAAAGCGCTGGGACCCTTGCGCTTTTTTTAAAAAAAAAGCGGCGTTTAAAAAAAAAAGCGCTTGAAAAAAAGCGCTGGCCATCCCTAGTTGGTGGGGGGGTTACCCCCCCCCCCAAATCCGCCAGCTATCTATCTAAACCGGAGGCAAATTTTTTGACTACTCTCCCCCAAACCCCCCCCCCCCCACCCAAATCGTCCGGCTATCTATCTATCTGATTGACAAAACCCCTGATTCTAATTGGCTCCGCCCAGATTCGAAGCTGACGCGATCGACGCTCTATTGGATGTGAGCGAGGGCGACATGCGGCGGGCGGTTACTTTGCTGCAGTCGGCCGCCGCTTGCGTAGCCGCTCAGCCGGTTGGCAACAAGCCAACGCATGAGAATGGAGCTGGGGAAAATGGTGCGTTGGTTCATGGGTGACTGGTATTTTCAATTTGGGGGCTGGTAAAATCGGGTATGTGAATGAAATTTTGAAGTATAGCCTTAAAAGAAAGGTAAAAGTTTAAAGAAAAGTGAATCTCCCCATCCCCCTTATTGGAGACGCCTGCCCAGCAATAATTCAGTAAGTTTTCGTGGGTCGTCGTATTTACCGCGTTCTGTATAAATATACCTAGGGATATCTTGAATTTTGACCCCCCCGTGTGTTGGCTAGATAGCAAATCGCTCCTCCGGCGGGATAGATGGCTGGAAAAATTTTAGGGCGGAAAAATAGATAGCTGGGCGGTGTTGGGCGGTTACCCCCTCCCCAACATTCGAGACTCTTGAATGCACCCCTATGTCGTTGAGTTTTTTTGCTCGCAGGTGCTGCGGTACTGAGTGGCTGTCTGGTGCGCGAGTTGGCTGCCGTGGTGCCTGACCAGGTCATTGATAAGTGGATCGCCGCCTGCAAAAGCAACACTTTTGACTCGGTGCACACCGCTGTTATGGTTGGTTTGATCTTTGTCTTTTTCATCAGAGGTCGCTCGCGACTAGGACTAGGGTTGGCCGATGTTTTTTTTTAAACGTTTTTTTTTTTTAAACGTTGTTTTTTTTTAAAAAACATGACGTCCGAAATGTTTTAAAAAAAAAAAAAACATCGGCCGAAATTTTTAGTACTAAGCACTAGGTATTTTGCAAAATTTTTGCGCGCAAGCGCGCAATTTCACACACAAATTGACATTGGTGGTTGTTTTCATTGGTTTTGTTGCATTTTTAGTATCAAAACATCCATTTCTATGCGCTACCATGGGTGAATAAGCCGACATATGTCGCTGTAATATATAATATTGAGGTAATGTGCTTCCATGTACCTCCACAGTGTGTAACTTCACTCCCAAAGTAACAACCTCCTTTTATAACCTTGTTTGATCACCATTCCGTGCCAAACTTTACCTGAAGTCACGAACATTCGACTATAAGGCGATATACGAATGATATGTCGACGAAAAATGGATATTTTTGACACAAATCACCACTTATAATGCTATCCCATGGCTCCACAGCCATTATATGGTCATATTTAACATCACAGAGTATTGCCAGTGTCTGATATACCTATATATGTTGACACTAGGTTAGGGTTGGGACGATATATCGTATCGAATATCGGATATCGACTATTTTTTCATATCGAATATCGATATCGAAAATTTTGAAAAAATATCGAATATCGATATCGAATATCGACTATTTTTTTCGATATTTTCGATATTCTATACTCCCTGGGCCTGACTTCAAATAAGCCAGGAATGGCACTATTAAAAGGCGATTTCATAAACAAATTTTGCGCGCAAGCGCGCACTTCGTTCTCACATGACAGGTATTTTTGTTTCAACACTTGCGGCAGCATCAAATCTTGTGCAAGCTCTCTCAGATGTTCACATAAGAGTATATGTATGTTTAATAACTACTTACACCATGGAAACATCAATGGCACCATGGCATGGCACCTATAAATGGGGCTGGCACCTATTCCTTACCACATCTGTCACATTGTTAAATCATTTTCTCATTTTGATCATTGTGTGCCATTTAAATTTGTATTATCTACTTTTCAGTAGAGATGATCAGTTGGGTTTGTGATCAAATGGAAATGCAATATGCCAAATGAGATATGCCCTGCTATACCAAAAGCAAAATATCGAAAATATCGAAATATCGATATCGAATATCGAGCATTTTTTAATATCGAATATCGAATATCGATATCGAGGGTCCATATTGTATCGATATCGAATATCGAGTTTCAGAAAAAAATATCGAATAACGAATATCGATATCGAAAAGTCATATCGTCCCAACCCTACACTAGGTCATATCTGGGAGCTTTTTAAAAAAAACGTTGTTTTTTTAAAAAAACATCGAGTTAAAAAAAACGTTTTTTTTCCAACCCTAACTAGGACGTACCCAGGTAATCTATCCTGGTCCTGTAAAATCATGTAAAGTGTAAATTTAAAAAGTAAAAGAAACATTGACATTTTACAGGGTCTGGGAGTGAAAGCAGGGTTTCCATTAGTTTTAATTGCTGGGGACTATCCTGGGGATAAGTGAAAAGTTATTTTGGGAGCTCTGAAGAGCACTCACATGATGATATTGTTCGCTTGATTTTTATTTAGAGACACGTTTCTAAATAAAATAATACAATGTTTTCAATCGTGTCACGCAATGATGCAGGAAGTGCAGTCGCTCGGCTTTCCCGCTTATCAGCTCATGTTGCAGTTGACGGAGCGCGTTGTGGCCGACACCCAGTTGACGGAAATGGCCAAAGCTGTCATTTGCCAGCATATCGCTGTGAGTTTCTCTTGTAAAATAGATAGTTTAGAATTTAGAATGCGCAAACTTTATTTGTGCGAAACTGTAGTCTTACCGTTTGCCGTTTTCAACGTAAAAGGTTGTTTTTCACGGAACAATCTTGTTGTGTCAATCCGAAGAATGTATCGTGAACCTCTCGGGGGCAGGGTGGGCAAAGTCTCGGAAAGAAAGAAAATGGAAAATTGAAGAATAAAATAAAATTCAATACACTTTTGTACAATTCTACTGCTATTTTAGTAAAAAGAATCCCACTAAAACCACGACGAACTAAAATGAAAAATAAAAATACAATGAAAAATTGTAGAATAAAATAAAATGAGTAATATAATAAAAAAATTTACAATTTTACTAAGACCAACCTGCTCGGGGGTGGGGCACTCCCAGACTCTGTAAAATGTCAAATGTCATGCAAAGCGTCAGATCAGAAGTCATGTAAAATGCCCTGAAAAATGGGAAACGACGATGTCAGTTTCGAAAAAAAGTTCCAACTTAAACCAAGTTGATTTTGGGAGGCATTTATTACATAAGTGATCACTGTTTGGTGTGGGCGATAAACATATCTTGTGTTGTAACTAATAATTGTTTGTCATTTTGCAGCTTTGAGCTTTTGCGCCAAGATGGCTTTGAAAATTAACTTTTACATATGTAAACCCTTGCCTAGTCATGAAGAACAATATATTATATTGAAACTGCCGTTCTCCCATTTTCATTGTAGATTTGCGAGTCGCGTCTGTTGGATGGTGCAGATGAATATTTGCAGAATCTAGATCTCGCTTGCACCATGATGGCTCAATACCAGTGTCCCAATAAATGATGCAGTTCGTATGTTTGATTTGTGAAATTCCAGCATATTATGGTCGACTGGTGTTTAACAAGTGCAGCGTGGGAAAAGTTTGAGAAAACGGGTTTTCTAATGTCTTTTAAATGAGCTGTTTAAAAATACGATAAGAAATCCACCGAAAGTAGGGCTGGAACGATATATCGTATCTAATATCGACCTTTTCCATGTCGACTTTCAGAAAAAAATATCGAAAATTTTGGAACAACATTGAATATCAAACTTTACATATAGACCATTTTTCTATTGAATATCGATATTTACGGTCATATCGAATATCGAGTTTCTGTAAAAAATTGAATATCGATATCGAAAAGTACCATCGTCCAACGCTAGCCGAAGTTTCGTTAAATGAAAAATGCTCTCCCGCACTTCAAAGTGGAGGCAAATGGAAAACTGTTTTTCTACTCTTTAATGGAAACAACGTTTTCGTCCAATATCCACAGTGAATTCATTCAGTCTTTTGGTATTTGTATCCCTTTATATCACGACGCAATAGATGCATGAAAAATTGGATTTATTATGTCAGTGGTCATTGATTTTTATCATTTCATAGCGAGTTGTTCCTTGTCCATGCCTATTAATTCAGATGTTGAGTGCAATCCTGATTTCGGGCACCAGCAAAATGATCAGTGAGCCTGTTATAAGTAGACCCACACACAGGGTCACTACCAGCTGGTCTGCCTGTGAAAGGGGTTTTGTAGATTTGAACACTATTCCAAACTGTGACACTGAACTGAAAGGATTGTAAATGTGATTTTTTCGGAGAAAGAGCGTCATTTTAAATCGTCTCTGTAGTGTGCTACGTTTGCACGAAAGGGTAATTTTTCATGGTTTGACGTTAAATCTCAGGCTTCTAAACATTTTTCTTGGTTGTTGATATCAAAACCTATATATTTTCGAGAGAACTGCGTGCAAAGGATGCCTAATGCAAAAGATAGGGGCACAATCACAGCCTCATTTTTTGCCTGATTCGTGTGTGTTTTTGCACACAATGCAGTCACTATTTATTAGTACAAAATGCCCTTTACAAACACGTTACAATCTTGACAAACAGGGTTAGTAGATGGCAAAGTTGCTTCCCAAGAATGCAATTGCACATGTATAGGGGGTGAACTTGAGTTTTTAGGGGCTGAGTTTTCAATTCAGGGTTGAGTTGATGGGTGTTTATAAATTAGGGTTGAGTTGACAGAAGTTTAAAAATAAGGGGCTGTTGACACAAGTTTACAAATTAGAGGCTGAGTTTATGGGAGTTGAGTTGATGGGTGTTTGCCAAATTTGGGGCTGAGTTTATGGGAGTTAACAATAACATTACCATAATCCTTCAGTGAGGCCCCCGGGGCTAAAAAATATAAATTGTGATATGATGCATTTGTGGGTTACTGATTACAATGATTTGAAATATGCACTCCATTCTGACAGTACATTACCATAACCCTGAAATTGAATCCCTGGGGCCAAAACTTTTAAATTGTGAAATGATGCATTGTGGGTTTCTAATTGCACTGATTTGATATATAATGCACTCCATTTTGACACTACATAACCCTGAAAACTACATAACCATAACCCTGAAAATGAACCTCTGGAACCAAAAACTTTCAATTTGTGAAATCATTCATTCTTGGGTTTCTGATTGCACTGATTTGATATATGCACTCCATTTTGACACTACATTACCATAACCCTAAAAATGAACCCATGGGGCCAAATACTTTCAATTTGAGAAATAATGCATTTTCGGGTTTCTGATAGCACTAATTTAAAATATGCACTTCATTTTGACACTACATTACCATAACCCTAAAAATGAACCCCCTGGGCCAAAAACTTTCAAATCATAAAATGATGGATTTGTGGGTTTCTGAGTGTAACGATTTCAAATATGCCCAGGGCTTCAAAAATTAGAAATTGTGAAATGATTCAATGTGGGTTTCTGATTACACTGATTTGAAATATGCACTCCATTTTGACACTACATAACCCTGAAAACTACATAACCATAACCCTGAAAATGAACCTCTGGAGCCAAAAACTTTCAATTTGTGAAATCATTCATTTTTGGGTTTCTGATTGCACTCATTTGAAATATGCATTTCATTTTGACACTACATTACCATAACCCTAAAAATGAACCCCCTGGGCTGAAAACTTTCAAATCATAAAATGATGCATTTGTGGGTTTCTGATTGTAGCAATTTCAAATATGCACTCCATTTTGACACTAAATTACTAAAACCCTGAAATTGAACCCCTAGACCCAAAAATTTCAAATTGTGAAATGATGCATTTTGCAGGTTTCTAATTGCACTGATTCGAAATGACTCAATTTCAACTCTACATTACTGTAAGCCTTAAATTGAAAATTGAAAATAAATTAGAAATTGTGAAATGATGCATTTCTGGCTTTTTGATTGCCTTGATTTGAAATATGCACTTCATTTTGACACTACATTACCATAACCCTGAAAATGAACCCCCAGGGCTAAAAATTTTCAAATCATAAAATGATGTGTTTGTGGGTTTCTGATTGTAGCGATTTCAAATATACACTCAATTTTTACACCACATTACTAAAACCCTGATAATGAACCCCTGGGCCCAAAAACTTTCAATTTGTGAAATGATGCATTTGTGGGTTTTTTATTGCAGTGATTTGAGATGTGCACTCCATTTCTACTCAACATAACCATAACCTTTAAGTCTAACCCCTGGGGCTAAAAAATTGAAGTTTGTGAATTGATGCATTTGTGGATTGATGCTAGCGATTATTTCAAATATTCATTCTATTTTGACACTACATTACCATAAACCTGAAAATGAGTTTACAGGAGTTTCCAAATTAGGGACTGAGTTTATGGGAGTTTCCAAATTAGGGGCTGAGTCTATGGGAGTTTCCAAATTAGGGGCTGAGTTTACAGGAGTTTCCAAACTAGGGGCTGTGTTTACAGGATTTAGAGGGGGTCCCCATGGGGTGCCATTTTTGGGGAGTCTCCAGGGGGTGCCATTTTTTGGAGGCACATATGGGGGTGCCATTTCAAGGGGGTCCCCATGGGATGCCATTTTTTGGGTGGTCCCCAGCGGTGCCGTTTTTTGTTGGTCCTTAGGGGGGTGCTATATTTTTTTGTGGGGGGGGTCCATAGGGGGTGCCATTTGGGGGGGGGTCCCAGGGGGTGCCATTTTTGGAGAGTCCCCAGGGGGAGCCAACTTTGGGTGGGTCTCCAGGGGGTGCCATTTTTGTGGCGGTTCCTAGGGGGTGCCATGTTTGGGGGGTCCCCAGGGGGTGCCATTTTTGGGGGGTCCCTAGGGGGTGCTATTTTTGGGGGGTCCCTAAGGGGTGCCATTTTTTGGTGGTCCTCAGGGGGTGCCATATTTGTGGGGCCCTAGGGGGTCCCATTTTTGGGCGGTTCCCATGGGGTGCCACTTTTGGGGGGTTCCCTGGGTGATGCCATTTGGAGGGGGGTCCCCACTGGGGTGTCAGTTTTTGCAAGCCTCTGAGTAGTGGGTACCTATAGCAGGATTCTCTCCAACCTTCAGTTGGGTTTTGTGGTTCTCTACAATTAATACCACAAGGATTTACAAACACAAAAAGAACAGCAAAGCACAAATGTAACCAATTTAAGATAACAACAAAGTTTGACACCTTGCAAAAACCACACTATCATATCACAAAACCTATACCACACAAAATGCACACTGCCCAACCAATTTACAGAAGTTTACAAAAAATCCATTCCAAAACATTGCATCTTTGGTATTGGTCTTGTTATTGTTGGTACATTACATACCACATTTCAAAACACATGCCTAGCATGTGGGCAAACTTAACTAAACTATCATATTTCCTCCAATGGTATTAATTGTAGAGAACCACAAAACCCGACCGAAGGTCGGAGAGAATCCTGCTAGTATATATATATGACTCACTCAGAAAATGGGCAATTAGAAGTAGGCAGTTATTTTTAAGGTCTGAACCAGGAATTTCAAATAGACTTAAAAAATAAAAAATGGTGCACTCTAGATTGTTGGCCGATTATGGGGGGGGGGTGGGTCACGGGATAGTAGCCAAAAGAATTGCCTCGGGATGGATGGATGGATAGCTGAGCGGCTTCCGAGATAGCTGGGGGGTAACACCATCTACTAGACCCCTGACATGAGCTCGTCTCACCGCAACCACGCAACCAATCCGAACGCACCTGCGCAATTGTGTCGCGCGACACCATGGGCAGGGGGCTTTGCGTCGCGATGGACCCGCTGCTCACACGCCCCAAAGCCACGTTAGCGTAGCGCGGCCGCTGGTCAAACGGGGCGCTGCCTGACGCCCGCTCGCCGTAGTGCAGCGCGCGCGTGCTCCGCCGATGGGGCGTGGCTTCGTGTTGGCAGACCTTTGTGTGCACCCAGCCGCTGCTTGACTTGTGCACCTCTTGCACGGGTTCTACCTGGGGGAAGTCGGCGAATTTGCCCACGATATTATCTGCGTTCTTTTATCAAACATGACGTCTTGGTCCACGGTCACACAATGTTTGTCGCTATTATTTTATGTTCTTGACAAATTTTTTCATTCTGGGGCTGCACTCTTTCAAAGAATTTGGTCGATGTGTGCATGCACATCTAGTTCTCATTCACACGAAAACAGCCCTAAAATCATAGTCAGAATTTGAAAGCTTTGCAAGCTCAAAATACCGATGATTTGCACTCACATCTGAGCTGACTGTAGCACTGTGCATGGTATTGTAGTTTGTAGTGTGGTCTGTAGCACTTTGCATGTTGTAGTTGTTTGTATTGTCTTTGTTGCTATCTGCCTCCTGTTTCTGGCTGGCTGGCTCGGTGCCAGTGCCCTCTGAGTGTCAGTTACACTTCGGGGTTAAATAGCTGGTGTGTTGAATATTGGATGTTTGCAGGGTTCATGTAGATAGTGAATTGTACCTCCACAAAAACTTGTCCAAAGGGGATTTGCAAAACATGCAACCCCTCACCATGATGTAAAATGCCATGAACAATTTTAAAGGACCAGTAGAAATAATAAAACCATAATTGATACTTTACTTGACTTTTACACATTACATGACATTTTAAGTGTTTGTGAGTGGCACCTGTAACGTTGGTCGGCTGCATTCCGCCCTGCTGCGGGTGCCATTCAGCGACAGCGACAGCAGAGTTGTTCAGCTCCGAGTCGGGCATGTCCGTGCCGGCGAGCTCGCGCAACGTGCTGTCGTCGCACTGCGAGCCGCCCGGCTGCTCGTGCCGCGAGCGCCTGCCGCGCGTGTTGGCGCTGCTGCGACGCGCCGCCGGCGTGAATAGCGGGATCGACATGTCGCGATCGCTGCGCGTCCACAATGTGGCTTTGTGGCTCGGGGAGCTGTTTTATTTACAAATGCAAATGTGCAAAAGTGCTCTCTGCAGGTGCATGGTTGTAACTTATCATATGGCTCTTGATGACCTTGGGATAATTCCTCAGTGAAGTTTGATCATATTTTTTAAAAGAACAAAAATAAAAAATATTTGATTTATATTTTCTGATAATGGCCCTATTTGGAACGCTTTTTAGAGCGCAAGCTGCAACCCTTCTGAAGAACGCGCTTATGCATTTCACTGGACTGGAGTATGTAGAAATGCGAAGTGGGCATAACTAGGGTGTCAAAAAAATTTTTTTACGGAAAACGGAAAGGTAAAAATTTTTCACTTTACGGAAAACGGAAAGGTAAAAAAAAAATTTCTGCCGGAAAACGGAAAGGTAAAAAAATTTCACTCAGCGGAAAACGGAAAACGGAAAGGTAAAAAAAAATTGTCGGCCGGAAAACGGAAAACGGAAAAATGAAATGCCGGAAAACGGAAAACGGAAAGCAAAATTTTCACGGAAACGGAAAAAAATAAAGTGAAATTAGCACGGTAATAGACAAATTTGCAGAAGGAAAACCTGCATGCAGGTTTGCCTGTTTGGCTTTGATTGTGGTAGCTGTACATTCTGCAACTATGGATCATGCCTGTAACTTCACTTGTAGTTCAAGCTTAACTGAACCAACAAAAAATCATCAAAAAGTAGCCATAGTGGCCATAGGAAAGGAAACACTACGACAATTTCACAGTCTAGAAGCAGTGGGAATCACTGATGACCCCTATGCAATTGATGACAACATTGCAGAGGAGATGATAATAAATAGCATAAAATTCAATGACAACAACAAACAATACTATATTGACTGGCCGTATAAAGAGAGTATCAGTGACCTGCCCACGGGAAAAGCAGAAGCCTTGGTGTGGTTTAAATCACTGATAAGAAGATTCAACAAAAATCCATACTTATTCAAACAATACCGGAAAGTTTTAAGCCCAGTTTCAACAAGCGCCTTTTTAGAGGACCAATTACAACACCATTAGCACTGGGCCTACTCCTGAGGTTCAGGGCAGGCAATCTAGCATTAATTGCCGATATTGAAAAGGCATTTTTGCAAATAGGATTGCATGACCAAGCTAGAGACTACACACGATTTTTCTGGCTGAAAGATGCCTCAAAACCAGTAACTGAAAATAACTTAATAGTACTTCATTTTAAATGCGTACTGTTTGGACTTGTCTGCAGCCCAGCAATTTTGGGAGCAGTCATAAAATACCATTTAAATGTGAAAATAAACAACATGAATGAATATGAAGAAAATGAAGGGGGACGAAACCAGTTGGCGATGATAATAAACAACATTTACGTCGATAACTTCATCAAGAGTGTCACAAATGAAGTTGAAGCTTTAGAACTATATTACAAAGTCAAAGAACTTTATTTAACAAATGTTCTATGAACATGAGGGAATGGCTGTCAAACTCCAGATCAGTCATGAATGAAATCGCAGAAAACGACAGTAGTCCAAAGGTGAATAAAATTGTCGCAATAATGGGCATGAAATAAAATCACCGAACGGACATGCTGGCAATATCAACACCAAAATTGCAAATTGACAGCATCACAACACCAACCAGATGAAACTTGAATAAATTATTGGTGTCAGTATATGACCCAATTGGGTTCACAGCACCTGTTTCACTGACCCTGAAATCCCAGTTGTCAATGCTGCTCCAAGAGACAAAAACAACACAATGGGATGAGCCAATTGAAGATAAATACAGATTGGAAAAACAATGGAAAAATGCCAGAAAACTGAAAATCAAGCCAGAAAATGGAAAAATGGCCTGGTAAAATGGAAACGGAAAGGTAAAAAATTTTCAGCCGGAAAACGGAAAAATGGGCCGGAAAAACGGAAACGGAAAGGTAAAAAAATTTCAGCTGCCGGAAAACGGAAAGGTAAAATTTTTTCGGCTGCCGGAAAACGGAAAGGTAAAAATTTTTCGGCTGCCGGAAAACGGAAAGGTAAAAAATTTTCCTGCGGAAAGGCGGAAACGGAAAACGGAAACGGAAATTTGACACCCTAGGCATAACCGCACTTAGGCTGTATAATGTGACCAACGAGATCTCTCCGCAGTTGACAATAATGCTGATGGGATTTTGCAACTGCCTTCTTGTATTTAACTGGGCTCAGTAAATGTTTATTTGTAAGTTTTGTGTGTCGTGTCAACTGTTGGGAGTCCTTTTTTGTTATTTTTTTGGATGTCCATCTGGATTTAGGGGCTCATTTTAGTGACAAATTTTCACCTGTACTGGGTGTCCGTTTCCGAGTGCACTGTTTCATCATCCGCCGACTCTGCATTTTGGTAGATTCAGTATTTTTTTTTGGTGTGGAAATTTTTTGACAATATGGCATGTGAAAACCTCGACAAATATTTACAATTGCCATCCTATTTATTATAAGACGCTGAATTGAAGCGCAGACCCCAACACTGACCGAGGTGTTGGGACAGTGTTCTGTCAGAGGACACTTCAGAACCGAGCATCTCTCTTTTGGACTCTGTCGGTGAGTCATCGCTGTCCATCCGCAGTATCTCGACGCCGCGCCGCCGCCGCTTGCCCTGCCCCAATCCATCACTCTTACTCACTTGGCAGTGTGGCGTTCAATGGCAATAAAGTTTGCGGTGGCTTACGGAAATTCGGAAATTAGAAAGCTCGTTTCCGGGAAAACGCCTAACAATTACCTACCGTATTGCCTCGAAATACCCCCAGGGGGTTTATTTTTTCAGAGTGGAAATTTTGGGGGGGTGGTTATTTTTTCGCCAGAAATTTCCGTGAATATCGTAGTAAAGTATGGGCTTTTCATACCCAGAACTGGTAAAAACGTCACCAAACGGGACGTTTTAGAACATACAAACGTAGATAGCTATACAAACTACTATATGTATAGCTGCGATGAGATTTGACTCCAATAAATATGTACATCATGTAATTGTGTACATGATGTATATCATTCAAGAGGGGGGGGGGTATTTTTTCCTCAGCTCGAAAACACCTGGGGGTATTCCGAGAAAGGTTAATTCAAGGGAGGATGGTATTTCGAGGAAATACGGTAGATACTTTTTAACCATTTTGAGTGAAAACATGCTGCTAAATACAACTGCGGGGGTGCACAATAGGGTCTCTAAAATCTTTCAGTCACAGTTTGGAATACCGTATTTACTCGAATAATTCCCCCGGGGATTATTCAAGTGGTGGATTATTATTTCGTCAAATTTTTTAGCCATGTTTCTATCACACTAAATACGCACCCTGTTTCCACTGGTAGTGCACATTACATTGCATCTTTGAACACCGGATGTACTGCATTTGCATTCTGTGAATCAAACCACACACAGGTCTTTTGCTTGGGTTGACATCATCGATTGTTTTTTTAATAAATGTGCATACACTACCTTCCATCATTTGGGGGGGGGGGTATTCAAGTGGGGGAATTACATTTTCCTCACTCGCCTAACAGGGGGGAATTATTCGAGTGGGGGAATTATTCGAGTAAATACGGTAGCTGCATTTGAACAACCCCCAGTTGAGACTGCTGTGTTTGTGTAGCAGATTGTATGTTTTTGTGATGGCGGCAGCAGTAGTCTGTTGTCCGGCGTCACATCCACCACTTCAGCACACTACTACTTTGCATTGGGATCAAACTTTTACGAGCGTACATTTCATGATTCTTGAACGGGATCCGCCGCCAGACCCGGTAAAGTGTTTTACAAGATGATGTTATGAAACGTGATGAAAAATTCAAATGATCACAAAAATTGCCATTTCACAGGACTTCTGAAATTTTGCATGCCACTTTACAGGGCATTTTACAGGGTCAGGGAATAGCGCCTGGCTCCATGACACTTTTCGCCGCGCGGATCATTCGCTCATTTCTCTTTGAAATTTTTTTTTGAAAAACTACAAGAAATGGAAAACTGCCACGGCATTCCAACCTTGTCCACAGCTTCCCACGTGTTCGCCGATATTTTGGCTACATCGGCGTACATGGGACCGCGAAAAGCTGGCCGGCGCCGGCGGTTGCACCCCGAAAACACCTGCATTTTAAGCGCTCGCGCCATTTGAATGGCGTTGTTTTGGCGTTTTTGTGGTGTCGCGCTAACGTTTGGTTCTGTGGGACGGCGCTTGGGCGATTCTTTTGGTTCTGGATGCGGCGTTTGCACCCTGTTTCTAGGCATTTTTTCTTGCGTAATTCCTTTTAACGACGTAATGCTGCGTTGACTAAGATTTTAGATTGTCAAGAAAAAAATTTTTTTTGAGATGTCTGTCAGATTCGTGCAAGTCAAGTCAAATTACATAATGTCATTGGGCTGTGAGTAAAATATGTGTGAAAGTGTAGAATACTACAAAACTGGACTGAAGGTCCAGAGACAATCCCGCTAGTTCTCATATACCTCGTGTGACTAGAGCACAGCTCACCTTTTTGATGATGATCGTTCCTTTAACCTACAACCCAAATGGTAAATTTTTTTCCTATATTACAATTATTTAGGTCACTTATCCCTCTCAAAAACTTTATCTGATAAAATGGCACTGATCATTTGCTTGTTCCATCGTTTTTATGTCAGTTGCAGCAGAAATGATAATACAATCAGAGTGTTCACTTGATCAACTTAAAATCCCGTATATTTTATGTAGAAACAACATACAGTATCCATTCAGTAAGTGTCAATGAGACCACACTTCGTCGATAGTTAAAATAGACCAAGCACAGTGACGGCGCGCAGTAGGGAGAATTCTGCGAATTATGAAGATTAACACCTCATTAACCCCTTTCTTCTTAAAATTCAGAAGATTGCCTATAAATTTGGGTACCTACTTTGGGTCAAACATGATGCACATTGGATTATTTACAATCGAAGGGGACGTAGGTTCGCTTGGCATGTAAACCCGCCTGGCATGTAGACCCGCTTGGCATGTAGACAAGCTTGGCATGTAGACAAGCTTGGCATGTAGACCCGTTGCGGGGGTCTCATGGGGGAAGGCTACTCAGCTATCTTTCTATCCCTGAGGCTACTATCCCATGAGCATTCCACAAATCGCTCAACTATCTGGGTATCTACATATGTGGAGCAAAGTCAAGATCACTAAATTTTGCTCCATTTACTCAATTTTGCCATATATATCATATATATTGTGCTCTAGCGACCCCCCAGAAATATTTTCGGCTATTGATCTCTCCGGAGGATGGATTTGCTAAATATGTATTAAGCCCATGTGAGGGTCAAAACGTTAGAAACCCCTGATCTATTGTCTACATGCCAAACGGGTCTACATGCGAACAGGCACAGGGCCATCGAAGGGTTACCAACCGGTCGCTGTGGTGAAATAATGGGTTTCTCTCGCATCTTCAATAGCCTTTTTTGACAACAATCTTTAACATTTTGACAGTTTCAGTTCACGTTTATTGAATCTATCACATTGTCAGTCAGTGGCACTATCACTAAAATTTGTAGCAGTTTCAAACGTTACGAAATATGATATTACAGTACTACACTACGCACATTGGTAGTTGAAATGGTACTGTAACAAAACTGCGAAAAGAATTTCATATATAAATATATGCAACTTTAAATTACATTTAATAGAAAAAAGGTATCATACAGGGATTTTTTCCCGCCCTACATTACAGGAGCGTCTTAAGTCACCACAACATGGAAGACGATTATGAATCTCACATTTAACTGAAATTTTTGAGTTGCTTGAGATGACAGTTTGAAAAAGTACACATATATACTGTATTTCCTCGAAATACCCCCAGGGGGTTTATTACTTCGCCAGCAAATATTTATACCTATGTATGAGTTTATTGTGGATTGCTATAAAAAAAGCTGACCGAATAATCATTCCTCATTCGAATAAAACCACCCTCGTGTGTAAACACCCCCATGATAATATCGCCACACTTTAAAATCTCACATCAACATACCTAGGTACGTATTGTTATATCGTAGATATCATACATACCATATTTCCTCGAAATAGCCCCCCCTCAAAATGGCCACTATGAGTTTATAAACCCTCTCACTCGAAGTACCCCCCTCGTTTAACCTCCTCAAAATTTCTACTGTGAAAAATAAAACCCCCGGGGGGGTTTCGAGGAAATACGGTATTTATATTGCTCGGGCCGCACACATTGCACAAGATGTTTCCATAATTTGACGAAAAACGTCTTGTGATAAATCCTGCATTAATTTGTGTGACGATGGAAAGTAATGTGTTGTAAGGTAAAAATATCGAAAATTTTGTGCTGATTCAGATAGTATTTACCGTATTACCTCGAAATACCCCCATGGGGGTTTATTATTTCGCCAGCAAAATTTGAGGGGGGGTTTATTCGAGGGGGGGTCTTATTATTTCGTCAGAAATTTTCGTAAGTATCGTAGTAAATAGTAGGCATTTGCATGCCCAAAACAGGTAATAAGTGTGTCCAAACAAGATATATTTAGTAGATTAGCTACACAAACATGTCCATGTGTAGCTGCAATACAAATAAACAGTAATATACATCATGTACATTGCATACATGACGTATTTATTATGTACATGACGTACATCATTCCAAAGGGGGGGGGTATTTCGAGGGGGGGTTTATTATTTCCCCAGCCCATTTTGAGGGGGGTTAATTCGAGGGGGGGGGGGGTTAATTCAAGGGGGGGATAATTCGAGGTAATACGGTATATGATGGGTAGATTCTGTTGCAAGATATGCAGTCCGTAGAATATACTTAACGATGTCGCGCCACCTTACGAACTTCCAAAGAAAACATCCAAGAAAATAAAATTTGAGGGGTTAAAAAACTCGAGAGAAAATGAAATTCAATAAATCAAATGCATATCAAATCTTGAGAAATAAAGAAACAAAACATACAGATTCTTCAGCAAGGGACCGGAATGTTGACTGTAGTAGAGTAAATGCATATCTATGAGAATTCGGAAAACCAAACAAAATGCGCTAAATATCTGGAAGCACGAAGCGCATACTAAAACACTATAAACAAATAGAAATAACACCATCCATTGACTAACCAGTGTTAGCCATAAAATCGCAATAACTCAAAAATAATATGACGAGAATTCGGATCGTTTACTACGGTTTAAACAACGAATACGCGTTGCAAATTCATAATTTCGTACTAGAAAAGTCTGCTGACTTGCACTGAGATATACCATCAGGTATCTTTCGACTTTAGCATACTTTTAATAAATGTGTGCATTTGGTCTGCATCAATGTAGATACCGTAGTACCTCGAAATACCGCCATGGTTTTTTTATTTCGCCAGCAAAATTTGAGGGGGGTTTATTCGAGGTAATACGGTAGGTAAGGTCGTGACAGAGCAGTTCAAAGCATTTTCCTTAGTCCCCAAACAGTTTACGAGCATTTAAAATGTATGTTTACTCGTCTAAATCGTTTAGGCACTCACTATTTGCTATGCACATGATATTACAGTTCATCTGAAGCAAGCCTTCTTGAGTAAATCTCAGTATTAAACCAACTGTGTACAGTTAACACTAGAAATTGACGTTTTTCCGGAAAAAAATCTCGCATTGTAAAAAATACAAAATAAACTTCCAGTTGCCTATTACCTATATTTGACTACTCGGGATTATTTAAAGTAACGTTAAACAATATAAATACTTATAAAGCTCCAAAACAAACTATTTTCTCACGTCACATCACCGCGCGTTGTCTTGTCTATATGTGCGATTGTGAACTGCGCACTAGATTTCGATGTTTTCGCTTCGGGTGAATCCGGATCGTTTGGCTCTGATTTGATGTTGGAATCTTCAAGTCGAGCATCTGCGGGCATTTTTCGTGAAAAATGACAAAAAAAATGGTAAATGTTAAATATATACGAGGGCTTTTATCCTCGGAGAATAGAACACGTCTTTACATATCGTTTGTGTCGTCTTCGTGTGCAGTTGTTTTCTATGATTCGAGAAAGGAATGTGAGACTCAGAATCATATGTATTTCGTTGTTTTTTACACTTTTTTTCATAATAGGTAGCCACAACTGGTTCTATTGTATCAGTGACGAGTTATTTTACAACAAAAAGACTTATTTTACACCCCGAAACATTTTACCACACGGTGCAAACATTCCAATACGATGCAATCATTCAAAACACAGGTAAATAGTAACTCACGTTTCACCTCCACCGCGTGGGCGGGCTGCCCGAGCTGCTGGGTCTGCGCGTGTCCGGCGAGCAACATGTCGCGCACCAGCGCGTCAATTGGCGTCTTGCCAACCAGCCGCACGAAGAACAGCTGCTCGACGGCGTGCGCGCCCAACGCTTTCAGCGCCGGCAGCCGCAGCAACAGGCGGCCGCAGCGCGCCGCACCCAACGTGGCTCCGTGGCGCGAACGGCAATACTCGTCCAGGGCGGTCTGTGTGTTGAATTAGTGGTTGTTGACTGTGGACATGGGATGCGATGAGTCGCGGTAATGGTAGTATAGATCAGTCAGGGGACATTCCCAGACCCTTAAAATGTCAAATGACCGGTGAAGGATGAAATAAAATTTGACATTTTCCACGGCATTTTACATAGGTAACTTTTGACACTTTAAATGACATTTGACAATTTCCACGGCATTTTACATAACTTCTGTCACTTTAGATGACAGTTGACAATTTCCCGTACATTTTACATGACTTCTGACATTTTACATGACATTTGACAATTTCCATTGACGTTTTACAGTGTCTGGGAGTTGCACCAGGGTGACTCACCTGTGCACGCTCCTGTGCCGATTCAGCCACGCTGCGAGCCGACTCTGACAATCCATTCGGTGTTGTGTCTGAGAATGAAGGAATCATGAGCGACTTGATGATGAACTGTTTAAAATACTACCAAGTAAAAAAGAACATAGGTGGCTATTCCGCGCTTTGTCAAGTTGTGAGTCAACTTAAAAGAGATAAGCAATTGTGCACTTTAGGAAGCTGACCGCTCAACATCCCACTAAAGTTAGCTTATAATTGACAATGTGCGGAACCTTGCTACCTAAACAAATTTTGCATATTTAGGTAAATTTTTAGGGGCATACCTAACGTATACGTGTAACTGAACTAAAGCTAAACTGAATATTCGATTATTTTCACTCCCAGTCTATTAACACTTTATTCATTAACGTTTGTATCCGTTGAACATCCCGGTATAGGTATACCTATATTTTTGTATTTATTGGTGTATTCCATTTGTTTAGACAATCTGAACTATTATAAATACAACACCAAAAACTGCATTTGCAACGACCCCCCCCCCCATTCGATTGGTTCGTGTGCCGGGTCAGCGCAGTGCAGCAGTGGGGCGACACTTATGGGCAGCTAGCGGCAAGCCGAATCGTTTTCCCATCCGCCGGCGGATGAAGTCAAGCTAAGCTCATTTGGCCGCGGCCGCAATATTGGCCCGGAGAACTGGCACCAGAGTTGTTCGAAGTACCCAGCTTTTTTCAAAGTATACGTAAGTGTAAAGTAAAATTTGCAGAGTACAGAAAACGTTAAGTAATTTTTTTTACTTTTACTCATGAGTAAACGTGAGTAAACGTACTTTTCCACCGGAAAACGTAAAAGTGGGTATTTTTTTCATTTTACCCAAATTTCAAAAATCTAAATCATTAATTTTCATATTTTTTGGCCCATTTTCACCTTCAAATTCGCCCAATTTTTTAAAAGCTTTTTTGGCTATACCTATATGACATTATATTTATATTTTTGGCAATTTTTCGTTATTCTTAGCAATTTTCATTCTTTTGCCCCTTCAATGCTTTCAAAAACCTACATAATTGCCTATCAGAAATACGTTTTCTGTACTCGAGTACTTTCAAAAGGTATACGTAAACGCGAGTACGGGAACTTTTTCAGAGGAAACGTAAACGTATTTACTCTGTACTCGAGTATACGTATTTATCGAGTAAAAGTAAATACGTTTTAATAACTATGACTGGCACAATGGCCTCCCGCGGGGGCTGTCCTTTCGCTGGGCGCGTGCAGCGCGGCCGGGAGACAAAGGCTGGAAAAAGCTTGATTCATGGCGCAATCATTGTAAGAGGGCGGGCGGCGCTGTGCACCAGCAACAAGTCAAATTAAGCTTAGCCTCTGGCTTGTTCGAGCCGATATCGGGGAGGCCGGCCGCTACGGTAGCCGGGGGCCGGTTCAGCTCACAATATGATATCCGCGCGCGGGCCAGTGTCGTGTCGCGCGGCTTTTGCTCCTCGGGGACGAGCGATGCTATCACAAGCGCGCCGCGGCGGCGGCACGCGGCTAATGCTTCGCATGTGATCGATGCGCGGCCGCCCGCCGAGCGAGCCGCTTTTTCCATGAGCACCGAGCGTCGCGGCGGCTTCTCGCCCACTGATTGCGTGCTTGTTGCCCCATAGCCATCATTGTGAATCAAAAGCAAATTGGGCCCGGCGGCCCGCGCGACCGCGCTGCCCACTGGGCGCCGCGGCCGAAATGAGGTAAGGTCACTTGAATGCCCATGCTATCAGTTCGCCGCGGCCGCTTACGGTAGGCCGGCCGGCCCGCTATTCGAGTGCAATCGCGGTAATGATGCTCGTTTCAGTCGATCCGACCAGGGCCAACTTGCACGGCCGAAGCCAAAGGGCCCTAGTTCAGGCCGCGGGAGCGGGCACCTCGCTACTTGAATGTAAGCTCGCCGCCGACGGGCATCGGATATGAAAGGCGCATTTATGACACTGGCGCGAGTGCCGCGCCACTTGGGCGACTTTTTGATTTGTCCAATTCCAAAGACCCAAATTGATCCAAGCAGTCCCGAGTGCATGGACAAGTTACTTCTGAACAAGCTCTGCTTATTGGATGCGACAGCGCGCCGGGGCATGAGCTATAATTGAGCTTGAAAACCTTTCATTCAATTTTATCACATCAAAATTTAGTCGCCATTCAGCCGGAAAGTACGTACGAAAAGTGACATAGATGAAAATAGGTCGCAGAGGTGCACGCATTAATCAAATCAACGCCCCCCGGCGGCACCCATTAGCCAGTCCATATCAGCGGTGCATTGGCTCCAGACAACATTTCACGTGTCACGTCAATGCAGATTATGGTAATGCAATTACCGGGAGCACGCCCTACCATACGAGCTTCATCTCAGTGGCGGCACTATTTGCCCGCAGAGCACCACTTTTATGATCTTCCGCGATTGTTCGAAATCACCTTCACCGGGACCACCATTCAAGTGCATAATTTCAACCGCACCGCGCAACCGGGGCAGCTGCGCGCGCGCGTGCAGCCGGTTCGCCGGTTGGGTTAATCATCACTTTTTAGCCGCCGCCCGCCGCTCACAGCGGGCAGCTACCGACCGAACACCGAATACGTAACCTCTAGCCCCCGGTCTCGGACGCGGCCGCGCCGGGCAGAGGTTTATGCGCGATCACCAAAGTGCAATAAAAGGCTCGCGCGATGCACAAAATGGCCGCAGACTCATTACGGCCGGTGGAAGCGGGCGGTATTGAGCCGCAGTCGCCGGGTGCCAGTTTCAGAGCCTGTAAAATGCCCTGTAAAATGTCAAATGCCATGCACGGCGTCAAAAGTCATGTAAAGTTCCCTGCAAAATGGCAACTCGGTTGACTTGACGGGCGGCAACTTGACATTTTACATTTTACAAGGCCTGCTTTTTACAGGGCATTTGACAAGGTCTGGGACTGCTCCCAGGGCTCGTTGAGGGCGGGAATAGAGCGTCGTCGGTGGGTGTGCCGAGCTCGTTCACCTTTCCCCGCTGACCGGTCGGCAGCATGCCCGCCGCGCTTAAATGACGCCTTGCCATTTTTTAATGAACCCTCTGAATGCTGATGAAAATTTGCGCCCAATGGATTTTCTCACAGTTTTGCTGTATAGCGTGCTTTGTTTTACGATCGGCGAATGCACTTGCGTTCTCGCCTTTTTTCTCGCCGCCAACCACACAGACAGTAGTTGAGGAACGGAACAGGGTGGGATAACTGATGGGTTGTTTTGAACAAGTGAATCTTTGCACTCGCAAAAAAGGATCGAAGTTTCGCTATAATTTTAACATAAACCCAGGCCGCACAGTTCCAAAATAATGGCGATAAAATCCGCCGCCGGTTGCGGGTAAGTAAAAATTAATCATAGTAAGTCACGAATACACAAAAATTAACCAACAGATAAATACTAACGTATTTGCTTGACTTATTACACCGAGGAATAATTTTTTCGTCAGACATTTTTGACGGGGGTCTACTCGATGGGGGAAATTATTATTTAAGGGGGTTATTATTTCGTCAAAATTTTCAAGAATGTTTCCATCAAGCATGCATCATCTATGGAATACGCTCTATTCACAACATAACATTTGATTTGTGTTCAGATACATAAATATACACAATAAATTTATCATATGCCTAACGGGGGAATTATTCAAGGGGGGATAATTTTTTCCTCACTCGTCTAACTGGGGGAATTTTTAGGAGGGGGAATTATTTGAGTAAATACGGTGATTGAGTGTCTTTAAACATGGTTTTCAATTATGCTATCAAATTTATTTATGCCTTGGGAATAGTGATGTATTTATCCTCTACGAGACCGTGGCCGTGGACCACGGCTATAAATCAGCGTAATAAACCAGGTAATGGTATGAAACCCAGATTGAAGTGCCATAAACAAAAACTCTGTTTCTCGCTGTGAGTTCCGTATGGCTATCTGGCAAATAAAACATGCTATTGGCAAATCTGTCTGACTTTTTCCATCCTTCCCCGAACTATTAAAGTTACATGAAAAGCGCGCGGCGGCCGGCCGCACGGCGCCGCACTGATAGGACTCCGCCTAGACGCAGCGGCGGCCATAAGTCAAAGTGTGCACATGCCCTTTGGCCTAACCCCGAGGCGAGCCATCAAGCCGACGCGCCGCCTAACCCCATAATGCTGCCGCACCGCGCGCGTGATGCCTTCCGACCGCGCAGTGCACCGCAACGGCGGCGGCGCAGTGCGATGCAAAAACGCCACCGTCGGCTCGGCGGCGCGGCCGCCGCGGCAGCCTAGGGTCACATGTCGGGCAGAGCCGAATCAAAGCGGCATCAAGACGTGAGCATGCACAACCGCGGGCCGGGCGTAATGCGCCCTCGGGGGTCGCGCCGCCGAGTCGACCCATTTTCTATCCATTTCTATTTTCGCTCGCACACCAAGCAGCGCTGCGTCGGCCGCCGGGCGATGATCACGCGCGACGCGCCGCACGGCCGCGTGCAACGCACGCCCCTGCTATTATACTGTGACACGGCACGTCACAGCCGCTGTAAGATCCGTACTGTAACACTGCTAAGCTAAATTCGAAAGCCGCGAAACGTCTGCCGCCTGCGCTCACATAAAAGCGGCCGTATTCCGCGGGCGGGCAGTGGGAATCCAAAAAGCTGTTTGCGCAAGCGAAAGCGCTTTCGGTGGCAATTCGACAAAATGGGTTTCTGCTCTTATGACCCTGTTATCTGCGCCCGCCCATCGGCGGCACTTTGTCAAACGGCGGCCATTTTTGCACACCGCCCGATTATTAAATGCTCCGTTTGTCACTGCCGAGCCAAAAGGGCAAGCGTCGAGCAACTGTTCTAGTCACGAATGAGTGATCAGCTGCGGCGCAATGCGGACACACAGCCATTACTGCTTCTTCACTTGCTGCATTTATAATTGAGGCGTCTAATTCTAAAAGTCCAAAATATGAAAATTTTGAGTTAGGCCCGGAAATTTCATCTGGGGCTACACGTCTGCACATTTTTCATCATTTTCCATAAATTTTTTGACCTCACATTCCCATATGGCATAGATCCAAATTTGACATTTTTTGGGAAAAATACAAAAAAATTGGGCAAGAAGTCGACAAGTCCACTTAGTTTTGGGCAAAAAGTCGACAAGTCCATCCTCCTCATCCTGTTTTTATGGGAAAAAAACGCAAGAAATGCGATAAGTCCACTGTGGACACCGATTTCTAAAAGGCGACAAGTCCATAATTTTCCCATAAGGCAGCCTCGGCTTCCCCGGGAACAAAAACGTTCTCGCGTGCAAGAAGTCGACAAGTCCATTTCCCTACAAAAACAGTTTTGCTCTGACCAATTGGAATTTTATGGACACCCCATTTTTCACATATAGGTTGAGATTAGGGGCTGAAAATTTGACACTTTATTTTCAACATATGGAACTTAATGGAAAACATGAGAGAGCCAAATTGGATACGCACCACGGGCCTGGAATTGGGTCTGAAACTTTAAATGCAATTTACTCAAAATCGCATTTGGTGGATTTGTCGACTTCTAGAATTAGACGCCTCAATTGTGTTGCACAGATCAAGTGAGAACGGGTTTCGAAACCGCTCTTTTGATTTCATTGGCGCATTCAAAAAGGTGAAAATCTACTGAGAGTGATGAACTATACTTCAGAAGCACGTGGAAGCAGATTGACCAATTTTACATAGACCGTATTGCCTCGAAATACCCCCCTCAAAATGACTACTATGAATTCATAGACCCCCCTTGAAACACCCTCCCCCAAATTGAG
Organism: Sphaerolaimus hirsutus; assembly: GCA_964036195.1. NCBI lineage: Eukaryota > Metazoa > Nematoda > Chromadorea > Monhysterida > Sphaerolaimidae > Sphaerolaimus > Sphaerolaimus hirsutus. The sequence continues at coordinate 16,372,875 of OZ038458.1, forward strand.
TGTAAACAGAACGTAAATGATAAAATGTTATCAAAGCAATGCAGAACACACGTTAAAACAATGACTGTTTTAATTTTACCATCTACATACTTATACAAGTCTATGAACTCTTATACCTATATTTATTTGGCTGTTATTGTTGCATTTTTATACGTCTGCAAACGTTCCACACAACAAATTAATACTGCGAGTTCAAGAAAATTCTGGCGAAATAATACCCCCCCCCCCTCGAAAACCCCTCAAAATTACAACTATGATAAAAATAAAACCCCTAGAAGGTATTTCGAGGAAATATGGTACTTTAGAGACGGTGATTTTGAATGTGAAATGGCCCACAAATATTTTGCACAATACCATAAATCGAGCCAACAATTTCGATACAAGTTTTTGCCCACACATCTTCAACTAAAAGAAGCGTGTTAAAAATGTTTAAAATTCGTTCGAACCCCAAATGAATTCAATTATTTTGTGCGACGCTTTTAGAACGAACGACTATTGGTTGAATGTATTGGCGTCGAATCGCGGTCAAGCGCCGACAACGGGTAAAATGCATACACACTAATATACCGCGAAAAAAACTAAACGTCGCAGTGTCAACTGCAAGTGGCAAACCAATTAATCTTTGACAAATGAGCTTGGGTAGTTTGATTGATCGCAGTGCGATGCACAGCGAACCCCGGAAAATGTTCGCCCCCCAGGTCGGGGTCACATGCACTTTGAACGCGGCAAGAAAGAAACACATACGAAAAAATGCAACAAAAAACTTCAAGTAAATGTGAAAACTACTGACCTGTGCTAAAAAGGACGATAGCCTTCAGGCATGCGTATTCTGCAGCATCGACAGAGAGCGCCGCGAGCCGTTCCAACTGCGTCTGCAGCGCGCGCACGCGCTCCATGAACACGGGCAAGCGCTCGCCGGCGTCGGTGCCGTCGGCGGCCGTCGTGGCGGCGGCCAACAGTTGGGTCGCGTGCACCGGCAGACCCGCCTGTGCTGCGTTGAGAGCAAATAGTTCCGACCAGCTGCCGCGCAGCAAGCACACCTGCAGTGATGGGGGTTGAGTGTGTATTATAGGCGATTAGGAGCATTATTTATCAAGTTATTAGAATATTTAAACTCTTTTACCTGATCGGAAAGCGACATTTGACCAAAAATTGGCACCGACTTGGCCCATTCTACCGCGGCAAAGAGCAAACGTGCAGCTAGTTCGCACACGCCATCCAAGCCCAACGCAGCTGCGGGATATTTAGTAAATAATATCTTAACTGATTCACAAATTCATCATACCTACTGTATTTACTCGAATAATTCCCCCTCTTGAATAATTTCTCCTTGAATCATTCCCCCAATTAGATGAGTGAGGGAAAAATAATTCCACGGGAGGATTATTCGAGTAAAAACGGTATTTATAATTTTTCACGCAATAATAGCTCCCACTGACCGGCATTGCATCCCGTCGTCAGAGGGTACGGCTCAGCGCTGACTAGTTGCGATACAAGACCGGTAGCATGTGTCACTGCACTGTGTTGTTGTTGTTGCTGCTGCTGCCGCTCCTGCTGCTGCTGCGCTTCATGTTGCTGCTGGTGATGCCGGGCGGCAGAAGCCGCAGCCATGGCGGCGAATAGATTGTGATGGTGATGGTGCTCGACGGTGACAAAGTGCGCCGCCGCGGTGCTGTTGACTTGAGGCGCGCCGTGTCGCCCAGCCGCCAAATGCTGCGCGTGCTGGTGGTGATGGTGGTGCCCATGAGGCTGGTGCTGCTGTTGTTGTTGTTGATGGTGATGATGACTGAATGCTGCGTGTTGTGCGAGCAGCAGCGCAGACGCGTATGGATGCACGCTGGTCGGCACGCGGCCACGTTGCACAGCTGGAAAACGTGAAGTGTCCATGGCTGAACATGGGACTAAAACAGTGTATTGGAATATCGTAGACAAGCGGAACGGAACGCACCTTCCCGCCTCATCCCCATCCTTATACACTTTTTCAGCCGACAATATTGACATTGATTTCTGTGGTGCACGTCCACCGGGCAGTTTTTGCTGCCGCGGCATGAGTAGTTCAGGTTACGCCGGACCGAGCGCTTGAAGAACGATTTGCATCCTTCACAAGTAAATTGGCCGTAGTGCTTGCCGCTGGACTTGTCGCCGCATACGACGCACTCCAAGTTGGCGCCGTTGACAGCGGCGGACTGGCGGCCATCCTCATTTAGTTCCTGCATGCATGAAACGTTCCATTTATTCTAGACGAGCACTCGACCAGGTGCCAGTTCCGCAAATTTAGAAGTGACGAGAAGTGAGAAGTAAAATGGCTAATGCAAAGTGAATTGAGAAGAAAATTGGCAAAAGCCGCAAAAGCGTAGTAAAAAAAGAAAAAGTAATTTCCCTTCGCTTTTGCCAATTTCCTTCTCAATTCACTTCTCACTTCTCATTTCACTTCGCATTTGCCATTTTATTTCTCACTTCTCAATTTACGGAACTGGCCCCTGGAAAATGAAAACCTGCTGAATACTTACATCAGTCGAGTGCACAACCGGCGCGCACATGGTGGATATTCTGGCAAACGTGCTGGCAGGTTGCGACATGGCCGTCTTTATGCTGGAACGCGGCGGCGCCACTGCCGCAGGTGGCGCTCCATCGCTGCTGCTCTCAGCCGACGGCGAAGGAGAATACTTTGCTGTCGAGGTGCTATCGGCCATCTCCGTGGAAAGAGTGTTCGTACGGCTGCCGTCTCTGCTGTTGGCGGCGCTCGTGGGCGGTATGGAGGGGTCGCCCAGCTGCGCCACGTTGCCCGCCGTGGCGGCAGCCAGCAACTGGTGTGCAGCGGCTGCAGCCAGTGCAGCTTGAGCACCAGGAAGTCCGCCCAGCCAGGCGGGCACGCGGTGTGCCGTGCGCATGCTACCGGGCTCGGTGTCGGTGACGGCGGTCTCGTTCATGCGCTGACTGGTCTCGGCCGCGCTCGTGTGTCGTTGTAAGAGCTGTGACCAGGCCGGCTCCTTGACGCGCAGTAGGCTCACGCCGCTGTTCGATGTGGCCCCAGAGTCCACGGGTGTCGACTTGCCGCCCTGTATGTCGGCGCTGCTGACTGTATTGGGCCATGTAGCAGCAGCCATAGTTCTGCGATAAAACGATCTCGGTTAGATCCAGTTCAACTGAGAGACTTCAATTGAAATACGCGGGCGCGTCGCGTCGGGGAATGGAAAAGCTTCTATAAGCTCCGCCCACCAGGCACAACTTGCGCATGTAGTGCGCTGCTTTGCAGTGCAGCTGGCAATTGTGACTGGCTGCTTAAGCGAAATACTAACCTGAATATAAATTTGTGGCGATTTATCATCTTATTTGATTTACATTTACACAAACATTTACAACAACTCGTTCAGACGATTAACGATAATTAAGGAGTGTAGCTATATGTATTATTATTTTAATATGTTTTGGGGATTTTAATATATTTTTTAATTGATTTGGGATCAGACAATTTTGCAGAATCACGAACGGCCTGTACTGTATGCGGATCATGTCCTACATATCACATCACACGAACTTATCACATCACACGAACTTATCAAATGCAACGAGCATTTAAAAAAAGTGAAGTCCGATAATGCAAATGCATTTACTTATATGAGAAGTGGGACGATCACAATCCAGCGCAGAAAACGCTCAAACAATAAGAGTGACACATAAAAAGCGTGAAAGTGCGCGCGCCAGCGACAAGTTTCAGTTTCTGGCACAAGCGGCCGGCCGGCGGCGGGCGATTTCCGGAGGATCACGATGATCGGCCGGAGAACATAGTGGGTCGCGCGCGCGTTGCACAGCGGGGCGTGGCCGGGCGCCCGCGGGCTGCGGGGCCGCGCCCGAACACCAACCGCCGTCGCCGGCGGGCGAGCCGAACAGCGCCCAGCCCGCCCGTCTCTAGGCCAAGTTCAAGAGTGACACTCGGCACGTGCGAGTGCCACAGCTGCGGCTGGCACGTGCTACCGGCGGCGCGCCTCGCGTGCCCCATTATCCGACATTCTCCCCACTCTACTCGCGCCGGACCCACTACGCGACATCTCCCTTACATAACAACATCAACATTCACTAAATCACAATAGTGCGCAACTTGCACTGGCCGCGCCGCCAGGCACTAAATATCCGCATGCGTTCGCGGCCGGCCGCCGCCGCGCCCGGTTGTTTTCGCCCGGTGCCCGGCCGCGGCGCGGCGCAAATCATGGCCTACTATTTATCATGGTTTTCATATCAACAACTGGCCCGAAAAGGGCCGGAGCCGCGCGGCGCGGCAAATTGGATCGCACCTTGTGGCGGCGTTTGAAGATACAGTCGTCAGCGTGTAAACAGGCGCGCAGAGCGATTATGAAATGGGGCAGAAGGTCGCGCGCGCCGCCAGAAAACAGTAATGAGTGACTGCTGCGTGAAGCCGCCGGGGCGCCGGGGTCACGCAGATGGGTGGGGCGGCAGCTAGGAGCAACAACCCCGGCCGGCCGGCGCACGTGCGCCGCCGCCGCGCTCATCTATTGTGTCCGCCCATTATGCAGCGCGTCCATTTCGCAACAAGTCAAGCAGGCGGTCATGGGCGGCGTCGTGCCCAGCGTGGCGGGTGGTCGGCGCAATGACTAATTGCCCTCGAAAATTCGCATTCGATGCACGGTGTCGTGATAATGAGAATGCAGCGCACTGCACTAGGTTGGCGCGGGAACGACCGTGAATTGTACCAAACGGTCGGAAGCGAGCGTTTGTCGCGACACGGGCCCGATGAAACACTTCCGCGCGGGTGCGCACGAGAAGCGCATGTGGCTGCAGTGCACCGCGTTCGGCCATCCTTCAAACGAGATTGGCAAATCATATGGCCGGAGGAACGGACATTAGCTGGCCACGGTCTCATGGGTTCAATTGCGAATCTGTTGCGCATCATGACCTTCATTACGGGCGTCCTTATCGAAGATGCGCCACATGAATCACCATCTATTCTGCTCATTTTGAGATTGCGTCAAAATTGTGACGGTATAGAGCAAAAAGCAATCATTCAGCGTATTGCAGAGAAACGTGACTTAATCTGTTTACTAGAGTCTCTATGTAGACGACACTGCAGAGACAAGTTTCGTGTGTCGTCATCACAATTTTGACAAGACTTTTGACAAGTTCACAGCAGAGGTCGTGTCATCCATTACTATTGACAGTGGGTAGAAACATGACACGTGTTAGCCTGGTGAAACAGTACATGCAAATATGAGTAATGACATTAAATGTGAAACAAATGTTGCACAAATCGGCATTGCTTTGCTGCACTACGCAAATCTCTATCTAATGGTAAATAAATACAAAAGAAAGCAATGGTTTATGTGGATCTTATTATTTTGGCACTCACCTAGGTAATATAATTTGACAAGAATATTTAAAATTCTAGACACTTTTGCAGATAAATTGCAAAAATAGACAAACAAATAACTAGGTATTCAGAAACAGCACCTTTAGAACTTATGAGGTGACCGTTGAAAGAAAACTAATTTTCTAAAAATGTTTAAAAATACTTTGGCATGCGACAGCCAAACATAGGGCACTTTATTACACTTCTACAATTCAAATTAGGTAGTATATTTTGCATCAACTGGTACCCATTCCACAATTCCTTCCAGCAAATTTCAAAGCCAAGTATAAATGGTCTGATCGAAAATGACTGCGTCAGTGAGCTTTGTAACCCAAATAGTAGAGTTACCGTATTTCCTCGAATTACCCCCGGGGGGTTTATTTTTTCAGAGTGAAAATTTTGAGAGAAAAACGTGAAAAATGCAACAATAACCACAATTTATAAGTTTTTCAGCCTTATATAAGGATGTAGATGGTATAAACGATGTTCTAACGTAACACAGTAAGTGTTTTGAATGTCTGTTATCCATTTCCTGACCACAAATTCATAGTGCCCATTTTGAGGGGGGTATTTCGGGGGGGGGTATTTTGAGGAAATACAGTACTTATCTTTCAAAGTGACTAGAAGAAAAGTAACACTTGAAAAATAAACTGTCATCTGTCATGGATATGGCATGTATTTACAGGCACGGAGTCATAAAATACTAAAAAATAAGGATTGCCTAAAGTGGGTGAAAGATTGAAGCTACATCCCAACTGAGTTGCTGTGATCAAAACACACCTATCAATAGAATAAGATGAAAATGTAATGTTCATTTAAAATAAAGTATACTCGGCGGACATGATACTCTGCCCTCACACTCATTTATGTCTCACGTTGGAAGCGTGCAATGATGATAAAGTATGCGTATAAAAGTATATATGTATAAAAGATGATAAAATTCATAGTTGTGATTAAGTTAACATTTAGCGTTATAACAAAGATAACTTTTTTTAAAGTTTTTATGAAAATTTCATGCGTAAAACAATCGTTGGCACGCTTCCAGTGGGAACCATGTGTGCAGGGTGTAAAGTAACTGGAGTATATCATTGCGAAAATTCCGATTAAAAATCAAGTCCCCGCTTAAATAAGAGCGCATATTTGAATTGTCTGATGAAAAACTCCCCAAGGGACTTTTTCAAGAACATTTTGGACATCATTCCCAGCATAAATAAGTAGTTCCCACTAAGTAGCACCTGACAACGTACAAAACCATGGTGTCCCGGTAATTTTGGGACAGACCAATTGCATTCGCACAAAACGGTGCCAAACGAGAATACCAAAAAAGTAAAGTGCTTCGCGCGTCAGCTCATCGATCGGCTTGAAAAAAATGCAGGAAATCAAAAGGGCGCAACCCGGGGTGATTGATGGCTCGTGCCAAAGGCTCAGCCGTTTTTTTTTCTCGCAGTCGTTAGCGAAGGCGTTACGAAAAGCAAATGCGACGACACGTTTACAACGTATTTAGCGAGACGCATTTAAAATGTGAAAATTGAGAGTGGGCAGAAAATGTGCGGATGAGACAAGTCGTTTTCTCCACAGAATGAGCTAATTAGCCCCCTAATTTAGCATATAAGTAGTGTCGTGTGCTCAAAAAATCGTGGGAACTGCAAAACCACAGTGGAATGTTGAAATATTGTAGAGTATACTCGGCAGACATGATTAGTGATGTTAAAGGCACCAGGAAAAATGGCACCGCACCGCACCGGCACCTTTGCCAACGCATGAAAAGGGCACCTGGCACCCTGGGGCACCGGCCAGAAAATGGCACCGCACCGCACCGGCACCGGTGCCTTTTGGAAAAAATGGCACCGGCACCGAAGGGCACCGGCGGGTTGCCGGTGCTAGCACCGAAAGGCACCGCACCGGGCTGGAATTTCTGAAGTAAATATCGGGCAGTTTCTCAGTGGTCTCACATTTGGAAGTGCATATTTCCATGAATTTTCAACCGATTTTGATGGTTGAGCACTTAAAATGATCAGAATGATGTGGCAATCACTTTTATGAAGCAATTACAATGATTACAAATGAAAGATAAAATATCTAATTCATTACATGGTCCATAGCCACTATTGTCTACTGATTGGAGTCGTTGCTGTACAGAGAATGGAACAATCTCTGTCGTAAACTGACAGCAAATTTTGAACAAAAAAGTAAGATACATAAATATAAAAATGATTTAAAATTCAACAAAATTTTAGATTCGCTCATCAGATCACGTATCGGGTATAATGGATTTCACAGTAGGTATATTTATTTGATGGGAGGTTTACAAAATAGGCAAAAACGGTTGGGTAAATATATCGCTGTTTTTTGAAATATGAATAAGCACATACTATGGACAAAATTGCACAGCAAATGAAGCCTTGGCCGGTGCCTTTCCCGGTGCCTTTTACTTTGCCCTGGTGCTAGCACCTTTGGCACCGGCAAAAAAATGGCACCGCACCGCACCGGCACCGGTGCTATTCTGAAAAAAATGGCACCGGCACCGGCATGGCACCCCTGAAGATTGCAATGGCACCGCACCAGCACCGGTGCTGGTGCCCTTCGGTGCCCAGCACCGGGGCACCGGTGCCCCGGTGCCTTTACATCACTAGACATGATACTCTGCCCTCGCACGGATTTATGTATCGTGTTGGAAGCGGGCCAATGATTGTTAAATCATGCGGGTTCCATAAAAAGATGTAAAAATGTATCGATGTGAATATGTTAATGAATTATAACGACAATCAATTTTGTGATCTTTTTATGAAACTCGCACGTGTTAACCATCGTTGGCACACTTCCAACGGGAACCACGCGTGCAAGCTGTTAAGTAACCGGAGTATATATATAAGAAATAGTGAGCAAAGAAAGTGAAGATTAAGGAATGTTCCTGGGTGAAAATGAAAGGAGTCATCGATAGTGAAATCATATGAATGTGGTTCAAAATTACGCACTGGCGGCAGCGCGGCGCATGTGACCCACTTTTACAACGTGGCACAAAGTCGAAAGGCAAAGTCCCCCCTGTGAAAACACAGAAGGTCCGTTCCTTGCAGCCGCCGCGCAAACTACCATATGAAATTGAATTGAATGCAAAACAAACATACACAATTGAATGCTAAAGTTTAATAGATTTGTTTCCCTCCTGGTGCTATTTCTGGCGTGGTTAGAAACAATGCCGCCAATGAAATCACGCCAGTAAACCGGACCCAAGAGAAAACCATGGCGCCACAGAAATGGCGCCAGAGCCAGATTGCATCACGCAAAATTGTTCCAAGGTGTGATTCCGTCACTACTCAACACAAACGAAGTGTCGCCCCACATTCAAAGGACTACGGTAGTGCGCCCTCGCGATCTTTTGACCCAATTTATAAAATTGAAATGACTACGCAACTTACCTTCGCCGCGGCGCGGGCACAATCTGCCGCGGCGCGCGACTGGTGGACAAACATGAACTGGCTGACCGCTGTCCACTTGCACTTTTGAACTTGGCGCGCGGCGCGGGGCATCTATTCAATGTTTGCGCATAGCACAGAACTTCCGGGGTGCTGAATTTTAAACTTTCTGGCGTCCGATTTTTGAACTGTAGTGAAAATTAAAAGCGTTGCTGAAGAGTCCATGCTAGAAAAGCACCATTGATGTCAGTGATGGCTAATTCTCGGTCGTTTTTTTGCATTTTATACGGCTGCTTCTCTGGAAGTGTGGATGGATCTGGCCACGTATGATAAGTTGGCCCCCGTCCACGTTACAGGTTGCGTGTTATACTAACCAGAGTGAAAGCCATCAAAGTGCTCAAAATCGCTAATGTCAGCTCCATTTTGCCATTTTTAACTTTCATTATCGCTATTTCCGTCTATAAACGTGGTTATACATCTTTTTTAGACTATTTTATTTATTACGATTTCGAAACAATTTTTGGTCGGCTGCCACTTATTATAGGGGGTTTCCCGGGAAGTGTGAATCTGTGACGCCAATGGAAAACCGACCGAGAAAAAATTATCATAGAAAAATCTTCAATGTTGTTACAACTAACGAAAATGACCCTTATAATGGTGATCTACGCCAGCTTTCGCTCCATTATATTCACGCAAATACGTCATTTCCAAACCCTAAGCGTATAGTATTCAGATTTTCCACAAAAAGGAAAACATAGTTGTGAAATGGCAGCCAGACCGCACGAGCCCACTTCGAGCCGCGAAGTGCACGAGTCTGAGCCGCGCTCTTCCAAAGAGAATGCCAAGCAGGACCGAGCCCCCCTAATTGGTGCTAGCCAGTCCACAGCTCCATTCCGATCGACAGTATGGGATCCATGTCTATTAATTTGCCAAATGGGCGCAATGCAGGCCATTTTTTACACGTCGCTGACATTTTGCATTGTTCTTATTGATTGTTTGACTGGAGGCAGCAGATCACTGGATCAAGTATTCAGATATCAGGTTGGATAAGATGATAATTCTATATTGCTTCGCGTTAGATTCTCGAATATAGCGGAGGTAGTTACATTCTCGAATATAGCGGAATTCAATTCATCGGCATTCTTTTTTACGATTTTTTGATGTGCCAAAAATTCGATTGGTATTTTTGATTTGGATACGGTTTTTCTTCGCATTTATTTGGTTCGGATATGCCTTACATACAAATTTGTCATATTTTCACAATATTTTAGGCTCTGCTTAGTCTTAGGCTTAGGTCTGAGTGTTTTGGTGATGCACTTGTTCTCTGGAAGGAGGTACGAGTGTTACTTGGACCTAAGCCAATTAATAATTAAGCCAATTAAGCCGTTTGCCAGGTAGTGCTTTTTACTTTTTTATGGGTGGGGGTTGGGTTCCCGCCAGCATGCAGTTTGACAGTTTTCAGTTGCTTTTATCTGACCCATGTACACTCTTAAACGTGAAAGTATGCCAAGCCCGACGTGGTAATGCTATTCTTGGAATATCCTTGAAGTCTTGAATTATTACATCGTTAAGTTACGTTCAAATCACATGTTCCATCCCTAATAGTGTCTTCTTTGATTGAACTATTTAACAATAAAATGTTTTCATTTTCAGAGTATTTACCAGCGAGAACTCGGCGGTTCCAAGTTGGTGCTCGCGTACATCATCACGAGTCTGATTTGGTGAGCAGTTTACATTTACCACCAAGACAGGGTATCTTAGAATTTGACCCTTTGTGGCCCTTTTGACCCTTTAATGACCCGTGCATCAGGAATTACCTATACTCATGTGTTCGCGTGCCGCATTTCAGCGCGCTGGGCCTGTGGCGGCTGGTGCAGCGGTGCAAGCTGTGTCTCGACTTCGCCGCCACCGTGCATTTTTGGCACATAGCATTCTGTCGCTTGTACAACGCCTCCTTCTGCACCTACGTTGGATGGTGGATTCTGCAGGCGGTGTGCGTTGGGGCGGCCACCATTTTGGGAGAGTACCTTTGCTTGCAGACTGAGATGAAAGAGATACCGCTGAGTATGGCTAGACTAGCTCATTTGTGACGCTCCATGCCGATGCTTTATTGTTGTTTTTGCAGTTTTATTTGTCGATCGATTCCAATTGCGTTTATTTTAAAATTCAATTTTTTTATAACTGGCCGATCCGCTTTTAAACCATCGTCTCTTTTTACCGGTGGTGCATAATTTTAAGCTCTGTGATTGGTGCGGGTAGTCGTTTTCCAACTGTTTCCACTGTCTTTGTTTCGAGTGCTTCGCAGTTTTTAGGGCATAAACGGGATCCCGATCTTGAGTCCGGCAAAATTTAGGGATGTTCGTGTCTCGACTTGGGATGGCCGATGTTTTTTAACCGTTTTATTTGTAAAAGAATGTTTAAAAAACGTGAGTATCGAAACCTCTTCAAAAGCACATTACCTGAATATTATATACTACAGCAACATATGACGGCTTATTTACCCATGGTAGCACATAGAAATGGATGCTTTGATACTAAAAATGCCACAAAACAAATGAAACCAACCACCAATGTCAATTTGTGTGTTAAATTTCGCGCGTGCGCGCAAAATTTTTGCAAATTACTTAGTGCTTAGTACTAAAAATTTCGGCTGATGTTTTAAAAAAAAAAACACGTTTCGGACCTCTTGTTTAAAAAAAACATCGGCCAACCCTACCCCCAACATACTAGAATTGCAGCAAAATTGGCAATCGCATGTGCGCTGGGTCTCCCTGAAATGCTATCCTACAATTCCCAAACTCGAAAAGTATCGGCTATTATGCATGGTAGTATGCAGAAATGGAATGCCCACAATGGAGTCATGGAATTTAAAAAAAACGTTCAAAAAGCTGGCCATCCCTAGTCCCGTTCCCGACCCGACTTTTCGGGTGCCAATCCCAGTCCCATCCCAACCAACGTCCCAACTAGTGTTGGAAAAAAATCAATTTTTTGTTAAACGCCTTGATTTTTTATAATTTAAATCAGATTTTTTTAAATCGTCCAAAATAAGGGTATAGATAAAAAAATGTGTATGTTGAGTGTCAGACAATGTATTGTTATGTCTATTGTCGTCATATTATGACTGTGGAGTCCTGGAATAGCATTATAAGCTGTGATTTATTTCAAAAATATCCATTTTTATGTCGACTTATTATTAGTGATGTTAAAGGCACCAGGAAAAATGGCACCGCACCGCACCGGCACCTTTGCCAACGCATGAAAATGGCACCTGGCACCCTGGGGCACCGGCCAGAAAATGGCACCGCACCGCACCGGCACCGGTGGCTTTTGGAAAAAATGGCACCGGCACCGAAGGGCACCGGCGGGTTGCCGGTGCTAGCACCGAAAGGCACCGCACCGGGCTGGAATTTCTGAAGTAAATATCAGGCAGTTTCTCAGTGGTCTCACCATTGGAAGTGCATATTTCCATGAATTTTCAACCGATTTTGATGGTTGAGCACTTAAAATGATCAGAATGATGTGGCAATCACTTTTATGAAGCAATTACAATGATTACAAATGAAAGATAAAATATTTGATTCATTACAATGTCCATAGCCACTATTGTCTACTGATCGGAGTCGTTGCTTGTCAGGGAATGGATCTATCTCTGTCATAAACTGACAACAAATTTTGAACAAAAAAGTAAGATAAATATAAAATATAAAAATGATTTAAAATTCAACAAAATTTTAGATTCGCTCATCAGATCACGTATCGGGTATAATGGATTTCACAGTAGGTATATTTATTTGATGGGAGGTTTACAAAATAGGCAAAAACGGTTGGGTAAATATATCGCTGTTTTTTGAAATATGAATAAGCACATACTATGGACAAAATTGCACAGCACATGAAGCCTTGGCCAGTGCCTTTCCCGGTGCCTTTTACTTTGCCCTGGTGCTAGCACCTTTGGCACCGGCAAAATAATGGCACCGCACCGCACCGGCACCGGTGCTATTCTGAAAAAAATGGCACCGGCACCCTTCGGTGCCCAGCACCGGGGCACCGGTGCCCCGGTGCCTTTACATCACTACTTATTATGCACATCGCCTTTTGTCGAACATTCGTGACTTCAAGTGAAGTTCAGCATGGAATAGTGCTTAAATAAGGTTGTAAGAGAAGGCTAATACATTGACAGTGATGTTACACACTGTAGAAGTATGTGGAGCACATTGGTTTGATATTAGGTATATACTACACTAGCATATCACAGCTTATTATTACATGAATAAATGGAAGATTTTACACTAAAAATGCCCCAAAACCCATGAAAACACCGCCAATGGTAATATGTATGAGAAAATGCAAAATACCTAGTGCAAGTCCTCCAGAAATTTTGCCTTTTGATTTAAAAAAATTAAAATCAGTTTCCACCCTTTGATAAAAAAAATCAGATTAAAAAAAATCAGTTAAAAAATCAAGTGCCAACCCTAGTCCCAAACGCCACAGTGCCGACAGCGATCTCGGTCCCGACTTTTTAAATGCCAGCCGCGATCCCGAAAACTCAGATTTGTTAAAACCCCTGCGCGAACCTGCTTTAAAAATGTGATGTTATGTTTATTGACCTGATCGATCACTCAAAGTATCAGATGGTTACTCACTCAAATTACATTCATTAAAAGAATTTGACCCGCTGTTCCTGTGAATACGACAGTCGATATCCGTGTTTGTTCCAATATCGAGCGGTTTTCGCACCATGTTCTTCCATTCTGGAAAATTTCACAGTTAAGCGCAATTGAAAATGCTTCATTAATGAATCTTACCATCAAAGTTTAGTTTGCCCTTATTCTTTGTGTCTGCCCTCTGAAAGCTCAGTGTGGCAGCGTGTAATAGTGCCATGTGTGCTTCTGGGTCGTTGATAACTCTCTGGTACTGCATGTTTATCAATCTGTGCAGCATGTCCAGTGTCATGTAGCCCATCCTGTCTTTGTCCACCAGCTTGAATACATTTCCTTCAAATAGATTTTATGTTTAAATAGGGGATTACTTTTTATTTCGTTTTCATGACCACAACTTGCACATTTGCGTACCTACACCTAAAGATGGCCAAAAAACGTTGTTTTTTTACGACACTGTTTTTAAAAACAACGTTTTTTTCTAAATAAAACGGTTTTTTTAAAAGCTCCCAGATATGGTTATGGGTCAACGTATACTGGCGAAATAATAACCCCCAAGTATATCAAACAATTGCCAGTACTTTGTGATGTTATATATAGCCACAGAATGGCTGTGGAGCCATGGGATAGCATAATAAGTGGTGATTTCTGTCAAAAATATCCATTTTTTGTCGAATTGTTACTAGGGTTGGCAAGCGATTTTTTTAATAAAAAAATCGCTAGCACAAATTTTGGTACTTAAGCACTAGGTAAAATGCAAAAATTTTGCGCGCTTGCGCGCAGTTTCACATATAAAATAACAAGTTTATTGTTCTCACTCCTTATTTGCAGCAGATTTGGTGGTGTAGCATCATTTTCTGTATGCATTTACACATGTAAGGTAAACTGCGAATCATTAGGGAAGTATACACAGTGTTATGTTACAATTAGGGTGTCAACTTTCCGTTTCCGTTTTCTGGCTGCTAAATTTTTTTTGCCGTTTCCGTTTTTCCGGCTCATTTTCCGTTTTCTGGCTAAAGTTTCAGTTTTTCCGCCTTATTCCGTTTTCCGGTTCAATTGTCTGTTTTTCCAACTTTTTTTGCACTTTCCAACTGAATTTTTTGTTTTCTGTTTCAGCCAAACTGGTAAACTGGCATGCAGGCTCTCAATTATGTGAATTTTTCCCATTTTTAGCAAAATTTCTGTAAATTTTTTTATTTCTGAATAAATTTCTGCAAATTTTTTTCCGTTTGCGGCAAAATTTCAGCAAATTTTTTCCGTTTCCGGCATATATTTTGCAAATTTTTCCGTTTCCATTTCCGTTTTCCGGCCTTTCATTTTTCCGTTTTCCGTTTTCCGGCAAGTGCAAAAATTTTTCCGTTTCCGTTTCCGTTTTCCGGCAAGTGCAAAAAATTTCCGTTTCCGTTTTCCGCCAAAAAGTTTTGGTTGACACCCTAGTTACAATGTTTCATATGAAAAATCTATGAAAATGCATTCATGTGCACTTATGAAATGATTTAGACTCTGTTCTCAGCAAGAACATGTATTTTCTACCAAGAACATTGCAAATGGTCGATGAAATGCGATTCACAGCGCAAATAAAACAAATAAATTACCTCTAAAATTGAAAATACTGTTTTTCAAGCCATTTCAAACCTTTGCAGCAATTTTATTACCTCAGAAAGCATTAGTGTACACTGGCTATCAGTTTATATGGCTTTTACTTCATTTATAACCCCTCAGAGGCGATTTTAAAGAAAAATTGGACTAGTTTTTTGACCCCAGCGATTTTTATTTAAAAAAATCGGGGTCGTTAAAAAAAATCGATTTTTTTTCCAACCCTAACGTATATTGCCTTTTGTTGAATGTTCATGACTTCAAGTCAAGTTTTGTATGGAATAGCACGTATATAAGGTTATGATATAAGGCTAATCCATTGACAGTGATGGATCACACTGTAGAAGTATGTGGGAGCACATTGGCTGGATATTATATGCTACATTAACATATCACGGCTTATTATGACACAATAGCATGAAGAAATGGAAGCTTTCACACTAAAAATGCTTCAAAATTAATGAAAACAATCACCAACGGTAAAGTGTATGTGTAATTGCAAAAAAATTGCAAAATACCTAGTACATAGTACAAAAATTTTTGGCTGATGTTTAAAAAAAAGGTTTCGATGTCTCTGTTTAAAAAAAACGGTTTCGATGCCTCTGTTTTTTTATAAAAACGGTTAAAAAAACACCGGCCATCCCTACCTACACTACAACTATTTAGGAATGGAAAGAAATTAATTTTTACTATTAGCTGTTTGATTTAATAAAATTAAAATGAGTTTTTGGCTACTTTTCCGTGAACCCCCCCCCCCCCCGTCAAATTGTTTTTGATAAGTGATTTGCTATCTATCCAACCCCCTGGAACGACAAAATTCAGGAAACCTACCCCTGCCTCCGCCCTGGCAACAAATGATCGTTTTTCTAACGTCTCTACGACGCCGCAAAGTTAATGTTCGTGGATAAAGGGGCAGGAAATTGAAATAGTTTTCTACGAGTAATGGCATTGGCCATGCATTTTATATTTATGCCGTCAGGACTTCGCGGCTTCCGGCGAGTGGTGAAGACCATTACATAGTCATTGCATGTTCATAACCTTTGAAGTGATCGTTGAAAAAATTGAATAAGCAATAGGGATGAATAAACGTTTTTAATGACCCAGTTTTTAAAACGTTTCTTTAAAGTCCCCACATGGTTACGAGTCAACGTATACACGTTTACGATTTTTAGCGTACAGGTAATATCTGGAAGCTTTTATAAAACGGTTTTGGGTATTTATAAAAAAAAACGTATTTGTCAAGCTGGGTCGTTAAAAAACGTTTTTTTCTATTCCTATGCATAAATAATTTTTTGGCTGCGGTTTAAAAAATGCTTTCGATGCTTACGTTTTAAAACAGACGGTTGAAAGAAATCAGGCTATACCTAACACGCATGTTCTATATATTCTGTCCTATATTTTAATATAAGGAAATTCTGCCCAAGGAAATATATATAGGTATATATTATATATATATAGGTATATGTATTTAATATAATGAAATGTTTATATATATTCTGCCCGAGCATATCGCAGTCAGATTGGAACCCACTTGCTATCTTGTCAAATTCCTTTTCCTTCTCTTCTTCCACTGATCTATGGTCCCATACACTCTGACTTTTGCTCGATGTGAACTTATTACTGTTGCTGCCGCGGGTTGTATTTTGAACCCTTTTTTCTGTGCTTCGTCTATCATGATCGACGAACCCTCGATGATTGCTAGACCTTTCACTTTTTAGGCGATTTTGATTGTGCATCGCGACTTTTCATTTTACGGTGGCTGAAAAATGCTAAATATTTAGCGGCAGTCAGTACTTTCCAACTATCGCTGAAAAATCACTAGATATTTCGGTTTACTTAACAATTTCATTGCTGTAGCCGTGAATTGATCTGTGTACCTTGCACGAGGTACTTTTCATTGCAATTTTGGTTTGTGCATGTTGTCTGCTAGATGTGTCCATGGTGGGGGATCTGCCATTTTGATATCAATGGACTTGTATAGACTGCTTCCCCAAACAGGATTTTTTGTATTTAATATGTCACCCCCTTACAGTATAATCAACCTATTACCGTATAAAACTTATTCTCACCTTTTAATTCATGTGTTGTGTATTTACTGATATACTAACATGTTTTAGAAATGCTGCATGGCACATGCCTAAGGTGGCAGAATTTACCGTACCGTACCGTACCGTGGGAAATTTACCGTACCGTTTACCGCACTTTTAGAAATGTACCGTACCATGTACCGCATTTTCCAAAATTTACCATACTGTACCGCATACCGCACTCATTTACCGCAGAAAATGCGGTAAATTTTACCCAGATTGACATTAAATATGCCAATTTATTGATGACAATTAACGCGGTGTTTTGAAAAATTTTTTGCGCGCAAGCGCGCAAATTTCACAGCGCTGTTTTCCTGATTTGGAGCCCTTTCATTTCATTGATATAAGTCATGATTTACATTAGTATAATGTGTTTATAAAATCAAGCCATGTGCTTCAACACACTTTTAAGGTGTAAATTTCACTTACTTTTAGCAATTTTTCACCCACTTTTATTAATTTTTCTTCATTTTCTTCCTTCTACACCTTGAATAAACCTATATTTTGAACCCCTACATTGTGGGTAATGGAATTTTATGTCATCATACCGTTATTGTGTTCTTAAGTTCATTTATCAAATTGTGTCACTGAATTTGGTGTCAATTTATGAAGTAAAAGTTCTCTGTAGTCCGGCACTGATACAGTTCTGACAATCGGAAATTTACCATACCGTACCGCGTACCGCACTTTACAGATTTACCGTACCGTACCGTTTACCATAAATTGAAGATTTACCGTACCGTACCGTTTACCGCAAAATAGTAAATTTACCGTACTGTACGGTTTACCGCAAGGCCGTACCGTCTGCCACCCTACACATGCCTTAAGATTTTTTCATCAATATTTTTCAGACATTTTGCATTTGAACATAGTGTTTTTAATGAACAACATTTTCATATCAGAGCAACATATTTCAATTCAAACAAACAACACATTTCCTCACGTTTGAAAATGTAAAATGCTTTACGAAAAATGTTTCTCATTGCAAAAACGTTTACCAGTCACTTCTAAATCTAAACCTCAATCCCAAATGGTTTCATATCACCAGGAATTTAGCCAAATTGCATTGACACCTCTGTTGCCTTATTTTAACCACCACAACTTAGCAACGCGCGCGCGGTATAAATGCTGAAACCTTGCTTGATAAACATTTTCCTGAGACCACTTTTAAGTAAGCCTCGGTTCATTACAATCCATCATAAAATGTACTAAGTGTATGATGTGAGCGTCCAAATTGCTTTGTGCAGTGTTTTATACACTGTTTATTCAGCATTTTGATTGATGGTTGAGAGGGGATTTGCTGTTGATAAAATTAGTTAAAATAAAATTAAAGTTGAAAAATAATAAAAGTTTTGTGAGACAGTATTTATTGACATAAACTTGATAAAACTGAAACAGAAAATTCTTTACGGTAAAATGATTCACACTTGTGCACTTCATCGGTAAAAAGTAATAAATTACAAATTACAATTACAATTATAAATTAAACTGACAAACCTCATAAACACTATAAATAAATGGTTTAGCAACGTCAGTAAAGGGGCAAAAATTACGCAATGTGTATCATTCAATCACATGTTTTCAGCTATGACGTTCTTCACCAATTTCTTCCATTCTGCGTTTAAGCTCAAATTTTATTATGTTGCGTTACTGAAGAGACTACAAGAGGGATGGCCAAGGTTTTTTTTCAAAGGTTTTTTTAAATAAAAAACGTTTTATTTATAAAAAAACCCACCATCGAAACCGTTTTTTTTTAAACCTTGACCAATTTTTTTGGTACTAAGCACAGGGACGTACGCAGAATTTTTGAGCGGGGGGGGGGGCGGATTGTTTACGGAGCCCGGCGAACGGGGGGGTACCCCCCCCCCTAAAATTTGGCCCTATTGTAAAGGAATGGAGCCTTGGCGCTGGCGCCATTTGTAGGCGCCAGCGCCATGGCAGTATTGGCGTTGGCGCTGGCGCCAACGTATACTCTATAGGTACCGAGTTAGACCTATATATAGGACTAAGACCATGTTAGACACTTTTATGATGCTTTTTAAGCTCCTGAAAATACACATCAAACAATGGGAAGGGGATTTGCGCGCTCGCGCGCAAAAAAAATTGAAAGTGCCTACAAAATCGCTTTAGAACAGTGCCATTCCTGGCAAATTTTTATGTCTGGCCCGGGAACGGGGGGGGGCGGCCGCCCCCCCCGCCCCCCCCCCCCCCTGCGTACGCCCTTGACTAAGCACTAGGTATTTTGCAATTTTTTTGCGCGCAAGTGCGCAGTTTCACATGCACATTACTTTTTGTGGTTGTTTGCATTGATTTTGCGGCATTTTTAGTGTTAAAGCTTCCATTTGTTCATGCTATTGTGCCATAATAAGATGTGATATGTAGTATATAATATCCTGTCAATGTGCCTCTATATACTTGTACAGTGTGAAAAATCACTTCTAATGAATTAGCCTTCTATTGTAACTTAATTTAAACACTGTTCCAAGGCCAACTTCACTTGAAGTCACAAACGTTCGACAATAGCCAATAAACGTAATAAGTCGACATAAAACGGATATTTTTGACAGAAATTACCACTTATAATGATATCCCATGGCTCCACAGCCATTATATGGCTAAATATAACACCGCAAAGTACTGTCACCTGTCTGATATACCTGTATATGTTGACTCATAACCATGTCATGGAGCTTTTGAAAAAAAAGGTTTTATTTTAAAATAAAACCCTGTTTTTGAAAAAAACGGTTTTTTTAAAAACCGTCTTTGAAAAAAAAACTTTTTCGGCCATCCCTAGTGTAGCCCTTGAAGGCTGTTCGACAGTTAAAAGGTCTGAGTTTAAGTGCATACGCACACTAGTTGAGAACCGGAATTTTGAAAACTTACAAGTCAGCCTTGAATGCAATGGAGTTTATTGAAATGGATATTCGTTAATCTGTCAGCTTTAATTGACGGACAGCTTATCCCGGTGAAATCAAATCCGTTCAAAGTTGATTTGTGAGGTTTCGAAATTTGGTTGTAAACTACCTAGTGTATAATGCCAACGAGAATATACCAAGAAAAATGAAAGATTCAAAGGTCACCAGGGAATGTTCGAAGGGGTGATTTCATGTTCCAACTCTGCTTCCACTAAAATGTTTATTGATTGTAAATATTTTTTATGATGGAGGGATTACGGAACAGTAAATATCTTTTATGATGAAGGGATTACGGAACAGTAAATATCTTTCGATGATCATTTTTTCTCCGGCAAAGTTTTTTGGGAAATTGTTCAAGGTGGGAGCGGGGCTTTCATCAATACAAATGCATTGAATACATCGCTTATGGTTCCCGGCTACTCTACATTAACATTTTTGCTCTCTATTTGTATTTGATGAATCAGCTTCATTCGTTTTTTTGTGTCGGTTCTGGGTTATTTATTTACACACCGAAAAGTAAATAACTCCAAAATTTCGAAAATTGAGTGAAGCATGGAAACGGCATCTACAATCGGCTATGCACACTTCACCATTTTCCACATTTTTTCAACATCACTTGCCCTTTTTAAACTGTCACATTATTATATATTTTGTTCAACTGAACGATTTGAAAAAATATCCAGCAATAAAAACTCGATAACCCTACGCTGTATCCAGCAAAAAGTCGAAAGTCCACTCATTTTGTGTGAAAGTAAGTAAGATTTGTGGGGCATGTTGGCATTGGGTATACCATTTTTGACACAGGTTGAATGTTGACACAAGGTTTTCAAGTATTCAACAAAAAAATAGGAGTCAGGCATGCTGTCAGTTTTTCTGTTGAAACATGTTGCAAAATTATTCCCTAGTCAATCCATAAAAAGTTTTCACTTTTTTGTAAATACAGGTAGTTGACAATTTGTATTACACATACCCTTTTGAATTTTGCATTTACGCGTGAAACACTTATTTTCACTGTAGTAAATGATCAGTTTTTAAAATCAAGTGCCATCCCTGTTTCTAAACATGTATGGGTGTCAGTTCCATAAACCTTTATTCCACTTACCACTGAAACTCAATTTGCCATCATTGTTTTCGTCAGCCTCGTGGAAGGCGTCCTTGATGGCAGACTTGATCGCCTGTTTCATGCTTTTGTCATTTGATGGATTCAGTTGTTTGTTCAGCGACCGGGTGATCACCGAGAACTCGTCGAAGGTGATGTAGCCGCTTTTGTCCTTGTCCACGTCTTGGAACGCCGCATCTACGGGTTTGGCAATCCATGTGCGCAGTAGGGTTCAAACTGGATTCCGATCCCGAATGCCGTCTATTTCTGGGATTCGGCGGTTCCGATCCCGAAAAGCCTATCCCGATCCTGATCCTGACCCCGAAATCTGTAATTCCCGATCCTGAAAATTTTCAAATCCCGATACCAAAAAAACTTCCCCAATCGGGATCCCGATCCTGGAAAACTTTGGACAAAAGATAAAAAGTGAAAGAAAATACTTTTGCAGTGAGAAATGTGAACCGAAATATCCAGTGTGCCTGTTAACTCCACTACCCTCGAATTCAAGTGTGTTTTTAGTTTTTTGTTTGAAAAATTAAAGAAAAACCCTCTATACCAGAAATTAGGCCATAATCCTGATCCAGTGACCAGGAATCCAGGATCCTGCGACAATTCCCACCCCGAAAGTTCAAAAACCCATCCCGATTCCGAAAAGTCAATCTCATTTGAACCCCAGCGCACAGTGCACTTGAAGTGGTCGCAATGCAGTGCGTTGCACTTACACGCCTGCTTCTCCACTTGCGGCTGTTTGACGTCGCTGTGCGAGTGCGTGCGGCTTCTGCTGCGTCGGCGACCGGCGCCGCCGCCGCGCTTGCCGTTGTCCTCCGACCAGAACGAGTGGTCCATGTTCGTTTGCATCGCGGACCTACTGCTTAAGTGTTGTGGTCTTGATTTTGTTTAGTGGAGGTTTTGGTATGAGTGTATTATTTATTTAATGGGCTATTTCAATGGCAGTGGTTAGAGTACTATGCTTGCGTCAGTTGGAAAGTAGTACTATTAGTTCAATAGTGTGCTGTACTAACTGCACTAGTCCGCGTGCTCCAGTACCACAATACAATGTACCGTCTAGGGTCGACTCTCACTTTTTTCAAATATATTTCGAAAAACCGCTAGTTTTTAAAAAGCTGGCTTTTATAAAAAAGATAAAAGTGATAGCCTTCGCGCACGTTTTCAAATAAAACGCTAGCAAAAAACTTTGAGGAAGTATTTTTAAACGTTTAAGCCAGCAACTTCGTAAATACCTTTTCATTTCGAATTAAATGGAGTGAGTGCCTTTACTTAGCTAATAAACCTGAGTAGATGATGTGTGTATTGTACTTAACCAGTATTATAACCAAATTTTTATAATTTGGTATCATTCTTCATTTTGCTCGATACTAATGTCTAACACTTTTTTAAACGGGTTTTTCAAACTGGGTTTATAAAAAGCGAAAGCTTCTATCCATCCCTAGGTGGCGCATTGTTTTCGTGTTTCCGACTTGTTGCTAAGGCTGGCCGCTGCCATTTCATCATGCACTCGCTGGCACCGATCAAACTATTTATTTATGTATGTTTATTCATAGCCAGAATATCAAGGACTTTATTGATACAATTCGACTAAAAAAATGAATTTGATTGATGAAAATGCAAATGTTACAAAAACAGATTTACACTGTAACCTCAAACTTCTAGAACACGTGTGAAATAAATATTTACTACAGCACATCCCATGACAAAAACTTGTTCTGCAGCTGAATGGCCGTGTTAATTCCATGTGTATTGTGGTTGTGTTAAAATCTACACCTGCTGTAGTGGCGAATAGTGTGTTTTTTGTTCGCTTTTTGCACGTTACTCACTTTCCACTTGAACGTGCTGAACGCATAATGTCACATTTGCATGCTCAGATGTGATTTACTTTGGTACATTAAATATATTATTGTGTCCATTCAATGAACCTCGGTTTGACTAAATATTTATGTACCGTATTTCCTCGAAATACCCCCATACTCGAAATAGCCCCCGCCCCTTCAAAAAAGCCACTATGGATTAATAAACCCCCTTCCAAATAGGTACCCTCCTCTGGAATGATGTACATCATGTATGCGATGTACATGATGTATTTATTGCTGCTAGTTTGCATCGCAGCTGCATATACCGTATTACCTCGAAATACCCCCAGGGGGTTTATTATTTCGCCAGCAAAATTTGAGGGGGGGATAATTCGAGGGGGGGGTTT
Source organism: Sphaerolaimus hirsutus (assembly GCA_964036195.1). Taxonomy (NCBI): domain Eukaryota; kingdom Metazoa; phylum Nematoda; class Chromadorea; order Monhysterida; family Sphaerolaimidae; genus Sphaerolaimus; species Sphaerolaimus hirsutus. The sequence goes on from OZ038458.1 coordinate 16,396,220, forward strand.
ATTCGAGGGGGGGGTCTATTATTTCGCCAGAAATTTTCGGAAATTCCCCATACGCGGACGTAGAAAAATCGAACAATTACATTGATGTATATGTGTTTATACGCATATATAACTGTATATACACAAAAACCCTTCCCTAACGTCACTTAATCATCAGTTTTAACGTGTGTTCTGCATTGTACAGATCACAAACTGCGGTATTTGTCATGTACGTTCACGTTACACTCAATCTTAGGGGGGGTATTTCGAGGGGGGGGGTTTATTATTTCCTCAGCCGAAATTTAGGGGGGGTATTTCGAGGGGGGGGTTAATTCAAGGGGGGGGGTTAATTCGAGGTAATACGGTATTTACGTTGATATGTCGAAATATAAATATACTTGGACACATTTTTTACCGTTTTGGGTACTTCAAAGGTCTTTACTACGAATTTCACGAAAATTTTGAACCAAATAATACCCCCTCGGAATACCTCCCGTTTAAACCCCTCAAAATTTGCACTATGAAAAAATAACCCCCGGGGGTATTTCGAGAAGATACGGTATTCATTTCTTTCGCAGCAGTTTCCGCAACGAGCGTCGCTTTCTCAACCTTGATCCAGTCATCGCTTTCTTCGCCATGTTTTGGCCTCATCCACAAATATTTCTGCCCAATACAGATAAATAAATAAATAAATATCTGCCAAATGTCCTAGAAAAATGTGCTTTTGCGTCAGCGCGCAACAATAAAAATTTCACATCCTTTTAAATTTAATATCTAGCCTTTGTTGGCAAACAAATTTTCTCTGTGGTTTTTACAATCTTTAGCACAAAAATACCATAAAAACAAACAGCAATTTCCTTCACAATGGTGAGTGAGTGAATGGATGTAACTTCGGAAAAAGACACATATTTATCCAAGTTGACTCGAAGTAGGATTGTGAAGATTGCCCTTATTTTTGTGTATTTGTAACTTCTGCTCTGTTATTGTCGTTTCAGCGTTTGTTTGAACCTGCGTCACTGCGCCGGCAATTTTTCAATAATGTAAAATAACAACTGTGAAGAAGTCCGCACACAGCTATCTCAATGCGCATAAATACCTTACATAAACGAAAGTTTCCACAAGCGACGCTGGTCACACTTCCACTCGGATGCTTTTTGGTGTAAAGTTTTAGTTTTACATGTATGCTGAGGGGTCTCCAATGTTGGAGGCAAAATCTCCAGCTATCTATCGATCCCAGACTCTTATCAGCATGTAAATATGTCCGAGCAAAAGTGATTACCACTATTACTAAAAGAATTCTATTTTAAGTTTAATTGGAACTGAATTTACCACAAATTTGCAGTTTGGCAAATGGAATGGTTGACATTATCGGTTCCAATGATTCGCTACCATATTTTTCGATATCATCTCTCGGTTCCATAGGTCTCGGGTCTGCTGAAATATTGTATATATTTTTATTTTATCTATTTTAGTCGGTTCCATACTACCTACCGTATCACCTCGCATTAACCCCCACTTGAATTGACCCCCTCAGAAATACCCCCCCCCCTAAAATTTTGCTGAGGAAATAATAACTCCCCCCTCGAAATACCCACACCCAAATTGAGGGTAAAGAGAATGTACACGACAAATACCGCGGTTTGTGATCGTTATGATGCAGAACACGTGGAAAGATGGAGTTTCCATTCACATTTATTAGTGCAAAGATGGCATTTAGTTAAGTTGTCAAATTTTTTCGGCATCGGGATTGGGATTATATAATTTTTTCGGGATTGGGATTTGAAAATTTTTGGGACCGAGATCGTGATGCGTTTTTGGTATCGGGATCGTGACCTGGATTGGGCTTTCGGGATCGGGATCGGGACCGCTACACCCCGAAAGTTTTTGGGATTCGGGATCCCGTTTGAACCCTAATACCATTTATTATTTTATTTTGTAAAATTCAGGGAAAAGAGGTGAGAGGTGTGTGGTGGTCTAGAAAATAAAAATGAGCATACATCCCCATGGGGACACAGAACCGAAGAATTGGACCTGAATTATTGCAACCATAGAGGCATTCTATGGTGTACTGTTGGACCGCAAAATATAGACTCGAATCATATGGCCCATTGGAACTGAATAAAATGTCAGCCAAACGGTATGGCAAATTTCGAAGTTTCAGTGCCCAGTAAACACACTATGGAAAATTACGAAAATTGCGTTACCTAAATGTTATGGTTTTGATGGTATGCTAAATTTTCCAATTTGTAGTGTAGCACAGTACTCTGCCACCCTACCACACTCCTAAGTCACCATGGAAATTATTTATTGACTACCTAGATATTTATCTGGAGCAAATTTTGCGTGATGTAACCTCAATTTTCAGTTAAATTCATAAAATTTTCTATTTACCTTTTTCCCATTATCAGTTTCAAAATTTCTGATGATCATACCATATTACATATTCCATTTAACTAGGTATTTATATAGAGTGCCCTTAACTTCTATACCCTACCAAAAAATTCAGCTAAATAGAAAAGGCTGAGCCAAAAAATATATCCCTCCAGATGAACGAGATTGACTATTTATCTGAACACCGCGGAGATCGAAATCCTTGCGACCTCTGTGTATATTTTATTTATTTGCATTAATATTCTATTTTTGGTTAATGTCTAAATGTTTAGGTGAGCTGTATGGTTATTCACAGTGCCATCATATAGATAATACCCAGTTTGTAGAATTAATAGAAAGCGTGATGCTTGCGCATGGAAATTGCAGCACGGGTGATGCGGCGCGACGCATGCAGAAAAAGTTGAAGCATAAACCAAGCGACCCGTGTTGCAGCTAATGTCATTGCCGTGCGAATATGCCCCCGGTCCATGTAACGTAAATGTACGTCCAGTAGCTAAGCAACGTTGCACGTAGGTACCTGCGCCGTTTTCTTCGCGCCGCATCTTCACCTGTGCCGCGTTGACGTCGCGGCGCGGCCGCTTATGCATGCTTGAACGACCGCAGTCGCGCAGTTGCGCTGGTATAGCGGGCGCCAAGTTCAGACCTTGTCAAGTGACTGGGGTTGAGAAGTTGTAACTTGCGAGCTAGGTGTGGACAGATAATTTTAATGGCATGTCGTCACTTGAAATGGTACGAAATTGGACCCAGTTTAACCGAACGTTGAGAATTTTTCGCGAGAATGATCATTTTAGGACAAAAGGACGCGCCACCCATCTTGCTTTTTCGATGCCGTCACACTGTACTTTCAGCGACGAGGTAAATATTTATATCGTACATAAAAACTGTTTACCGGTCATTACTCACGGATGCTGGTATTGGCGTTCAGATATGTGTATGGTTAAAATACGTGTTTATGCAGCCATAATTACGGCTTGCTCATTTTTCAAACGGCTTCAGTGCCGCCCGCACGCACGAACTCAGCGGCACTAGCAATTAGCCAGACTTTCGATGTAATGAAAACTCCCCTGTCTGCTGGCTTTCGGTAACTGGTATTTTTCGAATGATGGATACGTATATGTACATAAAAAATATTTAAAAAATACATTGTATTTACAAAAAAATACCTAGGTATGTATAAATATTAAAAAATTCGACGCATAACGGCTCGCAATAGTTGCACATCCCCGGTTTTCAAGATCTTAATATTCAACTTACTTTACATATGTGAAAAAAACAAATACAATACTTATGTAACGGAACAATAGCACTGTTTGTTGGCAACACTGCCGCATCCCATTGAAATTTTATAGACTTTTAAACGTGAGAAAAATACGCCGCAGTGCCTGGTGGTGAACCATTTTTATTTGCATTATGGCTACCGTTCGAGGACGCCTCATTTGAATTACGTGAACATGGTAAATCTCCACCCTTGTATTTTACTCACCGCCCGCTGTCTCACCTACACGTTCTCCCATCCTTTTCCGGATTTTTTGACTTCATGTGTCAATGGCCCTACACACACTAGTTGATAATAGAAAATGGCGTCATGGCGCTGGCGCCATTTAAGGGCGCCATTGGCGCTTTGCGCCCTTCTTTCTCGAAATTTCTAAAGCTGTTCAGTATGCTTTCAGCACATTTGAGTTGAACAGAATGAGTAGTCCGTGAACTACTTCTGTTGACAGAGATGAAAATTTTTCGTGATTGTTCACTTAAATGTGTTCAAAACAGATAGGCAAATCAATTTTGAAACTTGCCTTGCGACTAAATTCAGGGAAAATTCAAAATGTTCCAGGTTAAAGACGATTGGTTAAAAATGATCTGAAACCCAATCTGTGACTTGATGAGGGTCATGAAGTTTGACTGCACGGGAACATGGCACTTTCACTAAACTTTGTCACATTACGGGGCATTTGACAGGGTATGTGATTCCTTTCACTAAACCAAGTTTGACAAAAATTTCAGTACATACGTGACGCATCCGCCATTGTTATCATCCGCCATTCATTTTGACTTTTTCTTCATTCAATTCAATTCAATTCAGTTTTATTCCATTCAACTAGGTACACTCTGTCAGATCGGTTAAAAGTACTGTACTTTTCAAAGTAAACGTAAAGTACATTATTTTTACTCACCCGTGAGTACAGAAAACGTAAAGTAACAATTCTTTACTTTTACACTGCGTAAATGGTGAGTAAACGCAAATATCCGTATTTTTACCCAGGGTTAAACTGAGTATTTTTTCGATTTTGTGCCCAGGAAAACATAAAAGTGAGTAAAAGTAAAAGTGAGAGTAGTCACTTTTCCTACCCATCGCAATTTCGATCATTTATGCCGCCATATTCGTAGCCGTTTCAATTCATTTTAGTCGTTTATGTTTTTTTAAATGTAAATACGTTTCAACAACTATTTACTTTGTCACCGCCTGAAGCTTTTTGCGCTGCTCAAACAGCAACGCCAAATTTTGTCACCGATGCAGAAGAATTCGGGAGGCGACGCGTCATGTCGCCCAAACAGGCCGCGCTGCTTTGCTTGTTATTCGTAGTGACCACGACGGCGGCGAACACGAGCGGCAGCGACGCCGGTGAGCTGCCGCTGCAGCAGCAAAACGTTTTGCAGGTGCCAGTTCCGCAAATTGAGAAGTGAGAAGTAAAATGGCAAAAGCTAAGTAAAATGGCAAATGTGAAGTGAAATGGCAAGTAACTTGGCAAAAGTGAAGTGAAAAAGTAATTTCTCGTCACTTTTGCCATATACTTCCCAATTCACTTCGCATTTGCCATTTTACTTATCACTTCTCAATTTGCGGAACTGGCCCCAGGACAACCACGTGCCAACCAGTTCTTCCGAGTCCGTTGAAGCTCAGCCGGTGGAGGAAACTGGTGCACTTCGTTTCTGTGAATTGAGTTTGCATTCTTTTTAATTTTTTTATGTTTCTTTTGTCGCAGAGGTGGCAGAGTTGCCAAGCGCTTACCAGATTCTCAAATTGAAGTGGAGCGAAGTGAGCTTGCCCTTGGTGATTGCGGCATGGATACTCATCGCTTGCGTGGGAAAATTGGGTTAGTTGCCTGGAAAAACTCGTCGTTATAAGCATGCCTCAATTCACAATTTCATTTCACAATGATCATTTCAGCGTTTCATGATTTTGTTTGAAAGTTTACCGAACATTCCAGTTTTCAATCTATGGCGGAAGCTGGCAGAGTCGTTCCCCGACAGTGCTTTATTGATTATTTTGGGTCTTCTCTTGGGACTTATTCTGTTTTATGTGTCCACAAAGGAGTCAATTCAGCTATCATCCAGAGTAAGTGAAAATTATTTTTGCATTAATATATGATCTGGTTATTAATGAAAAATAAAATAAAACACTTTGTCTTTACCACAACCCATCATTGTGTTCCCTCAATGTTGTTTTCTCTATTATACTCGCTTTGATAAGAATATTTTGCTCCCATTAAGAAAAACTGCAATATGTTTTGAAACCACATCGGAACTGAATCAAATACACAAAATTTCAGCTGAAGGAAATCACTAAATATAACGAAATACTATGTTAGCAAATAATGTGGAACCAAATAATTTGAACCGAAACTAAAGTCAACAAAAAAATCATGATAACATCATCTTTTTCCAGGTGTTCTTCCTGTACCTGCTTCCACCGATCGTTTTCGACGCTGGCTACTTCATGCCCAACCGGGCTTTCTTTGACAACTTTGGCACAATACTCGTCTACGCCGTTATCGGTACTCTATGGAACACAGTAGCCATTGGTGAGTAACATTTGTCAATCTATTATACCATTGGGCATACACATACTACCTAGTTTGCACTGTGACTTGGTGAACACTGAAATGGCGACATGGCGACATCCTGTGTATACTTATTGTATGCTTTATTTATGTGTTTTAGTTTTCAAGTTTAAACTTTCATCAATTTAAATTCAAATTTGAATTGAATGAAATCATTCAACCGAGTTGATTCATTTGCATTTGAAATATTTTCAGTTTTCACCGATGTCACGGTGCAAACTGGTGTGCGTAGGTACATTGTTTTGAACACTGAATTTATTGGGTTGCGCGCAGGTCTGTCCCTGTGGGGGGCCCAGGCGTTGGGCCTGTTCACGTTGGACATCGCCCCATTAAACATTATGCTGTTTTCATCGCTCATCTCCGCCGTCGACCCGGTGGCTGTGCTGTGCGTGTTCGAAGAGGTGCATGTAAATGAGGTGCTGTATATAACTGTTTTTGGTGAGAGTCTCTTGAATGATGCCATTACTGTGGTCAGTTTTGGATGATTGTTTTTAAGGTTAGAGACATTTACTGGGTTTTATCGGACTGTACGCAAGTATAAATCGACACTTTGCCATTTTTTCTTTTTTTGTGCGAAGTCGCTCAAATCTGATATTTATAAATCCCAATTTACATTTCGCACAGGTACTATACCAAATATTTATCCAATTCAGCGAGATAAGCACAGTCGGATCTATCGCCATCACCGATGTCATTGGAGGAATTCTATCATTTTTCATCGTCGGTATAGGTGGTGTTATTGTCGGTGTCTTATATGCTGCTTTGGTTAGCTTCATAACGAGGTTTGTTGAAGTAATTTTTAATTGAGTTTATTGATTATGGTAATTAAATACTTTGCAACACTCAGATGGACGGGGCATGTAAAAATGCTCAACCCACTTTTCGTGTTCCTTGTGCCTTACTGTGCTTACCTGACGGCCGAGCTTCTCTCACTATCGGCTATAATGGCGTTAGTTTCCGATTTTAAGCCATTCATGCGCCGTGATAAGTGGCAATATTCAGGGAAGGTGACACATCTAGGTACTAGTTTTCAACGAAAAGGATTTAAATGTTAGCCTGAAAGTTTTAGACTTTGGCTGCGCTTTGCAGGGTCTGAAACTGACCTCTAATGAGATATCTTGAATAATTCACCCTGATAGCTGAGTAGGTAAAGAAAAATTAATTCCCACGCTTAGGATCAATTTGTTGTGTCCAAATTGGACAAAAATGGCATGCTATTTTGTCAATAAAGCACAATTCATGCAATTAGTTGATAAAAGCATGCCTGAAAGTTTTGACGAAACAATAATCCCCCTAGAATAATCCCATCGAATAGGTCCCCCTCAAAATTTCGAACGAAAAATAATTCGTAGGGAAATTTTTCGAGCAAATACGGTATAATGCATTCAAACTTCCCAATCATCAACACCATTGCTCAATGTGAAACGTGCACCAACTATCAAATGTCGTGTGTAAAACACCACCTCAAACCCGCAGCATCGTGTTCTGCGGCATCTGCATGAAGCAGTACGTCAAGGCGAACATCGGCAACAACGCGCGCATCGCCATTCGCTACATGGTCAAAGCGGCCAGCTGCTCGGCCGAGGCGATTATTTTCATGTTTCTGGGCTTGAGCTTCTTCACGTCGCTGAGGGACAGCTACTGGGACTTGTGGTTCATCGTGCTCACGCTGGTGTTCTGTTTGGTTTATAGAGCCATCGGTGAGGAGGTGGGGTTGTGGGAGATGTTAGGTTTTGAATTATGTCCCCTCACTTTCAACGATCTGGCGCTGGTTCCGCGTTGTGTCAAGGGTCAAAATGATTCACGAAGTATAACATCTTTAGCAGTTTTTTGGCCACTTGCAGTTGCATTTTTAATAGCGATTTTTTCGATCTGACAAGTCGTGCTATGCCATGATTGGTTGTGTTCGATTTCTAACTGATATTCACGTCTCAAAAAAAAAATTAAATTTCCAGACACATAATGTGCCTACACACACTAGTTTTCACCGTGACTTCGTGTGAAAACTGAAATTTTTTAAAGTGCAAATTAATCAACACGGTTGAAGTACTTAATTAATTTTAAATTTGAATTGAAATTAATGAAAGTTAAACTTTGAAAATTTCAAAACACAAACACGTATAGCATACAATAAGAGTAGGTTGAATGTCGCCATGTGGCCATTTCAGTTTTCACACGTGTCACGGTGAAAACTAGTGTGTGTAGGGCCATTGAATCCCCATTCGTTTGTGCAAGTGTAGCAAATCATCACGTAAACCTCAAACAAGCTCCATTCGCACGCCCATAGGTGTCTTCGTGCAAACGTACTTCCTGAACAAGACCCGCGTGCGTCACTTCGACCTGTTCGACCAGTTCATCATGGCCTATGGAGGGCTGCGCGGCGCCGTTGCATACGGCTTGGCTGTGGCTATAGGCCACGAAGTCTCCACTGATGTTGTGGATGAAGACACGCAGAAATTGTTTGTCATCACCTGTGAATGTGTCATATTCTTCACTGTATTCATACAGGTGCGAGTGTACAGGGTGCGGGTTTTTTTGTGTTTTAATTTGGTAGTATTTTACATAATCGAGTGAAAACTGCTTTACAGGGTGCTACGATTAAACCGTTGGTGAACCTACTAAATATTGAACGCCAAGACCACAGGGAAAAGTCATTAACAGAGAGCATTTTTGAAAGAGTGTGCGGCAACTGCATGGCCGGCGTTGAAGATATTTGTGGCTTGACTGGACATCACTGGTTGAGACATCGATTCGATTATTACAACACCAAATATTTGAAACCGATACTTCAACGACACCTGCACTATGGTGAAGATATGAAAATTGTGCAGTCTTATCATAAATTTGTCGATGCAGACATTCGAATGAAGGCAGCTAGCGAAGCCAGCTCAAATGCGCGGCACGTTTATATTTATATATTTTTAAATACCGTGTCTCCGGGAAATACCCGCCTCGAAATACCCCCCTCAAAATGGCCGCTTTGAATTTATACCCCCCCCTCGAAATACCAGCGTCGTTTAACCCCCCTCGTTTAACCTACAAAAGTCTCACTCTGCAAAAATAAACCCCCGGGGGGTGTTTGGAGGAAATACGGTTGATACAAATTCAAACATGCAAATTTCCCGTCCAACATAACCACATTCCGCAATTACAGTTCACCAGAAAGCGGAATTACCAATGTTGCATATGAGGCAACCTGCGAAATTGAAGACATTTCCGCGCCGTCTACTGCTCGCGAACACGTCCATTTCCACATGGCTGAACCTGAGGAGATAGATGAGAAGGCAGTGGAATTTGCTATGAGACGACCACTGAGTGTGAGTGATAGTTCTATCGATAACTGAGAGCGCTTTTAGTCGAAGATGACAAATGTGTCGACGACACGCGTGTCAAGAATAGTTGTGTCGACAAGAGTTGAACGCCAGTTTTGTATGAATTTTGATGACATGTGGACTGTGGAATTGGCCCGGCTTGAATATATTTGTACTGGCATAACAGTACGGCCCCATGGGGCAGTTCCAAGCCCTGTAAAGTGACAAGTAAAGTGTAAAGTAAAGTGTCAAATGTAAAGTCAAATGCAAAGTAAAGTGTCAATCAAAACAAAAAAGAAAAGATTTTATTACTGAACTTTGCATGACAATTGACAGTTTGCTTTGCATTTGACTTTACATTTGAGACTTTACTTTACTGGGACTGCCACCAGAAATGCTGCACTAAAGCCACACCGATATTTGACCATACCCAATTAGGTGCGCCGCATGTCGCGCTACTACCTCAACGACGAGGAGTCGCGGCACGATTTGGACGAGTTCCGTCTGCTGCGGCACCGCCGCAAGGGATCCAGCCAGAACTCGCAGCAGCACGCCATGAACGGGGCGGCGGCGGGGGCGCGGTGGAAGTGGAAGCGCCGGGCCACTGCCTACGACATCAACAGCACGCTGACGGCGCAGAACAAGAAGAAAGGTGGATCATTTCGTTGAGTGTATACTCGGCGGAAATCACACTTTATATGGAAATCTACCATAACCTCAATATCTGAAAAATGAACAAAAAATTATACTATTTTTTCAACATAATGTTTCGTGTTTACTATGAAAAAAGTAATTGCGAAATTTATCACAAGATTGTATTCATTAATTTATGGTAGGATTCTGCTCGTACTTTGCGGTGCGCCGACTATAATACCACTTTTCAACTGGTTTGCACATTTCGTGGCGTCGCAGCGACTCGGGGTGCCGATCCCAGCAGAAGTTTATCAGTGCATGATAGACCGCAGCAACCGCAACGTAACAGCAGTAGCGAGCAGCTGCAGCTGCAGCGACCGAACGAGCACGTTTCTGCCGCCCCCGTGGTGAAGGGCATCACTAAAAGTGCACATCGAGCCAGTGCGCAGAGTGGTTCGGGCACATCAAGAAATGTCCATCCGCTGAACAGAATCACGGAAGGTGTGCTCATTTCAACAGTTAGCGACAATCGCGCACTATCTGTCCCTGTGGCAACGTTCAGACAATCAGAGTTGTTAACATTAATGAACTTTTTCGCAGCATATACCTACCGTATACGTAAAATACTTTTTATACCCACCCCGAGTACAGAAAATGTACAATACTTTTACGCGTACTTATGAGTACACGTGAGTAAAATACCAAATTACATTCCTGCAAACACTTCATCCAAACATTTATCCAAAAATCGCCACTCGACCAGGCCCACTATCTGCCCCACTTTGACCGCAGGTGAAGAGCTGAAGTTGCGGGTGACCGACAGGCCCACACTCACCATGATGGACAGCATGGACGACCCTTTCTTCAAGCCGCCGCCGCCCACCGAGCGGCCGCCGCCGCCGCCGGGCGGCTCAACTGTCGCCGCCGACGCTTCCAACGCTGAACTGTACGACGATGTGCTGCAACATGCCGTTCTGCCCGACGATGGGTCGCGGTCGGATAGTGACAGATCGGTGCGAGTTACTTCGCCGTCACACTTCGTGAAGCATAAGGAACAGCAGGTGAGTGAGTTTGTATGTTCAATTGTTAGCTTGGTGAGAAGTTCACGTGTCTCAGAGTTGTTAAAATACTGGTATTTTTGGAAAGCGTAAGCGTAAGCGTAAATACACTTTGTAAAATATCTTGAGTATTTATAGTAAAGCGTAAAGTATTTTGAAAATACCAAGGAAAGCGTAAAAAGTGTAAGTGTAGATTTGTGTTACAAAGTGGTTAGCGTCAGAAAACACCATTGTTTTCACATTTCGATGAATCGATAAATCATTTCCATGCATTATTTCACATTTTAATTATCAACAAGATCATCATGTAAAACAACAATGTAAATACCACACAGTTTTCAAATGAAATTTTGGGTAAGCGTAAATACACTTTTCCAACTCTGTCTTCACAATTACGTTTCCTCAACAAAGTATAGACAAAAGATAATTTATTTCAGCTGATGCGGCAGTCAGCTCTGGCAGCAGTTCAGTCAGATGATGATGACTCAACAGATCAAGCCACGCGCAAGTGACAGTCTGTGTTCTTTGGTGGCATTTGTGATCTGTTCACCATTCTTCCACTAATGTAGGGGACCAAACGTCTTCATTGGGTCAGAGACTCAGGGGGGCTCATTACTTAAATACAAACATTCTTTTCACTGCTCATAGTGATCATTCTGAAAATAGATTGCAACTTCAAGTGATAGAAAGAGCCAGTCAATAATGTGCACACTTTGAGGGAGCAAACACCTCAATGCTTGTTAAAAAAAGGTCGTCTGTTGAAGGTGTTTTTCATGAAGAATTCGATAAGCTCACTTATTTATGCCTAAACGCACTAGATTATTCACAAAACATATTTTCCTTGTAAATAGGTTATATGTACAGACTACAGATACAATGTGCTGCGAACTATTTATGTGTACTCCTTGACTGTGTACTTCTAAACAGGTCGTCTTGTTCAGCTGTTACCGGTAGATAAACAATATTTATACAGAATCCATTAGACCAATTTTATGGTTGTTTTTTTCGACGGAGAATAAACATCTAATTTGTTTTGAACACACAAGATGCAGTAAACAGGTAAACACTTATTCACATACTTGATCCTGCAATAAATATTTACTCACAGTTCCAATTCCAACGGTTGACATAAATATTTATAAAATTTGATTCGGATCATTTTTCAACAATTTTTTTTTGAACTGGGCTTTCTAGGCATCGGTTTTGTGAGGGGGTAGTTAAAATCGGGAGTAAAACACTGTGCAACACATATTTTCATGGGAGCGAGTGATATGCAACTGAATAATGTTTGAACATAAAAAAGTTTCCTGTGTCTGCGAAAAATACTATGATGAACAAATAATGACCGAATTATTGGAACCGTAAAGCATGGAAGCCATAATGCACGATTAGAGAAAGCAACTTAGAGCGTGAAAGTTTTCTCTTCTGCCAGCTGTAACCTTTTACATACAAAATAAGTTGTCATGATAAATATCAGCTACCCTACGTCATTCCGAAACAATTTGTAACCTCCAGCGTCCAAAAACGACTGTCGTTTGACTCGCATTTTCGTCGAGTTTTTCAACACTGTTCAACCGCACATCAGTTAGCACACACTCTATCTTTCAGCATTGGCTGGCTGCGCTCGCACACACTGTACCGTATTTCCCCGGAATACCCCAAGGGGTTTATTTTTTCAGAGTGCAAATTTTTAGGGGGTATTTCGAAGGGGGCTTATCGAGGGCGGGGTTTAATTTTTCGTCAGAAATTTTAATGAAATTAGTAGTAGGTAAATAATATGTTTTAACATGCCCAAAACCGCTAATAAATGTGACGAAACGATGATGTACACCATTTCAGACAGGGGGTATTTCGGTGGGGGGGTATTTTTTCCTCAGCTGAAAAAACCTGGGTTTTTTTCGACGGGGTCATTTCGAGAAAATACGGTTTAATGAGTAGTGAAATAGTTGACTGGTGGATGAAGGATCAACAACGTATCACGACTAAAAGCTCCTTGCTTCCTCTTATGCGCTTACGTTGTTTTTCTCCCCCATTTCCCTTCCCATTATCTCCCGAACACGCTTGAATTGAATGTTCACTTGAGTTGCCCGATCATGTTCACTGAAGCTGTAAGCTGTCATTTCTGGTAGGTATTTAAGTACGTCATATGCATCAGTGGATTATATGTACTCGTATTTACTCGCACTTGGTAAATTTCACTTCACTGGCGTGCAGGGCAAATGGAATATTTTTGCGGCCTTTTTTTAGTTTGATGATGAGATGAGTGTGTGATGATGGCTGTGGATTTCAGCGAGCGAGAGAATTATAAGTAATTACTGTATTTCCTCGAAATACCCCCAGGGGGTTTATTTTTTCAGAGTGAAACCTTTGAGGGTGTATTTTGTGGGAGGTGCTTTTTCGAGGAGGGTCATTTTTTCGTCAGAAATTATCGTAAATATCGTCGTAGTAAAGAATGGACTTATACGGCACACAAAACAGTAATAAATGTCATCAAAATGGACATAAATACATAGAACATACAAACGTAGATAGGTCGCTACTATATAAACTATCGTATGTGTAGCTGCAAATTGACCCCAATAAATACACCATACATTGCCTACATGATGTACATCATTATATACAGGGGGTATTTCGAGGGGAGTATTTTTTCATCACTTCGTTTAGACCCGGAGGTGTTTCGACGGGTGGTAATTTAAAGGGGGGTATTTCGAGGAAATACGGTACACAGAAATACTGAATGAGTAGGTGGGTAGCTTTTCTCTGTTCAGTATAGATGGGATGGCTTGACAGGTGCGATTCCGACGTTCCATTGCCTCGCAAAGAAAAAAGCTAGCTGACCTCTCGTTTCATCAGTCCCTAATCACTACTCTCCTCCCAGTATAATACTGATTACTTATCCAAACACTACTCGAATCGACCGCACGAGCGAGTAACAGGCACATGGCATGCGCAAATGCACTGCCGCGCACAAGTAGAAAACACGGCGCGCGTGCTTATGATGAGAGCGGAGCACTGCATTGATGCGGGCCCGGCGCTAACGATGGAGTTTGTGCCCATGTCACATTGATCACGGCCGCGCGCGCGCGCCCCCACCGCTAAACAGTTATAGCCACTGACGGCCAAGTACGGACGCACTTCGATTGCATTTTTATCGCTTACGATCCATCTTTCGCGGAGGGTTTTTTTCTGCTCGTTTGTATTTGAAAATGCGAGTTCGCGACAGACGTTCTTGAGGCAGTCGGTATTTGTGTAGAAAGCATGCACTGCGCAGTGGAGCCAGTCGTATACTCCAGCGACATTACACCGTACAATGAAATCTACCATATCCCATCTGAATAAAGGAACAAGTATAAATAAAACAATTTCATCATATTTATCAAAGCAATTTGATGAATATGATGAAGATAAAAATTTATGTTTGTTCTTTTATTTAGATGGGATATGGTAAATTTCATTGTAAGGTGTAATGTCGCTGGAGTATATCATGTATGGAATGAAAGATAGCGTCTTCGGAAGCTGGGGCCCGCTGCTAGTGCGACCAATTACACAGTTGTCCAAACAAAGTGGCAATAATAATGAAATTTCACAGTTACGTGATCCATTGTGCTCTTTAGCCCGTTTATCACCGGTGCCGCCGCAACATCTGCAATGCATGTGCAATGAATGCGGCCCTGAATGCCTGGCCAATTGTCACATACGATCAGTTGGCACTGTCATGAAACTACACATGCATGTCATTGTTGGTTCAGATCAATGTAGCCGCGTGAACGGTACGTACCGTATTATCTTGAAATACGCACCCCCATGGCGGGTTGATTTATTTCGCCAGCTAATTTTGATAGTGGGGGATAATTCGACGTACGGCTTATTCGAGGGAGGTCTATTATTTCGGCAGAAATCCTCTTCTCTAAATGAAGTACATTCTCGTCGCACTCAATTTGGGTGGGGGTGTTTCGAGGGGGGTGTATTATTTTCCCCGCTCGCTCAGACCAGGGGGTATTTCGAGGGGGGTTAAGACAAGGGGGATAATTTGAGGTAATACGGTAAATACCGTATTATATTTATGTGCTGAACGAAATATGTTCTATTCATATCTTCTGCCGCCAGACCACCTTTCAAAAAGTTTCAGTGAAACTCCTCATTTTTCGCAGTGCCCCGCAGTACACTAGCTGTGGGTGCAACTTACACTAACGCGACACCATCGCTCGCACGCTAGAAAACTCGCAGTAATGTTATTCCGCGCCATAGAAATGCAAATCAGGGTATATACGTGCGGGTAGTGCATGCAACAGCGCATTTCTCCGACCAGGGAACAAACACTGACAAGTGAACTGACGTGGTGACGCGCGCGACAAGTTATTCGGTTTGACGGAAGCGCGCTGGTGCAGTTGTTAAAAGTACCAAACTTCTTCAAAAGTGTGTATACATTAAGTATTTTGTTTTTTCTTTAACTCCGAGTACAGAAAGCGTTAAGTGAATTTTTTTACTTTTACTCATGTGTAAATGAGTGTAAAATACTTTTTTCCAGAAAGCATACATGCGAGTATTTTTCTCTCTCGAAAGTGTAAAAGCGAGTGAAAATGATATTTTCTTTCTTGAAAATGTAGAAGAGAGCATTATGAATGTTTACCATGGACAAAAAAGGTGTTCTTGTTCTATTAATAAGTATTCTTCATGAAAAGCAGGGGTCTCGAATGGTAAAAGTGCTCTTTCTGTACTTAAAAAATTACTTTATAGTACTCAAGTACTCTCAAAAAGTAAGCATACAGGTGAGTACAGACACTTTTTCAAAGTATGTGTATGCATATTTCCTCGGTACTTGAGTATGTGTACTTTTTAAGTAAAAGTAGATACGCATTCACAACTTTGCACTGGTGTGCCGCCCATTTGCAGCTACAGCTGTCTCTCATGGAAATGCGGCTTAGCTATCGGATTCTAAACAAATGGTGGCGTGGGTCCATGGATTTCAGAATCGAAACTTCTATGTAAAGCGACGGCAATAAAAATTTCTCGCTGTAACTAATCCCGTTCAAATCAGTGGGAAATTTGCAATCTGGTTGCGGGAAATGAGCATTTGGTAAGCGGATAAATTTTGTAGGCTGGCAGGCCTGCTTGGAACGGCGCGTGCTTACCTATCGATGACGTTTTATGGAGAACGGTGTCCCATGGAATAGAAGACATCGGTGAGTACATTCTTTGCTGTATTTATCAGCTTAAGTACATGCTTTACTGTAAGATATTCAGAATTTTCAGCCTGCTATCTTTTCACGGTCTAACCCGATTGATTCATTTTTTAATCTTTTTATTCTGCTGGCCGCATAGGTTAAAATAAAAACTACCATTTCCCACCTGAATTGACAACTAATGACATATTTTTCGCGTCAATTTGCATTGCTCTCGATACTGGTGAATGGTGACAGACAATTTATGGTGTACATGGTGTATAATCCACTGAATATAACTTATATGTTGCCAGATTAAATGCAATTTCGTTTGGCATAATTTAGTACTCACAAAAATTAGCACCAATCCCCCAACAACATAAATACGTATGTAAATAAAAAGTGTGTGTATTATGTGCCCGGCTAATCTAATCTGGCGCGTGGGTCTCACCTTCACCGTGGTGCAATATGCTGATATTCAACAGGAAGTGAATTTTTTTAAGTGGCACAGGTACGCGCTGCTGTTGACGTCCGTCTTGGTGCTCGTGTGCGCCTTCATGCTGTTTCTGTTCTCACCCGTCATCGTGCTCAAGGGACCTCTTCCAGTGGGCACTTTCACCCCGGAAATGTTCGTTGATTGGTTTAAAAAAGCCGTGAAAATTTTTTGGAAGACAGCATCGTCGTGAAACAGGACGGAGTAAAAAAGCAAAACAATATGAGTAGTCGAGAACGTAGAGTATTTACACGCACCCAACCCCAAGTACCGTATTTTCTTGAATAATCCCTCTGGGGAATCATTCTTTCGTCAGACTTATTGAGGGGGGAACTATTCGAAAGGAGAATTTTGCAAGGGAGGGATTATTTTTTCGTCAAAATTTTCAAGCATAGGTCTATCCAATCATTCCACAAAATCTGCCTGATAACCACAATAAAATGCCGCATTTGTTCAGATTGAACACAACAAATTGTCAAGGGAATTACTCAAGGGGAGGATTTTTTTCCTCAGTCGATTTACAGGGGTTTACTATTTTTGTTATAAGGAATATACAGGAATAAACGGGCCAGTTCCGCAAGTGGAAAAGTTAAGAGTTAAAACATAAGAGTTGAGTAAAATGACAAATGACAAGTTATGAGTAAAGTTAAGAGTTAAGAGTTGAGTAAAACGACAAATCATTTTATTCAACTCTTAACTTTTAACTTTACTCTTAACTTATCGTTTATCATTTTACTCAACTCTTTACTCTTTACTCTTAACTTTTCCACTTGCGGAACCGGTACTTGATTTGTTCCTTAACGGGTTTCGAGTGCAAACTCCATTTTTGTATGGTGATTTTGACACCTCTTGGCCAAATCCTCAATGGGTTTCGGATGCAAACTTTTTTATCTGCAGATAACGGGTTTCGGGTGCAAAAAATTATAGTTTTTTTTTGTAGATAACGGGTTTCGAGTGCAAACTCACCTATTTTGGGCTGTAGATAACGGGTTTCGGATGCAAAGTTGCATTTTTTTCAAAAATCGGTATCTCTGTATCTCGGGAACGGTATGAGATATTGAGGTAATTTTTGTTTTATCATGAAGAAAATTGAAAATATGTATCAGATCCGCACTTAACTCATTTTTTTCAATTTTGCACTAAACGGGTTACGGAACCAAACGCCTCAATTATTCAAGCAAATACGGCCGCTGATCTCTCAGCATCGCCGCCTACGTGCTGGGGCTGCTCAGCTGCGCGGGCGCCCTGCTCTGCTTCGGCTCCGTGGGCGTGCGGCTGGCCTACGCCGGCTTCGCCTACCCCACCGGCAGCTTCGTGCCCGTGTGCCCCGCGTCCGGCCAGCTCCTGTCGCAGCAGCTGCTTGCAGCGCGGGAAATGTACCTGCCGCCGCCGCAAGCGAACAACGGGCAGATGGACAAGCAGATGGAGGCGAACAGGGAGCTGCTAGAGCAGTATCCGCCGCCGGATTTGTGTTACTGGCAGTACAACGCGGCTAACCAGGCGCCCGTGTACTCGAATCTACAGCCGCACTCAGCGACGGCGATGCGCGCTCCGGCCCCGACAACAATGCGCGATCAGGTGAAGCCAAAGCCAATTGAAAAACGAATATGCAGCAAAGCGACTTTGTACATTTTAGTATTACACGCCGCGGACATTCGTACAGAGGAATCTCAGAGGAAAAAAATACCGTATTTTCTCGAAATACGCCCGGGGGGGGGGTTATTGTATCAGAATTTTGAGAATTTTGAGGTGGTTTAAACGAGGGGGTTATTTCAAGGAAATACGGTAGTTAGCTGTCGCAAGACATATTCAACTGTCGCAAGATAAAGAGAAATGGTTCATAATATTTACGTATTAACGGGTATTCCGGGTATTTATACTTACGTTTACATTTACATTTTCCAAAAATACCAGTATTTAACCAACTCTGCAAACAACCCTACTTATTTACATCCACCTCTTAGACCTCCCCTCTATCGCCGAGCATAGCTAAAGTGCGCACGCCGCCCACGCGGCCGCGGCGGATGCACCACAGCCCGGCCATGTGGAACATCCCGAGACTGTCGCCGGCGCTGCACCGACGCATGCCCGCCGTGCTGGTGGAGGCGGACAGCGGCGCGGCAGAGGACAGCAGCAGCGCGCCGCTATCCACGCCGCAGAGGCGACAGTCGCCGCCCGTCCAGGTGCCAATCCCAGACTCTGTAAAGTGTAAAATAAAGTGTAAAATGTCATGTGAACTGTCATGCAAAGTGTCATGCAATGCAAGGGGTCAATTGTCAAGATAAATGTAAAGTCAAGTGTCAAAGTTCAGTAATAATATCATAACATTTTACATGATATTTTACACTTTACTTTACACTTTACAGGGGCTGGGACTGCCCCCAGCCGGCTAGTCCGCTGCTCAGACCGCTCGCGCGCACCCAGGTCAAATATGTATATATGGGGTCGTTTTGAGTGATCAAATCGATCATTTTGCAGCTGTCAATTTATTCCTGTGATTTTGTTTGGATTGCGCGTTAGTATGCATACCCGTTTTTAAAGTATGCATGTGTTTTTTGCAGTATAGTTATTTGTAATACTCTGCAATTTGCTATAAACTCGACGTGGTTATAATGGTTTCCGTTCGAGATAAATACTTTACGAATTGTTGAGGGTATAGATTATAGCCGTAATAAGCGCTATAGGTCCTCCTATCCTAATCGAATTTCTAATCGAAAAAGACAGAATAAATCTTTATGAATGGGGATGGAAAACAATTTTCAGTAATGTAAAATAATACGGACCTGTTGAAGTGACTTGTGAATTAGCTCCTATTCCTAACCGAGGAAGAGGACAAATGTGAACGTATGAAAGTTGACGTGAAGCGTCGTCTCTTAGTTGACGTTCTGTTATTTTATCAAATGTGATTAGTTGAGTTGAAGTGAATTGACGTGAGTTAGTGTGAAGCAAGTTTAGATTGTTTTCAAAAGGTTTTGACGAACGTTTTTATTTAGACAATTAAATACAAAGAAATAAATGTAAATAAAATATATAAAAATATACGTAAATAAAGGAATTAATTTACAGCTAAATTAATTACTTAAATAAAACGTAAAAGAAGCTCTAATTACCAGAGAAATAAGGTAATTTAAAGAAGGCACTTAATTATGACAAAAGGCAACAATTAAGTGGCGCGGTTGTGAACAAAGCACCTCAAAAAGCGCAGGTGTGAATAAAGCACTGAGGTGACTTAAAGCACCAAGGGTTAAACTTAGCACCAAAAACAAGCGACTTAATAAAGTGACAACGGCGCTTATTTAGATCCTAGGAAGAGATTCGTGTGAAGTTGACGAGGTTGCAAACACTCCCGATTCTAGCTGTGAAATCGGCTTTTAAGGGCCAGACCGATGGCGATTGACTTGGCGCCAATCGGTCGGCTCTAATCTCCGATTTTTACCCAACATTTCCAATTGTGAAAGTTCAATCCTTGCCCGCTCGCTTCTCCGATGAAAAGCGAGCTAAACTGGCAAGATAGTGAAAATGTGAGACAAGCCAGACAACATTTGAAATGGCACGCGGGCCCGGCCCCCCGCTTGGGGCGAGCCCGCCGCTTAACATAAACATGACGGCGTATTTGCGTGCTGCTTGTCAAGGAAATGTGGCGGAATGTGAGCAATGACTAAGATCTAAATATGTGAGCTATGTAAAGCGCACGTTGTAAACAACGTCGCTTGAGATATTAAATGACGAATGTGAAGATGTTAAAAAATGGAATGTCAATTAAAATGGAATCTTGATAAATTGAATTAACTAAATATAAAAGCGAACATAAGAACGTCAACTTAAATATTAAAGGTTTTACATTTTACGATAATGTTACACAAGTAATATGTAAAATAATGAAAATATTTACATGCCTATTGCTATTTTACATATTACAGATATATCTATAATATTACACTACTAAAAAATACATAGTTGATCGAATTATCTACTCTGTAGTGTAGTATATTTGTAGTATTTGTTTTTGTAGTATTTTTTTCGCATTATGCTGCATCGACAGCAGCCTTTTTTATCATTTCAATATAAATGCATCAACACATTTAGTGAATCAGATGCATAAAATACGTAAAAAGCAATGTTTTAACGATAGTTTTGGATATAAATATGCATTACTATCTAAACCTAGCAGGATTCTCTCCGGACGTTCGGTCTGGTTTCGCACTTTCACACGTACTAATGGACATTTTTATGGACATCAATTATCAATCAGTCACTATATATGACCATATTATGTGCTTCTGCCGCCCTCGACAACGAGGGTTGACGCTGGTGCACCCTCTCGATGACTTCTCACATTCTGTCTCTTCATAGCACTTTCGTGAAAAAAACACCTTTGCAGACAAAAAAACGACCTTTACAGACACCTGAAAATTTCGTCCAAACCCGCTATAAAACAGTTTCATGTGGATTGAAAATATAGACTTTTTCACGGTGTAGAAAGTTAGAATAGAATCGTTTAAAAGGGGTAAATGAATAAAAAGAGGCAGGTATAAAAGCTCATATTGTTGTAACAATCAAAGTAGCTGAAAAAGGAAATCAGGACATGAACTAGCGATTTTTAAGCTGTAAAAGGACAAAAAGGTTTGAAAATTATCGATTTTGAGTGAAAATAGTGGCATACGTTGTTAAAAATAACTCCAAATAGGGGCTGATAAGGGGGGGGGGTCAGGGGATAGTAGCCAAAAAATGGCATCAGGATGGATAAATAGCAGGGGGCCTGAGATAGATAGATAGCTAGATCGTTTGGGGAGGTAACCATCCCCCCCTACTAGACCCCTGTACACCACAAACTGACAACGGAAAGGCCACAAATTGACATTGGTTCTTGTTTTCATTGGTTTTATGGCATGTTTATTGTCAAAGCAATAAGCTGGGATAAGTCACACACTTTCAACAAAAGACGTCTTTTTTCCATCCCTAACCGATACTCACAATTTAAAGGTATTCAAATTCACCTTTGATTTTCCCAAAATACCGGTATTTGATACTGTCGCATCATCAGACAAACTGCGCCGCCGAAGTAATTGGCGCGCGGCAAGCACTTGATTCGATTTGATTGATTCATGGTGATTGCCGCGCAGTTTGGCTGCAACTACTATGTATATTTACGGCGAAAACGGTGCATGGTTGAAATTCAGTGCGTATATTAAGTACAACCTGGACTCAGTACCAGTAAGTAGAATTTACTTTTCCATGTGATTTTCTATGTACCGTATCACCTCGGATTATCCAGCTTGAATAAACCCCCTTGAATTAACCCCCCTTCGAAATACCCCCAGGTCTGAGCGAGCTGAGGAAAAAAAGACCCTCTCGAAATATCCCCCGTCTAGAGTATTGTACATGTATGCAATGTAACTCATGTATTAATTGCTGCAAATTACCATCGCAACTACACATAACTTTGTGTAGATATAATGTATACATGTACAAATGTACCTAACCCTTTTGGGCAAATGTATTACCAGTTTTAAGTAGATAAGAGCTAATCTTTACTATTGTCCTTCGCGAAAATTTGACGAATGAAACTTCCTGACGAAATAATAAACCCCCCCCCCCATCGAATTAGCCGCCCTCGAATTAACCCCCCTCAAATTTTGCTGGCGAAATAATAAACCATGGGGGTATTTCGAGGTAATGCGGTATGTATATTTCTCCTCTTACCAAATATCTATCTATTCTAAATGAATTTATACCTTTATCACAACAATGGACCCAGGAATTCGAAGGACACAATAGCAACAATGAATAGACCCCATTGATTGGAAATGAATTGCCAAATGTGAAGTGAAGTGCACTCGCGGAGACTTGGCACCAAATCATGCCACATAAATAAATACACTCTCACGTAGGGCTCGAAACTCGATTTTTTCAAACTCGAGTTCGAGTCGCAACCCCAAATTTTGTCCGGTCGAGTCGGCGAATCGAGTTGGGCGAGCCAGTGCAAAGTTGAGTCGAGTCGGGCAAAAATCTCGAGTCTCGAGTCGAGTCGGATGCGTTACTCTTTGGTATGACCCTTGCAGTAATTTTTGATACTGGTCTCTCTACCAATGTTTTCACTTAATGAAGTCTAAATGCCAACAGTTCATTTAAATATCAAGATAAAGCAAAAAAATAACTTTCTATCACTCATGTTGCTACAAAAAAAGTTGCAAAAATAAAATCGGCCTAGGGATGGGAAATCAACATCTTTTACAAAATCTTTTTGATCAGTGCCAACATTGTGCAATGCATTTGAGGTGGTGTGTGTGTGTTTCACATGTGGTGCTGCACACGCTAGGTTACTGCCAGATTTTGGTAAACTCATAAATCGGCTTTAAACGCATTTGGATTTACCAGAATGACCTATCTGTCAACTGCAGTTGCTGGGGATTAAGAATAACTCATTTCAGTAAACTCAAATGCATTTTATCAAATCCGATTTATGAGTTTACGAGTTTACCAAAATCTGGCGCTAAACTAGCATGCACATGCACAATATGTAGAATTGTATGGTAATAAGAAATTTGAATTTTAACACCATTCAATACATATGCCAAGCCAATCCACAATATATCTCATGTGTGGTGTGGCAAAATTTTTGAAAAATATGTTTAAAATTTCATATCAAAATTGATATTTTAGACATTATTCAATGGAAACCCAGACTCGAAATTTGCCAAAATTTCGAGTCGAGTTGGGCAAAAACCTCGAGTCTAGAGTTTGGGCCATATTTTTCCGGTCGAGTCACACGAGTCGAGTCGGTACCCTGTTTTACCCTCGAGTCACGAGTCGAGTCGAGTTCGAGTCCTACTCGCATGCGTACAGTCGCCGGTCGGACGGAGTTGGCTCGGAATAAAATCGAGAGCGCATATCATACCGAGATTATTTACGCGGCAACTCAATATTTACAATATACGATGCGACTGTCATCACCAATCAACTCAGACTGTATTTCTTTGCCGCCGAATTTTTGCCGCGCGCGAAAAGTGAATCGCACGCGAAACACATAGATGAGCGACTATCGACTGTCGCCGGCACGCCTTCAACGTGAATTTGTAGTTTACGACTGCACTAAAATCGCGCTCAAAATCGGATAAAACTCGCAGCTTTTGTCTAAATCCGTCAACTGTGACGCCGGCGCAGCATAGCGGAACGTCAATATCTCGTCTAGCTGTCAATTTTTTTCCAATTTGCCTCAGCCAGCCACAAATTGATTGATTGCTTAGAAAAAGTCACGCCGCGTAGTACATACATCAATCAATTGTCACCGGCGCGGGATCGCACCCGACGCGATGCCGAAGATCGGCGGCAGCGCGAGCGCGGCCAATTCACAGCAGGGCCCCAGCACGTCGACCGAGTGGCCGCTGCTGGCAAACTGCCAAGGTGAGCGCGCGACTGCATCATTCTGCTGGTGGTAGTGCGACAGCGACACACTGCGCGCAGACGACCCGCCGCTGGTGCCCGTGCACGTGGCCGGAAGCGGCGTCCGCTTCGTGTCGTCCGACGCGCCCGGCGGCAGTCGCAGACGACGCGGCGGCGAAACCAAATGCAACAGGTGTTGCAAGTAAGTCGCTATTGAAATATAAATATTGTCTAAATGTGCTAGAAAAGGTATGTAACGCAGATCGCCACTATGCTGGCTAGCAGTTTTTATCGCGTGTCTTTTGGTGCTCGGTTTAGCCGCCTTTCTCATTTTCTGCCCCCTCGGATTGGGACTATTCAAGAGCAGCTCACAATTCCCATGGAAGGAGCTACGTCTACCCGACCATTTCCTACCGCTGAATTACGACCTACTAATGAGAATGGATTTGGAAGAGTTCATATTCGAGGGCAGGGTCATCATCACGTTGCGTCCCAACGAGCACAGCAGCGGCAGCGAGGCGCAGTTGGGCTAGTTCGGCAGCACTTAATTGCAGACAGTGCCGAGCCCTCGAACCACCCGCACGATCACCCTCACAGACACCGTCCTCGTGCACGTGGAGCACACCGAGCTGACGGTGGAGTGGGCGCGCGTCGTCTTCCCCGACAAGGTGGTCGTGACGCACAACGACGAGCAGCTGCTGCACGTGACCGGCACGCTGAACGACACCGAACTGCAGCTGGTCGCAGTGACGCTGTCGCGGCCGGTTCATGTGAATGAAACTGTGCACCTTGCATTTGGGTTTAGTGGAAACTTGACCAGCGATTTGGTTGGGCTTTACCTGAACCGATTCACGGATAGCGAAGGTGACATCAGGTAAATTGATGCTGATAGCTTGCATTGACTTCGAACAGAACGAACAGAAAAAGCCCACTGCTCAACCAATCCTGAAATGCAGTCATTCAGCAGTGACGCAGTTCGAGCCGATTGAGGCGCGCCGCATGTTCCCGTGTTTGGACGAGCCGCGCTTCAAGTCCACATTCGACGTGGCGATCGTGCGCGATCCGGAGCACATCAGCCTGTCTAACATGCCGGTCGGTTTAAACCGAAATTTGCAATTCTGCAGCCATTTGAGTGTTACAAGTAAATACAAATGATCGAGATGCAAGAGAATTTGAAGTTTCATCTGAATTTAAAAATTATCGTTATGATAGCACCACTCCGGTATGCGGCAAACTGACAATGAATGTTTGTTGGAATTTTAGGAATCCCGCAAAAAACGATGGTTGAATGGTACAAATGGTTTTTAATTGTGCACAGATATTTTGCAAATATTTATTCACTGCGTATGTTGCAATGCAAAAATATTGTATGCGACTGCAAGCTAGCATAAACACCCACATATTTATAAATATTGTGGACCCCACAATGAATACCGGAGGTGTAAATATGACAAATGCAAAATAAAAACTACGACTATTGATAATTCAGCTGGTGCGCTCGACACCAGTCACGCAATCGATGGTGGTGTCTAGCAGCGACTTGGACAAGTGGCTGATGCGCGTGGGCACCGTCATGGATGTGTTCCAGCGTTCAGTGCGCATGAGCACTTACATCGTCGCCGTGGCTGTCGGCCGGTTCGATTCGCTAGAGACTCTCACGTCCAGTGGCACCAAGGTGAATGGCATAGTTGATTATGCGCCTTGTGGCAATGTATGTGACTAGTGATGGAATCGCGCCATGGCGCTTGCGCCATTGGCGTTTGGCGCCATTGCTCTGTGGCTCCCTTCGAGCCCTTTTTTCTGGCGCTTTTCCATCACTAAATGTGTCATAATTTACGACCATTATCCGACAGGTGGCGATCTACGCGCCACCAGAGCAGATTCAAGACGGCCACTTCGCATTAGAATTCACGAAAGCAGCACTAGAATTTTTCAACGACTATTTCGCCATTGATTACGCCATCTCAAAGTTGGATCAACTGGCTGTGGTAGAATTTAGCGCGGGGGCAATGGAAAATTGGGGTTTGGTGACCTATCGAGATTCTTTATTGCTGTACAATGAAATGTGGTCGACTGCCTTGTCTCAACAAAGGATAGCATCTGTTATTTGCCACGAGCTGGCTCACCAGGTAATGCAGTGCAGTGAATTGTTGTACATTTTTCTAACAGTGCAATGAAGCTTCAAATTACAGTGGTTCGGAAATTTGGTCACCATGAAGTGGTGGGACGACATCTGGCTGAATGAAGGCTTCGCTACATTTATGGAATACGTTGGCGTTGCAAGCATTAAACCGGAGTGGCAATTCGTTCGTTGTGATTAGCTCTTGGAAAAAGGGTTTGGAGAATATAATCGTGGCGGAACTCGTGCAGTAAATATTGGCCCTACACACACTAGTTTTCACCGTGACCGATGTGGAAACTGAAATGGCGACATGGCGACATCCAGCCTACTCTTTTTGTATGCTATATGTGTTTTAGTTTTCAAATTTTAACTTTCATTAATTTAAATTTAAATTTAAACAAATAAAATCATTTCACCGTGTTCATTAATTTGCATTTGAAAAAATTTTCAGTTTTCACACGAAGTCACGGTGAAAACTAGTGTGTGTAGGCAGAGTTGCGAAAGTGAATTTACACTTACCCGAAATACCCGGGTAAATGGGTATTTATATTTACACTTACACTTTCATAAAATACCCATACTTTTTTCACACTTTCCTGAGCAAAATACCCGGGTACAGAAAGTGTATTTTTTTCTTTCAGATGACCCTGTTTTTTTGCTTTTGAGAAAGCATAAAATAGGGTCCTGTACAAAAAATGACTGCACAGTGCACACATGCAGTTATGCATCGAATGTAGAAAATATGGCAAATGTACAAATTACCTTTGATCTCCAACCTTTGATCAGTACTTATGGTATTCTACAGTTTCATCATACTTTTGTGAAAAGAACAAGATCAATGGAAATTCACTAGCTGGACACAAAGTCAACTGGCATTGACATTTGCTGCATGTCCATTCTTGCATTTAAACAGTGTGTATCGCATTGCTCAATCAGTAAAATATCAACACTGAAAAAGTGCCATTGTTGGGGAACTTCATACTACTACAGTATTTGTTACAGTACGAAATGTTTCATAAAAGGTAGTAAAATGTGAAATAATGCATGAAAATGACAAATAAATTGATCTAAAGGTGAAAACAGTGGTGTTTTCTAATGCTCAACAGTGAGAGCTCTTTCTAACAAAAATTTTTCACCTACACTTTTTCACACTTTCCTAGGTATTTTTAAAATACCTTACACTTTTGGTATCCATACTCAAAATTGGGAAAGTGTATTTATGCTTACACTTACACTTTCCAAAAATACCGGTATTTTAACAACTCTGTGTGTAGGCACATTACCTCGAAATACCCCAGGGGGTTTACTTTTCGCCAGATCGCTCAGACCTGGGGGCATTTTAAAAGGTTAATTCGAGGGTGGGGTAATTCGAGGAAGTAAAATGGAACATATTGTACTGCTTATTTGATCGTATTGAGCATACAAAAATATAGAATATTGATACCGAAAACCATATTTTTGAACCCTAGTTTTCAGTACCTTTAAAATGTAATGTATAGGTATTTACCTATTTTACAAACTACGCCATTCAAATCACGCAGATATCCATGTTCTACACGGACAACGTGATGTCGGCGCTCAACCTAGATGGCTTACACAGCACGCACGCAGTGTGGAACCCAGCCAAAGACCCCGCAGCCATCGGATCGATCTTTGACGCCATTGCCTACCAGAAGGGCGCGTCAATTATCAACATGCTCCATCAAATGATTGGGCCGGATGCGTTCAGAGACTCTATGCGGGTCTATTTGGCGAAGTTCCAATTTTCCAATGCCGTGGGTGACGACCTGTGGAGAACTATAGAGGGGGTAAGTTTGGCTAGGCATACATACATAACGTATTTATTACCTCGAAATAACCCCGGGCGGTTTATTTTTTAAGAGTGCAAATTTTGAGAGAGTATTTCTAGGGGGTATATTATTTCGGTAGAAATATTCAGGAAAGTTCGTAGTAAAGAATGGACTTTTACATACTAAAACTGGAAAAACTGTGAATAAATAGGCTATATTTGATCGTATCAACGTGCACCGCTATACACAAACTAGCCTTAACTAGCCTGCAGGGTGTATTTCGAAGGTGGTGGATTTTTTTGCCTCAGCTCGCTTTGACCTGGGGGTATTTCGAGGGGGTTATTATAACCTCCGCTCGCTCAGACCTGGGGGTATCTTGTGGGGGGTTTATTCAGGGGGTATTCGAGGAAATACGGTACTAATCTCAGATGCCATTCCCCAAACCTAGCAAGCAACACCATTCTCAGCACATGGACGGCGCGGGCACGGCGCCCAACCGCACCCTGTCCTCAGTCATGACCGCGTGGATCACGCACGTGGGCTACCCGCTCGTAACCGCCGAGCTGCACAGAGAGTCTGGCACTGTAC
This sequence comes from Sphaerolaimus hirsutus, assembly GCA_964036195.1. Classification (NCBI taxonomy): domain Eukaryota; kingdom Metazoa; phylum Nematoda; class Chromadorea; order Monhysterida; family Sphaerolaimidae; genus Sphaerolaimus; species Sphaerolaimus hirsutus. The sequence goes on from OZ038458.1 coordinate 16,424,972, forward strand.
GTCTCAAACAAAGGCGCTTCGCTTACTTGCAGCGGGTCAGAGATAAAATCGACAACGATACAGTGTGGCCCATCAAGTTGACGTACAAAACGAATAAAGGGGAAGGCACTAAGTGGTTGTTGGAGAAAGAAGGTGCGTTAGTGATGGTGATTATTATGCTAAAACGAGTGTAATTATAAGATAAGCACCAGTAAGCAGCAGTAATATTTATGCTCACCAGGCAACACAACACAACAGGCAAAAATAACATAAGTTGGCAAAGGCAATATTGCTGGTGTGTAATGTGCATGCATAAATAACATCACGTACAGTGATAATAAATGACAGCTTATGACACAATTTTAAGTATTTACAGTAAAAAAAATTACTTAACTAAATGTTGCAGTGAAGTGGGGGAAACTTAAGTCAACACAAATACACGAAAGAACCAGTGCATCCTGCTCTCAGGGGAAATAAAAGTGGGCGAGCCGAACCAGATCGACTACGTGTTCATCAACGACGGCGGCAACGGCTTCTACAGGACCATGTACGACGCGACCACCTACGAGAAGCTAACGCACGCCTACGACGGCCAATTAACGTCCGACGACCGCGCGTCGCTGCTGTGCGACACGTTCGCGCTGGTCACCAGCGGCGAGCTCAAGGTCGCGCTCGCCTTCGACATGCTTGACGCGCTCAAAGATCAACTCAAGGACACGCGCAGCGACGATATTATGCACTTTGGTCTTTGGACAGTGGCGCTGGAGTTCGTGACCAAGGTTTACTCGCTGCTGGAATATTCGGAATTCCGGCCTCAATATAAGGTGGGCGGGGAGTTAATTTGACTTGGCTTTAATTTATGCAGCGGTACAGGCTAATGATGGAAAAATGCCAGAAGGATGTCAGATGCAAATGACCCATCAGAATTCATATAGAATACTATATTTCTTCTAATAAAAAGCGCCATTCTATTTTTAGTCAACTTTTTAACCACAATTCTATTAGAGATGCCCGTCTATTGAAAGCCGCCCTTCTGTTAGAAGAAATACGGTAATTTGAGTGGCATTAAAAGTAGAGAGTGCCAGCCATACGAGCAGTTTCATAGATTTGCACCCCCCACGTTGGTTCAGGTGGCAATGAATTTCTCTCCCAGACTGATGGATGAATAGCTGAAACAATCTGGCAAAAAAGTATTCACTTTTACCCAAAAAAAATGTACGCAAGTACTTACCTGGTAAATACGTTTATGTCCCCTCCCAAAAAGTACCTGTACTTTTTGAAAGTATTCGAGTACAGAAAACGTATTTTTATACTGATGGACTATATATTTTGAGAAAGTTTTTTGAAAGTATTATATGAGCATATAGAAAATGTGTTCTTTGAAACTCTTGAAATTTTATAAGTTTTACGTTTTTAAGCACAATTTTTTTTCATCAATATAAAATTGAAAAAAAATCCTCGAACGCTTTCCTAGAAAAAGTACTTTATGTTTTTATGCATTTATCCTCGAGTGAAAAATCGAAAAACACAACGTATTGTTTCCCTGGAAATTATTCTTACATTTCTTTTACGTTTTACTAGTAGTTTACGTTTTCTGTACTCGGGTAGTAAATTTCAAACACTTTTTGTTTGGCGTCATTATTGGTGGCACGCACACTAGTTGATACATGTGTGTCAACTCAGATTTCTGCTTAAGCGTCGCAGAGCGATTACCAAATACACTCGCAGCAGTGTTGAAATATAAATATTGCGGCAAGTGCATTCGAAGATCGCGCTGCGACACGTGAAGCTGAAATCTGAGTTGACACAGACCAGTTGACACACACGTTCTGGCATAGCCCCACCAAACGGTTGACCTCAAACACACTCACATATCAGCGCTACATGTGGACTTTGGTGGGCCCGCTCTACGCGCGCGCTGGCGCCTGGCAGCCGGTGGAGGACATGACGCAACGGCGGCTGCAAGCGGCCATCGTGGAGCACGCGTGCAACATCGACTTGCCTGAGTGCCTGCGCGATGCACAGACGCACTTTCAGAAATGGAGAAGTGACCAAACCAGGTTGGTCAACAAGCGATGGTGCTATTTTGCGAAGCCGGTATACTTTGCGAGCTGGCCACTTAATATGCTGTCAAAAAACAACACTTTCAATCGGATTAAGACGCATCACCTGTGGCATGTAAACTGTCGCATTCATTGAACACGAGAGCAACTTACCTAGCATGTAAACTGTCACGTCTGTGCCATATAAAATGTCACTTCACCGTTTCATGCAAAATACCCAGCATGTAAAGTGTCTTTTACCGCTGCGAGAGACTCCACATACGCAGCGTGGCGGCAGACCTGCGTCCGGTGGCTGTGAGAGAGGGCGTGCGTCGCGGCAATGACACAGACTGGCAGCTAGTGTGGGATCGCTACCTGGACGCGCAGCTGCCCAGCGTAAAGACGGACTACCTTGACGCTCTCGCCACCACAACAGACGCTGCCACAATGCACACGTGCGTGGACAAGCACTACACACACACACACCAGGATATCAACATCACTCAAATGACACGCAGGCTTCTGAACCGCGCGGTGCGGCACGAGAACATCAGTGCGCCTATCATGGCCGTGGTGTTCCGCTCGGCCGCCAGCTCCACGCTCGGCAGGCACATCGCGTGGCAGACGGTGCGAGCGAATTGGCGCCAGCTGCACACGCAGTGAGTCAGGCTGCGGCTGATTGAGATTAGGATAAAGGCGGCCCGCATAGTAGTTGACATTTGTGTGCTGTCAACTGGTTTATGTCAACTGCAGATTTCAGCTCGTGTTGCAGGACGATCTTCCAATGCACTTGCCGTAATATTTATTTTTCAACATTGCCGCATGTGCATTTGGTGATCGCTCTGCGACACGAAAGCTGAAACCTGCAGTTGACATAAAACAATTATCAAACAAATGTCAAGTAGTGGGTGAGCTACCGAAGTCAGAAACTTTCACTGAAGTCACCGTTTCGCAGACTACACCAGTCGATGTTGCTGGGCAACTTGTTGTCGGGGATCATACTGGAGTTCACGGACCCCTTCGAGAAATTCGAGGTATGCCCGATTTCCATGCTTATTCTAGTTCCTTGGATGTGAAGGATGACAAAACACACATGCGTGAAACGGGGTCCAAACGGGAACCCCAATCCCGAATGCCTAAAAATTCTAGGTTTTTGCAATCCCAATCCCAAAATCTCTGAAAACCAATCCAGATCCGAAAATATTTGAAAACCCAATCCCGATACCGGAATTTTTTCTTCCAAATTTGCTAAACGACTTTTTTGCACTGCTTAAGAACGGAAACACATGGTGAAGCATGTTTTGCCACTTCTTGGTATACTCGGAGGACCACAAAGTATGCGTAGGATCCTACCATAATTTAATGAATACAAATCTTGTGATACATTTCTTAATTAATTATTCCGCATTAAAAACAAAATATTATGATGAAAAACTGTAAAAAATTTGGTTCATTATTAAGATGGGTTATGGTAAGTTTCCATACTAAGTGTGATGTCCGCTGAGTATACCCAAGTTTCTTATCAGACCTTTTTTGTGAAAATTTAGGAAAAAACCCACATCAATACCAGAACATTGTCAAAAATATCCAACAATAGCCGAAAACGTGCCAATCCCGATAGCGTGACACTAATCACGACCCGATCCCGAAAACTAAAAAACCTATCCCGCTCAAGAAAAGTCAATCCCGTTTGAACCCCAACACAAAGGCACACCAGACCGTTCATGTGACCTTTCATATCATTTGAAAGTGAACCCCTCACCGGGCCGCGTCGACTATTAGACTCAATCAAATCAGAACCTGAAATTTTGCACTCAGGCAACGACATTCCTGAAGGGCAAGGAACTGGGCAAAAGTAAATCGCGCGTGGCACAGGCCCTGGAAATGATCGACGTTAACATACAGTGGAGATTGAAAAACCAAAACGACCTCAAACAGTGGCTCAACTCGCACAATCCCGCATCATGACACTTAAATTAAGCTGATTTCTATCAGATCTGAATTTGGAAGAGCTTAGATATTATATTTGTGTTATTTTCCGGCTCTATTTATGTTGATTTTGTAAAAATGTAAATGCGATGTTGTAAGCGTGATACCGACCTAGCTGTTATTTTGCGTAACGTTTTCGTTTGTAATTTACATGAAAATTAGGAAGATGTATGTGAAATGGACCAAATTAGATGTACACGACATTTTCTCTCCGCCAACAAATGAAATTGACAATTTTCCGGCAATGAATTGAATTCATTCTTATCCCAACAAACGCATATCGAAACTCAAATACACAAAGTAACAACATCCATAACGAGAGAAATATGAAGAGGCAACAAAAAGCGTGAGGCCAGCGTGAAGATACAAATAAAGTGATCACTTCTTCTGTGCACGGCGCTTGCGCTTCAGCCGACGCATACGTTTCTTCGCCCACTGAAAATGAGTGAATATTGACTATTGATTTGTGATGTCATGTAAGGTAATCTCAGGCAACATAAATGAAAATTGATGATCGAGAATATTATCGAAAAAGTACGTTTTATAAATTAAATTACCGATGAAACTTTTTTACGTTATGAACGAAAATATCACGAAACAAAAATTTAGTCTAAACCCGCATATTTGATCGAAATGTCCGCAAGATACGGCGAAAATGCGAAATGTGACTCTCCTTGTGAAAATGCGGAATGAATCAATCTTGGCGAAGTGTTCGGTCGCCATCACATTCTGATGTCGATACGTGATATTTTTCAAATTTTTTAAATGTCGAAAATCAAAGCGCTTGGCACTCGAAATGCATAAACCCACTTTCGATAAATCGTTCGAACCCTACTCCGGATAACGAAGGCAGCTAGAGGCCCAACTCGAAAACGACATGAAAAAGTACACAGGACTGAAAATAACAAACCTTAGCCCTCATGATTCCGCGGAAAAACGGCGCACCGAAGATGGACCAGGTTACTCGTATATCGGCAGAATTCTGGAAAAGTTGTAGATTGATTAAAATGCCGAAAAGGTACCTTTGTCACTCCACTCAGAAAGATAAGAACCTACCAAAATTGAGAGTCACCGCTATCTCATTTCTCTGATTTTAATTTTTTCGCGAAATTTTTTTGAGTAAGTACCGGTTTCGCCCAAACTTCCGTTTTCCAGTGCAAAACGGTGGAAATACGAATACTTGATTTTGCAAATGTCAGATACCGTATGCGAAACTGAAAAGTCGATAATGATGAGGAATCTTCAAGCAATTTTCGGCGATAAGCGATCGAAATGGTAACAATGTGGGCGGAGCTTAGAAATACCACTTACAAAAAATTATTTCGTGTCGGTGGGATGTTTGGTGACTTAATAGTAATTAAATCATTTTAGATCGTTCAGAAGCAGTTGGAATTTCACACACGAAAATGCGGTGCTCACTCACGACTGAATTAAAAATCCACAACAAAACACTATCGTATCCAAAACTAATTTCCCACAAAAAAAGAAACCGGGACCAGCATCTGTCGCCGCCAACATCAAAATGTCATTCGGCGCGCCAGTGTTCGGTGCCTCCCAAAACATGGGCGTGGCCGGCTACGGACAGATCGCCCCGGCCATGGGCCACGGGCCGATGGGCGGCGGCCCCAAACCCGAGGTCGGCTTCGACACGAACTCGGACGCGCCCGAGATGTTGCGGTCGCGCGTTTTCGTTGGCAATTTGGGCACGCCTGCCGTGACCAGGGAGATGGTTATTGATGTCTTTCGACAGTATGGTCGACTTCTTGGCGTTTCTGTATTCAAGGTGTGTTTTTGGGTTGACTTTGAGGTGTATTCAGTTTTAGGTGTGTTGTATAAATGGAAAAGTGTTTTTCGACTTTTATGGTAAAGGTACACTTTCACGCATGTTTGCAATTCCCAAGATACTTTTCCGCTTGAGAAAGTGAGGACAAGTTCTGGGACGTTTTGCCTGTCACAGTGGCTATTATAAGCCACAGTACGAATTGTTATATAGCAAGAAAATAAGTCGACAAGAAAGTGCAACCCAGCGGTGTTATTCACATTTGGGTTCACAATGTGCTCCATTGGCGTTGTCACAGTCTCATATTATTATTTTCGCTTTGCAGGGCTACGCGTTCATCCAGTTCAGCTGCTCACAAGATGCAGACAACGCAGTGCGATATAGCAATAAATCCATGGTCGGAGGACAACCAATTGGTATGTTTCAATTGTGCTTGAATGTGAATTGCACACAAAATGTCGGGTTTGGCACTTCTGAGCGCATAACTGGCTATGTAAAATTTAGTTGGTTGTGTAGTGTGACAACAGATATCGATTATAATGTTTCTGTCGAGATGATATAGCTTTTCATTAATATCAAGTATTATTAGACAATTGGTGATTAATTTGTGTAAAATTTGTGTTTTTCTACATACAGTTTCATGTTTTATGAGCCTTTGACTCTTGAAGCACAGTAGATGGTTGCTTTTTTCGTCTAAACTGGCTATCGGTTTTTGGTTTTCACAGCATCTCTTTTTTCCGATAGATAGATTGACATTTTTAGGAAGCATAATATTTGTTGTCACACTGTAAATTTTTTGAAAATATTTTATATTTGTAATAGTTTGTACTATTGTACTTTTTGGCCCAATTTTTACAACAGCATCTGGATTTTTTGCAATCAAAGTGATTTTTGTTAGACAGGAGGTGCTCTTTGGTCTCTCGCTTGAAACTTTTTTTGTCCAGTCTCTCAACGATTCTACAATAGTTTGTTTGACGACAACCGAAAGTTTTGGCAGGTTTTTATGCAGTGTTTTATATTGATCCTTACAAAGTAAACTTTTTAATCACCACAATCATTTTTTACAGGATGTTTTCATGTTTGCTTTTCATGACTGGTTTTTTCGACCGAGGTTTTTTCGCTTCTTGCAGATGTGAAGTTGGCTGCTTCTGCGCGAAACCAAAAGAAGTCTGTTTGGAGGGTAATTAATTATTTTTCATGTATTTTTTCCATGATTTTGTCAGGCCCTTTTTGTTTGAACGTAGGCGGTGAATTTTAAAATTTTTGTATTTGTTAAGTATAACAGACATTGCAATAGGATTTGTATCGCTTGGGTTTTGGGAATTTTATCAGCGACCCGTTTTCGTTGTCTCAACGGTCTATACTCCTGCATTTTTCATTTTTCGAGTAACTTCGGCAAAAACTATTTATAAAATTTTGTTTTCAAGAGCTTTGTACATGGTCGGGCTGAAAAGTCCCCGGGCAGTGCTCGCCATTCGCGCTAGGGGTAAGCTACGGTTATAAAATTTTAACACGTTAATATATCAGGTGTTTTGAGTTTTCACCCAAAATTTCAGCCCTCTAGCTCCACCCACTGCGGAACTGTGGGGGTTACAATTTCGGTCATTTTGTACTGATGTACAAATGGTGCTCTAGCCGAATGCTGCTTTAAGTTGTGATCATGAAACTTTGGCTAGTGTAAGCCATCAGTGTTGGCAATGTGCCAGCACTAACCAACATTAGCTATGATATCATAAGCCTAGTTCATATTGTCATTACTGTCACTACTCACACTACCAAATTCATCATTCTGCCTCTACGGTTGGTCAATACAGGTTAATACAGGAGGTGTTTTGCATGCACACTGCTGTTGAACACAGGTAATGTGTCCACTACAGATTACTTATGAAACACAAATGAAATTAAATTGACATAATAATTTACTGCACATTTCAAAACAACATTAAAATCACTGCAATACAGCATGATCTCAGATGATCACCAAAAACATCCATCACAGTTCCCACGTTTCTTGCACATCACCCTGATCTGCATATTAATTTTACCTTAATAGCAATGATGTTGATGAAAGTGTTGAATACTATCAGCACATTGCCAACACTGGTGGCTTACACTAGCCAAAGTTTCATAATCACAACTTAAAGCAGCGTTGAGCTAGAGCACCATTTGTACATCAGTACAAAACGACCGAAATTGTAACCCCCACAGTTCCGCAGTGGGTGGAGCTAGAGGGGTGAAATTTTGGGTGAAAACTCAAAACACCTGATATATTTACGTGTTAAAATTTTATAACCGTAGCTTACCCCTATCGCGAATGGCGAGCACTGCCCGGGGACTTTTCAGCCCGACCATGTACGAAGCTCCTTTTCCGCACACTCACGTATTATTGATTTTTCTACATGCCATCTGACTTCCTGCCACTGGAGAGTACTGAGCCAATATCTTTCAAAAACATGGTGTTCAGGGGTCAAGCCGGGAGGGGCTCCTATAAGTTTGGCTGCTATCCAGGGGTCTCGAATGGGGGGGGGGGTTACCCCCCCCCCCCCAAATCGCCCAGCTATCTATCTATCCCGGAGGCCGCTCAGCTATCTATCTATCTATCCCGGAGGCAAAATTTTGGGCTACTACCCCCCTAACCCCCCCCCCCCAATCGCCCAGCTATCTACCTATCTGGAGCGATTTTTCAGAAACTATACCCGAAATTCGCTCAAATTCGCTATTTTTCATACCTATATATAGATTTTCACCTCCAAAATCACTGGTTCATGCGTCTAACTGCCTATTTTCAGCTATTTTAAGTACTATATGCTCTTGTATACCCATTTTGAGCTATTTTACACCTACTTTTAGCGATTTTTCTCCCTTTTCTTTCTTCTATCCCCCGCAAAAGCCTATATATCAAACCACCACAACCCCCCCCCCAAACCCCCCCCCAACACCCCCCCCCCCCCAGAAAATTTTTTCAGCTATGTATCCCTCCAGAGGAGCGATTTGCTATCTATCCAACCACTCGGAGGGTCAAAATTCAAGATACCCCTGCTGCTATCTCCTGAACACTACCAACTTGCCCAGCTACCTCCAACGTTTAGCAAATTTTAAGCGATTTTTCCCCAAACTTCACTCAAAATATCAAATTT
>OZ038458.1:16434098-17024537 GCA_964036195.1 Sphaerolaimus hirsutus
AAATATCAAATTTCTGTTACTTTTGCCCATTTTCATTTTCAGAATCACTAGTTATTGTGCCTAATTTCATATACATATATATATATACCTATTTTAGTTATTTTCTCCTTTTTGTTTTTACACCTTGATAAAAGCGGTAAAAATCCCCTGGTATCCAGCTATCAAATCTTGCCACTCTATGGTTCAAAAACTGCTGTATCTCCAGGGGTCTCCAAGATTTTGGCCCTCGCGGGTGCTGGATAGGTAGCAAATCGCACCTCCGGAGGGATAGATGGCTGAAAATTTTTCTGGGGGGGGCTGGCGGGGGCATAATATATAGGCTTTTTCAAGGTTAAGAAGGCAGAAAGGGGAAAAAATCGCTAATAATCAGTTAAAAGTAGCCAAAAGCAGGTTTAAAATGGCTAAAAATAGGTATATAACCATGCAAATAGCCGGAAAGCACGATTTTGCACGAGGTGCGAAAATTAGTGATTTTGAGCGAAATTTCTCAAAAACCACTCTAGATTAGGGTTGGAAAAAAAACGTTTTTTTTAACTCGATGTTTTTTTTAATAAAAAAACGTTTTTTTTTAAAAGCTCCCAGATATGACCTAGTGTCAACATATATAGGTATATCAGACACTGGCAATACTCTGTGATGTTAAATATGACCATATAATGGCTGTGGAGCCATGGGATAGCATTATAAGTGGTGATTTGTGTCAAAAATATCCATTTTTTTGTCGACATATCGTTCGTATATCGCCTTATAGTCCAATGTTTGTGACTTCAGGTAAAGTTTGGCACGGAATGGTGATCAAACAAGGTTATAAAAGGAGGTTGTTACTTTGGGAGTGAAGTTACACACTGTGGAGGTACATGGAAGCACATTACCTCAATATTATATATTACAGCAACATATGTCGGCTTATTCACCCATGGTAGCACATAGAAATGGATGTTTTGATACTAAAAATGCAACAAAACCAATGAAAACAATCACCAATGTCAATTTGTGTGTGAAATTGCGCGCTTGCGCGCAAAAATTTTGCAAAATACCTAGTGCTTAGTACTAAAAATTTCGGCCGATGTTTTTTTAAAAAAAAAAACATTTCGGATGTCATGTTTTTTTAAAAAAAAACAACGTTTTTTTAAAAAAAAACGTTTAAAAAAAAACATCGGCCAACCCTACTCCAGATAGATAGATAGCTTGGCGATTTGGTGGGGGGTGGTCTTTGGAGGTAGTAGCCAAAAATTTTGCCTCGGGATAGATAGATAGCTGAGCGGCCTCCGGGATAGATAGACAGCTGGCGATTTGGGGGGGGGCAGCCCCTCCCCCAGTCCCCCCTAGGAGACCCCTGTGTACCCCTTAGCTAACCACTGGTCGCAATGTGTTGTTTGGGGGCATCACGTGTTTTTCAACTTTTCTTTGCAGTGATGCTAGACCTCAGGTCCTATTGCCACGTCTGTAGTCCACGTCTCTGCATAGTTACGTTTTACAAAATGTTGACCTGAGGTACTCGGTTTTTCTTTTGCGTCCGAGCCAGTTTTTTCTCGTAGTTCGATTTTTCGATGCGTCACATCACTGATTTTTGATCCTTTTTATGTATACTCGGCGGACAGCACACCTAGTATGAAAACCTACCATAATTTAATGAATAAAATCTTGTGATAAATTCCGTAATTAATTATTCCACAGTAAAAAAAACCCAAACATTATGATGAAAAAACTGTAAAATTTTTGGTTCATTATTCAGATGGGTTATGGTAGGTTTTCATACTACGATGTGATGTCCGCCGAGTATACCTACTTTCACATTTTGCATAGAACCAATTCCACATGAACTTGCCAACTTTAGGCCCTCGACCGGCGGCTCGACCGGGTCGATCGGCAGCAGCGGCGGCAGTGCCACCGGCGGCGGGGGCGGCTACAAACGCGAGCTGACCACGCTCACTACAGGTTTGGGTCGGATTTTTTTGCCCAGGGGTGTAGATCGGCATCTCGGGTTGTTTTCATTGGCTTTGGAGTTTTTGGGCTTGAAATTTCGTGTGTACCGTCTGTCCTCGCATAAGACCCCAAGGGTGTTTTTCATCAGAAGTTTTGGAGGGGGGTTATTCGAGGGGAGATTTATTGTTTCCTCAGAACTTGCACATTATTCATTGTATGAATGCATTCCATCAACTCATGTAATCTAGGTATTTATGAGTTCAACAAAAACAATGTATTCTAGGGTTGGAAAAAAATCAATTTTTTTAAACGCCTTGATTTTTTTATTCAATTTTTTTTTAAATTGATTTTTTTTAAAATCGCCCAAAATGGGGGTATAGAGAAAAAAATGTGTATGTTGAGTGTCAGACAATGTATTGTTATGTCTATTGTGGTCATATTATGACTGTGGAGTCATGGGATAGTATTACAAGCAGTGATTTCTTTCAAAAATATCCATGATGGGGTCGGGCCACCCCCGGCTGGTTTCAGGTCAGATGAAAGACCCCGAAACCTGAACCAGCCACAATTTTATTCCCGACTTTTGGCATTTTACACAAGTTGGAAATCAGTCACTTTCAGTTTTTTCTCTTATTTACATCGACTTATTATGTATATTGCCTTTTGTCGACGTTTCGTGACTTCAAGTGAAGTTCAGCATGGAATAGTGCTAAAATAAGGTTGTAAGAGAAGGCTAATACATCCACAGTTATGTTACACACTGAAGAAGTATGTAGGAGCACATTGGTTTGATATTAAATACTACACTAGCATATCAGGGCTTTTTATTACACGGTAACATGAATAAATGGATTTTTTACACTAAAATGCCCCAAAACTAGGGTGTCAAATTTCCGTTTTCCATTTCCGTTATCCGCAGGTAATTTTTTTCCGTTCCGTTTTCTGGCTGCTGAAATTTTTTTACCGTTTTCCGTTCCGTTTTCCGGCAACTTTTTTTTCCGTTTCCGTTTTTCCGGTTCATTTTCTGTTTTCTGGCTAAATTTTCAGTTTTTCCGCCTTTTTCCGTTTTCCGCCTCAATTTCCAGTTTTTCCGCTTTTTTTTCATTTTCCGCCTCAATTTTCCATTTTTCCGCCTCATTTTACCTTTTTCTGGCTCAACTTTCTGTTTTCTGTTCAGCCAAACTGGTAAAAATTCATGCAGATTGTCAATGATGTAAAAAATTTACCATTTCCAGCAAAATTACTGCAAATTTTTTTCACTTCCAGCAAAATTTCTGCAAATTTTATCCGCTTTCCGGCAAAACTTCAGCAAGTTTTTCCATTTCCATGCAAATTTGATTTTTCCGTTTCCGTTTTTCCGGCCTCTTTTTCCGTTTTCCGGCCGCTGAAATTTTTTTTCCGTTTTCTGCCAAGTGCAAATTTTTTTCCGTTTTCTGGCCCCTGAAAATTTTTTTTTGTTTCCGTTTTCCGTAAAAAAATATTTTTGACACCCTACCCAAAACCCATAAAAACACCACCAATGGTAATATGTATGAGAAATTGCGCGGTTGCGTGCAAAAAAATGTAAAATACCTAGTTCAAGTTCACCAGAAATTTTGTTTTTAGATTTTTTAAAATTAAAATCAGTTTCCACCCTTTGATTTTTTAAAATAAAAAATCAGATTTAAAAAAAATTGTAAAAAAAATCAAGTGCCAACCCTAGTTCATGCTAAAATTCGTGTTGATCATCATCTGAACTATTCAAATTCACACATTGTGGCTACACATCAAATGCCCAGAAAGTGGGGAGTTATTCAATTGGGGCAGGGGTTTAGTAAATGTGGACTCTGGCGGGGGTTTATATAGATAGTAAATAGCTCCTCCGGAGGGATAGATAGCTATTAAAAATTGGGGGGGGGGGGTGAAAAATTAGCTACTAAAAGTAGGTGAAAAACAGCTAGAAATGTGTCTATAAGTACATATAGTACAAAAAATCGCTAAAAATAGGCAATAAGGAACGTGAATTAGAATTTTGAAGTGAAAAACTATAAAAAGGTACGAAAATTAGCGATTCTGGGCGAAAATTGGGCCAGCCATAGATAGATAGATAGCTGAGCGGGCCTCCGGGATAGCTGGCGGTTTTTGTTTTTTGTTGGGGGGTTACCCCCCCCCCCCTACTAAACCCCTGAATTGGGGTATTTTTTTCTCACTTGGCTAACAGTGGAAGTTATTCAGGGATATACGGTAGTTTCGATCTTGTTTTCATGCGTGAATTTAGATTGTGTTCATCCTCGCAGGGATGTCACCGTCCCCTAAAACTGCTCGCGTAACATTGGCGAGTGGTGCCTCTGGCCGCAGCAGCGTCAAGTCCCAGTCCAGTGCGCAGGCGGCTGCGCGCGCAACCAAGGCACAGATGGATCAGAATAAAAAGACAGCCCTAGACGACACTACGGATGTTGACAGTTTGCCAAAACGAGGTGTGCTTGCGTTTTTTGTTTTCATCTTAATGCGTTTTTAAAGAACGATTCCAAGCTTTTATTAAGTCATCACATCTGTAGAAAGTGATAAACCGACCGGGGCCTTTATATTTATTTATCGGTACCGTGTCGGATAGGAAAGCCCGCTTTAGTTAAAATCGTCATTCCATTTATCAGACGCCATCGACACGCTAATCTGCGGCCAGTGCCGCGCCGTGTACCACGACTTTGGCGAGTACCGCGACCACCGGCGCGCCGACTGCCAGCTGCCGTCCGGCAAGCCCTCCGACGAGCCCCCGCAGGTGCCACTCCCAGACCCTGTAAAGAGCTCTGTAAAATGTCAAATGCAAAGTGTCAAAATTCATGTAGAATGCCCTTGAAAATGGCAACTAGGTTGCCATTTTGCAGGGCATTTTACGTGACTTTTGACACTTTGCATGACATTTGACATTTTACAGGGCTCTTTACAGGGTCTGGGAGTGCCCCCAGGTGGTCTGCTTCGTCTGCAAGGACCAGTTCGATCACAGCTGGCACCTGCTCAAGCACCTGGCCGCGTCGCACAATCTCAAGGTGTACGCGTCCGATGATGCGGGTGCGGATTCCAGTGAACAAGGTCGGTTGTGTATTTTTGCAACTATTCTCGTGTCCGCTTTGCGCAGCAACTGGGGCGTGGAATTGGTGTGGAAGTGGTTAAATATGGCTGAGGTTTAAATCCCTTAAGGTTGGATGGTTCAAATGTCTGTTCTAATGTCTTCCATAGTCATTAAGATCTTATATTACAAAAAATACATTGTCTTGACTGTGTTGTCTAATACGTCTGTCTAATACTTCGTATATGGCGACTCACAAGTCACAACCATATTTGAGAGCTTAAAAAAACCATTTTTTCACATACATTTTCTATCTATTCCATAGGGCATACACACACTAGTTGACATCGCAAATTTATGTCAGCTGAATGTCAACTAAATAACACCAAAACATCTTTTATTCACAAACACTGAAAATTTAGTGTCACGATATAGCATGCTCTATCACACTTCAATTTGAAATCACATAAAAACAAAATTTGTTGAATTTAGTTGACACGAATTTTGATGTCAACTAGTGTGTATGGGCCACAACCCATACAAAACTCCCACGTCCACTGACCACTCCCCGCATCTGTTCCATGCCCTGGTTGCAACATATCAACTCATAGGTCATGATCCGACTTCGAAATCATCCAGTGTGGTCATCTCATGGAATCTAGAACAAGACGGACCTGAATCCGGAAAGCTTTTTGACGCGGTTTTCATGCCATTTCAAAAAGTAATTAAATGTCTTCATGCGTTTGCAGGCGAAAAAGAAAAAGAAAAGGATACAAAAGTGACTTCAAATGGGGATAGCGCTGAGCAGCCGGATAAATCTGGATCACCTGATAAATCGAAAGACGAAAAGGACAAGGATGACGAAAATGCGGATGCGTAATTCTTGTTCGAGTTGTTTTTTAAACCTGAATGTTGCAATTATTTGTTGTCGCGTGTTTTGTGAATTTTGGTTGATGGGTGTTTTAAATTTCTGGCCCAATCGAAATGCAGTCTCGCCATTTTGAAAATATTTTTACTGGTATTTTCACGGGGCAATCGCAAACATTTGGAATTCCTTTTGGAGCATTTTGATTGCCTGGGGGAACTGGGTAACTTCATACTTAGCTATACTTTTATAGAAATAGCTGTGAACAGGGCCATATCCAGGATTTTTTCACACGGGATATGGTCTGTATTTACCTTTACGGTTCCCTGCGAACGGGGTGGTCCCCGCTTCTAAAATTGTACGTAATGGCGCCACGCATACGTAGGCGTCACGCCATACAGTCTTGGCGTTTGCGCTAAACATCTCTGTATATTTTGTATTTTTCTTTTGAGACCCAGCAGTTGAAAATAATTTTTTTTGTGGCGAAAAACCGCCCGCCTCACCCCTGGATACGTCCTTGTTTGCGAATAATGCCTCGAAATTGTGTGGAACAGTATCTAAACTTGTATTTAATCGTTGCGCTGTGAGATTTGAAACCATTTAAAATACCATGTTTCCTCGAATTATCCCATAAAGAACCGTGGAATGACTCCCCCATGTTGGCGAGCCGGTTAAAATCACCCCTCGAATTACCCCTTCCTCGCGGGTGAGTGTAATGCACGGTGTTGTTAACGGTACTGAAATTTTTTTCAAGGTAAGTGCCAAAGTATTTTTTTACTCACCCCTGAGTACAGAGAACGTGGGAATTTTTTACTTTTACTCATGAAGAAACGTGCATCTCAGTATGTTTGTGTAATAAATTTGCTATAAATCAATTTTGCTGGCGAAGCACTAAACCCCCTGAGGTTGCTTCGAGGAACATGGTGTCCATGTAAATATTATTTATTTTCGGTACGATAAATTTGCAACAATCTTGTGATGAGTGACCTGTTAACCCGACAACGTTGTTTGGTACGACATTTGTCAATGAATTATAATTTGTGATTATGTCAATGAATTATGCCCGACACGCATTATTTCTGGAAGAGTTTCAGTTTTTGAAATAATTGTAGTTTCCGAACTGCCGTACGGAACCTCAATATGCACAGTGAAGGTAGATAAATGTGCCGTGAACGCATAAAAATATCCGCTAACAAAATGCCGACAACCCGAATTTGTGCGTGTATTCATTGAATATAAAAAACCCTCAAATTTATCGACATGAGAAAATGACATGAAATAAGCGCCCACACACGCTAGTTGACATCGGGACCAAATGTCAACTGGTTCCGATCCCGATTCAGAGCTTGCTGACGCGTGGACGAATGACGCTCAAACGCAATTATTGAATTAGGAACGGAACCAGCTGACATTTGGTGTCGATGTCAACTAGTGTGTGTAGGGCCATTGGAGCTGACTCCGTTAGTAGTGCAGTAGTGATGCCGGGGGTCTAGCTGGTTGCTACCTCCTTCACAACGATCCAGCTATTGTCTATCCCTAGGCAAAATTTATTGGCTATACTCGGCGGACCGCAAAGTATGTGCCGAGTCCTACCATAATTTAGTGAATAAAACTTTGTGATGAATTTCGTAATTAATGATTCCGGGGTGAAAACGAAATATAAGGAAACACAGTGAAAAGTTTGGTTCATTATTCAGGTGGGTTACGGTAGGTTTCCATGCTAAGTGTGATGTCCGCCGAGTATACCTAAACCCCCCTCCAATCGATAGCTGCATAATTTGAGAAATTTTACCCCAAATTTTAGCTCATGATCACTATTTTCCAATTTTTCACCTTCGAAATCATGGTGCAGACGCTTCAAATCTGACAACGCCGAATTTCCCTGTCGTAGTAAATAGTTTTCTGGTGGGAAAACTGATAAAGCTGATTGGCCGACCGCCGCCAATGTTCTTCTGGTGCCAGTCCCGCATGTAGACAAGTTCTTGACTCTTGATTTTGCTCATCACTGTTTTAACCTTACTCTCAGCTTTGCCACTTGCGTAACCGACGCCAGGGGAAGCCTCAGTGTCAATTGTGTATCCAAATCTTATGGTTGAACATAAGATTTGGATACACAATTGACACTTTGGGACTGCCCCCTGGTGCTGGTTCCACAAGTGGCAAAGTACCTGCCACTTGCGGGACTGGGCCCTGTTGAATTCATCATCTGTCCAAACAGACGCATAAATTAAATGCCCAAGAACTGCTGGGCTGCTTTTCTGACGATAGCTTTCTCTATCCATGTAGCGTCAAAATGAAATACTTATTTGTTTGACCCGCAGGTGCCTATGGAGCACAGTGCGCACAGACGGGTACTGTAATATCAAAAGATGTTTTGCACAAGCCACCGGGTGAACGACGCGACTATAAAACGAGCGTTTTCATGTCTTTTTGCTTGTCGCTATTTTTCTTCCTTGATTTTTTGCTTGAACGAAAACAACCGGACCATAAAACAAAATGAATACTTTGTTGGTTGTTTTGGCTGCCGGTGTGGTGTGCGCCATGGCGCACCACGAAGGTGAGCAACATGCCAGCCATGAGCAACATGCCAGCCACGAGGGAAGTGGTATGTGAACCAGTCGTTCATCATGTCCTTCTGGTGCCACTTACAGACCCTGTAAAATGTCAAAAAAAAATATGATATTTTAGATTGCTCATGAGCACTCCTGTTCATTGCTCTGTCATGACACTGAATGACATTTACAGGGTCTGAGATTGGCCCCCACATGAATGCCCCTGCAAACGAAACCAGTGACGCAGGCGCTTATGACTTCTGCGGCAACTGCGTGTCCAGCGGCTGCAGACAACCAAGTTGCAAAAGCAGATGCATCGATTGCGGCCCGATCGGCCTCGGTAACTCGTGGTTGAAAAGTATTTCTATGCGTTCACAGTTGTAGAATAAATAACAAACATTTGTAGTGAAACGCGGCGCAAAAGCCTTCTGCGACAAGTGCAAGAAAGAGCACTGCATGTTGCCTACATGTGGGCAGCTGTGCCGAAACGAGTGCTAGCGAGTTTGTGATGATCCCGTTATTTTGCCGGATTTTGTGTGGGTAAAAATATCGTGATTTCGTTTTTGGTGGTCGGAAAGTTCTTGCCATTTCCTTTGTGGAGGGCATGGCCTGAACTTAGTGCGCCGCGTCATACCCCCATTTTTGTCGGATGTGTATGATAAAGTATATGATCATTTTATTAGGATTCAACTGTCCACATTAAATTTGCATTGTCGTAGATATTCTGCTCAAGAAGTAGCTAGTCACTTTGACCCCACTAAGCAGAAAAAAAAATTGATAAACATGGGATCAAACTTTGAGATCAAAAGGCAGAAACATTTGAGCATTCAGCTTTCAAAATAGCTTTTGAATTGCGAATGCTCAAAATAGCTCGCGCAGCCGCTTCTCAGCCACCACCTTGCTCACCAACAGCTCGCGCGCACCTGCAGAACGTTGGAAAGTTTTGCAAAAACGCTACTATTCGAACTGCCAAAACGTCACTGTCAACGTAAACAGCAATAGTCTACATTTATTACACAATCACATGTTTACAAAGCATAGTTTTTCAAACGTATTTACGTTAACTCAATAAATATGCACACTCGAGTGAGTACATAGCGTAAATACGTTTACGTTTCCCCCGGAAAAAATCCCACCGAGAACGGAAAATACAGAAAACGTACCTATTTCAAACAGGCTTTTTCAAGGCATAACGGAAAAAAGGGAGAGAAAAGCTAAAAATGGGGACAAAATATCCAAAATAGCAAAAACAAATAGTGAATTTGATGGTTTGAAAGTAAGCGATTTTGAATGAAAATTACCCATTACAAAAATTACAAAAATACCCACTTTTTTGTTTTCTGGGGAGATAAGTAATTTACTCACGTTTACTCATGAGTAAAAGTAAAAAATAAATACGTCACGCTTACTGTACTACTTTCGCTTTCTGTTCTGGAAGTGCCTGAAGCTCATCGTGAAGCTAGGTGGAAGACACTTTCGTGATGCCCCTTGATGATTCGTGATCAGGGAATTTCGAGATGCCGGTGGAAGCGTGGAAGAAAATGGACCCACGAAACATGGCACTTAACTGTCCACTCACTTTGGGGTAGTGAAAACGAGTCTATTTCCTGTCTCGTTTTTTTTTATTTTGTAATCAGCTGCACTCAGCGATGGGTAAGTTCTCCAAAAAAAATAACTTTCTGTGTTTTGAGTTTTTCAAAATTGAATAACTGTGTTTTTAGTTTTTTTTTGCAGAAAAAAACTTGAGTAACTCTGTTTTTATTTCTTTGTTTTTGATGAAAACTAGAGTTTGTTTTCCATGAAATTCAAGATCTTATTCAAATACAGTGTTTCAAGGCAAAAAGGGTGGTTTTCTCATGTAAAATTGGTTTATGCATGTTCAGGGGGCACTCAAACACCCTGTAAGATGTGCTGAAAAACGTAAACAGACATGTAAGATGTTTTTTAACTTGGTATTTGGCATTTTTGATGACATTTTACTTTACTGTTTACACTGCACATGAAATTTTACAGGAACTGTTATTGATAAAGTCGGCAGACGTATCGCCCTACAAACATTTGCGTCAGTCTCTCCAGTGTAGAGTTCATGACGGCATTAGGTATTGTGACGCAAAATTTTAACCATTGGAATAGATCGGGTCACGTATGAAAACTTGGCCCCTATCCCAGTTACCAGTTGCGCATTATACAAATGAGAGTGAAAACTCAAAGTTAGCTAAAAATCGTTAAAATTTGCTTCGCTTTGCCAATTTCCACCTTCATAATCGCTATTTTTGTTTACATACATGGTTTTATAGCTATTGTGAGCCTATTTTATTCATATTTATATCGGATTTCGATATTTTGGCCGGCTGCCAAGTTCTCTTCTGTTGGAACAGAGCCAACGAATGAAAAAATAAAATAAAAACAAAAACGGTAGTTTGAACGATAAAACGATAGTTTGAACGGTCAAATTCTTTTGCTTTCAACGAGCAACGTTGAAAATGTAGATAACAAGGGCGTGGCACGAACGCACGCAGCGAAATGTCCATTTTTCTTTTAATATGATTTTCTTTTTTCAATTTATAGCGTCCGCGTGGGACACAAGTTTCGTTGTTCGCTCTATTCACGAGCGAATTCTTACTCTCCGATTTTGTAGGGTGAAATGTCCGCCGACTTTACCATATAAACATCACTGTACCAACCCGCCCATCATTGAAATGTAGGAAAAAGCACCACAAAAATCAACAAGATGTCCACATGGTCAACAAAATCCAATGGGGCGCTGGGTGTAGCCCAACAAATCGGCCAGTAATATATTTATCAATCACTGTTTATTGCAAATTGCATATTGCAAATCTATCGAGCCCCTGCGAGGGTCAAAATCCTGGCTATTCCTGATCAAATGCGCATTCACTATTTTTTTTGCTCAAAAACAGCACAGTATTTCTCAGATCCAAAGAAAAAACTCCAAAAACGTTTTCTGTGTTTCCGTGTTTCCGTGTTCTCCAATAAAAAACTCATTTGAGTTTTTCAAATTTTTGAGTTTCCGTGTTTCTGTGTAAAACAAAAACACAGAAACTCAATGAGTTTCTGTGTTCAATTTCTGCGTTTTTTCCATCGTTGGCGGAACTGCAGACTGCAGTTATTATACCTACACTACGTATTTTGCTAATTGTACACCTATCTGTCTGAGGCATTGTACTGTGTCTGCTCTTTGAGCCTTTGTATTCCCAGGTGTGTGTTCCCAGTGTATTTTATTTTCTTTGCTTGACAGAGTCAGGTTTGAGTCGGAATACTGAGTCGGGTTTGGCCAGAAGGTTCTGTGGCTGCTTACCTACATGATTTCGTATGTGAGCGCGAATGTGTTACCGTATTCCCTCCAATATAAGGTACCCTCTAATATAAGGTATACCTTTTGGCCGTTTTGAACGTGACGTAATAAATATACGGCATACCTCTAATATAAGGTATACCTTTTGGCCGTTTTGAACGTGACGTAATAAATATACGGCATACCTCTAATATAAGGTATACCTCTAATATAAGGCACAGTTGGCTGCATGCCAAAACGCGTAAAATCGTAAGACTAGGGTTGGCCGATGTTTTTTTAAAAATGTTTTTTATTTAAAAAAAACGTTTTTTTTTTAAAAAAACATGACGTCCGAAATGTTTTTTTTTTTAAAAAAACATCGACCGAAATTTTTAGTACTAAGCACTAGGTATTTTGCAAAATTTTTGCACGCAAGCGCGCAATTTCACACACAAATTGACATTGGTGGTTGTTTTAATTGGTTTTGTGGCATTTTTAGTATCAAAGTATCCATTTCTATGTGCTACCATGGGTTAATAAGCCGTCATATGTTGCTGTAGTATATAATATTGAGGTAATGTGCTTCCATGTACCTCCACTCTGTGTAACTTCACTCCCAAAGTAACAACCTTGTTTTATAACCTTGTTTGATCACTATTCCGTGCCAAAGTTTACCTGAAGTCACGAACATTCGACTATAAGGCGATATACGAACGATATGTCGACGAAAAATGGATATTTTTGACACAAATCACCACTTATAATGCTATCTTATGGCTCCACAGACATTATATGGTCATATATAACATCACAGAGTATTGCCACTGTCTGATATACCTATATATGTTGACACAAGGTCATATCTGGGAGCTTTTAAAAAAAAACGTTTTTTTTTTTTTAAAAACATCGAGTTAAAAAAAAACGTTTTTTTTCCAACCCTACGTGAGACCGTTGTCAAACGTGGCGGGAAATGACGAAAATGGTGCCGAAGGGCACTCAGACAACTCTACTCCGATTTCCACTGCTGCAAAATGCGTCAAGCTACCGCGGCACTATTCACTCGAAGAGAAAATTCGAGTTGTTGATACCTTTTGGTATACCTTTTCACCTTTTTGAACGTGACGAAATAAATATAAGGTATACCTCTAATATAAGGTACACCAAAACTCCGAAAAAAACTGACAAAATAAATAAAAGGTATACCTTATATTAGAGGTAATACGGTATTTGTTTTCTCTTAATTTATCACCCCGACGCCAGACGCCGGAAGTGGTAAAAAATAAATGGAACTATACCTGTCTCAGTCTGGAACAGCATTACACAAACTGTTCACACTCTTTGCATATTTAATTTTTATTTAAGCGGCGTTTACACTGCAAAATGTGCCGACAAATCAAAAAGTGAAAAAGTTCCATAAATCCAGAATAAAGTTCCATATCTGCGAGAAAAAACAGGTCAGTATACTCACTAGTTAGGTATACTCACATGCCAAATTTAAGATAAATCGGCCTTTTTGTTCCAGAGTTATAAGCATTTTAAAAATTTCACGTTGTCGGTTCGCTTTTTTTGATCTAAAACATCTTGTTGTCGGCACAAGCTTTTGATTGGCGACAATGCGACGATGAGCGCTTGTCGTCACAAGAAAAAAAATGTTTTCATGTGAGCCTGATTTTTGTTGTCGATTGTCGCCACGAGCTGCGAACGTGTTTTTTTCATTTTTTTTGTGACGACACCGACTTTACCACAGTTGCTTATAAAAGTATATGAGGGAGTGGTGTAGTGAGTGATAGGGGGAATGCATATGCTGTATTACCTCGAATTATCCCTCCTTGAATATATTTTCCTTGAAATACCCCCATGGGGCAATTCAAGACCATGTAAAAGACCCTGTAAAGTGTAAAATGTCATGTGTCACGTAAAAGACCCTGTAAAATGTCAGGGTTTATACTAGCTACATACTTACCGTATTACCTCGAAATACCCCCATGGGGGTTTGTTATTTGAGAAAAAATTTTTATTTGGGAAAACTTTGAAGGGGGTTAATTCGAGGGGGGGGTCTATTCAAGGTTTTTATTATTATTTCGTCAGAAATTTTCATAAGGATAGTAGTGAAAAGTTGGCATTTTCATACCCAAAACAGGTAATAAATGCGTCCAAACAGGATGTATTTGGACATAAAAATGTAGATTGCTACACAAACAAGTCTATGTGCAGCTGCAATACAAATAAGCAGCGATAAATACATCATGTACATTGTATAGGTACATAATGTAAATCATTCTGGAGGGGGGGGTATTTTGAAGGGGGGATTATTATTTCCCTAGCCCACTTTGAGGGGGGTTGATTTGAGGGGGGTAATTCAAGGGGGGATTAATTTGAGGTAATACGGTATATAAGTCTATAGGGTCTTTTATAGTACTTCTGTATTTCTTCTAATAGAAGAGTGCTCTTCTATTTTTTGTCAACATTTTTCATTGTCAACAAGAAATATCTGTTTGAATGCTGGAATTAAATATCTACTTGAAAATTCTCACCATTCATTTTTTATATTTTGGTTTTTGTCACACTTCCAATGTATTAGGGTGTAAACTACCTATGTTTTGCAGTCTCAGAAATGAATATTCCCATTCTGTTGTAAGTTGGCTGATTTTGATGCCCTTCGAGTATGTTGGGGTTTGGGGTCTGGGCTATGACAAAAAATTTGGTTTCCTCGAATAATCCCCCAGTCCTGAGATAAAAGGGGTCTAATAAAGGATAGTCATTTTACATGGCCGATCCGGTCGATGGAATTTGAAGGCTAATAACTTGGCCATTTCTGGCCTGATTTTGATAGTTCAACACTTGGTAGAATGATCGGCACAACCTGTAGATTCCATTTTTGAGGTCGGATTAGTGATTTTTGAAGTTCTGCGCGGAAGTTTGAAGTGTTACAATGTTTTATTGGAAAGAGATATTGAAATAATTTTTCAGGTATGAGTTCTCATCGTCTAAACTACTGTATTTCCTCGAAATACCCCCACCTCGTTTGACCCCCCCCCCTCTCGAGACCACTATGAAACAATCACCCCCCCCTTGAAATACCACCCCCCCAAATTGAGTGTAAAGAGAACGTACATGACAAATACGGCAGTTTGTGTTCTGCGTAGTGCAGAACACACATTAAAACAATGTCGGAATCACGTTAGAACAGTGTTTATACCATCTACGTAAATACGTATATTAGTCTACAGGAGTCTTTACATGTCAGTTATTGATGCATTTTTCTACCCCAGCGCACATCACAAACAACGATTTTGTACTATGATTTCAAAAAAGTTCTTGCAAAATAATACCCCCCCTCGTTTAACCCCCCCCCCCCTCTCGGGAGCACTTTGAAACAATCACCCCCCAGGGGGTATTTCGAGGAAATACGGTATATGATAGCATGTTCAGAAATATTTTTTTGCGTTGAAAAACTGGGTCAATTCAGCATAAAGGATGTTGACATCACTAAGCCGACCTCAAAATTGTACTCTACAGGTTGTGCCGATCATTTTAAATGTTGAACGGTCAGAATCGGCCCAGAAATGAACGAGTTATTAAGCTCCGAAGTTGATCGACCTGATCGGTCACGCAAAATGACCATGTTTTTATAGACCCTCCTTATCTTAGGACTGGGGGAATATTTGAGGAAACAAAATTTTTTCGTCGAAGCCCAGACCCCAAACCCAAACATACTCAAAGGGCATCAAAACCAGTGAACATACAACAGTATGGAATGCAGGAATGTGTAAATATTTGTATGAGATGGCAAAGAAATAAGAAACTTAGTTTACCCCCCAATAATATCTACCTGCCGTTCTATTGCTTTCATAAGTGCAAAAATGTGCAAAACCTGCCATTCCATTGGAATGATAAATGTTGGCACAAAAAAATATAAAAAACACGTTCACAGCTTGTGACAACAATGTGCCAACAAACTGACAAGAAACACACGCGACTGTCCTCGTTTTTGCTCGATTTGTCGGTTTGGGTCTCGTTAACGAGACCCGAACCGACAAAAATAAAAAATCGCAAAAATTGACCCAATGAAGTAGAAAAAAACAGTTTTTACCCTGGTGTGTATTTATACACCGTTTTTCCTCGAAATACCCCCTCCCCGTCTTGAAACACCCCCCTCAAAATGGCCACTATAAATTTATTAGCCCCCTCCTTGGAATACCCCTCCCCAATTGAGTGTAAATACCGTATTCCATTGTAATACCCCCCTCAAAGTGGACACTATGAACTTATAAACCCCTCCCTCGAAATACCCCCCCCCCAAATTTAGTGTATAGAGAATGAATATGACAAAGGCTTTGTCATATGGGCAATGCAGAACACGTTAAAAACGATGACTCTGTTATGAGAGAACAGTGTTTAAACGTCTTCACACTTATACAAGTTTTTGTAGCTTAATAAATGGGATTTTTTGTTGCATTTTTCGACGTCTGCGTACGTTTCAGACGACAATTTAGTACTGGGATTTCAAAAATTTCCTGCCGAAATTATAAACCCCCTCGAAATCCCCCCCCCCTCAAAATTCTCACTCTGAAAGAACAAAACCTCCTGGGGGTATTTCGAGGAAATACGGTAGAACGTAAATACCGTATTTTCTCGAATAGTTCCCCCTCTTCAATAGTTCCCCCTTTGAATAGTTCCCTCCTTGTTAGGTGAGTGAGGAGAAAAGAATCCCCCCTCGAAAAGTTCCCCCCACTGACGCTCAAAAAATACTACACATACTTAAAAACATCGATGCAGCAAGCATAAGCAAAAGAGCTGCTGCGTCTAGTCATTGAATGTGACATCAAATGCAAATGCATCTGGTGTGCAAAAATACAATGTGCACTACCGATTGGAAAGGGCATAGCGTACACGTACATTTTCAAAGCATACGCATACAGAAAATGTATTTCAGAAATTCCAATGTGGGACATTTACTGCTCAAACCGCAAGCTTTAAACAAAATGGCACCATAATGTGATGAATAAACTCAGGTAAAATGGTCTGTTGTATGTTCCACATAAAAATTATCCCATATTACCAACATTATTTCTATTGTGGCAGAAATATAACCAATTTTTCGTTCATAAGTCAGTTGGCACATGGTCGATTTCCGTGCAAAGTGTGTTGTCCATAAGCTATATTTATAAAGTCATCATATTTATCTATCATTTTCTTACAGAAAAACGTACGTTGTGCTGTAGACATATGAAAACATGCCCAATTTTACATATTCTATGAAGGAAAGTATTTGTTTCATCACTCACAAGAAAAGTGAAAATTTACGCGTAAGTACAAGTAAAAAAGTATTTTACGTTTTCTATACTTTGTGGTGAGTAGAAAAAAATACTTTACATTTACATATACTTTTGAAAAAGTTCAGAAATTCTAACAACTCTGGCAAGTGTGATCATTTTTGGAATGAGGTATGAATCATAGTTGTTAAAATGTATTTACTTTTAATCGATAAATACGTATACTTGAGTACAGAGTAAATACGTTTACGTTTCTTCAGAATGAAGTTTCGGTACTCGCGTTTACGTATACTTTTTGAAGTACTCGTGTACAGAAAACGTATTTCTGATATTCCATTATACAGGTGTTTTGAAGGCATGGAATGGATAAAAGGGTTAAATAGGCAAAAAGTAGAGAAACATGGCCAAAAATGTGAATTTAATAAAATTTATAGCCATAAAGACTAAAAATAGGCTTATTTGATGTTGAAATCGTTAAAAATATGAAAATTTGTGATTGTGATTTTGAAAAGTGGGCAAAATTTTCAAAAATACTCACCTTTACGTTTTTAAGCAGAAAAAGTATGTTAACTCACGTTTACTCATGAGTAAAAGTAAAAAATTACTTAACATTTCCTGTACTCAGCGGGTGAGTAAATAATAAATACTTTATGTTTACGTATACTTTGAAATTTTTTCGGTACTTTTAACAACTCTGGTATGCATTGCACTATTGTTAACAAAAACAGGGCAGCCTTCCATAAAATACCTAGCACCTTGAATTATCCCTCCTGCGTGAATTACCTACCGCTTCGAGTTATCCCCCTGCGTGAATTACCTAATGCCTCGAATTTCCCTCCTGTGTGAATCACCTATCCCCTTGAATTATCCCCCATGTGAATTACATATCCCCTCAAATTACCCCCTGTGAATAAAGCTATCCCCTCAAATTATCACCCCTGTGAATTAGTAATCCCCTCAAATCACCCCCCTCCCCCGCATGAATTACCTATCCCCTCAAATTATCCCCTTGTGAATTATCCATCTCCTTGAATTATCACCCCATGTGAATTACCCATCTCCTCGAATTACCCCCCCCCCCCCGGCGTGAATTACTCATCCCCTAAATGTATCCCCCCATGAATTATCCATCTCCTCGAATGATCCCCCCATGAATTATCCATCTCCTCAAATTATCCCACCATGTGAATTACCCATCCCCGCGACTTATCCCCCCGTGGTTAACCCATCCCCTCAAATTACCCCCTCCCCCCCCCGTGAAGTACCCATCCCCTCACATTGCCCTCCTGCATGAATAACCATCCCATCGAGTTATCCCACCTGTGTGAATTACCCATCCCCTCGAATTACCCCCCCCCCCCTGTGTGAATTACCCATCCACTCGCAGTAACCCTACGTGTGAATTACCTACCCCTTGAATTATCCTCCCTGCATGAATGAATTATCTACCTCCTCACAGTAAACATCCAAGGTGGGTGAATTACCTACACTCTCGAATTACCCCCCAAGTGAATGAATTATACTTGGCAGACATCACACTTAGTATGAAAACCTACCATAACACATCTGAGTGATGAACCAAAATTAATCAGTTATTTTATCATAATATTTAGTTTTTACTATGGAATAATTAATTATGAATAATTACAAAATTTATCACAAGATTGTATTCATTAAATTATGGTAGGCTTACATACTCAATGTGCTGTCCGCTGGGTGTGTTAAAAATGAGATATGATCATGAAAAACTGTTTAATTTTTGATTCATTATTCAGATGGGTTATGGTAGGTTTCCATACTAGGTGTTAAGCCGGGATTACAGCTCAGTGGCGTTTGACGTGAAATGATGACGTAAAATTATGCTGTAAAATTGATTACATCAAAACAGAATAGGTACAGTATAAAAATGTCAGAATTAAATAGTTCTAGTATTTGTGTGCAATGTTCTAAAAAAAAGAAAGTAATTATTTTTTAATAAGTTTTTTTATTTTACGTCAAAATTTACACATTTTACATCAACATTTTACATCAAACATTTTACGTCAACAACAAAAGTTTGATGCCAAAAAAATAACTACTTGAATAATGATTATTTTATACATTTTTTTTGAAAAATAAATAAATAAATATTGAATATCGATATCGATAAGTCATATCATTTGAACCCTACATGTGGGGGGATAGTTCCAGTAGGTCGGTAATCAACCACATGGGGGGGTAATTTGAGGAGGTAGGCATACTCAGCGGACATAAAGCAGGGATTACAGCTCAGCGGCCTTTGACTTGAAATGATGACATAAAATTATGTTGTAAAATTGATTACATCAAAATATACAAAGGTACAGCATTGAAATTTCAGAATTAGATAGTTCTAGTAATTGTGTGTTATGTTAACAGCACACTGAGTATGGAAGCCTACCATAATTTAATGAATACAATCTTGTGATGAATTTTGTAATTATTCATAATTAATTATTCCATAGTAAAAACTAAATATTATGATAAAAAACTGGATAATTTTTGGTTCATCACTCAGATGTGTTATGGTCGGTTTTCATACTAAGTTTGATGTCTGCCAAGTATAATTCATTCACTTGGGGGGTAATTCGAGAGTGTAGGTAATTCACCCACCTCGGGGGTTTACTGTGAGGCGGTAGATAATTCATTCATGCAGGGAGGATAATTCAAGGGGCAGGTAATTCACATGCAGGGTTACTGCGAGGGGATGGGTAATTCACACAGGGGGGGGGTAATTCGAGGGGATGGGTAATTCACACAGGTGGGATAACTCGATGGGATGGTTATTCATGCAGGGGGGCAACGTGAGGGGATGGGTACTTCACGGGGGGGGGGGGGGGGTAATTCAAGGGGATGGGTAAACCACGGGGGGATAAGTCGCGGGGATGGGTAATTCACATGGTGGGATAATTTGAGGAGATGGATAATTCATGGGGGGATTGTTCGAGGAGATGGATAATTCATGGGGGGGATTATTCGAGGGGATGAGTAATTCATGCAGGGGGGGGGTAATTCGAGGAGACGGGTAATTCACGCGGGGTGATAATTCAAGTTGATGGATAATTCACGAGGGGATAATTTGAGGGGATAGGTAATTCACGCGGGGGACAGGGGTTGATTTGAGGGAATTACTAATTCACAGAGGTGATAATTTGAGGGGATAGCTTAATTCACAGGGGGTAATTTGAGGGGATATGTAATTCACATGGGGGATAATTCAAGGGGATAGGTAATTCACACGGGAGGGAAATTGAAGGCATTAGGTAATTCACACAGGGGGATAACTCGAGGCAGTAGGTAATTCATGCAGGAGGGATAATTCGAGGGGCTAGGTATTTTATGGGAGGCTGCCCTGTTCTTGTTAAAAATAGTCCAATTCATACCAGAGTTGTTAAAAGTACCGAAAAAATTTCAAAGTATACGTAAACATAAAGTATTTATTTTTTACTCACCCCCTGAGTACAGTAAACGTTAAGTAATTTTTTTACTTTTACTCATGAGTAAACATGAGTTAACATACTTTTTCTGCTTAAAAATGTAAAGGTGAGTATTTTTGAAAATTTTGCCCAATTTTCAAAATCACAATCACAAATGTATTTTTTACCGATTTCAACATCAAATAAGCCTATTTTTAGTCTTTATGGCTATAAATTATATTAAATTCACATTTTGGCCATGTTTCTCTATGTTTTGCCTATTTCACCCTTTTATCCATTCCATGCCTTCAAAACACCTGTATAATGGAATATCAGAAATACATTTTCTGTACACAAGTACTTTCAAAAAGTATACGTAAACGCGAGTACAGAAACTTTTTTCTGAAGAAACATAAATGTATTTACTCTGTACTCAAGTATATGTATTTATCGAGTAAAAGTAAATACATTTTAACAACTATGATTCATACCTCATTCCAAAAATGATCACACTTGCCAGAGTTGTTAGAATTACTGAACTTTTTCAAAAGTATATGTAAACATAAAGTATTTTTTTCTACTCACCACAAAGAATAGAAAACGTAAAATACTTTTTTTTACTTGTACTTTTACTTACGCGTAAATTTCCACTTTTCTTGTGAGTGATGAAACGAGTACTTTCCTTCATAGAATATGTAAAATTGGGCACGTTTTCATATGTCTACAGCACAACGTATGTTTTTTTGTAAGAAAATGATAGATCAATATGATGACTTTATAAATATAGCTTATCGACCACACACTTTGCACGGAAATCTACCATGTGCCAACTGACTAATGAACGAAAAATTGGTTATATTTCTGCAACAATAGAAATAACGTTGGTAATATGGGATAATTTTTACGTGGAACATACAACAGACCATTTTACCTGAGTTTTTTCATCACATTATGGTGCCATTTTGTTTAAAGCTTGCGGTTTGAGCAGTAAATGTCCCACATTGAAATTTCTGAAATACATTTTCCATACGCGTATGCTTTGAAAATGTACGTATACAAGTGTGTACAGTACTTTTTTTAAAGTATATGTAAATGTATTTACTGTGTACTCGCGTACGCGTATTTTTCGAGTAAACGTACGCACCTTTCAACAACTTTGCACTTGCCCATCGGTCCAAATCTTCGTTGTCGGTTCGCTCGGAGTTCAACGAGGCTTTTTCATCATATTTTCATTGTCGGTTCGGTTTCTTTTTAACGAGGCTTTTTTGTCGGCACAGGCAAAATTTCTGTAAAATTTGTGCGTTGTCGTGACAAAATGACCATTGCCGACAGAAAAAAGTTTGCTGGCACAGCTCGCAGTGTAAACGCCGCTTTAACTAAATTTAGATACCCTAAATCCTCGAATAAGACCCCAGGGGAGTTATTTTTTCCTCAGACGTTTTGGAGGGGGGAGTTATTCAAGGGGGGAGTTATTCGAGGGGGGGGAGTTATTTTTTCCTCATAAAACTTGGACTTCATTCATTGTATGGGTGCAGTCTGTAAACTCATATAATTCAGGTATATAACGTTCCAACAACAACAAAAAGATGTGTATACACTGCATACGCATCATGTATCTGTTGTCGCTGCTGTATGATAATATTCTTTTGTATTTTTGTATTGTATAGTTTTCATCTGGAGGGGAAAGTTATTCAAGAGGGGGAAGTTATTCGAGGGGGGGAGTTATTTTTTCCCCACATTGCCAGCAGGGGGGAGTTATTCAAGGGGGGGGGGTTATTCGAGGGGGGTCTTATTCGAGGATTTGCGGTATGTGCTAAATATTATCAATGTGTTTACATTACAGTGCATTCCAGGATTATTGTGTCTGTCTAAAACCCTAGAAATTGACACATTTTGCATGAAGTTTTCCAATCATGACGATCAAAGCAGTAGCATTTGATATGGGTGGCGTCCTCACCAAATGCCCATTGGTCTTGTAAAAGGGTGTGCTTTGATTTTTTTTGTGCTGAGAATCTGGTTATTTGACATGAATAAATGCAACAGTTATCCACAATACAGCATATGAAGAAGAGCTACAGCTTCCAGCTGGAGTGACTTTCGACTTGATTTTTAACAATAAGGAGCTTAGGCTAGCATTGGCAGAGTGCCAAGAGGGAAGAATGATTGGAAGTGAGTTAGAGAGCCTTCTCATTAATGCGCTCTATGAAAAGGTAAGCCATTTTTTGTGTAAGGTATGTTAACAGACATGATATTGCTTAGAAAACATCCATTGCAGTATCCTGATAAGAAAGGCTGCAAGTACCAACCAATCACCACTATTTTTGAAAGTGTTTCAAAGGATATGATGAATGAATCCATGTTGAAGACTGTGTCATTTTTGAAAAACAGAGGGTTCAAAACGGCTATGCTGACTAATAATGTCTTTGTCAATGAGCAGAGGACAGTTGCATCTGATGCATTTTTTGCATTTTTTGCGATGGACAAATTTGATGTGGTCACATTTTTTTGTAGTTTTCTGTTGAATTTGTATGAGATGTAGGTATACAAAATTGACTCAACATTTACAAATATCAGGTGATTGAATCATGCAAAGTGGGCATTTGCAAACCAAAGAAAGAAATTTTTGAGCTCCTTTTAAAAGAACTTGGAGTGGCCCCAACAGAATGCGTTTTTATTGATGATTTTCCATCGAATTTGGTTGAAGCAAAGAAAATGGGCATACAGTGCATACATGTGAGTAATGTCCTTTTTCATTCTGTGTGTAAATTGTTATACTATATGTCATTGTATGTGAAAATAACATCTGATCATACACAACTTTTGTTGTTTACAGATGAAGGACACAACAGCCACATTCGAACAACTAGAGGGTGCACTCCAGCTGAGCAGTGGTACATTGACTGGACTGTAGGACCCTTTGCTTAGCATTGTGAAGTGATACAAGTTATTACCCATCTTTTGCTGCTGCATCCTGCGTCACATTCTGCTCATCCTTTCTCAATGCAGAGTGACAATATGCATATTTGCATTCATCAACACATGTTAAATCATTTGTTTTTATTAGGCATGATAAGCCAATTATAACCACCGAATGGAAATTTGCTTTCATTTACAGTACATTCCCTGCAAGCTTGCATTCCCATAATTCGAAATTGTTAGAAGTTATTGTGAAAAGTAAGCATGCGAATTTACTTGAATATTTGTTGAGGTGTTGTTATCCACTTATGACTAATATCTAACGATGGCAATAAAAAATGATTTGAAAATTCGATAACATTTTCGAATTCTTTGGGAATTTTAGAATTTTTATTTCACCCCTGGAAAAACACTTAAAAATAGATTTTTTCCAACAAATTCGAAAATTCATAAATTTGAAAATACTTTTCGAATTTTTCAGGGAACTCAAGGCCACTAAACACATTCTTAAGACTCACTCTGCCTAAGAACCAAACACTGGTAACGCCCCACTGGTAACACTGCCCCACTGGTAACGATGGCAAACCCCCTCGAAAAAAGTATTTAAATTTTGAAGTATTTTCGAATTTTTTTGTTACTTTTCGAATTTTTTTGACCAAATTATTGCATTTTCAAATTTTTTGTCTGACTTTTTTTTATTATTATTTTCAAGTGGATAGAACACATCTTTATGTTATACAGCCTTACCGCTGTTACCGCATGAGTATTTTGCTTCTGCTGCTACAAAAAAATCCAGGTAAAATGATATTTTCGGTTAAGTTTCTTCTTTTTTTACTAATTTTCAACAAAAATCACCAAAAAATTCGAAAATTCGAAAACGTTTTTGAATTTTTGAATCTTTTGAAAAAATCGACTTTTATGTATTTTTTTTCAGCGCGTGATTAAAAATTCTAAAAGTTCAAAAAAATTCGAAAATTCAAAAACGTTTTCGAATTTCCGAATCTTTTTTGCCATCGTTACCCACTGGAACTAACCACAAAACTTTTTTTTGCATTTTTTATTGTGGATTTGGAATCAAAATATAAAGAAACTCAAAATTTCCTTCCATACATATATCCGAAAATGTGATCTTCAGACTGAAAAAAATTTATCAAAGTAAAAAGTCATCGTTTTTTCAGGCTGTTTTCTGTAAATTCATAACTTTTGCCTTACATTATCTATCAATAAAATATTTTGGATTTTTATTAAGATAGGTAGTTGTGGAGATTAATTGGTCCATACAAACAAACTTCATCAGTTTTTTTTCTTACTGAAAATCATGGCTGAAATTTTGAATATCGCACCAAATTTTCAGTTCTGAATTGAGAGCTTAGCTTTTTTGACAAAAACTGTGCTCAATTGAATGGATGATAAAAAAAATCAAAACCAAAAACTAGGTCTGCACTTTTTTGCCACATCAGTTTGAAGTGGCCCGGCACAGGTGTAAGCATCATAGACAACCACCCTCTGAAGAATCAGATGAAGTTTTATGAAAAGTTTCCATCATATAGGTACTCATGTTTTGTTTCATGGTCTTGTAATCTTGGATTTGTAATCTTCATTTTTTATTAAACATAATTTCTGTCATACAAAAATGCACTTTTCACATAAAAAAACTCTGACTCCCATAGTGGATTCGGAATCTTCATACATAGAAACTAAAAATAGTCGTATATCTATCGTAAAATATATCTGGAAATGTCATTTTCAATAAATTTACTAAAAAATTCGATCAAAGTCAAAATTCATCATTCTTCCAGGTGCCTCTTGTAACTTCATTTCTGAGTGTCGCCAAATTTCCATCGTACATATGTAGGAGCTTTCTGATGCGAAAACTGATAACGCTAATTGGCCGACCGCTACAGATGTTGCTCTGCAGGCAGCTTTCTAGCTCGTAGCCACCCCCACGTCACGAATCACCGCGGAAATACCTTTCCTACAAATGAGGGCTTTTCGCAATGTGTCCTCTTGGGTTATCCCCGTACGAAAAGACGAATAAATTAAAAACCCAAGAACCGCTGGTTGCTTTTTTATGACAGCTTTCGCTAAACTAAGCTTTGATAGGCCGTGTAGCTTCTAAATGGAACGTTTATTTGTTTGAGCTACAGGTGCCTATGGACTCAGTGCGCGCAGTTGTGGTAGAAACGAAGACTGTAATGTCCAAAGATATTTTTCACAAGTCGCCCGGCGAACGATACGACTATAAACAAGCATTTTCATCTCGTTTTGCCTGTCACTTTTTTTGTACTAGCTCGCTTAAACGAAGACAACTTCACCATAAAACAAAATGAATACTTTGTTGGTTGTTTTGGCTGTCGGTGTGGCGTGCGCCATGGCGTACGAGGGAGGTTCAGACCGTGGGCAGCATGCCAGCCACGAGGGAAGTGGTGCGTAAATCAGATTCAAGTCTTCTTATAAATACGTAAATACATACGGACATTTTTACCAGCCGCGAGTGGAACCACTGCCGCGGGCGCCAACGACTTCTGCGGCAACTGCGTGTCCAGCGGCTGCAGACAACCAAGTTGCAAAAGCAGATGCATCGATTGCGGCCCGATCGGCCTTCTTGGTAAATCGTAATGAGTATACTCTACCATTAACCAACTTTGCGTGGAGGTTTAGCATATAGGTTGAAATTTAAAATATTTTAGTTTTGACGCAATGTAATTTCCTATGGCCCTACACACACATAGTTTTCACCGTGAAATGGCGACATCCAGCCTACTTTTTTGTATGCTATGTGTTTTAGTTTAAAAATTTTTAATTTTAGCTTTCATTAATTTAAATTCCAATCAAAATAAAATCATTCAACCGTGTTTATTAATTTGCATTTGAAAAAATCTCAGTTTACACACGAAGTCACGGTGAAAACTAGTGTGTGTAGGCACTATACGATAACTTCGCCGCGCAACCAACATTTGCAGTGAAACGTGGAAAGAACGCAAGAGAACACTGCGCCAGGTGCAAAACGAATAGTTGCATGCCGGCTGCTGCGTGCGACCAGTTTTGCCCAGACGAGTGTGGCCCATTTGGTTTGTGATGATACAAATTTAGCCGTAATTTTTTTGTTTTATGTAGGTAGAAAATCTCATATTTAATAATTGGAGAGTTACTGTCATTTGCTCAGTGGAGGGAATGACCTGAACTTTGAGCGCTGCTCATATTCCTATTTTTCTCAGACGTGTTTGAAAATATGAAGATTGTACTGTCCACATCGAATTTTCATTTCTGTAGATATTCGGCTTGAGAAATTTAATTGCGAAGAAATGGTACCCCGCAAATTAAAACAATAAATTAATAAATATGCTATCAAACTTGAGACCAAAAAGGCAAAAACATTTGAGCATTCAGAACCCCAAAATGGCTTTCATGGCGGCCTTGGCGTTGCCGCGGTGCTCGCGCAGCCGCTTCTCGGCCACCGCCTTGCTCACCAACAGCTCGCGCACCTGAAGGGTATTGCAAATACGTTTTGACACTGCACACCGCTGCTGAGCAACTGTTTACACCATTTACACACTGACACGTTAAAAAAGGTGTTATGCTATGTCCACGGGTCACACACACTTTACAGTGAGATCTGCGATATCCCAACTGAATTAAAAAAACTAAAACAATTTTCTTTTACGTTGAATTTCTCTCATCATGGATGAATTTGGTATACAATCCATTTGTGGTTCCTAGTTTATCCATCAAAATACGGTCACATTTCTTGTATAGGATTCAGTCCATTCGGTATAACGCAGAAATGCATATTGGCGTTAGCCGCACTGAGTTTGTGAGTTGCTCGTCGAAAAAATGCATCCAACCGTTTTTTCGACGAGCAACAACAAATGGCGAAATAAAACAAACCTACCGAACGTGTCTGAGGAAAAAGTTAGGCGCAGAAAAGGAAAGTTAGGCCGCTTAAAGAAATACAAATTGTTTAACCTTTTGTGGTAGGCCCCTCCCCCCCCCGTGAAGTACCCATCCCCTCACATTGCCCTCCTGCATGAATAACCATCCCATCGAGTTATCCCACCTGTGTGAATTACCCATCCCCTCGAATTACCCCCCCCCCCTGTGTGAATTACCCATCCACTCGCAGTAACCCTACGTGTGAATTACCTACCCCTTGAATTATCCTCCCTGCATGAATGAATTATCTACCTCCTCACAGTAAACATCCAAGGTGGGTGAATTACCTACACTCTCGAATTACCCCCCAAGTGAATGAATTATACTTGGCAGACATCACACTTAGTATGAAAACCTACCATAACACATCTGAGTGATGAACCAAAATTAATCAGTTATTTTATCATAATATTTAGTTTTTACTATGGAATAATTAATTATGAATAATTACAAAATTTATCACAAGATTGTATTCATTAAATTATGGTAGGCTTACATACTCAATGTGCTGTCCGCTGGGTGTGTTAAAAATGAGATATGATCATGAAAAACTGTTTAATTTTTGATTCATTATTCAGATGGGTTATGGTAGGTTTCCATACTAGGTGTTAAGCCGGGATTACAGCTCAGTGGCGTTTGACGTGAAATGATGACGTAAAATTATGCTGTAAAATTGATTACATCAAAACAGAATAGGTACAGTATAAAAATGTCAGAATTAAATAGTTCTAGTATTTGTGTGCAATGTTCTAAAAAAAAGAAAGTAATTATTTTTTAATAAGTTTTTTTATTTTACGTCAAAATTTACACATTTTACATCAACATTTTACATCAAACATTTTACGTCAACAACAAAAGTTTGATGCCAAAAAAATAACTACTTGAATAATGATTATTTTATACATTTTTTTTGAAAAATAAATAAATAAATATTGAATATCGATATCGATAAGTCATATCATTTGAACCCTACATGTGGGGGGATAGTTCCAGTAGGTCGGTAATCAACCACATGGGGGGGTAATTTGAGGAGGTAGGCATACTCAGCGGACATAAAGCAGGGATTACAGCTCAGCGGCCTTTGACTTGAAATGATGACATAAAATTATGTTGTAAAATTGATTACATCAAAATATACAAAGGTACAGCATTGAAATTTCAGAATTAGATAGTTCTAGTAATTGTGTGTTATGTTAACAGCACACTGAGTATGGAAGCCTACCATAATTTAATGAATACAATCTTGTGATGAATTTTGTAATTATTCATAATTAATTATTCCATAGTAAAAACTAAATATTATGATAAAAAACTGGATAATTTTTGGTTCATCACTCAGATGTGTTATGGTCGGTTTTCATACTAAGTTTGATGTCTGCCAAGTATAATTCATTCACTTGGGGGGTAATTCGAGAGTGTAGGTAATTCACCCACCTCGGGGGTTTACTGTGAGGCGGTAGATAATTCATTCATGCAGGGAGGATAATTCAAGGGGCAGGTAATTCACATGCAGGGTTACTGCGAGGGGATGGGTAATTCACACAGGGGGGGGGTAATTCGAGGGGATGGGTAATTCACACAGGTGGGATAACTCGATGGGATGGTTATTCATGCAGGGGGGCAACGTGAGGGGATGGGTACTTCACGGGGGGGGGGGGGGGGTAATTCAAGGGGATGGGTAAACCACGGGGGGATAAGTCGCGGGGATGGGTAATTCACATGGTGGGATAATTTGAGGAGATGGATAATTCATGGGGGGATTGTTCGAGGAGATGGATAATTCATGGGGGGGATTATTCGAGGGGATGAGTAATTCATGCAGGGGGGGGGTAATTCGAGGAGACGGGTAATTCACGCGGGGTGATAATTCAAGTTGATGGATAATTCACGAGGGGATAATTTGAGGGGATAGGTAATTCACGCGGGGGACAGGGGTTGATTTGAGGGAATTACTAATTCACAGAGGTGATAATTTGAGGGGATAGCTTAATTCACAGGGGGTAATTTGAGGGGATATGTAATTCACATGGGGGATAATTCAAGGGGATAGGTAATTCACACGGGAGGGAAATTGAAGGCATTAGGTAATTCACACAGGGGGATAACTCGAGGCAGTAGGTAATTCATGCAGGAGGGATAATTCGAGGGGCTAGGTATTTTATGGGAGGCTGCCCTGTTCTTGTTAAAAATAGTCCAATTCATACCAGAGTTGTTAAAAGTACCGAAAAAATTTCAAAGTATACGTAAACATAAAGTATTTATTTTTTACTCACCCCCTGAGTACAGTAAACGTTAAGTAATTTTTTTACTTTTACTCATGAGTAAACATGAGTTAACATACTTTTTCTGCTTAAAAATGTAAAGGTGAGTATTTTTGAAAATTTTGCCCAATTTTCAAAATCACAATCACAAATGTATTTTTTACCGATTTCAACATCAAATAAGCCTATTTTTAGTCTTTATGGCTATAAATTATATTAAATTCACATTTTGGCCATGTTTCTCTATGTTTTGCCTATTTCACCCTTTTATCCATTCCATGCCTTCAAAACACCTGTATAATGGAATATCAGAAATACATTTTCTGTACACAAGTACTTTCAAAAAGTATACGTAAACGCGAGTACAGAAACTTTTTTCTGAAGAAACATAAATGTATTTACTCTGTACTCAAGTATATGTATTTATCGAGTAAAAGTAAATACATTTTAACAACTATGATTCATACCTCATTCCAAAAATGATCACACTTGCCAGAGTTGTTAGAATTACTGAACTTTTTCAAAAGTATATGTAAACATAAAGTATTTTTTTCTACTCACCACAAAGAATAGAAAACGTAAAATACTTTTTTTTACTTGTACTTTTACTTACGCGTAAATTTCCACTTTTCTTGTGAGTGATGAAACGAGTACTTTCCTTCATAGAATATGTAAAATTGGGCACGTTTTCATATGTCTACAGCACAACGTATGTTTTTTTGTAAGAAAATGATAGATCAATATGATGACTTTATAAATATAGCTTATCGACCACACACTTTGCACGGAAATCTACCATGTGCCAACTGACTAATGAACGAAAAATTGGTTATATTTCTGCAACAATAGAAATAACGTTGGTAATATGGGATAATTTTTACGTGGAACATACAACAGACCATTTTACCTGAGTTTTTTCATCACATTATGGTGCCATTTTGTTTAAAGCTTGCGGTTTGAGCAGTAAATGTCCCACATTGAAATTTCTGAAATACATTTTCCATACGCGTATGCTTTGAAAATGTACGTATACAAGTGTGTACAGTACTTTTTTTAAAGTATATGTAAATGTATTTACTGTGTACTCGCGTACGCGTATTTTTCGAGTAAACGTACGCACCTTTCAACAACTTTGCACTTGCCCATCGGTCCAAATCTTCGTTGTCGGTTCGCTCGGAGTTCAACGAGGCTTTTTCATCATATTTTCATTGTCGGTTCGGTTTCTTTTTAACGAGGCTTTTTTGTCGGCACAGGCAAAATTTCTGTAAAATTTGTGCGTTGTCGTGACAAAATGACCATTGCCGACAGAAAAAAGTTTGCTGGCACAGCTCGCAGTGTAAACGCCGCTTTAACTAAATTTAGATACCCTAAATCCTCGAATAAGACCCCAGGGGAGTTATTTTTTCCTCAGACGTTTTGGAGGGGGGAGTTATTCAAGGGGGGAGTTATTCGAGGGGGGGGAGTTATTTTTTCCTCATAAAACTTGGACTTCATTCATTGTATGGGTGCAGTCTGTAAACTCATATAATTCAGGTATATAACGTTCCAACAACAACAAAAAGATGTGTATACACTGCATACGCATCATGTATCTGTTGTCGCTGCTGTATGATAATATTCTTTTGTATTTTTGTATTGTATAGTTTTCATCTGGAGGGGAAAGTTATTCAAGAGGGGGAAGTTATTCGAGGGGGGGAGTTATTTTTTCCCCACATTGCCAGCAGGGGGGAGTTATTCAAGGGGGGGGGGTTATTCGAGGGGGGTCTTATTCGAGGATTTGCGGTATGTGCTAAATATTATCAATGTGTTTACATTACAGTGCATTCCAGGATTATTGTGTCTGTCTAAAACCCTAGAAATTGACACATTTTGCATGAAGTTTTCCAATCATGACGATCAAAGCAGTAGCATTTGATATGGGTGGCGTCCTCACCAAATGCCCATTGGTCTTGTAAAAGGGTGTGCTTTGATTTTTTTTGTGCTGAGAATCTGGTTATTTGACATGAATAAATGCAACAGTTATCCACAATACAGCATATGAAGAAGAGCTACAGCTTCCAGCTGGAGTGACTTTCGACTTGATTTTTAACAATAAGGAGCTTAGGCTAGCATTGGCAGAGTGCCAAGAGGGAAGAATGATTGGAAGTGAGTTAGAGAGCCTTCTCATTAATGCGCTCTATGAAAAGGTAAGCCATTTTTTGTGTAAGGTATGTTAACAGACATGATATTGCTTAGAAAACATCCATTGCAGTATCCTGATAAGAAAGGCTGCAAGTACCAACCAATCACCACTATTTTTGAAAGTGTTTCAAAGGATATGATGAATGAATCCATGTTGAAGACTGTGTCATTTTTGAAAAACAGAGGGTTCAAAACGGCTATGCTGACTAATAATGTCTTTGTCAATGAGCAGAGGACAGTTGCATCTGATGCATTTTTTGCATTTTTTGCGATGGACAAATTTGATGTGGTCACATTTTTTTGTAGTTTTCTGTTGAATTTGTATGAGATGTAGGTATACAAAATTGACTCAACATTTACAAATATCAGGTGATTGAATCATGCAAAGTGGGCATTTGCAAACCAAAGAAAGAAATTTTTGAGCTCCTTTTAAAAGAACTTGGAGTGGCCCCAACAGAATGCGTTTTTATTGATGATTTTCCATCGAATTTGGTTGAAGCAAAGAAAATGGGCATACAGTGCATACATGTGAGTAATGTCCTTTTTCATTCTGTGTGTAAATTGTTATACTATATGTCATTGTATGTGAAAATAACATCTGATCATACACAACTTTTGTTGTTTACAGATGAAGGACACAACAGCCACATTCGAACAACTAGAGGGTGCACTCCAGCTGAGCAGTGGTACATTGACTGGACTGTAGGACCCTTTGCTTAGCATTGTGAAGTGATACAAGTTATTACCCATCTTTTGCTGCTGCATCCTGCGTCACATTCTGCTCATCCTTTCTCAATGCAGAGTGACAATATGCATATTTGCATTCATCAACACATGTTAAATCATTTGTTTTTATTAGGCATGATAAGCCAATTATAACCACCGAATGGAAATTTGCTTTCATTTACAGTACATTCCCTGCAAGCTTGCATTCCCATAATTCGAAATTGTTAGAAGTTATTGTGAAAAGTAAGCATGCGAATTTACTTGAATATTTGTTGAGGTGTTGTTATCCACTTATGACTAATATCTAACGATGGCAATAAAAAATGATTTGAAAATTCGATAACATTTTCGAATTCTTTGGGAATTTTAGAATTTTTATTTCACCCCTGGAAAAACACTTAAAAATAGATTTTTTCCAACAAATTCGAAAATTCATAAATTTGAAAA
Source organism: Sphaerolaimus hirsutus (assembly GCA_964036195.1). Taxonomy (NCBI): domain Eukaryota; kingdom Metazoa; phylum Nematoda; class Chromadorea; order Monhysterida; family Sphaerolaimidae; genus Sphaerolaimus; species Sphaerolaimus hirsutus. The sequence continues at coordinate 16,466,954 of OZ038458.1, forward strand.
TACTTTTCGAATTTTTCAGGGAACTCAAGGCCACTAAACACATTCTTAAGACTCACTCTGCCTAAGAACCAAACACTGGTAACGCCCCACTGGTAACACTGCCCCACTGGTAACGATGGCAAACCCCCTCGAAAAAAGTATTTAAATTTTGAAGTATTTTCGAATTTTTTTGTTACTTTTCGAATTTTTTTGACCAAATTATTGCATTTTCAAATTTTTTGTCTGACTTTTTTTTATTATTATTTTCAAGTGGATAGAACACATCTTTATGTTATACAGCCTTACCGCTGTTACCGCATGAGTATTTTGCTTCTGCTGCTACAAAAAAATCCAGGTAAAATGATATTTTCGGTTAAGTTTCTTCTTTTTTTACTAATTTTCAACAAAAATCACCAAAAAATTCGAAAATTCGAAAACGTTTTTGAATTTTTGAATCTTTTGAAAAAATCGACTTTTATGTATTTTTTTTCAGCGCGTGATTAAAAATTCTAAAAGTTCAAAAAAATTCGAAAATTCAAAAACGTTTTCGAATTTCCGAATCTTTTTTGCCATCGTTACCCACTGGAACTAACCACAAAACTTTTTTTTGCATTTTTTATTGTGGATTTGGAATCAAAATATAAAGAAACTCAAAATTTCCTTCCATACATATATCCGAAAATGTGATCTTCAGACTGAAAAAAATTTATCAAAGTAAAAAGTCATCGTTTTTTCAGGCTGTTTTCTGTAAATTCATAACTTTTGCCTTACATTATCTATCAATAAAATATTTTGGATTTTTATTAAGATAGGTAGTTGTGGAGATTAATTGGTCCATACAAACAAACTTCATCAGTTTTTTTTCTTACTGAAAATCATGGCTGAAATTTTGAATATCGCACCAAATTTTCAGTTCTGAATTGAGAGCTTAGCTTTTTTGACAAAAACTGTGCTCAATTGAATGGATGATAAAAAAAATCAAAACCAAAAACTAGGTCTGCACTTTTTTGCCACATCAGTTTGAAGTGGCCCGGCACAGGTGTAAGCATCATAGACAACCACCCTCTGAAGAATCAGATGAAGTTTTATGAAAAGTTTCCATCATATAGGTACTCATGTTTTGTTTCATGGTCTTGTAATCTTGGATTTGTAATCTTCATTTTTTATTAAACATAATTTCTGTCATACAAAAATGCACTTTTCACATAAAAAAACTCTGACTCCCATAGTGGATTCGGAATCTTCATACATAGAAACTAAAAATAGTCGTATATCTATCGTAAAATATATCTGGAAATGTCATTTTCAATAAATTTACTAAAAAATTCGATCAAAGTCAAAATTCATCATTCTTCCAGGTGCCTCTTGTAACTTCATTTCTGAGTGTCGCCAAATTTCCATCGTACATATGTAGGAGCTTTCTGATGCGAAAACTGATAACGCTAATTGGCCGACCGCTACAGATGTTGCTCTGCAGGCAGCTTTCTAGCTCGTAGCCACCCCCACGTCACGAATCACCGCGGAAATACCTTTCCTACAAATGAGGGCTTTTCGCAATGTGTCCTCTTGGGTTATCCCCGTACGAAAAGACGAATAAATTAAAAACCCAAGAACCGCTGGTTGCTTTTTTATGACAGCTTTCGCTAAACTAAGCTTTGATAGGCCGTGTAGCTTCTAAATGGAACGTTTATTTGTTTGAGCTACAGGTGCCTATGGACTCAGTGCGCGCAGTTGTGGTAGAAACGAAGACTGTAATGTCCAAAGATATTTTTCACAAGTCGCCCGGCGAACGATACGACTATAAACAAGCATTTTCATCTCGTTTTGCCTGTCACTTTTTTTGTACTAGCTCGCTTAAACGAAGACAACTTCACCATAAAACAAAATGAATACTTTGTTGGTTGTTTTGGCTGTCGGTGTGGCGTGCGCCATGGCGTACGAGGGAGGTTCAGACCGTGGGCAGCATGCCAGCCACGAGGGAAGTGGTGCGTAAATCAGATTCAAGTCTTCTTATAAATACGTAAATACATACGGACATTTTTACCAGCCGCGAGTGGAACCACTGCCGCGGGCGCCAACGACTTCTGCGGCAACTGCGTGTCCAGCGGCTGCAGACAACCAAGTTGCAAAAGCAGATGCATCGATTGCGGCCCGATCGGCCTTCTTGGTAAATCGTAATGAGTATACTCTACCATTAACCAACTTTGCGTGAAGGTTTAGCATATAGGTTGAAATTTAAAATATTTTAGTTTTGACGCAATGTAATTTCCTATGGCCCTACACACACATAGTTTTCACCGTGAAATGGCGACATCCAGCCTACTTTTTTGTATGCTATGTGTTTTAGTTTAAAAATTTTTAATTTTAGCTTTCATTAATTTAAATTCCAATCAAAATAAAATCATTCAACCGTGTTTATTAATTTGCATTTGAAAAAATCTCAGTTTACACACGAAGTCACGGTGAAAACTAGTGTGTGTAGGCACTATACGATAACTTCGCCGCGCAACCAACATTTGCAGTGAAACGTGGAAAGAACGCAAGAGAACACTGCGCCAGGTGCAAAACGAATAGTTGCATGCCGGCTGCTGCGTGCGACCAGTTTTGCCCAGACGAGTGTGGCCCATTTGGTTTGTGATGATACAAATTTAGCCGTAATTTTTTTGTTTTATGTAGGTAGAAAATCTCATATTTAATAATTGGAGAGTTACTGTCATTTGCTCAGTGGAGGGAATGACCTGAACTTTGAGCGCTGCTCATATTCCTATTTTTCTCAGACGTGTTTGAAAATATGAAGATTGTACTGTCCACATCGAATTTTCATTTCTGTAGATATTCGGCTTGAGAAATTTAATTGCGAAGAAATGGTACCCCGCAAATTAAAACAATAAATTAATAAATATGCTATCAAACTTGAGACCAAAAAGGCAAAAACATTTGAGCATTCAGAACCCCAAAATGGCTTTCATGGCGGCCTTGGCGTTGCCGCGGTGCTCGCGCAGCCGCTTCTCGGCCACCGCCTTGCTCACCAACAGCTCGCGCACCTGAAGGGTATTGCAAATACGTTTTGACACTGCACACCGCTGCTGAGCAACTGTTTACACCATTTACACACTGACACGTTAAAAAAGGTGTTATGCTATGTCCACGGGTCACACACACTTTACAGTGAGATCTGCGATATCCCAACTGAATTAAAAAAACTAAAACAATTTTCTTTTACGTTGAATTTCTCTCATCATGGATGAATTTGGTATACAATCCATTTGTGGTTCCTAGTTTATCCATCAAAATACGGTCACATTTCTTGTATAGGATTCAGTCCATTCGGTATAACGCAGAAATGCATATTGGCGTTAGCCGCACTGAGTTTGTGAGTTGCTCGTCGAAAAAATGCATCCAACCGTTTTTTCGACGAGCAACAACAAATGGCGAAATAAAACAAACCTACCGAACGTGTCTGAGGAAAAAGTTAGGCGCAGAAAAGGAAAGTTAGGCCGCTTAAAGAAATACAAATTGTTTAACCTTTTGTGGTAGGCCTGTTTTTTCAAACAATTTTGAGAATATTAGTTCCGTGCCTGCAGAACCGAAAATATCCGGACGTATTGCTCAAAAATGCTGTGTGCGTAGCGCCATTATGTACTTAGAAAGATAGTCTTCGACCAATAGGTGGACGAAACCTATATTGGGGTTCAAAACCGTCAACTGAAATTACCCTAGGAGCTTATACGGCACACTGTCTAAGAAGTATATCACAAAATACTTACAATAAGATCGACATCCTCCCGTTTGATGGTAATTTTGGCCACATCAGCGCCGTCCTGCCTCGACAAGATGTTGACCGCCTACATAAGGACGCACCCAAATTGTCAAACACCGCACACAACCAGTATCGGTATAACGCGTGGAGCGCATGTACTTTGCGTAGAATCCTCCCCTCACTTGATGAATAAAAACTCGGAATAAATTTCGTAATCAATCATTACATGTAAAAACGAAATATTACAATGAAAAAACTGTGTAATTTCTTGGTTCATCATTCATATATTTTATGGTGAGTTTCCATACTACCTGTGATGTCCGCCAAGTACACACAGACACACCAAAAACCAACCTCCTTATCAATAGTCAAATCATCCTTCTCCTCAGCGAAGTCGGTCACCTTCTCCAAATCCGCTGCTCCATCGTCGTGGTGCTTCTTGCCGCCGGTCGCCGGCGCCGTCTCATCGTCGTCCGGCTGCGCCGCCGCGCCGCCATCTTCCGCGCACGCCGCGGCCGTTTCCGCCTCTGCTGCGGCCGCCGCGACGTCGGGGTCTCCGGAGGTTGACATGGCTGGTGAGAGGATTCGAGTGTTGGGTTGGGATTGTGGACAGTTTCCTGAAGGGTGGTACGAGTGGGTGGTACACTGTTGTTGCGTGAAATACGTGCGGCGGTAAAGTGCGTTGTTGTGATGAACTGTACATCAAACGCTGCAACCGTGAAAATCATTGTCAAATGGGACCACAACAATAAAGCTTCTTCCTGTTCATTCATGTTCAGCACATGGTGAGCAATAAAATGGAGCATTTTGTTTAAATAACGATACGTAATACCATATAAATACCGGCAGCACAAAGCTGGGCTGAAAATCACACCACCAGTGAAATGCGGAACAAAATGGACTGGATGAGAACATGCGTGCTATAAAAAGCACCTACGGTGCATAAATGGGAAATGTCGTGCACATTACATTGCACACCATCGTAATCAAACCGGACATAAAATCGCAATGAGCAGAAATGTTCATGCGTTCCCTTTCTAGTATTGAAATGTGTGAACTCGACCAGCGTGGTGGTGAAATTGTGCATTGCACAGGCTGATAAATGCCTTAGGTGCCTTCATCGCAGTGTCGTTTCGCATCGCCAGCAAGATTTTATAGACAATAAACCTTTTTGAGCTATTTTATCTGGTCCTTATTAGGATCTTGCGCCATTTTCGTGAATGGCGCCAACTTGGCGGCGCCAAGGTACATTTTCTGTAATTTTTTTGCATAAGTAGCCCAGTGTATTGATAATGCTTCTAGTGGGCCCAGTGAAAAAATGTGAAATAATGTAACACGAACATAAGGTGTATTCCTGTTAACTGTCCATCATCCAGTCCATAAACATTTCATTATGAAAAACATGAAGTGGGCATTAGCGCGGTGATGACAGTGTAAAAAAAACGTAAAAAGAAACAATCAATCCAAAAACATCTGACTACAAACTAAAACCGTTAGATTCAAGTTGAAAAAGTGATAAAAATATGTGTTCAGAAATTAGTACAACTACCAATCAATGAAACCATTTACCGTAAATTCTTGAATAAGTCCCCAACAGTATATCTTTGTAACAATTCATTTGGGTTACACAGGGGAGTTATTCAAGAAAACGTAGTATAAGAAACGTGCTGTTTAAAGGTCGCTTTACAGAGCACAGCGGCTGTGAAAATGTCATCAAGGGTAGGCAGCCTAAAATCTGGAAGAAGCTTCCTGATTGGCAGGCCCTATATCAGCACCAGAAGTCGAATGCAACAGGTGACCATCCATGTGGTCATCGTTACTTGCCCATGCAGTCTGCAAAATGGACATAACATTTTTAAAGGGTCCCCATCCGTGTTGGTTAGGGAAGATACACGTGTAGATTGAATGGGGATGTTGTAAAATCATGTTCTATAAACCGGGATAAACCTGGGGTAACTCCCTGTCCCTCTAAAATTTCAAGTGTCATGCAAAGTGTCAAGTCATGTAAAATGACCTGTAAAATGTAAAATGATTTGCAAAAAATTAGAAAATTAGACATTTTACAGGGCATTTTACTTGACGTTCGACACTTTGACATTTTACACCGCCAGGAAGTTGCAGCATGATGTCCAAACCCCATGTCAGTGAAAAATGCAGCCATAGGTCACCTGCGCCAGCAGCGTCCTCAAGGGCGGTCTGGTCGCAGTGCGGCCGTGCCCACTGGACGTTTGCCGCTCGCGCAGCGAATCATCACCCCCATCGTCGGTGGTGGTGCGGCCGATGCTGCCGCCGGCCGCGGGCGGCGCCGCGTGCTGCTGCCTGTCGCTGGGGTGCTGCGCCTGGTGGACGTCAGTTTGGTTGAGTATGCGATCTCGGCGCCGCTGCGCTGGCCCCCTGGCGCGTTCCGCCGGCCGCGGCTGCTCGTGCACCACGCCGCGCTCGTCCATCGTGTCCATGTCGCTTCTGTTGATCGGAACGGGTTGATATACTCGGCGGATATCACACTTAGTATGGGAACCTACCATAACATATATGAATAGTGAACCGAAAATTTTGCAGTTAATAATACCATAAACCACAAAGTATAAAGAAATACATCATAACATTTTGCATTTACTATGGAATAATTACGAAATTTATCGCAAAATTTTATTCATCAAATTATGGTAGGATTCTGCGCAAAGTGTGCGCTCCACTCGGTATACATAGAGTTGCTGAGTGAACTTTCAACTACTACACAACTTATCCACTATAAAATTATCAGCGCGACACACACCCCGAAAAATTGTCGGTCATATCTGCAGCGGCGCTTGCATCCAATGTACCAAAAATGTTGTCACGTCTCTGTTTCAGTGCCCTCACGGTGCTGGGCCGTCTGGTCCAGCCGCCAGAGGCGCCCTGGGGGCAGTCCCAGACCCTGTAAAGTGCCCTGTAAAATGTAAAATGTCATGCAAATTGACAAAAGTGATGTAAAATGCCCTGCCACGTGGCAAACGTACGTTTGCCATTTTACCGGACATTTTACATGCTTTTTCACACTTTACATGGCATTTGAAATTTTACAGGGCATTTTACAGGGTCTGGGACTGGCACCAGCTCGCTGCCGGCGCCCAGAACGGGCGTGGCCGCGCGCGTCGTTTCTCCCTCCTCTTTCGCATCGTCGCGCAGCGCGAAAAAGCGTTTTCGGAACGCCGCGTCCAGCGTCTCGGTTCGGTGCCGGTCGCCGCGTCGGCGAGACGACTCGAGATTTTGCACTACGCGTCGTCGACTGATCGCGTTCGTTCCCGGGTTGTGCTGCGGCTGCTGTCCATCTGCGCGCGAGATTCCATCGTGGTGGACGTATTCGGATTTTTGTGTATGACATGGGTTTTCTTCAGAAAAAACACGCAAATACATACGTATTTCCTAGAAATACCCCCTCGATTTACCTCTTCTCAAAATGGCCACTATGAATTAGTATCCATCCCTCGAAATACCCCCCAATGGAGTGTAAAGAGAAGGTAAAAATTTCCCGTAAACCCTCCAAATTTCCACGTGAAACCCTCAAAACTTTTACTATGAAAGGACAAACCCCACGGGGGTAATTCGGTATTACGGAATTCAGGAAATACGGTATTTGTACAAATCAGCAAAAAAAAAAAACAGAACATGATTCCAAAAAGATCCTTCCACTCACGCACCCTCATCATTGCCCTCCTGCGAGTCGTCATCAACACCGCGAATAGCCTGCAGCTCCTTGGCAATCTCGACCGCATTCTGCACGACCAGCTCATCCTCGCTGAGCCGGTGGCCGGTGCGACCGCCGCCGCCGCCGCACATCCAGAAGTCGGTGCTGGCGATGATGTGCGCCAGGGTGCCCAGCCGGTGCAGCAACATGGCCACGAACTGCACGGCCAGGATCGACATGAAGAATATTAGGAAGATTAGACCTGAGTGGGGAAATTGTTGTGGTTTTTTCATCGAAGAGGATAGATATGTGAATATACTTTGGCGAAGCACAATGCTTTACCTATTTACATTTTCTGAATGAAACACTTAATCATGATGTCATTGTTAATAGAATAAATTGTTTAAAAAAACGTTTCATGCATGAAAAATGCATTGTCTATTTCTTAATATTTTTATTTTTCGTTTAAGTAGGGACATTGTACATTTTTGTGTTGTATTTTGGGTAACATTGTAGAAAGTATAAGTATGTGTGCATAGAAACTGTGCTGTACGTCTAGTATAATTGATGATGTTTAAAGTGAAATTGTAAGTTACCAATTGGCTCCAACTGCAGACCGGACACTTCCCACACCTCTTCAGTGTAAATTGAATCGCACGGCACGATTGAACGATTCACTTTTGGTCCGAATGGCCACTCAATGTGCAGACATTCCTTCTTCATTTGGAGCAGGAATACAATCAGGATGAATAGGCCGTTCATCATGAAGAACAGAAAGGCACACTGCGATCGAATGAATTAACTACATAGGCACCTAAACAAGTTGGGGAATATATTAATATACTCGGCAGACCGCAAAGTATGTGCAGAATCCTACCGTAATGTAATGTATAAAATATTGTGATAAATTTCGTAATTCATTATTCCATAGTAAAAACTAAATGTCGTGATGAAAACTGTATAATTTTTGTTTCATTATTCAGATCGGTTATGGTCGTTTTCAATACTAAGTGTGATGTCCGCCGAGTATATCAAAATTCGAGACAGCAACCTTATTTCTGAGCTCTTTCAATCCAGACTTGATCCTCTCACTATCCTTCTTGTCCAACCTCAGCGGCGTGAGATACTTGTCAATGAGTTCATTCCAAAAGGTGACTTCTTCTGGATCCAAATTATCCCTGGGGCAGTCCCAGACCCCGTAAAATGCCCTGTCAAATGTCAAATGTCATGCTAAGTGTCAAAGTTATGTAAAATACCCTGCAAAATGGCAACCGAGTTGCCACTTTGCAGGGAATTTTACATGACTTTTGATACTTTGCATGACACTTGACATTTTACATGACATTTTACAGCGTCCGGGATTGGCACCTGGTGGCGCGACGCAGCAGGCGATGTTCGAGCCAAGTGTCGCTGACAGCGAGGGCATGTTGTCGATCTTGGCCCTCGAAATGTTCATGTCCATCGACAGAGACCTGTTCATCATCGTCATCGGCCAGTAGTCCGCGCTGCTCGCCGCTCTGCCACGCGCCAGCGCCCTCGTGCAGCACCGAGTTGCCGCGGCCGAGCCAACTGTGATGGATTACAGAAATCGTGATTGGTGCTTGTTCTGATCAAACACAAAGGGTGCCACATAGGGCTCGAAACTCGATTTTTTCCAAACTCGAGTTCGAGTCAGAGCCCCAAAATTTTTCCGGTCGAGTCGGCGAGTCGAGTCGGACGAGTCAGTGAAAAATCGAGTCGAGTCAGGCATAAATGTCGAGTCTCGAGTCGAGTCTTAGTCGAGAAAATGTATTATCTTCTGGTAGGATGCTTGTGGAAATTTTAGATACTGGTTTCTTTACCTATGTTTTCCCACACACTTGATGAAGTAAAAAGCCAACATTTCATTTAAATATCAAGTTAGATAAAGATAAAGCAAAAATAATAACTTTTTGTCACACAAGTTCACTTTTTTGATATTGCCATGTATAAAAACAGCCTAGGGATAGAAAAATGACATATTTTAATTACTTGGTTTTTATAATAAAACAACATTTTAAAATAAAAACCAGGAAAAAATGCCATCCCTAAATCTGCAAGCAAATTACAATTTCAGGCAAGGAATGGAAACCAACATCCTATGTATTTATCATTGAATACATATGCCAAACCAATTGATGACTAATCATGAATGTGGTGTGGAAATGTGCATTTGCGTGCAAAATTTTCAAAAAATATGTTTAAAAAATCATGTCAAAATTGATATTTTTGACATGATTGAATGGAGAACCCTGACTCGAAATTTGCCAAAATTTCGAGTCGAGTCGGGCAAAAACCTCGAGTGTCGAGTCAAGGCGATATTTTTCCGGTCGAGTCGGCCGAGTCGAGTCGGTACCCTATTTTACCCTCGAGTCACGAGTCGAGTCGAGTCGAGTCGAGTCGAGTCGAGTTCGAGCCCTAGTGCCACACCCATACCCTGTAAAATTCCTTTAGAATGTCAAATGTGCTGGAAAGTTAAAAGTGGTGCAGAATGTAAAATGTTTTATTTTATTTTATGTTTTACTTTTTACTCGTTTCACATTTTTTGACATTTTGAATGACTTTTGACAACTTGCATGACGTTTTATTAACATTTTACAGGGTCTGGTATCGTCCCCAGGAAAGACTATGCTATGTCTATGGATCGAAAAATTAACAAAACGAATAATGACAACAACAATTTGCATGTGAAATTGCACACATGCACACGAAACAAATGTAAAATGCCTAGTGAATTACTGTTAAAAAGTTTAAAAAAAGACTTCTCGTTTACTTGTGATTTGTTACTTTCACAAAAAATTTATTAAATCAGTTTTAAATAAATCAACTGCCATCCATCTCAACAAAAACACGCAACAAACCGTCGATCGATCCTCTCCAATTTCTCATTAATCCTTTCCAGGTGATGCGCGACACGCATGAGTGGCGGCGACTGGGCGGCCGGCTGCAGGCAGCACAGCACCTTGCACGCGGGCCCGCAGCCCACGGAGTACGCACCCTCCATCTGGTGATGTGAAAAAGACTTATTTGCTGCCCATACACTAGTTGACACTTGTGTGTCAACTGGTCTGTGTCAATTCAGATTTTGTTTTCATGTGTCGCAGAGCGATATTCCAATGCACTTGTCATAATATTCATTATTCAACATTGCCACATGGCATTTGGAGATCGCTCTGCGACAGGTGAAACCGAAATCTGAGTTGGCACAGACCAGTTGACACACATGTGTCAACTAGTGTGTGGGCCGCCATTGACTGTCTACATACTTTAGTTGCAATGTTACTTAATTTTTGCCAGGCAATGTTACGTGGGAGTTATCCCAGTAGTCATTCGATCAAAGTGGGGGAGTTGTTCAAGACTTAGTTGATAACTTCCACCAAAAATACACACCTCATCTGGGTCCATTATCTCCCCATTGCCAACGTCAAAGTGCCCGGCACCGCGACCGCCCCTGTGCCTGTACGTCTTCTTTTGCACGCCAGTGGCATCAGAGCTATCAATTTTGGGGTTCTCGCGCGTACCCCAGCTGACCACATTCAGATTGCACATGGAGTAAACTGGTAGAATCATGTACATGCATGGGACGGCGATGAAATACAGCGGCATGGGCAGTATGCACGCCAGCTCCATTGGGTGCACCAGCGCGGCCGTGATGAAACTGTGAGAATTTATTAGCGTCCCTGAAATCTACTGATTATTCATAGGTGTATACTCGGCGGACCGCTAAGTATGCGCGTGAAATAACCTATGTGTTCGTTGATAATGCGCAAGCAGGATACTTATGTACACACTTTCACAGAAAGAAATTTTTTTTTTTAAAAGGCAGAGTCGCGTACAAGCAGCGAATGCTTCTCCTGGAACTTTTTTTTCTTTTTTTGAACAATTTTTCTTTTATAACTGATGATGTCATGATGGAGTGTTTCCTACAGAAAAAATGCCTAGCACGCGGTCCGCCGAGTATATTTAACTGTAAAGCCGGAATTACAGCTCAGCGGCGTTTGACGTGAAATGATGATGTCGTAAAATTGATTACATCAAAATAGGCAAAGGTACAGCATTGAAATTTCAGAATTAGATAGTTCTAGTAATTGTGTGTAATGTCCCAAAAAAATTTTACCAAATGATCATTATTGAGGTAGTTATTAATTTAACGTCAAAAATTTTTGGTGACGTAAAATGTTTGACGTGAAATGTTGACGTAGAATGTGTAAATTTTGACATAAAATTAATAACTTATTAAATAAAAATTACTTTCTTAATTTTTGTAGGACATTACACACAATTACTAGAACTATCAAATTCTGAAATTTCAACGCTGTACCTAAACTGGTGGACAATTTAAATGGAAAATTGACTACATAAATTTTCAAAATATTCTCATGTGCAAATGATCAGCCCAATCTAGCTAAAATTTTGTGTGAATGTGGGGCCAACATTTCTTTACATTGTCCCCAAATAGCACCCCCCAGCACCCCCCTGGTTAGCCGTGACAGCCTTCTATAGATTTTTTCCGATTTTTTTTCTGGCCAATATAATCGGAAAATTTTGGAATCCCACACAGAATATTGCTGCGGGAAAGCGCGCTGCCATTTTTGGCATGCTGCCAACACAAGCATTGGATACGCTTGTGCTGGCAGTGTTTTGATGGAAAAAAATCACTAATGGCTCGCTCAGAGCCGCACATAGGTTGCAGGGTGATTTTTACCCGCTGCTGTCCCCACACTGCTGCTGCCTCACAAAAATCCATTCTAAATTGCAGATATCAGGCACTTCATGACATTCAAACATATTAAGAACTTTATAAGTGCAAACATTTTGATTCAGAGTGCAAAAACAACAAATTTACACTTTCTGGGAATGACCTCTTCATCTGTCTGGCCCATTTACACAAAATACAGGACACATTTCCAGTTGTCCCCTGGTATATGTTTAACAGATAATTGTTTCCTGAATTCAATGGGCACTGGCATTTGATGATTTGCATGCAGATGCTGCAGAGGCCGGTCACGCTTTTACGGAAATGCTGTCTTTGAACAGTGGTATTTCCACTGATTGCCATAAATGCAATCTTTGTGCAACAATGTGGTGCAGGACCAGCCACATGTTGCTCATGACACTTAGGAGGCCAGTCCTGGCCACCATGTGCTGTATCATAAGCCTGGGGCTGTGTAAGACACATTAGTACCAATATATGTTTTGTTCAAAAAAATATTTCAGGTTTGATCTTCAGTAAAATTTTGGTGTAGGGATTGCGTTGGTTGTGAGGGGGTGGAATAGTTGCAGGAAGTTACCATCTCATATGTCCCAAAAAATCAGTGGCCTAAACCATCCCCAACCCATTTTATAAATAAATCAAATTCTGGCCTGAACAAAAATTTGTATGGATTTTCCATTTATATTGACCAGAAAAAAAGTGGAAAAAAAAATTTTCAGCAACAAGGGTGGCCTGAGGGGGTGCCACTTTGGTTATATATAGTATATACTTTGGGGCACCCTCACACTAAGTGACAGCCTGATGGCTTGCTTGTGTGATTTTTAAAATGTTATTTTGTGAATTTTCCATTTATATTGTCCACCAGTTTATGTCTATTTTGATGTAATCATTTTTAAGACGTCATCATTTCACGTCAAACGCCGCTGAGCTGTAATTCCGGCTTAAATTAAAATGTGACCGACCTCCCGATAACAGAAAACAAAAATATCGCATTCGGCGAGTAGAGTCCATCTTTCTTGATCTGCAGCGACACGCCGACAATCACCGACGTCATGAGCAAAGTGAACAGTGCGCCAATCATTTGAGCCGCCCCTAGCTGCATGCAAAATTTGGCAATGTGCCAAAAAAACATTACCCAAACAAAAAGTGAGTCTAAAAAGCGCACCTGCGTTTCCGTGCTACACGTGAGGCAAATCAGCGCGAAGGCTAACATGGGCAACAAAACGGCTACGAAGGCGACGTAGGCGCCCACGTCGAAGCTGATGCTGATGGCGCCGACTGTCATCAAGAAGATCGTGCCCGGCCCCAGGATGGAACTGAGCAGCATCACAAACTGGTACGCGATGTACCTGCGGTAAAGTGTAGTAGAGATTGCAAATTGGTTCATCGGCCCCACTTACACAACATACTAGTTTTCTACCAAAATTTCGAAAAATGTGGGAAACTCATAAATCGACTTCGAAAGCATTTGAGTTTACCAGAAAGAGATGTCTGTCAACTGCTGTTGTTGGAGATTAAAAATAACCCATTCCGGCAAACTCACATTTTTGCGAAACTTCGGTAATACGAAAACTAGATGCACATTTTATTCGAAAAATCTTCTAAACAAACCACACTGAGATGTTGTCGTTGATGCGCACAACAGTCCTGTAGCTCACCAGCAGATCGATTATATTGGCAAGAGTAGAGGGAATCCAGCGACGGCGTTGGTTGAAGAATTCGCCGAACCCTGCGCAACGGCACATTCAAGTAAACATGTTCAAGTTTTTTATTTCTGAAGAATAGAAAAATGTACTTTAGACCGCCACATTTGCTAAAATTGGAAGTAAATATTTATGGATCGGTTTGGAACTAGAAAATCACTATGTTGGCAACATCATTACAATTGCGCTGTACACACTAGTTTACTAACGGTAAACTAAGAATCTGCTAAACTCATTTTCAGCTTCTGAGCGCATCTGAGTTTACCGGAATGAGCTGTTAGTCAACTACAGGTGACGGAGATACAAAAAAGCACATTCCGGTAAACTCAGATGCGCTCAGAAGCTGAAAAATGAGTTGACAAATTTCTTAGGTTACCATTAGTAAACAAGCAGCGTCAGCATTGGGCAGCGGCAAACACAAGTTAAGCACAAACAATACCTACAAACCTTCAGGTGCAAATGTGAGCGCGTCACTGGCGGCGCAGTATTCGACGCGATAGCCGCGCTGCAACAACAGAGTGCACAACCATCGATCTTCCCCTTGATCGTACTGGATGTAGTCGACAGGATTTTCAGACTGCAATGGGAAACCAGAGTTGTTGAAAGTACTGAACTTTTTTCAAAGTAAACGTAAATGTAGAGTATTTTATTTTTACTCACCCCTCAGTACAGAAAACGTAAAGTAATTTTTTTACTTTTACGCTGAGTAAACGTAAATAACAGTATTTTTACTCAGGGAAAACGTAAAAGTAATTTTTTTAAACCGATTATGTACCTAGGAAGATGTAAAAATGAGTAAAAGTGAAACAGAGAGTCATCGCTTTCCCTACCCATCGCAACTTCTATTATTTCCACTGCCATTTTTGCTTCCCGTTTTAGTTATTTACTCCGAGTGGTTTTTGCTTTTTATGCACCCGAATTTTTTTCGATATTACGTTTTCTGTACTCGCGTATTTAAAAAAATTATGAAAGTATTGAGTATTGGTATTTTTCAGGAAGAAACGTAAACGTATTTACGCAGTACTCGAGTATACGTATTTATCGAATAAACATATTTAGGTAAATACGTTTTAACAACTTTGTGGGGTACATCCAAGATTGGCACAATTCATTGTGAGAATAGACTCTGTCAAGACTACCTTCATTGCGTATCTCCTAGTCACATTGTCGTCCATCAAAGCACAGCAACGGAACAGCGAGAAGCATCCGGGCGCGCACAGAACGCAGCCGATCATGTGCTCGGCCGCTTTTTGGAACCAATGGCCGATTGCGTACTCGAATTTTTGGTACCAGACCATTAGACCTGAGTGTGGCAAATATTCAGTGAAGCAGCCTTTTTGGTGACCACCTAGGGATTTTTTAAAAAAGGAAGCATCGAATCAGGGTTTTGTAAAGCTGAAATTTACAGTACTGGTTCAGGTATTATGCAACTTTTTTGGCGTCATAAATAAACTCTCTTTTTTCCACCCTACTACCACCACAAACATACCAGATCCGCGTGGATGGATTCTCCCACAAGCAGCACCTAATTTTCTGTTCTTCTTCATCAGATCCACCAACAAATGCACGCAACTGGGTGTGAAATCGACATCGCCATCAAGTGTCAAAATGTAAGTGTTCTCAGATATTGTCTCTTTGCGTGTTTCTTCTTGAATCTTGGCCATTATCCTGTAGCCCAGTAGGAAATATAAATACATCACTTGGCTCCACCTTTTTCTGTGTCTAATCCGGTTTTTGTCTTTCAAATGAATTGCCAGTTTGTTTTTGCCCGGGAGAATATAGACCAGACGTCCGCCGTAGGGCGTTGCCATTTTGCGAGGTGGTTTGAGACGCATTTGCGTTTGATGAACGGCACTGCAAGGGGAAATTAATTTGATTTTTATGTATTTATATTTTTACCCGAATTTTTCAGACCCGATACCCGAATACGAAATTTTTTAAATACCCAACCCTACTGTTTTACACTTTTAAATATCCAACCCTACTGCTTTACACTTTGTAATACCCAAACCCTGAAAACACAAACAAACCTCGCTGCAGCGTTCATTTTCTCCAGCAGTTGCTGCACGAACTTGTTGAGCACTGGCTCGCCATAGTCATTTACGTCGTACGCGTCATCCATGAAAATATGCGCCTCGAACTCATAGTAATCAGGATCTACTACCTTCAGATATTTTTGAGCGTTGCGTCTCGCACATTGATCTTCATCCAGGCTGCAAATGAGTCATGAAAAAATACTCTTGATAACAATGACCGAAAACAAAACACGATACAGAAACGGTACAAAAATGTTTTCGTTCTGCCCGGGACTCGAACCCGGAACCTTTCACTAAGTGTGTGAACGCTCTAACCGTCTGAGCTACCAGAGGTCACATTTTGCACCGCTCTAACTATACAGGGTTCCATTAACCCTCAAAAGTCTCACCGAAAAAGCGACTTCAACATGCACATCATCTCTTTGGGCCGTTCGTGCCACATGGTGGCGCACGCGTAGATCTTGGTGATGCCGTCGGCGCGGCCCGGCGCAGAGCGGATCATCTCGTTGGCCGACCGGTCGGCAGTGGATTGCGAAATTAGACTGGCCGGGTGCGTTTTTCCTTTCACTGTCAGAGGGGAGACTGTCACCCCGATGGCTTCGTAGACTTCATCGTCCTCGAAATCAATGTCCTGGGTGGGTTGATTGTTGATGAGTGATTTGATTGACTGCACAGAGTCCTTGGATAACATCACCGAGAAAGATCATATTTCATTACCGTATTACCTCGAATTACCCCCCCTCAAAATGGGCTGGGGAAATAATACCCCCCCCCTCGAATTAACCCCCCTCAAAATGGGCTGGGGAAATAATAAACCCCCCCTCGAAATACCCCCCTCCCCTTCAGAATGATTTACATCATGTACGTAATAAATACGTCATGTATACAATGTACCTGATGTATATTACTGCTAATTTGCATTGCAGCTACACATAGACTAGTTTGTGTAGCTATCTACGTTTTCATGTCCAAATATACACCGTTTTGACACATTTATTACCTGTTTTGTGTACGCAAATGCCCACTTTTTACTACGATCCTTACGAACATTTCTGACGAAATAATAACCCCCCCTCGAATAAACCCCCCTCAAATTTTGCTGGCGAAATAATAAACCCCCATGGGGGTATTTCGAGGTAATACGGTATATATATATATATATATAGGTATATATTTCATCATAAAAGAAAAGTTCATATAAAAATTTTTTCATCTAATTTTGTCATGGGGCTCATTGGCAAAAAGATAGCCATACCTCAGTTTTAATATCCATTTTGTCGTCGCGACGGCGTGCCAGTGCCAACGATACATCAACAAATGCGCCACAGAACCACGGCACGGCAAATAATCTGAAACGTGAAAATTGTAAAAAAAATGGCCCCACGCACATCATTTTATGGCCAACATTTCGGAAACTGATAAATACGCTTTGGATGAGTTTATCTGAATGATGTGTCCATCAATTGATGATGACGGAAATCGAAAATAATTCATTTTGCTAAATTCAAAATTTAAAATGTATTTATCAATTTTACTGAAACTAATGTGATGCCATTATATTTACAAAAATACCAATACAAAAATAAATTCAAGTCAACAAACCGATCCGCAGAAGCCAATCTATCTTGCCTAGGCCGCCACAAATAAATGGTGACCCAGAATTGGGACGCGAACCAGGCGAGCCACAGCCACGACTGGACCGAGGTGACCAGCGTGAACAAACTCGTGGTGGACGTGTAGCAGCGCCAGTTCAGCTTGGTCGGCCCCGTGCGCAACGGGTCGGCGCTCGCGTCGGGCAGCGGCGCGTTGAACAGGCAGCCGTTGTCGGAGCCGCACAACAACACCATGCCGATTATGGTTGCCGGCACCATGGTTGCTATTGGGACTGGAATGTTGAATAGGGTATGAGAATTTGTCAACTGCATATGAGGGCTAGGTTGTATAAATTCCGTATAACCGTATATCCTCGAAATACCCCACCCCAAATTGAGTGTAAACAGAACGTCAATGACAAAAGCTGCGGTTTACGACCTTGGCAATGCATAACACACGTTAAAACAATGACTGTGTTAAGTTAGAACAGGGTTTATACCGTCGACATACTTTTATAGGTAGGTAAGTCTATAGGTCTATAGGTAAGTCTATAGGTCTATAGGTGTAGTCTAATACATAGCGGTTATTGTTGCATTTTTCTACGTCTGCATACACACAACTACACACAACAAATGAGTACTGCGAGTTCCAGATATTTCTGGCAAAAGAATAACCCCCCTCCCCTCGAAATACCCCCTCAAAATTTCAACTTTGAAAAAATAAACATCCAGTGGGTATTTCGACGAAATACAGTATTCACCAAAATACAAACACAACCCACGTGTAAAGCTAAAGATCTGTATCATGACCTTGCACGCGAACTTCCCACACTGGTAACACAGCACAACACTTATGCAGTGCAGCGCCAGCACCCAAAGTGCATCGTGCGCCTTGGTGGCCATCTCGCTGTCCACTGGGTGAGCTGAGATCCCGTTCAAATTCGATGGCAGATTTTCCGGTGGGACACGATGGCGCCGAGGGTCGTCTGCAGCACGGGCAGAGACAAATAACATTATTGGCGGTGTACACACTAGTTTACTAATGGAGAGCTAAGAATTTGGTAAATTCAATTTTCAGCTTCTGGGCACACCTGAGTTTACCGGAATGAGCTGTTCGTCAACTACAGTTGGCGGTGATTAAAACTAACACATTCCGGTAAACTCGGAAGCGCTCAGAAGCTGAAAAATGAGTTAACCAAATTCTAGTTTATTGTTAGTAAACTAGTGTGTGCAGCGACATTAAATACAAATTTAGAAATCAAACTTTACACAATTGAGAAGACAAACTTTGTTCAGCTGAACGTTGCATCCTGGCTCCAATATCATAATCCAATTCGGCATTGTGCACTGGCATTCTGTTGGTGCTGGGACGAGTGTCACCATTCCCAGGTGGTGGCTCGCGCAGCAGATTTGTGGGCATCGAGAATGCACCTGGCCAATCCACTGGCACCTGTGAAAAATTGAATCGGTTTTATCTGGTATTCAAATGTGCACATAAATATTTACGATACAGGATATTTTGTAATACCGATCGACCAATAGAACGTTTTTTTTCACAAACACTGAAAATGAATACAATTGAGGCGTCCAATTCTTAACGTCGACTAGTCCAAAATATGAAAATTTCAAGTTAGGCCCGGAAACGTTATCTGGGGCTACGACTGCACATTTTTCATAAATTTTTTGACCTCACATGCCCATATGGCAGAGTGCCAAATTTGACATTTTTCTTGGAAAAATGATCAAAATTTCGGCAAGTCCATTTAGTTTTAGGCTAAAAGTCGACAAGTCCATCCTCCGCATCCTTTTTATGGAAAAACGCAGGAAATGCGATAAGTCCACTGTGGACACCGATCGCTAAAAGGCGACAAGTCCATAATTTACCCATAAGGCAGCTCCATCGCCGCCTGGAACAAAAACGTTCTCGCGTGCAAGGAGTCGACAAGTCCATTTTCATCCGCGAAACAGTTTTGCTCTGACAAAATGGAATGTTATGGGCGCACCATCTTTCACATATAGGCTGACATTAGGGGTTGAAAATTTGACTTTATTGTCAACATATGGAACTTAATGGAAAACATGAGAGCGCCAAATTGGACACGCACCACGGGCCTGGAATTCGCATTTACTCAATTTACTCAAAATCGCATTTTGTGGACTTGTCAACTTTCAGAATTAGACGTCTCAATTCTTAGGCATTAAAAACAACAACAAGTGGCATAAAGCCACCGGGACACCCACCTCAATCGGATGCGCAGAGAACACATCGGGTGCAAAAAGTTGCGCACGTGGCACGCCAGCGGGCAGAAAAGCCAGCATCGCAGCCAGGTAAATGATGCACTTTGCGGGCGCCACCAGCACGTAAGTTTTGGATTTATGCTCGCCAATGTCAGAAGCCAACTGCGCCATTCGACGGATGCACGGCAGTATGGACTGGTTGTGGGCGAAGTTGGTCCACCAACCTGCGAAAAACAGTACATGATATTTTTGGTATTGTCCGTTTTATTGTGTAGATATGTGAAAATGGCTATACTCGGCGGACATCACACTTAGTATGCATCACATGCTGCGCACCGAGTATACTCGCTAACCCAAGGATATCAACGTGAGCGCCACCGCGGCAGTGGCCGTGTGCCCGGCGGCGTGTGGTGCGAATACTGGCCACGCCCAGAAAGCACTAGATTGTGCAGCTGGCAAGATGGGATGGGAATGGTCACAAAATTTTCAAGGGCAAAGTCGCACATGGCATACTTAATACTTATTAACTCACCAATAGCGAGCAGATCAAGCGTCACCAGAAAAACAGCCGTCTTAGTCGGTCGTCTGCTGAGCAGGGTGAGCACGGCGGGCAACAAGCACAGGCTGGACGACAGCATGGCGCCCGCCGCCGCGTCCAGCGACGGCAGCAGCGCAAACACGAACATACCCACGCCGAACGCGGAGAGACACTCCACTATGAGCACCTGTAGGAGTGATAAATGTTGGTGACCTATTGATAAACCTATTGTGCGATGGCAAACAAAAAACTCGAAAAGTCATTTTTAAGTAAAAACTATAATAAAAAGTTTTTATTGCAGAGGGTTTGCCATCGTTAACTATTGTACATTTCAATTTGCAAACTACCAGGGCTTACAGTGAAAAAGTGTCCAAAACTGGGTGCCCGTAGATTCCTAAACATGATTTTGTATAGACACTTGAGGCCGCACAGCAAGTCTGGTACACACAGCGCTATGTAGGCCGCCCAAATCCATTTGGCCACGTGAACACCAGTTAGCTGCACCGATGCCTTGTGCACTGCAAAGGTTCAAACTCAAACACAATCTGTAAAGAACCTACGTACCGTATATACTCGAGTAATCCCCCCGGGAAATTATTTTTTGGGCAGACTTTTTTGAGTGGGAGACTATTCGAGAGGGGGAATTATTCAAGGGGGAAGTATAATTTCATCAACAATTTTAAGCATGTTTCCATTAACTGATTAAATGAAATATGGATTATTTATTGAATAACATGCAATTTTTGTTCAAATTGGATACAAAAACTTTATCATATGCCTAAAGGGGGGTTATTCGAGGGGTAAATTATTCTTTCCTCAAAAGAGGAATTATTCAAGGCGGGGGGATTATTCGAGTATATACGGTAATTTCCAAATCATGTGAAGATCACAAGAAAGCTAACATTCAACGAAGTCCTCATTGGCTGCGGGTGCCGCCGTGCACACGGTGGCGTTCCTGCCCACCCAGCCAATCGCAGAGGTCATCATCAAAAAGCTGACCTTGGCAATGAAGCCGGTCAGCACCACGGCCACGAACAGCACAAACATTGTGACCACCTGGAGGGACACAGAACATTACTTCGATATCTAGATTTAGATATTACATTATATGGGGCAGTTTCGCGCCCTGTCAAATGTAAGGTAAAGGGTCAAATCTCATGCAAAATGTCAATTAAAATAATAAACAAATTTATTACTGGAATTTTGACAATTTTCATGACAATTGACAAACTTGTGTGATATTTTACATGACAATTGATACTTTACAGGATGTGGGACTGGCACCACGGCTTATAAAGGCATGAAAAGTGATAATAAGATGTGTTGCGATCGGAAGTGACCGGGTTATTGATAGCCAAGAGAAAAATAAGAATTTTTGTCAATTTTTCTTCACCTGTCATTTACTTATCACAAACGTTTCTTATCACTTACGAATTTTTTTCACTCGACATTGCATCGATTTTGTGACATTTTATAAAACCAACTTTGAGCAACTGCATGGTGATGTCGGCCCAGAGGCGGCGGCCACGGGGGTCGCCCGGCGGCGGCAACAAACGGAAAACATCCCATTGGCGATCGTCGCTCGATATCCTGCACACGCATTATTGCGTTGTTAATGAGAGACGGGATTTCGAACTGATGGACAATTTTGCCGTCCAATACAGGGGTATTGGGCCCCCAGTAGCTAGTTGACATCACAAATTTTTGTCAACTGAATGCCAACTAATGTCAAGTAAATAACACACAAAAAATTTAGGCATCACACATAACAGAAACAATTAAAATTTAGTGTCACCATATAAAATTAACTACCGTATGCTTTATCACATACGAAAGTCGAAATCACATAATTACCAAAATTTAATTGACATTAATTAAGTTGACATCCAGCTAGTGGGGGCCCATTGTAACCCACATCGACCACAATCATCATAGAAAAAGCTATCAGCTACCATCAATTGAATCACAAAAAGCATGAGTATCTACACGACAGCCGAAAGACGCACACGTCAACATTATCCGGCACAGTTCTAGCGAGCGTGTGCTGGCCGTGCGCATGGCCATCCGCAGCGGCGGGCGGCGGCGCGGCCGGCCACTGCTCATTGGGACGGTCGGGCACGCGGCGCATGTCCATCGAGATCGTGTGCTGCGGCGGGGAGTTGGGCGCCGACTGCAGCATGACCACCGGGATGACCAGTGCGCATCGGATGCGCTGGTTAGATGATGGGAGGGATGGGATGTATGGTGGGAGGAGCCAGTGGTCGCATGGGCACGTGTCTGTGCCAATGTTATCATGCAGTAAGACAGTGTTTTAAGACACCTATTGTTTTGCGCTCAACCAAACGAAAAAATCATAGAACCTACACTAAAATTAGTTACAGCGCGCACATTCGAGTAAACAGTGTCGCCGGTGCGGCAGAAACGGCAAGTGGCCGCCGCGTGCAGTGCATTTTTTCGGGTGCCTTTCCCAATTGAACAGCCCACTACGTTTGACACAAAAGGCGGCAAAAAGCAAACAACGAATCACAAAGAAATCAATAATCATTTCAATAAACGATGAGTATTGATGAAATGGCATCAGTTTTGTCTACAACTACCGGGGTCGATGCAATATGGACACGAGTGAATGAGACATTGTATTTATTTACACTCTTCACATTGGAACGGGGCCCACAGGTGGGCGAGCTTCTGGAGCAAGACAAGCACGCGCGCAATTCACTCGGCGGCACACAGGTCAGGCGGGTCAGCGGGGATTCGGGTGAGGGGCGCCTAAGCGCCGCCTCACAGCAGCAGAGGCCAGCCACCGGGCCGATCGACAACTAATCGCAGCCGATGTTTACTTATCCCCTGTGTACACAGCGCGAACGGGGGGGTGGAAGCTACCGAATAGGCCGAAGCGCACAGAAGTCTGTCGCGGCTTTGAATCGCGCGCCGCCGCGCCGCCATCGCGGCAGGTGACGAACGAACAGACGAGTTTATTTTTGTGCGCCGCGCAGAACGACGCTGCGAAATAAATACGCGAGCCTGCCGCTTGGCAAGACTGGATTTTTGAGTGTGTCATTCGATTGGCTGTGGCGAAATTGCGAGATTGATGTCGCAGCGCAGTGGGCACAATGACGCCTGTAAATACTTATTGATGAAAGTAACCTAATCAGCAGTTGTGGGGATTCGTAAAAGGTAAAATTGGATTTACAAGAAATACACAGCAAATTATTGATCAATTTCCTCCGCTAGTGGAGTCAAATGATCAAAACAATTGGTGGGAGGAGGTCCCGATGATGCTTAGTCTATGCAAACAGCAAACGCAAATTTGAGCAATAAGAAAAACTCAAAAAAGCAAAAACTCAAACAAGCAAGCAAATGTGCAAGCAGCCAAAAAAGACAACTTAGTCTTATCCACCCACCTTTGCACGCCTTCCTCACTAGATCCACTATTGTCTACGACAGCATCCAGCCATGCAAATCCACCCGCATCACCTACGCCATCGTCCGGCCTGTCAGTGTGCGGCAGTGTGGCCTGTTTCTGTTGCTGCGTCGTCCAGGGGGCACTCCCGGACCCTGTAAAATGCCATGTAAAATGTGAAATGTCATGCAAAGTGTCAAAAAGTCATGCAAAATGCCCAGGACAATGGTAAACAAGTTTGCCATTTTCCAGGGCCTTTTCCATGACTTTTGACACTTTGCATGACATTTTACATTTTACATGGCATTTTACAGGGTCTGGGAGTGGCACCAGGCGGCGCGGCGGGCGCGCTCCGTGGATGGGCCCACCATGCGGCGCGACCTGCCCACCACGATGTGGCTCGCTGTTGCCGCGGGCATGGTAACTGCGCTGTTCGGGGTTCGAAGTGCGATTTTTCTGATAAGAGGGGATTTTCAGTTGTGAACTTGTAACGTAAATATCAGGACGAATGTATCCACACTTGACTAAATCCGCAAAGTGTGAGCAATGAAGTTATGCACATCTTTACGATCATATTTTTAGAGTTTAGCTATAGCACAGCGATTTCACAAAAATTATACTGAATCAAGAAAGAAATTCTGATGAAAATTTGCCATTTCCATGATATTGAATAGACAACTCTTAAATAAAAAACCACTGATGAAAAATAACACCTCGGGGGCGTTATTTCAGGTAATACCGAATGATGAACCGCTCAACAAACACACTACCGGGTAAATAGAAAAGTTTAAATATAACAGGTAATGGAATGTTGAGGAATAACAAGGTAAAGTAGTTTGCGATCAAGTAATCTGCAAATGGCCTACTTCGAACTTTTTGTCATTGTAATATTTTTCCCGCGAGCAGTTGTGAAATTTATTTACCAATGACACATCCCACATCTTTTGTCCAAAATGCCGCATAAAATACCTGCCGCAGCGCCCACGCATAAAACGCTGTAATCAGGCGTCGCGAAATGGAACAATTATGCCGCGCGTAGTTACTATCGAAGACATGCGCGGCCCTCGCCCACAGGTCGCCGTTCACCTTGTTGCGTGATTGAACAGGTTCCATATTTTGTAGTATGACTCAACCGAATTAGGTAGCGATTTACAGCCTGCAGGGCGCCGGCACAATTCGATTTACCGCCAAAAAATGTTAAACATAATGGTGGAAAAACTTCTTTATAAAACCCCCGTTCTTGTAAAAAACAACAACAATGAGCACGTTCAGAATATACCAAAATAGTTGATAAAATAATAAAATATTTCATTAAAATTGACCGCCAATGAATCCCGGTGGATGAACGATACGATTATTCCAAGGGGTGCATTGCCTGAAATTATTTCAAAACTCTGGCATGTAGCCAAATCTTTTTCTCGCCAAATCTGAAAACTATACAGTCGTGCTAAGACCATCTTATAACTCCGGAGCACCACGCATTAACTGTGACATAACATCTTCACAGCGTCCTAATTCTGCATTTTTTTCGGTGTTTTCATATTGATGCTATAGAATTTTTCAACCAAAACCTTGCTAC
Organism: Sphaerolaimus hirsutus; assembly: GCA_964036195.1. Taxonomy (NCBI): domain Eukaryota; kingdom Metazoa; phylum Nematoda; class Chromadorea; order Monhysterida; family Sphaerolaimidae; genus Sphaerolaimus; species Sphaerolaimus hirsutus. The sequence goes on from OZ038458.1 coordinate 16,492,181, forward strand.
AAACCTTCCAGTCAGAAAAGCGAACGAAAAAAAAGAAAGAATATTCTTCCGCTTTCCGGAAATTTCTTCCGTTTGTCTTTGTACATCAACTGTCTACAAAAGATCGACGACAACTTCAGGGATTTATCAACTATTCCACGATGGCGGAAGGGGAAGATCTTCAACATTGTTACAACAAAGGCTGCGGCCAGAGGTTCAATCCTAAGGAAAATGCCAATGGTGCGATTGTGACTAATAATTTCTACTTCCTCTTCCACTTTGTGGATGATTAAAAACACATTTGCTTTTTTGTTTAAGGCGCGTGCAAGTTCCACCCTGGGCCGGTCGTTTTTCACGATGCCTACAAGGTATGGGATTGTTGTAAGAAAAAGAGCACCGATTTCACCACCTGGCTGAGCTACCCGGTTCGTTTTGTGCTTTTCGGCCGGTGTTGGTACATTTTTGCGTTGCTTCCCGACAAATCGCTGTATCTACGTGAAAAAGCCGAAAAAAGTACGCAAAAGTTCGGTACGATTTAGAGTTGATATAAAGCCATAATCGCTCAAAAATTATCTTTTCACATATATATAGTTGGGCAATTTGCGGGATGGATCAGGAAAATAGCTAAAACTATTTGACCCAATTTGCCGCAGGGCTGCACCGAGGGCGAGCACAATCCCGTTAAACCGGCCGAAGCTGACAGGCCGTATCGACCGCAGGGCGGCACCGACGGGGCTGCAGAGGCGGATGTATGTTTTTTAGCTACGTAGTTTTTGTTCAGAGGTATAGATTTTGGACCTCTTGGTGACGTTGTGGGCTATGTCCCTCCACAGTATCCCTAGGTAGTGTGTTTTCCTACCCAAAATGCCACATGACAATGCTCCTGTCACAGCCCGCGCTGCAGCCCAGCGCCAACGGCCACGCCGCTCCCATTGGCGCGGTGCCAAGACGCGCCGCTGACCGTTCACTGGCCAAAACTGCGGTCGACCAACGGCTGAGAGTCAAATGTGCCGAGTTTCATAGGAAAACTATTGAAGACAAGATGGCACAGTTGAAGGAGGAACAGTTGAACAAACCTGCTGAGGAGGACCCCAGCTTGCAGGAAGTGTCTGTTGGGACTAATTGCAAGAATCCTGGCTGTAATAGGGTGGGTGCTTATGTTGGCTTCATTTGTTGTCTATTTTGGTACTGGAATAATTTCTGTGTAGCTTAAGTGCCTTGGTTGCGTCTTCTAGGGTTGGGACGATATATCGTATCGAATATCGAATATCGGATATCGACTATTTTTTCATATCGAATATCGAATATCGATATCGAAAATTTTGAAAAAATATCGAATATCGATATCGAATATCGACCATTTTTTTCTCGATATTTTCGATATTCTATACTCCCTGGGCCTGACTTCAAATAAGCCAGGAATGGCACTATTAGAAGGCGATTTCATAAGCAATTTTAACAAATTTTGCGCGCAAGCGCGCACTTTCTTCTCACATGACAGGTATTTTTGTTTCAGCACTTGCGGCAGCATCAAATCTTGTGCAAATGCTCTCTCAGATGTTCACATAAGAGTATATGTATGTTTAATAGCTACTTACACCATGGAAACATCAATGGCACCATGGCATGGCACCTATAAATGGGGCTGGCATCTTTTCCTTACCACATCTGTCACATTTTTAAATCATTTTCTTATTTTGATCATTGTGTGCCATTTAAATTTGTATCATCTACTTTTCAGTAGAGATGATCAGTTGGGTTTGTGATCAAATGGAAATGCAATATTCCAAATGAGATATGCCCTGCTATACCAAAAGGAAAATATCGAAATATCGAAAATATCGAAATATCGATATCGAATATCGAGCATTTTTTTATATCGAATATCGAATATCGATATCGAGGGTCCATATCGTATCGATATCGAATATCGAGTTTCAGAAAAAAATATCGAATATCGAATATCGATATCGAAAAGTCATATCGTCCCAACCCTAGCGTCTTCCACTGTGCTTAGAACTACCAAGAATCGATCATGTACTTTTTTAATAGTAAAAAATCAAACAGAAAATACACTTTTTTCTACGCCTATTGGCTTTTGATGTCGATACGCAATCTACACCGCTGGCTTACACTCTTACATTCGATGCGAAATACGGTTCAAATCCCAATACCAACTTATTTTGTTTGCAGCTGTACGAGGGCGTCGACAGTTTGACCGAATGCTGTTGGTATCACAACGGCGTGCCAATATTCCACGAAGGCATGAAATTTTGGTCGTGTTGTCAGCGGAAAACTAGCGATTTCGATAACTTCTTGAGTCAGGAAGGTTGCACCTCCGGCAAACACGCTTGGTCCGAAAAGGTTACTCTTAGAGTTGCGCTCATCTATCAATAGTGTTATGTCAGAGGTCTCCATTGGGATTGGGGATTGGGGTGGTATCTATTCCATCCCTGAGGCAAAATCGTTGCTTTATACCCCCTGAACGCCCCCCTCCCATCCCAAATCGGCAAGCTATCTGTTTAGCTGGAGATATTTTTCAAAAATTCTACCCCAATTTTGGATCATTCGTTTTTTCATTGGTTTTTATAGATTTTCACCTTCAAATTGTCTAGTTAGTGTTCCCTATTGCCTATTTTCAGCTATTTCCCCAACCCCCGCCCCTAAAATCTTTTTTCAGCTATATATTCCTACGGAGGAGCGATTGTCTTTAGTTTCAACCACCCGGGGGTATATCTAGGATACCCCAGTTTTCTGTTCTCGATTCACCTGTTTCCCTACACGCAGGACTGCTTAGTAAAAAAGCGGGCTCAATGCCGCTACGACTGGGTGCAGACGGGCAGCTCGGTGGTGATCACCGTCTACGCCAAGGGCGCCCTGCCCGACTCGGTGTCGTTGCTCGCCGGGCCCGTCACGCTGGCTGGCGAGTTCGACTATTCGTGGGGAGAGACCGCATTCCCTGTTGACTTCTCACTTTGGGGGGTTAGTGGGATTTTTTTGTGTTTTCCGCGTTATTTCTTGATGGGTTGTGATGAGTTGCTTTAACGGCTTAGGCGTGGACCCGGTGTCCTCAAGTGACAAATTTACAATTTCATAGTCCCATGTGTGTTGTGAACGGCTAAAGTTGATTCCAGTTCGTGGGGGTGTTCGCATCCACTGGAAAAGGGCTGCCTAAACTTCCGCAACCCCCGTAACCCCCACTATTCAACTATCTATTGAACCCCTCCGGAGGGTCAAAATCTATGAGTTCTCTGGTTTACAGTATGGTTTGCTGCATTGACATCTGGGGCCAGTTCCGCAAATTGAGAAGTGAGGGGCAAAATGGCAACTGCGAAGTGAGAAGGAAATTGGCAAAAGCGATAGGAAATTACCTTTTTTTCTTCTTTTTTAACTTCTCTTTGTCAATTTACTTGCCATTTCACGTCGCTTTTGCCAATTTTCTTCTCAATTTGCGTGACTGGAACCTCATCATATTGGCTCTGCGCACACTAGTTTTCACACGAAATTTGGGAAACTCATAAATCAGCTTTGAACGCATTCGACTTTTTTACAATGAGTCACTTATAATTTCCGTCAACTGCAGTTGACGGACACTGCATTGTAGAAAACTCAAATTCGCTCAAAGCCGATTTATGAGTTTTCCAAATTTCGTGTGAAAACTAGTGTGCGCAGGCACATTTGAACTTTCTTCTCTGAAACTGCCACCTACACACTTAGCACATTTATCACTATCAGGCAATCGACCCGATCGCTTCATCGGTGACTGTGACCCCTACAAAAGTGGAAATCGATCTGCGCAAAGCGGACGCCGTATCCTGGCCCCGATTGAACTACATGCAAGAGCTTGACAATCCCGACGGGCAGGCGGCCGCTTGAATTCGTTTGGCTGTGCACTGCTACTGATTATGATGCTATTTTGCGTTGCGCACACTAGTTTACACGGTGACTTTGGTGAAAACTGAAATTTACCGTATATCCTCGAATAAGACCCCAGGGGAGTTATTTTTCCGTCAGAGTTATTGAGGGGGAGTTATTCAAGGGAAGGGGTTATTTTCCCTCAGAAATTTGGATATAATTCATTGTATGAATGCATCCTGTAAACTCATGTTATCCAAGTATTAAACAGTTCAACAACAACAAAAAGGTGTTTATACACTGCGTACACATTATGTGTCTGCTGTCGCTGCCATAAATACATTACGATAATTTTTGTAAATTTAGTAGCATATTTTTCACCCAGAGGGGGGAGTTATTTTTTCGTCACATTTTTTGAGGGTGGGTGGTTATTCGAGGATATACGGTAATTCAAATTCAAATGAATCGGCTCGGGTGAATAATTGAATTGAATTAAAATGAAAATTAATGAAAGTTTACATTTGAAAATTTGAAAATTAAAACACAAAGCATACAATAATTGTACACTGGTTAGCGAGATGGCTCCATTTCAGTACCAAAAGTCACGGTGAAAACTACTGTGCGCAGGCACTATGTTGCGCCGATGTCTGTCTCTAATTATTGATGTTGTTTGTTACGTTTTGGCTGCTCTTTCACTCGACTGATCCACACTGATGCTTCGTGGTATTATTTATTTATTTCATTTGCCTCACCTGAGTCACTCGAACGATCTGGAAAGCATCCGGCTAAGCAAAAGTTTGTTTTATCGCGCGAACCGTTTCCAAAAAAATCGCAGAAAATCGTTTTTTTCTTAATTAGTGGCACAATAAAGCAAACAACTTAAATACAAACAGCGAGCAATCGCACCCACACTCCATCCAAATCCCAAACTACAAATTCCCACTCACAAACCCATTTGAACCACACATAACACCCAGAAAATTCCAAAGCAACCCACTCTAAGCGCGCCAGCGTTCGGATTCGAGCATGCCTAATACTAGAGACGGTGAAAATTGGTCGCGGCGGTTGAAAGCCGGTGATGGGGGCGGCCGGTCGGCGGACGCGCCAACCACGCAGCAACGCATCATAAAGGTGGTTTGGCGTGGTTATAGTGGGTGGTGGCGCGCTATTGTAGCTGACATCTGTGTTGACTCGAGATTCAATGTCGCTGAGCTAGTGATGGAGAAGCGCCATGGCGCGTGGCGCTAGCACCAAACGCGCTTGGCGCCGGACCCATGAAAAGCACCGTTGCCATTTCCTTCTCGCGCCGTTGGCAGTGGCGGTGCGGTTTGGAAAAAGCCAGGTCGCTTGCCGCCGAAGTCCTGGCGCATTTTTCCATCACTAAGCTGACCGATCTCCGAATGCGCATGTAGTGAAGTTGGACAAAAATATCACGGCAAGTGCATTAGACGATCGCTCTGCGTCGCGTGACGCCGAATCTGAGTTAACGTCAATATTGTGTGTCCCACCAATAGTGTTGACACTGCTGCGGGGGTTGGGCCTGAATGGCTGTTGTTCATGACCGCGGCTGATTGCTTTTCTCTGATTGGGTGGCTTTGGCATGTCCACCAGTTTGCGGCTCGTTTGCGTGTTGGGGGGGGGGGGGGGGGTTGGCACCAGTAAGTTTGTAGTTGGCGCTGGCTGGCACCATAGGCGCCTTGTGTGCCTGACACGACACTACCTGGCTACGTTGCGGCGCTGGGACTCGCATCCATGCTATGGTATTTCCATCATCGGTCGTCGCGTCACAGATCCTCTGCATTGCGTCGTTGGCTTCCGCCGTGGTGGTCGTTCTTTCCGGCCTAGCGGACCACGCCATGTGCAGCAAGATCTTCCACACAAATTGGGCCTGGGCCCCGGCCGTTTTAATGCTGACAGCCAGCGCGCTGGTTTACACGGGCGCGAATCGCGCTAGGCCAGCTGATAAGATGCAGCAGCTCGACCTGCTGAAGTATGCTAATTGTGGGCAGGTGTGGTAATTTTCGATTTGTAACACTCCAGTTCCAGACCCTGTAAAGTGTAAAAGACACTGGCAAATGACATGTGTTATGTAGGATCCTGTATAATATCGGGTGTCATGTAAAAGACCCTGCAAATGTCACGTAAAAGACCCAGTAACGTGTCATGCGCATCCAAAACCAGATTTGGATACAAGAACATACGATTTGGATACACATAACACTTTACAGGGTCTTTTACATGACACCTGACAATTTAAAGGGTCTTTTACATGACACATGACATTTACACTTTACAGGATCTGGGACTGCCGCCTGTGTTGGTGTCAGAGTTGTTAAAAGTACAAAACTTTTTAAAGTATGCTTATGAAAAAACAGTTAGGGTTCAAACGGGATTGACTTTTCGGGATCGGGATCGGGATTCACTTTTTGAGATTTCGGGATCGGGATTGGGGTTTCGGGATCGGGATTGGTATTTTGAGATTTCGGGATCGGGATCGGAATTGGCCGGGATTGGGGTCACGGGATCGGGATCGGGATTGGCATTTTTTCGGGATCGGGATTGGGGTCTAGGGATAGAGATTTTCGTCACTGTTCTGGCATTCACAGTTGTTCATAAAGGTCTCAAAACACTGTTGGATGCCAGAAAAGTGACATAAAATGGACGCTGGGGGCTTGCGTTCACATTTTTGCATGCAAAAATGTCATTTTTTTCACTTTTATAATTTCCACTATTTTTTCCGGGATCGGGATCCCGGACTTGGGAGATTCTCGGGATCGGGATTTGAAAGTTTTCGGGATCGGGATTGGTATTTTTGGATTTCGGGATCGGGATCGGGATTGGGGCTTCGGGGTCGGGATCGGGACTGCTAAATCCCGGAATTTCACGGGATCAGGGATCGGGATCCCGTTTGAACCCTATAAACAGTTTTGTTTTTACTCACCCCTGAGTACAGAAAGCACAAAAAAAATTTTTACTTTTACTGCGGGTAAATGAGAGTAAAATACTTTTTCCCCAGAAAGCATAAATGCTAGTATGTTTGCTTAGGAAAGTGTAAAAGCTGGTAAAATCACGTAGAAGGGAGGATTGTGAATGTTTACTCTGGGCAATAAAAAGGTGTTTTCTTTCTATTAATAGTCTACTCTCAAATGGCAAAAATACTCTTTCTGTACTGGTAAAAATTACTCTACAGTCCTCGAGTACTCTCAAAAAGTAAGCGTACAGGCTAGTACAGATACTTTTTTCAAAGTACGCGTATGTCTATTTACTCAGTACTCGAGTATGCGTACCTTTTGAGTAAAAGTAAATTCGCATTAACAACTGTGGTTGGCGTTAAACAATTGTTTGCCATTTTCAGTGCGCGGCCGTGTTGCTGGCGATGGCCAGCTTCATTCTAGGCATCATCAGCGTCAGCTGCGAGGACTGGCGCATGTCATTTGACCTGCAAGAGTTACAGCAGTCAGCTCACGGTATGCTAGGGAAAAGTGCACTATAGTTTCAGATTTAGTAACTATAGATGTAGCTATTTACAACTTCAGCTGGCCAGCGATCCGACGAGAACGGAGTGTGCAGTTCGACGAGAGTTTGCGGTTTAGTGGATTTGCAGTATATAACGCCGTGGTCTGCTAGTTTTGTGTGCTAATTAGGATTTTTCAATTAGCGACGCAAGCCGTGCATTCATGCCTCATTTAAATACCTACCTAACTCATTTTAGGCGGTGTCGAGAAAATACCAGTCACTTGAATAAGTCCACCTTTTGAAAGTGTTGCCGTTGCCAGTGTCAAGAAAGGAAGAATAAGTGTCAAGAAAGAATAAGTTCAAAGTGTTGTTTTTCATTGCACAGTCACGATAATTTTTTCGAATTGTACTGCCATCATTCCAGTAACCACAGTTGCCGGCTGTGTTACCACTAGTGATGTTAAAGGCACCGGGAAAAATGGCACCGCACCGCACCGGCACCGGTGCTATTCTGAAAAAAATGGCACCGGCACCGGCATGGCACCCCTGAAGATTGCAATGGCACCGCACCAGCACCGGTGCTGGTGCCCTTCGGTTCCCAGCACCGGGGCACCGGTGCCCCGGTGCCTTTACATCACTAGTTACCACCCGCAGCGTCACACAGGTACGGCTGGTTGCTGCACATGTTCGTGATCTGCTGCTCGTTCATCTACGTGCTCTTTGCCATGGCCGCCAGCACGGCGACGGTGCTGTTCCTGAGGGCTGCCAACGCGGACCCCAAGCGGTGCAACTACCCCTTCAGGCTGCCGCACTACTCCGGCCGCTACGACCGCGCTCTCAGCGGCGCCGAGGGCCCCCAAACGGCCAGGAGAGCCAGGTGCCAAGCCCAGACCCTGTAAAGTGTAAAGTTAAGTGATAAGTGTCGTGTGAAATGTCGCGGAAATTGCCAATTGTCATGACAAATTGAATGTGAAGTGTCAATTGTCATGAAAAATGTAATTTAAAGTGCCAATTGTCATGCGAAGTGTCAATTGTCATGACATATGTAAAGTAATGTGTCAATTGTCATGACATACCTATGTAAAGTAATGTGTCAATTGTCATGACATATGTAAAGTAATGTGTCAATTGTCATGACATATGTAAAGTAATGTGTCAATTGTCATGACATATGTAAAGTAATGTGTCAATTGTCATGACATATGTAAAGTAATGTGTCAATTGTCATGACATATGTAAAGTAATGTGTCAATTGTCATGACATATGTAAAGTAATGTGTCAATTGTCATGACATATGTAAAGTAATGTGTCAATTGTCATGCAAAGTTCAGTAATAAAATCTTTTCTTTTTCGTTTTAATAGACATTTTACATGACATTTGGCACTTTACTTTTCAGTTTACAGGGTCTGGGACTGCCCCCAGGCTGTCGGCGCAGCGGCCGAACCAATCTGCGACCACGGATGGTACCAGCGACGCTGCTGCCGAAGGTGAACCTGCCAATCTTCTCTAGGATTTAATGCTGCACCTAATATTGACCTGAATTTCAATAAATTTCATTAACACAGGCGCCAATGACGCACTCTTCGTGCCGACGGACGGCGCCATTGCAAACAAGCGGAGGGCCCCAGTCAAACCGCTAGACCCCGCCCCCAACCCTGTAAAGGACGAATCAAATCCCGCTACGCCCCAGACACCCAGAGGTGCAGGGGGTGGCCAGGCACCCCCGAGTTCGCAGCCGTTGTCTGGTGCTGATATCATACCAATGGAGGATTCTGGTGCGCCTGGTGCCCCTGACGGCGGCTCTGGTGCTCCAAACGGAGCGGCAAGTGCCGGGCACAATAACCATGATCTCTTTGTGCCCATGTGAATGGCTTGGAACAGTGATTCTGGCTGTGAAGGTTGTTGAATACAATAGGGTGATGTTTTGGGTAGAGTATCCATCTTTTGTCTCAGCATGCGGTATCCAAAACTTGAACAGAAACTAAAAATAAAATTAAATCGCTTGCGCAATAAATATGTCTCGCGGCGGGCGCGGCCGTGGCGCCACTGGGATGTCGGCGCTGGCCTCGGCGCTCGGCATACAGCGACACGAAATGGGCGCTTACAATTCGGGAACTGCCGATGCTCGAACCGCCATTTATCCTGTTTGTCGTCTGGATTTGTTGTTTGGACGCTTGCCAAACTTTGAAAACGGAACATTTGCAGCCTCTGCCTGTGCGTCCAGTGCCCGTGACAGCGATAAACGACGACTTAGAATACACGGTCGAAGCTGAAAATGCTCTATTGCGGCGGTACAGGGCTGCACCGACGTTCATTACAGCACGGAAGTGGGTCATCTTGTTTCAAAAGTCAATTTTCTCCAGGGGTCTCCAGGATTTTGACCCTCCCGGGGGTTTGACAGATAGCAAATCGCTCCTCGGGAAGGATAGATCGCTGGAACATTTTTGGGGTTGCGGCGGTTCAATATATAGGCTTGTCAAGGTGTAGAATGTAGAAAAAATTGAATAATCGGTAAAGGGTAAAGATAGGTATAAATGCCACCAAAAGTAGCTGAATTTAGTGAATGAGATTTACTGATTTTGAAAGTGAAAAATAGACAAAAAGCTATGAAAATTGACTATTTTGAGAAAATTTGCCTCCGGGATACCGTATTTCTTCTAATAGAACGGCATACCTCCAATAGAACGGCATCTCCAATAGAACGGCAGGTTTTGGAACGTTCGCCGGCCTCAGTATACAATCCGCCCCCGCTCAAAAATCCTGGCTACGTGCCTGCATATATCTGATAACCATGGATCCCGTAAATTTAGACGTAAGAAAATTATCATATAAACACCACCATATTATAAATTATAAGCCTAACCAATCTAATGGCGGCCCGCACACTAGTTGACATGTTGCGTGCTGGGTTCAGTTGCGTACTAAGAATTTGGTACTAGCGTCGAAGCTAACATACTGTCACAGCCAAATGTCATCATCACCAGCGCGGGGGCACTTTTTCCTTTAGCGCTAGCACCAAATTCTAAATTTTCACTGGTGTGCCGCCGCCGCCAATGGCTTACCTATCACTTACAGGAGCGGCATATCGCTGGATGGCATCAGGCGATACACAGACAAGTATAGAACTTCTGATAGGGTGCGGTTTACGCCAGGTGTGCGTTTAAACTAGAACCGCCTGGGCGGGTGAACGGCGATTTGTGCTTTTTTAAGGGTCTTATTTAACGCAGATTACGAACGATTACCACGGGAGTTACATCCGTCAAAAGGAGCTGCTGGGCCGGCCGCAAAGAAACGTCGCTTAGACCAGGCCGATGTCCTTAAAGTTTGTGCAATGTGCGGCTATTTCTAGCCGTCACCACGCGTATTTTTCAGCTTACCTTATTTTTTGAATTTTACTGTCATCTGGGGTGAATTCCGCTGGTAGATCAGTGACAAAAACCGGGAAGTCTAATTACAAGCAAGAATATAAGTGACAAACATTTTAAATTTTTTTGTCAGCTGACTTACCAGTATACTCAATTTACTTACAATGTCAATTTACTTACAATGTCAACTTGTCAATTGTCTATATATGTAATTAACACCTAACCTAACCTTCCTGTTAGCTTTTTGTGACAAACTCTTTTAATGCGACAGTAAGTATGCATAAACATGAACAGTGATGCAATCAAAAACATTCTGATTCTAAACCTTCCAATCAGCCACACCCACTCCACTCAGAAACTAGACGCGCGCATGTCGTCGGAGCGACACGCAGCCAGTCTGGCGGCCGACGGCGTCGATCCGGACGCCGCGCCGCAGCCAGTTGACGGTGCCGACGCCGACGAGCGGCCGGATGGGGAGAAACAAGGAGTTGAGGAGGCTGAGCAGGCAGCTGTCTCTGATGATGACTACTTTGAGGAGGTGAGGAGATATTTTTTTCGTGAAAGAAGGAAAATGCCTTCCGCCATAGACTACCCACCTTCAAGTCGCTATGAATATTTCGGTATGTACCCATTTTTAGCTTTATTGACTGATATTTTAAACGTATTTTGGCCATTTTTCACTTTTCTACTTTGAACCCAATAAAACATGAAGAACCATGAAAATGTCTAAAAATATATCCATGGTTCAATACTGTTATTACATGCTGTATGAGAAGGGGCCTGTGGCAGTGATACCAACTATAGCAAAAAATGCATGAAAACTTTTTTTTGAGTTATGGATGCAGAATTGTGCGTTTGGGCGCAAACATTTTGCTTTATATTTTTTCTGTTTGTTTTTACAAATTCTGATTTGATAATGACTTTTGACAAAACTGTCAAATACACTTGTCATCCCTGATCAGGGACGTACGCAGGAATTTTGAGAGGGGAGCGAATTGAATGTACAGAGCCCGGCGAACGGGGTAAAATTTTGCCCTTTTGTAACTAGGGATGGCCAATGTCTGTTTTAACCGTCTTTTTTTTAAAGACAACAGCCAAAATTTTTAGTACTTATGCACTATGTATTTTGCACTTTTTGCACACAAGCGCGCAATTTCACATTGGTAGTTGTTGTCATTGGTCTTTGTAGCATTTTTAGTGAAACATCTTCCATTTGTTCATGCTATTGCATGATAATAAGCTGTGATATCTTAGTGTAGTATATCATATCCAGGCAATCCACATACTTCTACAGTGTCAAACATCACTCACACTGTATTAGCCTTCTCTTACAACCTTATTTAAGCACTATTCCATGCCAAACTTCACTTGAGTCGCAAACATTCGACAAAAGGCGATATGCATAATGAGTCAACATATTTAACATCACAAAGTACTGGTACTTGTCTGATATACCTGTATATGTTGTCTCATAACAATAATTGGGAGCTTTTAAAAAAGGCCGTCTTTTTGAAAAAAATGTATTTTTTACATAAAAAATGTATTTTTTTTAAAAGACGGTCGTTAAAAAAGACATTTTTTGGCCATCCCTAGTTGTAACGCAAAATGGGTCATGGCGCCGGCGCCATTTATAAGTGTCAGCGCCATTAAGTATTGGCGTTGGCGCCAATATACCAGTTTAGGTGCATATTGATACCTAAAAATATGGTACTAGGCTCCGTGTTGAATAATTTCAAATGGTGTTTGACGCTAAAACGGACATAGGAATAAGGGGTGGGGAAGTGCTTTACAGAAGTTCCATTCCTGGCATATTTTAAGTTCTGGCCCGGGAAGGGGGCGTCCTCCCCCCCCCCCCCCGATGCGTACATACGTGATTTGATTTAATTAATAAAAGTGTCGGCTTTTCGAGAAAACAAATAATTTAGGGGAAGGTTCTTTCGAGAACTCGAAATATGCGTAACGCAGTCCGTCAAAAAATCCCAGGACAACGACTATGTGGAGAATTACTTCGACAACGGCGAGAACTACGGCGAGTCGGATTCGGGCGACAACCTGGATGATGATGCTGTCATATGAGCATTCTCGTCATTTTCAGTTTCGGTTTGTTTTGCGTCATTTTTCGCTGCTGCTTGTGCTTGCCGCTCCACATTTTCAACTGGCTTGTGCGGTTCCGTTTCACCACTGGTTGCCAGCGTAATTTCTACTTGGATCTTGATGCGCACTACACTTAATTTTTGGGTTTTTAAATGTTTAAATGAGCTGGAGCCTGTTTGTTAATAACCGGGTCGTTGAGAAACGTTTTTTCACTCCTCAATTTGTACATTGCGCTTTGAAACTTACCGCCCCGCTAGGGATGGCCGGTTTTTTCCAAAAAAAATAAACTTTTGTTTGTTTTTTAAAAAACCTACCATCTAAACCGTTTTTAAAAACCTCAGCCACAAAATTTTAGTACTTAACACTAGGGTTCAAACGAGATTGACTTTTCGGGATCGGGATTGGTATTTTTGATTTTCGGGATCGGGATTGAGGTCACGGGATCGGGATTGGGTTTTTGAGATTTTGGGATCGGGATCGGGATAAACCCGGGATTCAGGTCCTGGGATCGGGATTCCGAAAAAGGTTATAATATACCCTAAATCCTCGATTAAGACCCCAGGGGAGTTTTTTTCGTTAGATGTTTTTGAGTGGGGACTTATTCGAGGGGGGAGTTGTTTTTTCCTCAGAAAACTTGGTCTCAAATCATTGCAGATGCAGTCTGTCAACTCATAATATTCTGGTATTAAACTGTACACAACAGAAAAGTGTTGCAACAAACAACACTGCATACACGTTATGTCTCTGCTCAGGGCCGTATCCAGGGGGGGGGGCTGCAGCCCCCCCTTCCCGGGGCGAGACCTAAAAAGTCCCGGAAAATGCAAGTTTTTCTACACATTTTTCAATGTTTCTTAAAAAATTTTCGCGCAAGCGTTTCTTCCCCATACATTGTATTTTTATCTGTCTATCTGTCTATATGTGTGTTTATCTGTCCCCGTAAACAAATATTCTGGAAAATGAACACATGTTTGCGACTTTCGCTGCTTATGTGTGCATATTTACATCTATATAAAGCGGTTGCTGGCGCTGGCACCAACGCCAATAGCGCCATGGCGTGGCGCCTTGGTATGACGCTAGCGCCAAAACACTTTTTTGTCCCTATACAGGGAAAAAATTTAGGGGGGGGGGCTGAGCCCCCCCCCCCGCTCGCCGGCCCCCGTAAACAAGCAGCCCCCCCGCTCAAAAATCCTGGATACGTCCCTGTCTCGGGCGTGCACTGATACGCACACGCGCCTGATACGCACATATGCCTGTTTTTTTCACTTGACACTTTTTCAAGTGATTTTCAGATATGAGTAAAGTGAAAAAAACAGGCATATGTGCGTATCAGGCGCGTGTGCGTATCAGGCCTGCCCCCCTGTCTCTGCTGTCGGTGCCATAGTTTAACATTCATTTGTATTTTCATCGATCATTTTTGTAAATTTTGTAGCATATTTTTCACTCTGAGGGGTGCGTTATTCGAGGGGGGGGGGGTTATTTTTCGTCAGAGTTTTTGAGGGTGGTTATTCAAGGGTAGCGGGTTATTCGAGGGGGTTTTATTCCAAGATATACGGTATTTACACAATACCATCGGGTGGTTTCCATTCGTTTTGAGCCATTTTTAGTGTGAAAGCTTCCATTGGTTTTTCAATTTGTCCATTTGTTCCAATGCTATTGTGTCATAATAAGCCGTGATATGTTAAGTATATAATGTCTAGCCAATATACCCCCATATACTTCTACAGTGTGAAACACCACTGCCAATGCATTAGCCTTCTCTTAAAACCTTTTTTTCATCCGTACATCTGAAATTTCGGTCCCAATGTTTAGAAACATGCGCGACAATGAGTGAAACTTTAGCAGAAATTTTTTTAACCTCCCCCCCCGTGATAATGTTTTCTATTCACTTTCAAATGCTGCTAAATATTCTTTACACCTTTTAACGAGACTTGGTACCCCAAAAAATATCACAGTGGCTTCACCTCGATCTATGCGAACGTCGGCAAACCCCATCCGTCGTTTTGCTACCCTTTCATAAGTATTTTTAAAATCCAGACAAAGCGCGCAACACGTTCATTTTTGCAATTCGCAAGTTCTCAGACATGTTTCATGTCCGCGCTAATATTGCTCATCAAATCGCACCTTAAATGCCGGATTTTATCGCTTTTCCGCGATAACTCGTCTTTGTGCCACCCTCTGAAGTGTCCCATTCAAATCGAACGATTCGTTTTGTTGCAAAATGTCCCAAAACGTCCAAGGTCGAGTCCGCCCACCAGGCGGTAGGATAGGAACGGCGCCGTAAACACGCGGCATGATTGGGCCGCTTTTATGCGACCTGTAAGCATCTGTCGCGGCGTTCTGACCAGGGTTGGCAAATTCTCAGAAAAAAATAAAATGGAAAATTGAAGAATAAAATAAAATGAAACATAAATAAAATTAAAATTAAATACAATTTTTATACAATTTTCGTAAAAAGAATTTTACTAAAACCAACCTGGTCACAAACTAAAATAAAAAATAAAAACAAAATAAAAATAAAATGGAAATTTGAAGAATAAAATAATAATAAAAAATAATTTTTTTATACAATTTTACTAAAAATAAATTTACTAAAACCAACCCTGGGCCTGAC
Organism: Sphaerolaimus hirsutus; assembly: GCA_964036195.1. Lineage (NCBI taxonomy): Eukaryota > Metazoa > Nematoda > Chromadorea > Monhysterida > Sphaerolaimidae > Sphaerolaimus > Sphaerolaimus hirsutus. Next base: position 16,507,543 of record OZ038458.1, read on the forward strand.
GCATGACCGAGGAATGTTCACATGATGCTCGTGGTTGGCCCGAATCGCAGTGATTCCCAGAGATGGACGATCATCATTCAAAAGTGCTGCCGCGTGTTGCTTTAATTCTATTATGTATTTAGATGTGAATGTGTTGAGAGTGTCTTGCGAGATGTTTCGAAATGCGCTCATACGAAATGGCGAAATTGTGCGAGAAAGAGTTGATATTTCTGAGCTGCGTCCAGTTTTTATTTGTGATTGAAATTGCATGTGCACCGGTTTGTAGATTGAAAGTTTCCTGGTTTGCTGAAGCAAGACAAGGGACACATTCTCTTGTTATTTATATTGGGCCCACACATACTAGTTGACATCGAAATTCGTGTCAACTAAATTCAACTACCGTATTACCTCGAAATACCCCCAGGGGGTTTATTATTTCGCCAGCAAAATTTGAGGGGGGATAATTCGAGGGGGGGTCTATTATTTCGCCAGAAATTTTCGGAGATTCCCCATACGCAGACGTAGAAAAATCGAACAATCACATAGATTTATGTGTTTATATGCATATATTACTGTGTATACACAAAAACCCTTCCCTAACGTCACTTAATCATCAGTTTTAACGTGTGTTCTGCATAGTACAGATCACAAACTGCGGTATTTATCATGTACGTTCACGTTACACTCAATTTTAGGGGGGGTATTTCGAGGGGGGGTTTATTATTTCCTCAGCCGAAATTTAGGGGGGGTATTTCGAGGGGGGGGGTTAATTCAAGGGGGGGGATAATTCGAGGTAATACGGTAGGTATATTTTTGTCAATTATATGATTTCAACTTTCCTGCGTGATAGAGCATAGTTTATTTTATATCATGTCATTTAATTTTCATCGTTTGTGTCAAGTGTGATGCTTTGAGAAATTTTTGGTGTTAGGTATTTAGTTGACATTCAGTTAGAATGTCAACTCGTGTGTGTGGGCCTTTTGAGGTAGAGTTGCATGTGGGTGGGCAATTGGTGATTCATTGACAACGAATGTCGTAATCGTGATATGGTAATTTTCATTGCCTGTTGCGTTTGATGAGTTTTTGCGTAGTTTGGATTCTTAAAATATTTGTAAAACTCATCTAGGTTATTGCACTTCCGGATTCTTCTTTGGTGATGCCGAAATTCCGAAGCAGCTGATTCCATTCAGTGTTGCCTCTTGATTCTTTCGAGCACCATTGAGTTTCGGCGGCGCCAAACATTGTCGCTCTCACGTTCGCATGCGCTCGAGTGTTGCGCATGCACCGAGCCCGGGGCCGAGGTGTCCATGCAAGGCACTCATGGTCAATTGAGTTCTCTACTATCGGATCATTTCAATTGTCTTTGATCGACCCGTCGGTCGGTCATCATCACTGTTTTGTCCAATTGAAATTGAGTGGATCAACGGCGGCGGCGTCTCACGCATTGATAGCACTAGAGCGTCGCGCCGCCGGGCCGCGAGCGCATGTGCTCCTTTGTGCGCGCGCCGAGGTGTGAATGAGGACCTACCAGTTGCCGCCGCCGCGCCGCCACTGGTCCAAACCGATGATGGGCTTCTTTGTGGATCACATGCGCGCGCGCATCGTTGACTACTGTAGCGTGTGCGTGATATGATCCCATTTTTGTATGATACAACGCTTTGTGTTTGATCTCTTTCGTTTGGGATCGCCCCCGACGTCTTTTGTCCTGCCGGGGGTTTGTTATAGTCTGATGACTTTTGGTTTTGGTACGTGGTCCCGTGTCAACTCAACTCGTTGAGTAAGGGCTGACTGAAATTGGAAGCATGCGTGCGTGCCGGGAGTTTCTGGAAGGTCGTCGCGCACCTCATGGATCGGTCGCTGCGCGCATGTGATTGGCCCGCATTGGAGGCGCGCATGCAAATGAGCTGCCCCGTTGATGCGACCGGCTTATAAATACGTTGTTGAACTGGACAAAATAAACGTATTAGTGCAACGTTTCGGGCGGCGCGATCGCTTGCGTCATCCGCTTAACCTTTGCGCGCGGCGCCACCGGCGACAACGTGAAGATTAAATACGTTTATGAAACACAATGCACATTCGAGCACGAATGGCAGCACGCACACTAGTTGACACTTGTGTGTCAACTGGTCTTTGTCAACTCAGATATCGGCTTCACGTGTCCCAGAGCAATCTACAAATGAAGGGTGTGCTTCTAAAACGAGTCTACCGATCTACAAATTTTTCTAATTTGAGTTATGACCATTTTTGAGGTCCCCATAAAAATGCGCTTCAAAAATATATATAATATGTGGGGGGTGCGAAATTCAATTTTGAGATACGGGGGGTCGAAAAAAGCAAAAAAATCGCAAAATACAGTTCTTGAAATTTGAAAAGTACCGATAAGCTTTTTCAGCTTTTGTGTCTTTAAAAGTACCGATAAACACTTTTTTCAAAATTGTTCTTTTAAATGTACCGATCTGCACATTTTTTTTGTGCTTCTAAAAGTACCGATGTCAGATCGGTGTCCGGTTGCGCAATAACTCATTTTGTGCTTTTTTATTATGGGTAAAAGTACCGATCTACAGCTTTCTGATTTTGTGCTTTAAAAAATACCGATCTACATGCTATTACCAATTTGTTCCTTTAAAATGTACTGTACTACAAAAATACAATTCACTAAATTTTATATAGCTAGTGTTATGTGAATAATGAATGATTATACCCATGCATGTGGATACCCAACAATATGGCCGAAATACCCATACCCAAAATTCCCATACCCAATACCCATGTATGGGTATTGCATACTCCAAACTTTCAATCGCGAGTATCTCAAAATCGATTTTTTTGTAGATCGGTACTTTTAGAAGCACCCTTCAAATGCACATGGGGCGATGTTGAAACATAAATATTGCGGCAATGTATTGGAAGATCGCTCTGCGACACGTGAAGCCGAAATCTGAGTTGACACAGACCAGTTGACACACAAGTGTCAACTAGTGTGTGAGCCGCCAATGCAGTCGCCGCGGCGGTGAAAAAGCTTGTACGATAGCCTTCCTGGGTTTGTGCCCGCATAAAAATAAAACAATGGCCCCCCGGTTCTGTGCGACCCGATCACATGTTCGCACTTCGTTCCTTTGAGAAATGCGAAATGAAAAAAGAATTTTCTACGGTCAGCCGGCGCGCGTGGGAAGCATCGCCGCCGCGTCCCAGTGTTGCGGGTTGACTGCGCATTTCGACTTTCGAATCAATAAGAGAATGGATTTTGATGCGTGCCATTTTGGTCACGCACTGTCGGTTTTTGTTTGGATCTGTGCGTGAGTATTCACAGTGGTCCACTTTCCACCTGGTTGTATGAGATTCCGATGCGGTAAACCGAGGCGGCGATGTGGGGAGTATTGAACGAAATCGATTTATATTTACGTTGCCCAAAGTTGCGCTGCGACACTGGGCGGGAAAAGGTGCCTATTTTGGCGGCCCGTATTTTGCACCGCTGGCACGGAAAAATTTTATTAGCGTCCGCGGCGGCTGGTCGCAGATCAAACAAATACGATTGTTGTTGTTCTGGCGCGGCAATAAACGCGGTGCGCTGTTTGGACAGGCGGCGCGGTCCATGAGCACGCGGCCGCCGCCGCGGCGCGCGTTTAATAAGTTTATTGCAGCCCCGTTCACGCAAAGGTGTGAAGGCTGGTCCGGCGCCTGTGTGCCGCCGTTGTTAATACGCACGTGCGCCGCGTCACGTCGCGAATACGATCAAGCCTGCACGTGTGCATCGCGGCGACAGCGCAGCTGCAGCTGCAGCGCTGCAGCTTCTGGGAGATCGGCGCCGCCGCTCAGTCAATTGGCTTGTCACATCGAATAAGCCGCAAGTGGCTCGACGGCGCGTCCGATTTCGGCGTGTATTGAAGCTATTCCAGTTATCCCCCGAGGGCAAACTTGCGCGCTTGCCGAAGGGTGCCGACTTTTGCGGTCGGTGAGGTTTCTGCTAAATGCAAATTTGTGCTGAACGATTCACAACGGCGCTGGCGACTGTTTAGCGCTGGAAACAGGAACCGGTTGGCATCTATGGCAGTAAATGTAAATGGATTGATAGAGTTTTGGTACTGTGCTTAATTCATGAAATGTATGGGGGGATTGGGAGAGCTTAAATTTGGGGGATTGGAAGTTAAAGGGCTAGACATGCATTTTAATTATCCAGCTGTGACTGCGTGTGGAAATGCGAAGTGGATTCTTCTGCAGCTGGCGTTGTCGCTCCGGCCCAATCGCCTATCACCATCAAAAACGATCCCCAACTCCTACCAGCCATCGCGTCAAGTTGTTGCGAAATGCAAAATAACGCGCGCGCGCCTGGCCGGCGGCAAACACGGCCGCGCCCTTGCCGCTGCCGCACGCATTGTAATGTCGCTGGGGGGAGGCGGTGCAGCGCTGCCGCGGCGGCTAGCAGTTCGCCCGGCCAGAAACACCATCACATAAATATATTTCCAATTCTAATGAGTGCGGAACATGGGCAGCATGCGCAGGTCGGCCGCTGCCGCCAGTCGACGGCCGTATTTTGACTGGAGTCTTTGCCGTTGCGACCCGGCGCCCGCGCAGACTTCTTCCTTGATTTTTGAGCAAGTTTTTGACGTTTTTGTCTGTGTTTCGGGTGTTGAGATGTTGCGGTTGTTTTTTTAGGCACTTTTGTTTCTTTTTGAGTGCCTTTTTCTAGTGATCTCTCTGGACCATATTATATGCTTCGCTCTGGTCGTTACATGTTTAGGTTTTGATCATGAAAAGGAATGTTTTCGATCATGAAAAGGAATGTTTTCGATCAGGAAAAAATGTTGTGTATACGTTGCACTAGATTCCGTGTTGAACAAGTAACTGTTTATTTCGGTTATTCTTAGTCATAATGTGAGTTGTTTATCAGCTGGACATTGTTTTTCGTATTCAGATTTTTATTTCTGTCATGAATGTTGTCCATTCCGTTCAAGCATGTCGAATACGTATATTATACATTCATCAATTCGTGTAAGCACAACTTCAAAACCCCACCCCATCCAACAACGACGCCAGTAAATATTTAACTTATTATTCGACACTATGACAACAACCCTACCCACCGCGCCGCCCAGCTAGCTCCCTGCGGCTTTCAAATTAGCCCAAAATGCCCGTTTATCTGCATTTCGTGACAAGCAACAATGCGGCCGCGATCCCGGGCGCCTTCTTGATCGCGCATTTGGCAAGTGATAAGTGCGACGTTGACGTGCCGCGCGGTTGGTGGCGCGGCGACGCGTCCAGCCCGTGCTGGCTGAGCTGCAGCTTGATCGCGGTGGGTGGAGATGTCACGTTTGATGCGCCACTGGGTGGCTTGAGATGGGCGCGGCCCTGTCAATCTAACCTTGTTGGCGCACCAGTACCCTTATCGGCAGGGTCATTCTTATTCACACTCGCACCGGGGCTCGTATTTGATGGAATTTGGCGATACTGAAGCCACGATACAAATTTTGCCACTTTTCAATTTCCTTGATCAAGAGCAACGGTTTACGCGAGTATGGCGCCACACACACTCGATGTGAACTGGTTTCGGTGTCAACTCAAATTTCAGTTTGATTTAGGTAGCAGGACAATTTTTAAGTGCACATGCGGCATTGTCGAAAAGAAGTCAATATTGCTATGTGCATTTGAACGTGGTTTCGCAACCCATCAACTAAAATCTTATTGTGCCTACAAACTCTAGTTTTCATCGTAACTTTTTTGAAAACTGAAATGGAGACACGATCCAGTTATCCTCTATTGGAGGCTCGTTATGTTCAGTTTTCACAAATGGCATGCATTTTGGTGTGGTGGTTTTGGCAAGTTACTATTTTGCCAATTTTACCTAATGGCCCTACACACACTAGTTTTCACTGTGACTTCTGTAAAAACTGAAATGGCGACATGGCTAACATTCAGCCTACTCTTCTTGTATGCTATATGTATTGTAGTTTTCAAATTTTCTAATTTAACCTTCATAAATTTAAATTCACATTAAAATTAAATAAAATCATTCAACCATGTTTATTAAATTGCATTTGTAAAAAATTCAGTTTTCCCACGAAGTCATGGTGAAAACTAGTGTGTGTGTAGGCACATTGTGAAAACTCAAATGGTGGCATTGCCATCACTTTGTCTTCTTTTTGTGTGTCAAAGATGTAAACTGTTTTAGTAATTTTGTATTTATGTCATCCTGCTATGAATTGTATTGTCATGTTTTAGTGTATAAAGCATTTCTCTATCGTATAACATACTTTTTGAAATAAAACATGACTTTTTGAAATAAAACATGACTTGAAAAATACCCATTTGATGTAATCAAAAATGATCTACAGTAATTGAAAACTCAGTTACCCATTTTTGAAAATTGAAGGCTTAGTTTTCATTTTTTGAATGCATGAATTGAATACGATGTCACTGTCTTTTCATAAATTTTTTGACCATTGAGACTGTCCTCAATACAGTTGATTTCATGTGATTCTATGAATTTTTGTCTTTCAATTGAACCCAGAAGTGGCTGTATGCATGCAAAGGATGGCTTTTTATTCATAAATTTTTTTATTCATTCCTGTATATGTTAATTATTCCCATTTTTGTTGCATTTTAAAAACTGTCTCCTGTAATGCGTGCAAAAATTGCAGCTACTTGTTTGGTAAATCTCATTTAAAAATGATTTCATGTGAAATACATTCTTTTGTTATTTTTTTGCTTCTTCACAACAGCCAAATGAAAGTGAATAAAAAAACACATGAATGTCACTGGAAAAATTTAAAAAACAAAACAGTGAGCAATTTGATCAACAAGCAGATAATCAACATGGTTGAATGATTTTATTTTATTTTAATGTGAATGTAAATTAATGAAAGCTAAAATTTGAAAATTTGAAAACTAAAACACATAAAGCATACAAAAAGAATAGGCTGAATTCTTGTCGCCATTTCAGTTTTCACAGAAGTCATGGTGAAAACCAGTGTGTAGGGCCAATACTGTAGCAAAAACCAAAAGTTACAAAAATATACAGTTTCACCAGCTTTATCACATGCAACAAACAGCTACTGCTATCAAAGCACAATGTTTTTACAGTGCAAACTCATTAATGTTTGCAAAAAAATCATAGTTTTCATCGATATCTGACACAAAATAAAAACACAAAAATTCAATATGGCGACCTGTTTGGTCTCATTGCTGCCAGTGTGAAATCCTAATTGAGTTTTCACAGAGAAGTCACACTGAAAACTAGTGTGTAGGGCCAATGACAACCAGTTGGCCCAGTTGACATTGGGTGTTATCGTCCCGCAACCTAAATTGAACTAAATTTTGAGTTGACACCAAAACCAGTTGACATCGAGTGTGTGTGGCGCCCATGTGCCGATACAGTCGTTCAGGCACATCCAGTTCGCAGGCTGGTCCAGCACATGAGTCAACTCTGGACCAATTCTGCTTATCGTTAAGTGCAAAGACTGTGTCAACTGCATACCTTGAAGATTGGCGAAAATTATAAATTTATTGTCGGTGTCAACTTAAAATTCAGCTAGAGTTCAAACTGTTATTTTCATACATTCTAGACACTTGTTGTCACTTGTCACAGCGCGGAGTTGCATCCACCCAAACTACAGTAAGCCGAGCGCGACTGCGCGACCTGTCGCCGCCTCGTAATTGAGTTACTTGCGCACCGGCCGTGCCGCCCGCGCCCTGATTCAATTTGATGGATGACCGACCGCCGGACGGCTAATGATATTTTTATTGCTCAACGTTGCCGGTGCTTGATTGCTGACGGCGGCGCGGCGCGATTCGCGTCACTGTTAAGGGCGATTTACAGCATATGAAGCGACAAATTCAGTGTCGACAAATTACAAATACACGAGAATGCTTAGATAAATGTATTCACCCCTAAATTGACACGTTACAAGCAACAATCAATATCGACATCGTGTCCAAAAATTATCCAAAAAGCTCCAGTGGTTCTTAAGCTATAAATCTAGGTAAATAAAAATTTTGCTATTTGTCGGCAACATTTCTCGTTGGAATTGCCGACAAATAACGAAATTTTTATTTTATATTTGAGGCGTCTAATTCTAAAAGTCGACAAGTCCACAAAATGCGATTTTGAGTAAATCACATTCTAAGTTTCATTTCCAATTCCAGGTCCGTGGTGCGTGTCCAATGGGGCTCTCTCATGCTAAACATTAAGTTCCAAATGTTAACAATAAAGTGTCAAATTTTCAGCCCCTGCTCTCAACGTATAATGGAAAAATTGGGTGTCTATAAAATTCTACTCGGACAGAACAAAACCGTTTTGGGGAGGAAAATACACTTGTCGACTTCTTGCACTCTAGAACATTTTTGTTCCCGCCGCGCAACGCTTGCCTTATGGGAAATTTATGGACTTGTCGACTTTTAGAAATCAGTGTCCATGATGGACTTATCACATTTCTTGCTTTTTTCCCCATAATAAAAGGCTGCGGAAGGTGGACTTGTCGACTTTTAGCCCAAAACTAAGTGGACTTGTCGACTTCTTGCCCAAATTTTTTGCATTTTTCCCTAAAAATGTCAAATTTGGCACTTTGCCATATGGGCATGCGAGGTCAAAAAATTTATGGAAAATTATGAAAAATGTGCGTGAGTAGCCCCAGATGACGTTTCTGGGCCTAACTCAAAATTTTCATATTTTGGACTTGTCGACTTTTAGAATTGGACGCCTCATTTATATTTCGAGAACCACTTGGATAATGTTGGACACGATGTCGATATCGGTTTGTGCTTTCAACGTGTCAATTTGAGGATGGATATATCTAAGTGTTCTTGAATATTTGTAATTTGTCGCTTCAGCTCCTATTTGCCGTTATGCTGTAAATCGCCCTTTATCAAGGAAGTGATGTGTGCGGGTCGGCCGGCCCAAGTTTGATAATTTATGCGGCCGCAGTATGCTAATCGGGCTTGTGATTTGCCCAGCTTTATTGACAAATAAGTGCTAAATCGAGCATCATGCGCTCGAACTTATATCATGCCGTGTTTTGGTCGTTTTGTGATCTGACGCCAGTCTATTTCGGTGTGGAATGTGGGTCAGAACGTAATCAGCGTGCGCACGCGGATTAAAATACGCTCCTACCCCGTATAATTGAGATGAATTGGCCGGGCAAATTAGCGAAATCTAAGCTGCCGCATCCGAGTGACCGGTGCCGGCATCTGGCCCCAGCCGCCCGGCGATTGACGGCAGCCGGAAGTTTGCTCGTTTGACATCGTAGACCGCAAGGGGGGGGGGGCCTCGGGGAGCGGCGCGGCCGCAGTGTTTGTGCAGGTGTCGCATTTCAAATCACCGATCCAATTTGAGGGTTGCGTGTTCCCGCCGCGTCGCAATGCCCGCATGCGCGGCGCGCATTGGAACACGTCCATTTGTGCGTCCGTTCGCGTGGTGCCAGCGCAGATTAGATTTGTCTGCCAGCTACTATAGATGATTTCCTTGCTTTCAAGCAGCCATACATAACTGCGCTTTCTATTTATTGTGTTGATGCATGGTGGGAAAGAACGCAAAATGAATCATGAGCCTGCAGCCCACCCCTCAGTTCTTTGTCGCCGCGCCCAGACGGGACCCCGGTCCCAGGCGAAAAATTGTCCGACTACAGAAGGGTTTCCAATTTTTTTTGCTGGAGATACCATTCAAAATAGCAAGCTGACGCCAGCAAAAATGTTATCGCGAGTACAGGAATGTATGTATAGGAACAGCTGCAAGCTATGGGCTGTTGAACTTTTGTCAGTCACAACATTTAACCCGACCCTGATGAAATGTGCCCGTTCCCCAGCTGGAATGGCATATTTTGAGGCTCTGTAGAATTTCGCCGGTGGCCGCCGCCGCGGCGTGGTATTTAAACGTGTTTTAGCTGAACTGTACAGTCGTTTTAATAGTGACTGACGCGCGGCGCCACGTTGCACAATTGCTGGCGCGCTTCCTCAGCGACGCGCTGCTAAAACGGCATGAATGCACAGGATGTGGCCCTCGGAATTAATTTTGGACCAGTTTGAAAAAAGTGTAACGCACGGTGGACAAAGAAAATATTCTCGTTTTAATATGCAGTAACAATACATATTTACATACCTCAAAACAATTTCACTGTATAAGGGGCGGACGACTAGCAGACTTATTTTTTGTGAGACATTCCTAATTTTGATATTATTACCTCCGACTCAACACACAGAAATTAAGGATGTAGGAATGAACGTAAATATATAATCGAAGTATGGGCCCGCATACACTAGTTGACATCGCAAATAAATGTCAACTAAATGACCACTAAATCACACGATAATTTTTAAAGCGTCACTTAACAAAAACTATGAAAATTAAGTTTCACTATGTAAAGTTGAAATCACATGAATTTTGATGTCAACTAGTGTGCGTGGGTCCTATCTTAGAAAAATAGCTTGGTGCGATCCAGAAGTAGCGCCGTTCTAGTCATTTGGTATCCAGAAGGCAGTCGGGCACCACGTAAAGTGTGTATGTAAAGTGTCAAATGTCACGCAAAATTTCGAAAGTTAAAGATTATTTCTTGATTTAAATTGGAAATTTACATGACATTTGGCACATTACTTTAACCTTTACATGGTGCGGGACTGCCCAGGGTTTCAATGGGATAATTTTTCACCGGGTTATTGACTAAACTGGAAACGTTGCAATCATTGAAAAACGACTCGCTATTAATGACCTGATCGAAACTTCTGGAACGCCCCAAGTAAAATAAGCAGCGTAGACACAAAGTACGGAATGATGGTTTCGAAAAATCGACAGTGGAAAATATCGGCAAGTGCGGCTGATCGATTTATAGATGCATTTGAATGAAAGTGTCTACGAATGTTACGTATAGAAGTGTAAACCGCTAACAACATCAGCTTAATCAGGATGGCACTTGATTTTTTAAGCTTGCCGCATATTATATTTGGTGTCACGGCGTCCTTTTCTGCACACTATTGGCATATCATGATACTCACACTTTTTGGAAAAAAATATTTTAATTTTTTTGGTTAAATCAAGCAGCTTAAAAATTCATTTTTCCATCCCTGACCATGTGTATGAAAAATTGTGTAATGAAGCAATAGAACTCCGTAATAGACGATCTTTCTGTTATTATATTTGCCAACAAACTAAATCAGAATCACACACACGCAGTGTGCTCACTAGAAATGTCCGTAAATACAATAATACTTCACAACTCAAGAAATTTTGTGTCCTTGTCACTCGAGCAAAATACTATAGGTATATAACTAAATATTATGAATATCTGAGTCATGGAATTCGACTTATAAATACACACAATCACATTGACACAATTGAGCAGCACAACGTCGAAAGTGTTTTTCGAAACCTCCAACTATGTGGCCAACTATCTGGCGTATCCCGCGTTGGCCGCATGCGCATGGTACATAGACGGGTGCATGAGCTGCTCCAACGGCTGCTGGTGGTAGAAGGCGGCCATTGCTGCCGCCGCGTCGCTGCCGCCCTGCGCGGTGATCATGATTACAGTTTGGATGTCGCGATCAAAGTGCATGCTCACGCTCATGTAAATATTTTTTACCTACCTATCTGTGTCATGTATTTCTGGGGCGAATTCAGCAAAAAGTGAAGTGAAGAGCGAAGCGAAAAGTGAAGTGAAAATTCAAGTGAAATGAGAAGCGAAAAATAAATGATTGAATGGGAAACGATTTTGCATTTGTGTCGGAACTTTAGAATTGAAAATGCCACCCTATAAAAAAACTATTTGACTTCGCTACTACCTGTAGGTAGTACTGCATTCAAAGCTCACCTGCGCAATCATAGCCGCGGCGACAGAGTTGGGCGGCAGTCCGATGATCTCGCCGCCCGGCCCGTAGATGGGCTGCATGCGCTTCTCCTTTTGCCGCCGGTTGCAGAACCATACGCGGACGACCTCTTTTTCTAGCTGCAGCTCGTGGGCGATCGTGTTGATTTCCTGTGGGGTAAGGGTGATTGTGCACTTCTGTGTATTGATAAATTTTTGTACACTTACCGTATTTACTCGAATAATCCCCCCGGGGAGTTATTTTTTCGTCAGACTTTTTGAGGGGGGACTATTCTAGGGGGATTATTCATTAATATTAAACCCAACAATTTTATCATTTGCCTAAAGGGGAGGAATTATTCCTGGGGGGGGATTATTTTTTCCTCACTCGTCGAAGAGGGGGAAATTATTCTAGGGAGAATTGTTCAAGGGGGGAAATATTCAAGTAAATACGGTATGTATTGATGTTTGTGTAATGCTTCATAAAGATAATAATTAATCATAAATGCGACCGCAGTTCAACCAACCGCCGCATTGGGTTTCTGGTTGCGCGCGAAGCAGTTCTCCAGCCGCGACTTGACGTGCACCTCGATCGACGTGCGTTTCTTGCGCTTGCGTCCCTGGCCGGCGATTTTGTCCAGCGCGGCGCTGGTGGCCGACGACGTGCAGTCGGCCTCGTCGAGCCACTTAAGCAGCAGCGGCTTCAGCTTGCACATGTTCTTGAAGCTGAGCTGCAGCGCCTCGAAGCGGCAGATGGTCGTTTGGGAGAACACGTTGCCGTACAGGGTGCCCAGCGCCAAGCCCACGTCCGCCTGCGTCGTAAATAAAGTATATTCAATGCCGCGAGTGAAGTGGTCAAAAACCGACGGACAAGCGAATCTAAAGTTTCCCTCAACCCACGGCCAATTCCAAAGTCTGTCAACTGACAAGTTCCCGATGCGATAAATACAAATTCAAAGTCTTAAGTGACCCGTAAAATGACAAGATTCATCTTATAAATTTATTTCAAACTGCCTAAAATTCATCACTTGCCAAAGCGGGGTTTCGTACCTGAGTGTATCCCAACTTAATCCGCCTTGCTTTGAACTGCTTCGCGAAAGCCTCCAAGTCGTCAGACGTGGTGGGGTCGTCGTCGCAGGCTCCATTCATGCCCTGGTGCATGTGCCCGGCCATGTGCTCCGCGCCGTCCATGCCGTGCAGCTGCTGCTCGTCGCCGCCGTACTGCAACAGACTCTGCAGCATGGACGGCGGCGGCTGCGGCACCGGCTGTACGACCATGCCGTTTGAAGGCGATACAGTCGACTGCGCGCTGTTCGGCGTGCCCTGCCCGTCGGCTGCGATCGAATTTTGAGGTGGATAAAGGTGGATTTGAAAATGGGTTGAGAGTGGACTCGATCAAATGTTTGGTTTTAGTTGAATCAAATGTTAAGGTGAATAAAATTGGATTTAGAAAATGGATTGCGTGGTTGGTGTGGGTTCATTTTTTCAGTAACCGGCACTCACCCCTGAGCTGTAGCTGTTGCTGCTGTTCTAAGCCACCCAATCGGCACTGCAGCGCCGGCTTGGCTTCGAAAGCGGTCCGTCTGTTGTCGTTGCCGTCGCGCGGCGACCGCGAGTGCGGCGAGCAGCCCGCGTCGCTCTCGCTGTGCGTCGCGTGCATTTCATCGCTGGTCGCCGTGGTCATGTTGTTCTCGCACGCGGCCATGCTCGTGTCGGCGGCCGGATTGTAAATCTGTTGCGTGAATGCAAATGGTTTAATGGGTAAATGACGTAATGATGAATGATTGCTTTATGATAAATGGTTTAATGCTAAATGATAAATAAAAGCTCAAATAGATTCCCTGCGAATCTACTCACCGCGGCGTTGACAATGCTGCCGTGTACCTGCTGCGGGTGCTCGTAAGCGGCGGGCCAATAGGTAGCCAGCTTCAAGTCTGCGCCCACAGCCGCCGCCGCTGCCATTGTCGCTCCGTCGACAGCAAAGTGTCCATGCCCCATGGCGTCGTATCCCATAGCGGCCGGATTCGGAACAACGGCGTAACCGTGTGCCGTCGACGCCTGATGCTGCAACTGCTGCTGCGCGTGCTGTTCGTGCGTCGCCGCCGCGGCGGCAATTGCAGTTAAAGCCTGCATCAGTATCAAACATTATTTGGGCCCATGAACTACAAGAATGAATGGCGACGCGAAAGCTGATTGAACCATCCCGTAACTGACCACTTAGACTCAGCGCACTTGTATAAGAATGACAATATTAATTCACAGAAATGATCAGTCCATGAACTACTGTTTGATCGACAAGATTTCGATCGAGTTTTCAAATTGGAAACATGAAAGCTAGCTTGTGTTGCGCCAAAATGCCGCCACGCGGCCAATGTAAACAGTAACCTGTTGATGTTGCTGCTGCAGCACGTTGTTCTGCTGCTCTTCTTGCTGTTGGTGGTCCTCTAGCGCGGCCGCATGTTGATGCTGCTGTTGCGCCGCCGCGCCGCTCAACTGCTGGCCGTCGATCGCGAGAGCCTGCTGTGGTTGATTGTATCCCAGCCAGTGCGCTGTGTCCAGCGGGAACGGCCAGAGATTGGTGCCCGGCCGCGCCCCGTATGAAGCCGTCGGCCACGCAGTGCGTGTAGCGGTTCCTTGTGCACCCTGGAATGGAGACTTGTTAATTTCTGGAGCTATGTATGGTTATGAATAATTCCTACAACTACGTGTGATGCTTGCAAGTATAGCCTACTGAATGCATTCTTAGCATCATTGTGATAGTCTGACATTCAAATCAGCCACCATTGTAACTTAAAGCATTCATGGCGCCTACCCCGTTGCGTAATGCATTCCATGAATAATCGCTGTGTTGGCTGATGAATTTTTCATGGCGACTTATCACATGACCAGACGATTCATAATTAAGTGGCACTTGCCGGCGAACCGCACTTAAATGGTGCGCACTTTCTTAACAGCACATTCAATACTGTCCAAAGTTTCAAAATAAAGAAGTTGAGGAAGTGAAACTTGCTCTGACCTGATTATGTGCCGCATAATAATGGTGTATGAGCGCGGCGCCGGTGTGCCGCTGCGCCGCGTGCTCGTGCCACTGTTGCTGCAAGTTGGTCGCCGACGCGGCGGCGAAGTTGCGCGTGTGCTCTCCATCGTCGGCGTTGAGCTGCGCCGCCGGGTTGCTGGTGATGACCGACTGGTGCAGCGCGTGCGCGCCCTCGTCGCCGTTGGTCTGCTGAATCACGCCAGTATAGGCCGCGTCGGCGGCGCACTTGTGCTGCTGCTGCAGTCGCGTCTGGTCGCCCACTACTGACTGGTCGTCCAGCGGCGCGCCGCCGCCGCCGCGCTCGTTGCTGCTCATCAATGCCAATCCGCACCCGCTGGTCGCTTGCAAATTATGCACGGCACTTTGTCGCCGCACCGCTCAACCTGCGCGACAAACACCGTGTGTGCTATGCATGCGCTCTCGGCTCAAATGTATGGAAATCTTGGAGCGAATGGAAATGGGCTTGCATGGAGCCGCGCCGGCCGCTAGAGCCTCCGCTCGGCTAATGCGATTGCGAAATGCGAACGCATGCAACGTCTTCGGCGGCAGCGGGCTAGAATAAATGGCGCCGGCGGCGTGTACCTCAACAAATTGCCTCGAGCCACGCTTCAGAAGCCAGCCGGGCGGCCAAACAAAAAGGTTCCCGCTAATGCGGCGCCTAGTATTTACAGCGAAGGCGACACAATCCGCAGCGCGGCAACAAGGTGCCGTCAATCTACGCAATGACCGCGATGGGAAAGGGACGGCCGCGGCCGCACTGGGGCTGAGTGCTTGACGGCCGTCGCTGGGGCGGCGCAACTGCGCGCTCATTGGCTGCGTGCGATCGCACTACGCGGGTGGGCGGGGCGAATATTGAGCGCATGGACCGCAGGGCTGCAAGTGTGATGTGTCGCTGTCAACTGCTCGTGTTTAGATAAACCAGGGGTTTTGGATGATGTTTGTTGACTTGACAGTAATGATGTTTGGTTGATTGGTCAAGAGCAGCTACGGAATAAATAATTCTAAAATATAAAAAAATTCTTACTTACGTACCTACGTCTTTAAATAAGACATGTAAAAGTACAATGTTTTAGCATGTAGTAAATATTTAAAGTTACCTATATATTTAGTATAATTCCTGTTTTCCGTTCCCGTTAGACAATGACAAAATTTTCACCTTCCCGCTTTCTGGCAGCTGGAATGTTTTTACTTTTCCGATTTCCAGCAGCTGAATTTTTTTACATTTCCGTTTTCCGGCAACTGATTTTTTCTACTTTTCTAACTTCCGTTTTCCGTAAAGCTATTTTTTGGCATATTGTTTCACGATACAGAGGTTCCGTGTCCATAAATTAAACAGGCACTGGAATTAATTGGATGATGCACCACATCTAGGTGTTATAAACACAAACTTTTGTGTAAAGATGACGGAAAGCTTTTTCTAATTTACACACAGGTAGTATTAAATATAATGATGACAGTCATATGCAATGTCACTGGAAATGCGTTCTGAAACAGGTGATTTTTCAAAAATACCATCAAATATAATCTCTAATATAATCTCTTAATAGAGTCTCTCTGCAATAACCCTTTGAAAACATTTAAATAAAATATTATATAGCAACAAAGCAGCTAAATCTATCTAAAAAACACTGGATACCTGTAAGTTTTTTATAATGTTTTCCTACCGTATATCCTCGAATACGTGGAGTTTTTCATCAGAACTTTTGAGAGGGGAGTTATTCGGGGGGGGGGGTATTTTTTCGTCAGAATATTCAGGAAATTTTCAGGAAATTTCAGGAAAGCAGCGAGATAAGATGGATAAAAAATAATTCAAATAAAAAAGAGCAAAACTGTGGAAAAATTACACGAATCAATGAAAATGGTCGATGCACGCAGCTACACACTGCATACATAAGAGCTTACGTGAAACATTCTTTTGTGTTTATCGTCGCACCCCTGCACTACACTTGCATTCGATGAATCAGACCATGGGCCATGGCTCTTTTGGTATGTCTGGCTTCATCGAATGCTTTTTTATGTGACATTTGATACATTTATGGCATTGATCAGGGGAGTTCTTTGAGCGGGGAGCTATTTTTACCTCACGCTCACAACAAGGGGGACTTATTCGAGGGGGGCTTATTCGAGGGGGGGCTTCGTCGAGGGGGACTTATTCGAGGATATACGGCATATTCAAAAGGATTGTTTCCTATGTTTTGGAATGCTGACTGTGAATTACACATGTATGTATATGACAGAATGAGTTTTACATGACCATATTGTAAAATGCGGCGATTCAGTAATTGTGGAACAAATCAAATAGAAACTTGATCACGTTTCAATAGATGACCAATAGGGCGACACAACAGAAAATGAGGCTGGTCACTGACCGGCCATTGGTCACTCAGTCATGAGACAGGTGCCGTAATTTGCCGCGAGGCTGTCGCAATTTCGGCATAATTTGCAGCAATTGCATGTAATCACGGCGCGTGGCTGTTGACACTGTTGAGGCAAATTGTGCGTGGATGAGTGAAAGTAGACGCAGCGCCGATGAAAATGCAAATAATAACACACGCATATTTAGATGAGGCAGTTCATTATTAGGGCTATTTCCAGCACTCGGTTCGATGGCAATTTCACAAAACTGCGGCAGTTTGTCGACCGGACGCAACAGTGGCTGGGCTCCGAGCAAAATGCCGGCTGCTCGGTTGCGCAAAGGACGCACGCGGGGCGGCAGGTGTGAATCGACCGCGCCGATCCGATTTGAGGCACAATTGATTTGCTGCCGCCGCGGCACGGCGGCCATTTGCCCGGCCACACCCCGGGGCCATGATGCATGGGCGCTAATCGCCGTCGAAGGCCGTTCCCTGCCGCCGCTGCAAAATGGTCACGCATCTACTGCGGTGATTGGGTGCACATGCGCCGACTTTCGTAAATAGTGAGGCGATAGCCCAAATGGCATTGTTATGATTCGATTTTCCGGTCGATGTGAATATCATCCCTCTCGCCGTGCGCCGCGTGCCTCCGATCGTAAAGTCATTCGAGTTTATAAACTGATTTGTTCATCAATCATTGATGACGCGTGATAATCTCATGGGTGTGAATTGAGGTGATTAGGGATGAACTTAACAGGTGCAATTATTTGAGTTTTTTGCACGCAACATTTGGTTACGCAACAGCTTTGCCTATGCATAAGTAAGTAGCATTCAAATTAGGTATATCTCTATTGGTGCCGTGTTTCAGCCAAAATGATCACATTTTCAATGCATAGATCTTTTAGTGGGATTTGTCCAATTTACGCCAAATTCAACAGATCAATCGCGATGATTGAAGCTTGATTTGATCATTTCCATCCGTCAGCAACCGAAACCTTTTGATTTGTTGGCAATTCGATGGCGGCTAGGATCCAATTCTACATCGTGTCAAGTGACCAGACAAGCATCAATATTTTGAACAGGAAATGTCTTGCTTTGAGAAGTGTTTGGTAAACAATTGACAAGGGTTTTGACAATGGATTTGACATTTGTTTTCTCTGTTTCTTGACTTGCACTTGACAGAGTGTGGAATATGCCTAGTGGATGCCATAAATATAGGATCCCAGCGAGCCTTCAGTCCCGGCTCATGTCTCAGATTCAACAAGCAGTCAGTGTATTAGAGAACCGCGTCGAGCGCAATTTCAATCGAAAACAAATCGACGCCATTTCGTTTGCATTCCATTTCGCAATCGGGGGGTCAATGACGTTGTTCGGCGCGTCGTTCGAGCGGCGCTGCGGCGGCTTTTCGACCGGGCGTCCGTTCGTCTGCGGCTGCGGCGGCTCGTAAAATTAGCAAGTCATGATTGGAACATTTTTCCGCTGCGCCGCCTATAATAACAACGGCTGCCGGCCGCCTTGCGGTCGCTTTGCATAAGACAATTGGGCGGCTAGAAAAAGCTGAATTAGCTCGCGCGTGAATCGGCCGGGTCGTTCAATCAGACGAACGAGCTTGGGATGCCGTGTATCCCCGGATCGGATGCACGCAATCTAGAATCCGGCGGCTTACGGTATGGTTGAAAACGAAATGGAGTTAAATATCTAGTCGGTTTTGTAGAAGATTTATAGTCGTGGAATGGAGCCATCATTCTAGCTGTCGGCACCTTTGTATTGACATATTATTGGCTTGTTACAAAGTTTTTGCTGTTTCAGGATCGTCTCCCATTGGATCGTCCTGGATCGTGAGGTTTCAGTCGTGGTATATAAGCTGCAATTGCAGCTCGATGTAAAATTTCAGAAAAAAGTTTACCAGGAAATTGATTACCTACATAAAAGTACATAAATGATTATTAATGAAAATGATACCAACTTTATGTTTCCAACTGATTTTACATTGAAATTTCACTGAAAAATCGAAAACTCTGGAAATGGTGGGCCGTGCATGTTGAGTTTTAAATATTATTGAGAGATGGATTTGAACTAGATTCACTTTTAAGTAATCAATTTCACAGTATACACTTAAGTTAATTGCAGCTTAATAACCCCTGAACATCCTGGACACTCCAGTGCTAAACGAACTGCTAAAAACTTATGCAACAGACTAATAGTACCGATCGAACAAGAAAACGAGTATGAATTTAGCAGTGCACTGCACCTGGAAAAGTACCTAGGTAATTGGCTCACACACTGATCGTGACTTACCAATACCAGTGAAGCCAAGCGGTTTTACGTTGCAACGGCGTATACGTTGAGCTTCCATTAGAAATTTCTCCATTTTTTTAAATTTCTTACAGCTAAATTTCAAGAGCGGAATTTGCAGACAACTTCTACTGATATCAGTGACTGTCGGCGTACCACGGGAAACTTCAGCGTGCGTATAAATAAGTACATAAAACGTATTTCTGTATGAAGCTGGACTTTTCTTCTCCTGCGATCATGCTAATGCAGTCTTTTGTAGCAAGCCGCTAAGATATGCTGCCGATGAATTGTGCCAATGCCATTTCACGCACTGCTCGATCGAAAATCAATCTATACTCGTCACTTTACACCCTTCTCCTGGACGCGTGCCAACGATTTATTAACACGTGCGATTTTCACATGAAGTTGAAAAAAGTTATTTCTGTAATAACGCTATACTAGTTATACTATATTAGTTCACAACAATGATTTTTGTAATCATTTTATACAAAAATCGCATGCTTTATCATCATTGGCACGCTTCCGACGTGAGACATAAATGAGTGCGATAGCAGAGTATCATGTTCGCCGAGTATAACTACTATTTAAGATGGCATTTAATCAGATCGGTTTTTAAACTTGAACTTTTGTTCAATCATCGCCAGGTGCGATATCAGCCGTAAGATCACCAGAGCGCAGAAACGAATACGGTATAAAATAAAAAGTGGCCGTTTGCGGCAGGTAAAGCTGAACATGGGCGAAGTGCGGCCGTTCAACTGAAAGTGCTTTTAACCGTTCCGCTGTATGCAAATAAGCTGGCACATACATTGAAATGGCTGTCATTTTTCTAACAACCTGGCAGACACCGTTCATAACACGTATCCGACCGCAGTTTTTCTTTACAGTTTATCGTCAGTTTCTGTTTTAGCGGTTTCTCAAATCGATGAAAAATATTGTAGAGGAAAAATGTGACGACAACGGGACTTGGTGTAAAAGAAAATAGAGCCAAACATGACATCAAAGTTAAGAAGTTCATTGTTGTTCGGCACCTTTGATCTGCATCCTCAATTGGCTGATTCACTCCTTTGAAAAAGTATTCACCAGCGCGGCTTTACAATACAATACAACGAAGCGGCAAACGCAGTGGGTGGTCCCCCCCAAAGCTCGAATACAAATCGAAAAACGGCTTTTGATCTTTTTTTTATAGAAAACGCGTTGAGAGCAAGGTGAATTTACATCAAGGAAGGTGTTACGTTATGCGATAAAACTTCGTATTTTCAAACGTTTAATTTTTGTTTCAAAAATATTCTGGTTTTCCACTACAGTTGAGGGTCAACAATTGATGGAACCACAAAATTTCTCGTTGTTGCCATGGACCAAATTTTATCAGCCACAGAAATGCTTTTAGACATCGACGTTGACACCAGGTGCCAGTTCCGCAAATTGAGAAGTGAAGTGAGAAGTGAATTGAGAAGGAAATTGGCAATGCAAAGTGAAATGGCAAATAAATTGGCAAAAGCAAAGTAAAAAAATAAAAAGTGATTTTCCTTAGCTTTTGCCAATTTCCTTCACAATTCACTTCTCATTTCACGTCGAATTTGCCATTTCACTTCTCACTTCTCAATTTGCGGATCTGGCCCAGATAAAAAATATTCCGCCCGCATGGCATGGATCGCTTTCACTGCGGTGTTAACCAACTGAACACCGCGTATAATTTCTTACCAACTTTTGTTAAATTCTCATGGTGTTTTTTCATAGCACTTTTTCAGTGGTAAAATTACGGTTGTGTTATTGTTGTTGTAAAACAGGAAAATTGAAAAAAAATGGAATTAAATCGTTACGCAATCGCAATATTTTGTTTTACACAGGTACGATGATAATCTGAATTTTAAGTTGTATTCGTCGGAACACTATAATTATACGAATTAGGTAATCGTATTTACACGTAAGCATTAAGCACATGTTACTTGAACATCGGCTAAAATAAGAAACTGGAATCGAAGCATTAAAGGTGCCAAAATATTCATTCGCTGGTTTGATTAACCGTATGAATATATTCCTTAAAAAACTTTTATCAAAATCTGTTGGTAAATAAAATATTTTGGCCTGATTGTATCAACATAAATATGGCATGAAGTGAACGGTATGGAAATTGGGGATAGTTGATACGAAAATCTTGCAACGAATGCGCTACTAAAACCGTAACATCAAAATTGTTAATATGCAGTGCGATAGTGATGAAAAAACGACAAAAAATGGCGCCGAGAGCCGCAAAATAGTCAGTGGTTAGCACTGAAAAATCTATCAGGGATTTTTTTTAGATATCGGAATAAAAATCTTTTACCCAAGATTGTTTTGCGACATTCTATTTTCTGTTTGAGAATTTCAGAGATGTTTTAAAATATGAACAAATATCGAAAATATAATTTAAAAAAATTAAATGTTCTTCCGGTTTGTTTCATACAGATTTTATTTTATTTTCTTATTCGAAAGATTTTTTTTGAGATTACACTTATTTTCCATGCTTTCCACGGCAGCTTCATTTTGAAATGGCACCATGTCGTGGTACTTTTCCATCACTTTAAGTACATGTACAGTGGCTGTTTGTCGTAATGTCGTAATGGAAAGGACAACTACCGAAAAAAAACACCCAAAAAGACAGATGACAAGAAAATTGCAGGTAAAACTAGCACATTTTTAAGTAGAAAAGGTAATTATCGAACCCAAAAACCTAAAACACTGGCAAAATCTAACGCAAAGGTTTGTGTTGCTCAAGAGTCGCTCCAGAAATTCCGAGAGCAAAATTACTATTTCGACAAGATTTTTTAGGTATGCAAATAGGGCCCACACACACTAGTTGACATCGCAAATTCGTGTCAAAATCAATTAATAACAGACATATTATTAAAGGATCACACTTGACAGAAACAATGAAAATTGAGTTTCACGATATAAAATAACCTATGCTCCATCCATCAAATAAATTTAGGAAAGTTGAAATCACATGAACCAAAATTTTGATGAGTTGACCAAAAACCAGAGTTGACACGAATTTTGATGTCAACTAGTGTGTGTATGGGCCCATACTAAAAAAAACTGTAACATCGACTGTGGAACAAACCAAGCCAACCAAACCGCACACCCCACCTAAACCCATCTCATCCATATACACTATACAATCCACCTTGAAATTCAGGACACAATCTTAGCCGGTGGTCAGGGAGTAGTACGGCATGTGTTCCTCGCGCTTGATGCACACCAGCGCCGCGGCCGCGATGAAGCCAATTACCTGTGTTATTTTTAATTAATTGTAATGAGCTACAGAGTAGGGCAAGTATTTAAATGATAGGTATGGGTAAACGCAGGAACAAGCTAGTTCTTTTGCACCTACTTTGGAACGCCTTCACCGGAACAATTTTACCGATTTTAGAAATTTCCCACCTGAATGGTTTAAGCGGTGTCTCCTTTATTTGCTCTCCACATCTTTGAAAAACCAATATACGCTAGGTATTGAAAATTTTGAATACACACCTATGAACATTGAACACAATTTAAATGGCTTATTAGCGGACCGGGTGACCCCCCCCCCAACGAAACAGCAGTCTTACCCATACCCTCGAAAAGGGCGTTAGGCGGTGCTATAAATATGAGCTTGCCCATGTGATAATGCACTGTTTGTGATCGATTGCGCAAGCCAGTAGATCAAGATTTTACTGATAAGTGACTAAAGGGATGTGGTAGTAGGCATGGCCGGACTTTTAAAAAAGAAATGCAAACATTTAAAAACACAAGCAACAAAACCGCTTTTTTAACACCCAGTTGAAATTTGTAGTACTTATTCACCAGGGATTTTGTTAAAAAGATGGATAACCTCGCTTTCCTATCCATGCATATTCTTTTTACTTGACTTCTATACTTTAAATTACTACTACTATTCACCCAAATACACCGGCAGTTTGACGTGCCATCGTAAACCCGTCCTTTATATGTTTCACAGTTCACAACTATAATTATCTTCTCAAGATATACGCGTCGTGGGAGAGAGCCCTCACGGGAGCCATAATTTAAGGTGTGACCGCAGCTTCCTCGCTTCCAGCGGGATGCTGTTTTTGGTCCAAATATTGTTTAGCCGGCTTGCACTTGATCCGTGCTCGCTGATTTTTATGGTTGCAAGTTTTTTTGAAAGCCTCAGCGCATACTAGAACACCACGCAAATTTGGGAAGCTCAAAAATGTTTTGAACAGATTTGAGTTGACCAGAATGATGAGTGTCACTGGGTACTGGGGGCTTCAACAATAGAGCAAAAACTTCCTAGGCTGTCGTTATTGTAGGGGAAAGTAAACAAATGTAAATACAAATAGGTAGGAAGTGTAAATAGTACGAGCAAAATATATGGTTTTCTGTGGAGGAAATTCGTCACATGGGTAAAATTTTCTGACCCTTTTTACCAGGATTTTTACATAAAATTTTAAAAAATTGTGTGTGGCACCTCACTTTTTGCATGACATTTTACAATGTACGTGACGGACTCATGGTCAAAGCTGTGCGGCAGCCTTTCTAGTGTCTAGTGTGTCTAGTGTTCTAGTTTGACCCCCACTTACTCACACGCCAGAGGTTAAAACGTAGTTATGAAAGTACGGCGTGCAGAATCGGTCACACTCTCTGAGCGTCTCGAGGCATGCCAAAATCAGAAGCTGCAACGCGAAAATACAGCAGCCTCCATTTTGGATCGGCTAGAACCCAGTGCACAAGTTTACCCGGTGCAATATCCGGTACCAATGTAGACTCGGTGTTGAGGTACGGCCCCCGTACTTGAGCACTGGATCTTCATGGGCAATGCAGGGGTTCAGAATGGGGGTTGGGGGGATTACCCCTCCCCCAAACGCTCCAGCTATCTATGTCCATCTAGCGATTTTTCTCCCTTTTTTCCTTCTAAAGCTTGAAAACCCCCATATATTGAACCCCTGCAAACCCCCCTCCAAAAACCACAGGTATATACATGATTAGTGACGGAATGGCGCCATTTGAGGGCGCTAAAGTACGACGCACCATGACGCCCTTTTGCTACTTGTGCACCGGGTAAACTTATGGACCAGTACAGGGCCATTTGGACCACCCGCTTGTCAAAATAGAAACCGACCATAAGAATGAAAACTCCCAGTGTGGAGGCTTCGATGAAACGCATGTTGTCCATGATGATGGTGTCGATCTTGTGGTAACACCCGTCCGTGTTGATGTCGCTCGGGGCGGATGTGTCGCATTCTGATCGTATTATCGGATTTATTTATTTAATCAAATAACCATATGCATCATGTTTGAGATTGTTTGCACTAAAAATTAGCACGTTTGATAAATAACTACCTAGTCAAATAAATCGTGAATAATTTGTATTTTTTGTAGTCAAATTACATTGTTGCTGTCTACGAAAATATTTTGATTTTATGGCATTGAATTATCGGTTTTTCCTTTTTGATTTTTCCAAATTTTCTACACCCAGGCTAGTATTGTGGTTTGGCAGTCACTCAAGGACGTACGCAGGGGGGGGGGGCGGGGGGGGGGGCGGCCGCCCCTCCCCGTTCCCGTGCCGGACATAAAAAATTGCCAGAAATGGCACTTTTCTAAATCGATTTTGTAGGCACTTCTAAAATTTTTTGGCGCGCAAGCGCGCAAATACCCACCCAATGATTAAATACTATGTATTTTTCCGGAATCTAACAGCGTTAGTAAGGTACTCAACATGATTCTTGTACGAAATATAGGTATAAAAAGAAACCTATATAGTAGACGTTGGCGCCAACGCCAGCGCCAATACTGCCATGGCGTTGGCGCCTACAAATGGCGCCAGCGCCATGGCTCAATTTCTGTACTATAGGGCCAAAATTTAGGGGGGGGGGGCGCCGCCCCCCCCCGTTCGCCGAGCCCCGTATACAATCCGCCCCCCCCCGCTCAAAAATCCTGCGTACGTCCCTGCAGTCACTTTCATACAATTCTTTTTAACACACAAAGCCGCCGAAAACTGACTATCGATAGCCACCTTGCAGCAGGATTTCGGAGCATGGCCGTAATCAGTACTTTCCCAGTCCGTGTAGTTGTCAGCGCCACAGCAGCGCAGCTGAAAAACAAGAGCGAATGAAGGCTTAAATTGATCAAGACGGCTGAAAAGGATTCAGCGAAAATTCATTACTACAAGTATAGCCAAGGACGTTGCCAGGGGGGGGCAGCGACGCCCCCCCTTCGCAGGCCGGACCAAAAACTGTGCCAGAAATAACACTTCCAGAAGACGATTTTGTCGACAGTGTGAAAAAATTATTGGCGCGCTAGCGCACATTTTCCCTTCACGCACCCTATAGTTTCGGCTGACAAGTCCCCCAGCTTCAAAAGCCAGTGAAAATAGACTCAATTCCTGTCCATGTCGCTGCATATGCAGTAACGTACAGACATATACTGCTGTTCTGGAGCCAATGCCAACGCCAGTGGCGCCATGGCGTGGCGCCTACGAATGGTGTCAGCGCCATTCCCTTACTACAGGGGTAAAATTTTAGGGGGGCGGCCCGGTCGCCGGGCTCCGTGTACAATCTGCCCCCCGCTCAAAATTTTTGGCTACGTCCTTGAGTACACCCCGTTTTCATTGTCGCCGGAGTTCACTTATCACAAAAAATATTTATAACTTGGATGCTATACTGATTCCTATTTTATTTATAACTTTCATTTAACCCCATCGTAAACCGCTAATTTTTCATCGGCAGCCAAAAACGCACATGATTCTGAATGTAGTCGATCTGGCTAGTCCATGGATTGGTGCTGTTGCCGTCATAAAATTTGAGCGCCTCGCGAGTGCTGTTGTGCAGCGTGCTGTCGATTTGCGATCCCCTCGTAAATGCTAGAACGCCAGCCACCGTCAGCATCAAGATGACGCAGAGCAGGAAAAATGCCAGCTGCAAAAAGTGCGAAATCTAGGTGATTAAGCTCACTACAAATAAATCAAGCGCATTGACGCAAAAGTGTTGTTTTAAAAAAAATAATCATTTTTTTCTTCAAAATCGTCCAAATTTGGGGTATTGAGCAAAAATATCGATATGTCAAATGTATTGTATTTATGTCTATTGTGGCAGGGGTCTCGAATGGGGGGTTACCCCCCCAAACCCAAATCCTGGATACGTCCCTGATCTATATATCCCAGAGGCTGCTCAGCTATCTATCTCGGAGGCTAAATTTTGGGCTACTACCCCTAAACCACCCTCCCCCAATCGCTCAGCTATCTACCTAACTGGAGCGATTTTTGAGAAACTATGCCTCAATTTTCACTCAAAATCGCTATTTTTCATACATTTTTTTAGAGACTTTCACCTACAAAATACCGTTTTTGTTCCTATTTACCTATTTTCAGCTATTTTTAGTACTATATGCTCTTGTATACCTATTTTCAGCTATTTTACACCTACTTTTAGCGATTTTTCTCCCTTCTACACCCAGAAATAGCCTATTTAAAGTTCGAACCACCACAACCCCCAAAAAATTTTTCCCGCTGTCTATCTATCCCAAAGGCTGCTAATCTATCTATCCAACCGCTAACAGTTGTATACCCATTTTGAGCCATTCTACACCTACTTTTAGCGACTTTTACCTACTTTTCTCCCACTTCTTCCTTCTTTGCCCCAAAAAAGCCTATATATCGAACCACCACAACCCCCCCCAGAAAATGTTTCAGCCATCTATCTCTCCAGAGGAGCGATTTGCTATCTATCCAACCACTCGGAGGGTCAAAATTCAAGATACCCCTGTATTGTAGTAAAGTAGAAGCAAAACGTATTTATCTGTGTAACACCGGCATCCGAAACAGTCGGAATCAGAATTTAAATTAAATTTTTAGTATTGTGGTATCGAAAAAGCAAAATCACATGTATCGAATCCAGCCGACCACCTACACTTCAAACATTTTATTACACCTAGATGGCTCAATAAAATGACAGTTTCCATCCTATACCCAACCCGAGTGCCTTAAAACGACACCAAACTCCCACGCAACCAAATGCACAAAACCCTAAACAGACCAAACAGGCGACACAGCGGTTCGCATTGCACATGGCGCAGCAGGCTAGAATGCCGCCAAAGAAAAACACCACGCCGAGTGCGACCAACACAACGGCCGGCGCCAGAGTGAGCTTGGCTTCCATGAACTGGTCGTAGTGCCTGTAGGTGGCTATGACGCCGCCCGCCAGCACCCACACGAACACGGCCACGATCTGAGAGATGTAGACTGGTAAAATAAAAAACCTTTTGGGATCGATATAATTATACTGAACAGACATAACGCTGTACAATGAATCGTACCATGTTTTGATGAATAAGGTCACGGTAAACATTGTCCACCAAATTAACAAAGTGAGAGGAATCTGATGTGATGAGAAAAGATCTGTTCTTTTATTCAGAGACATTCAAGATTTCAAGGTGTAAACTCGGTAGACTATACTGTAAGAGTGTCTCTGTAATGAATCTCCTTGAAAATACGAATAAATCACTTTCATGAAAATTTGCAACTACAATCAGTTGAAAAAACTATCTGTCAAAAGGCGGGTGATTCATACCTTATTTATTCAGCTTAGAAGTGATAAGCACAACACCACCAACCCAGAATATGAGGCCAATCACGCCAACCACCGAACGCATTGTACATTTGCACAGGCCCATTTTGTTAAGCAAAAACAATCTTAAAGCCAACACTTATTCGTTTACAAAACAGTGTCACGCGCCACCAATTAGCGAGATTTTTTCGTTTTTACGCACGTTGGTTCAGTCGTATTCACATGAAAATTTCTACTTCGCGTGTAACGAGATCTTCGCATGAATATGTTGTTCTCATCTCCATCCTGGTCATGCGATACGATGTGAATTGTGTTTCTTCGGGAAGATATTATGTGCATCGGGTCACATGAATAGCTATCGCTATTTTTGTGTGCATGACAATTAACGATAACTGACAGTGGTACGAGTGGTTCTGAAATCGTGGAAGGATTTGGATACTAATGTACAGATCTTCCATAAACTTCAGAAACCAGTGCATCAGTGCATTCGTGGTAGTAAAGCGACTACAATGGTATTCAGTATTCCATCGATAAAGCAGTTCGTCACATAATATCAATAAAGCACTTAATATACCACATTATCAGCAAACATATGTTTAAATCGTGATTTTTAATTATTGTTAACTGGTATGCTAATATTTTTCGGATGCGAAAATGTGGTTCGCTGACATTATGTGAACTTGGCATTTTTCCAATAAAGTCTTATTTTGTATTTGGATACCATTACATATTCTACGAACGAGAGTAAAAGACACAAGATTACTGTCCGAGTCACTGAGTATGTCCGCAAAAAATGATAAAGCTACTGGGTATGGTCGCTAATGGCCGCCGACACACTGGCATGCAGCGTCCGTTCCCCATCGTCGACGGCAGTATACAAACGGGATATCCATACGGGCTTTTGGACAGGTGCCAAGTTCACATAATGTCGGGATTCGGTAAAATTTCAATGGCCGATTTCGGGTGTATCGGTTTTGGTCATGCTTCCAATGATTTGATGAATCTAACCACTCGGAAGTGCTGAGCTCGCACTGCCAACCCATCTGGTACGTGAGTATGCTATATTTTGCTGCTTAATATGTTCGCTATCTGCTGCACTTCATGCCTGGCAATGTGCCAATCTTTTTACAATTTCATTTTCAGGACATGTCGACGAAAATTGGCGGAATTACGACTAGATCGGCGTCAAAACGCTCACGTACTCATGATTTTTCCTCGGTTGGTATGGTTAAATCTGATTTTTAACTTTTTTTTGGAAATCTTCCATGCAGGTTGATCTATGTGCGTCGGCGGGTGCCGAGGACCGTGTCTTGTCCCAGTCACCGTCACGGGATTTTCTCATGAACAGGCGGTCCTTAGTGGGTCATCTTCTGTAATTTTTACACATTTTCCTTAGCTGAAAAGTGATAAATCGGCTTGCTTTCGGCGAATCGATACACTTTCTGCGCAACACTCAGCCACAACACTCGGCCACTCAGCACAACGATTCCCGTCCAATTTTAATTGCCGTGATTTTGAACCCATTTTACTCTCTGATGAAGCCGTTCTCAACTTAATCTCAGCTTCAACGCAGGCTCGCCTGTTGCTGGCAGCGCGCAAGCTTGCCCCCGGAAAATCGGCACAGACATCAATCTCCCGGCGCCACTGCGCAACTTTGGCACTCAAATGCATGCGACAGCGGCGCACAATCAGTAATTTGGCTGGCCGCCTTCGTGTCATGCAGAATAACAACGCTAGTCTTAAGAAGGTGGTGGATGGCTGGAAGTTAAAGTTT
This sequence comes from Sphaerolaimus hirsutus, assembly GCA_964036195.1. Classification (NCBI taxonomy): domain Eukaryota; kingdom Metazoa; phylum Nematoda; class Chromadorea; order Monhysterida; family Sphaerolaimidae; genus Sphaerolaimus; species Sphaerolaimus hirsutus. The sequence continues at coordinate 16,537,326 of OZ038458.1, forward strand.
GAGCAAGAGAAAGTGAAGAATATTGAGAAAGCAACGAAAATTCGAGCGCCCGCTCAATGGAAGGTGAATTCAGAAGGTACATAAGAATATATGAAGGCAAAATTGCGTTTGTATACCAGCATTGTGTTGTTAGCCAGAAATTTTCTCTGGGCACGTTACTGCCAAGGTAGGAACAATGAACATGGCAATGGCTATACTTTCGGTCTGTATCATTGAGTATAGCCATATTTTTGCTGAATACACCCACTCTGGCTTATTTCGATTAACGATATTTTAGATCGACTTTTATATTTTTTGAAAAATTTCTATTTGTATTTATTTCCTAGTTTTGGCGAATTTAATTTTACCACAAACGAGACACATTTAAAGCCACTCACTCTTTGCACATGAAATCCAATATAAATAAACCCAGGTTAACGAAGCGTTGGTCGCTCGTCTAGGCCGCTTGTACGAGTCACTGCGCCAGGCAGCCAGCGGCGGCGTGATGACCAGTGGGCGATTTGTTGTCGCCTACCCGCCCTTGGCTCAAGTCCAACGCGATGCGGAACGCCGTGTTTACTCGTATGGTGAATACCGACAGAGGCTTGTTAAGAAAATGCGCGGGTCGGAGGTACAGCGGCCTAAATTAGAGAAGGACAGTTGTGCGGCGCCCCGTCCACCTGTTTATTCCAATACTCAGAGCAGCGAAAACAATGGAGTTTGTGGGGTGGGTCAGTGTTCTGGTATGTTAAAATATTTTGTTTTTAGCTCCTGTAGGATAAATAATCAGCTAAAGCATAAACAACATCTACTTTAGCACAAAAATTTGATAAAATTGTTGAAAAGATAAAGAAAAGTTGAGAAAAGAAGACATCAAACATGGAGTGTATTATGTTTGCGTAAAGATGTTCTAGATGTTTTCCAAGCATGTTTTAAATTTTTTGACAGGGTTCTCCAATAGGGGTTTTCCTAACAGCCAATGTTTAATACTTGTTTTTTTGTCAACGATTATGTTGTAGTTAAATTCGCCGACCTTCATTTTACAGTTGGCACGCGGTTGTGCTGAACATCAAATTTTATCGTGGTTTTCCACGAGCACCACCGACATTTTTCAGTACCATATTTTAGGCACCAGAAATGTTCTTTTTTGTATGTAGGGTTGGAAAAAAATCACTTTTTTTAAACGCCTTGATTAAAAAATATATACATTATTTTTATGTCGACTTATTACATATATCGCCTTTTGTCGGACGTTCGTGACTTCGAGTGAAGTTCAGCATGGAATAGTGCTTAAATAATGTTGTAATAGAAGGCTAATACATTGACAGTGATGTTTCACACTGTAGAAGTAAATATGTGGGAGCACATTGGCTGCATATTATATACTAGGCTAGCATAGCACGGCTTATAATTACACGGTAACATGAATAAATGGAAGCTTTTACACTAAAAATGCCCCAAAACCCATGAAAACACCACCAATGGTAATGTGTATGAGAAACTGCGCAAAAAATTGCAAAATACCTAGTGCAAGTCTACCAGAAATTTTGCCTTTTGATAAAAAAAAAATTAAAATCAGTTTACCCCCTTTGATTTTTTATTAAAAAAATCAGATTAAAAAAACAATCAGTTAAAAAGTCAAGTACCAACCCTTTTTGTATGCAGACTAAAGATACTGCGAATCCTCTCCTTTGAAATCTATTTCCAATGCTGACATTCTCTATTCTTTTTCAGCAGAAATGTTACCCGACGACGACACTGAAATTATAGATGTGGATGAACCAGTCGAGGTGTCGCAGCCTCAATTTTCTGGCGCGCTGTCTGAACAGATCAGGGTACCTGAAACTGAAAATGATGGCACTTTGAACTATGAGCGTGAAAATGGTGGATTATTTTTGGCCGTTTGGGAAAGTAGTGGCACAACCCACCTTTTTGGCAAAATTAATTCAATTTGGTATTAGCGGAACCAGGCTGATATGTGGCTTGCCAGATTTCCAGTAGCTGTCAATTTCGAAGTTTATTCAAATTTATCTCTTGCTTCCGTTAGATCAATTTATTGGAGGACTTGCGCTTTTTAACAAAGTGTTCAAAACAAAAAAGGCCTTCGAAAATCTTTGGTGCCATTACTTCCCTAACGGGTTTAGTATTTCAGTTTTTGAATTCGTCACAAAATTTGCACCAATTCGCCATTTTCGACAGGTTACATAAGATGCAAACTATGCAAACAAAACAAGTTGTTTCGCAAAGAGTTTGCGTATGAATATCATGTGCGGTATCGCTGTACGCGCGATAGAAGTGAGTTTTTTCTAGCGGGTCAACTTTCGTTTTCCGTGTTTCGTTTCCATTTTACAAAAGCATGTGAAGATTTTGTTATTTATCGTTTTCCGTTTTCCGGCAGCTGAAATTTTTTACCCTTTCCGTTTTCCGTAAGGTATTTGACACCCTTTTTTGCGAGATTCTAAGTTTAGAGTATTTATTGCGTGTTCAGGTGACGTGCGGTGCCAACGGTGCAACCGAATATTCAAATCGCAAGTCAGTTTAGTGCGGCATGCGTCAACGTGCAACATCACCAAATGTGAGTTACTGTATGCAGTTGCCCCTGCGCAAATTAGTTGACCACCGGTTTGAAGCATCGTTTTTAGCTTCAGTAAAAACCTTTTGGCGTACTAAGAAAAGATTCGTTTCCGTGAAGTAAAACATTTCAAACAGACTTTTCGGTGGACCGTTGGCCATACCAACACTAATTTTCTACGGAAATTTTGAAAAGTTAGGAAAACTTTTGAAGTTGCGGTAGAAAACTAGTGTGAAAAGTGTGTAGCTCTTCAATTCTTGATGTCAACTAATTTGCTCATCCACAATTCCTCATTCTTTTAGCAAGGATTGAAGATTTGAAAATTGCATGTTTTCTCATTCAGCTGACATGCAATGTGAGTACTGTAAATGCTGGTTTCGAGATTTGCGCAATCATCATTGCCCTGAACTGAGAAAAAAGGGCCACCACAAGCCAGGTATGTGATTGAACTTGAAAGCAGGGTAGCTTAAAACATTTTGGCTCCTGTCCTGGATATTCTCTCAGCTCCAGTGTTTTATTTTTCATTTTTTTGCAATATTCGTGTATACGGCACCCCAGTTTTTAACACTGATTCATGGGCCGGCAAATAATATACTAGACCTGATTAGAAATAATTATAATTATTATGATTGAAGAAATAATTATTAATATACTAGACCTGCCAAATTAGAACAGTATACCCGATCCAAAAACTTCCCAACCTGGTAGAAGTAAATAATGTAGGCTATGCTTGCAACAACTGTGGAGCGATCTTGTCAACGCTGGGATCTCTGAGACGCCACAAGGAGGGCATTGATAGGAAACAGCCGTGCTCTGCTGATTCTCAACACTGTGAGTCTGGGTGTACATTAACGACTGCTAAAATATAACAAAGAACACATTTCGCTCGCTCGGCGATTCGGCGGCCCAAACACACTAGATGACATGTGTGTCATCTGATCTGTGTCAACTCAGATTTCTTCTTCACGCTTGTCAGAGCGATCTTCCAATGGACTTGCCGCACGTGCATTCGGAGATCGCTTTGCGTCACGTGAAGCTGAAATTTGAGTTGACACAGACCAGTTGACACACATGTGTGAATCAGTGCGCGGGCATAGGGGATTTTCGGGGTAGCATTTTAGGGGGGGGGGGGGTCCGCCAAAGTTTGCATGGTTATAACTTTGCAACCACTTGGCGAAATTTGTCGAAAATTTAAAATAATGATGTTTCAGGTCGGGCGGTATTGAAAATCAAATTCGAATTTCTACGACCCCCCTGACCCGAGATAGGGTGGGTCTGAAAAAAAGCACATTTTTCGATTTTTTCGGGTGTCGCCTTGAACACGCAAAATTTGAATGTCAATAACTCCGTTATTTCACGGCCGATTTTGATCATTGAACTTCTAAAAAATTTTTTTTGGAGATCCCATTTTTGAGGTCATTTTGGTGATGTACAATTGCGGTAATATCGATTTGATCCTATTTCTGAATTCTGAATGCCAAATTTTGAGCAATTTTGTTTATTTGAACATGTTATCATATACTTTAGACAACGAGAACTCATATAAAACAAAAATGAGTTCAATATCTCTTTCCAATCAAAAGTTATAGCGCATCAAACTTTCCCTCCCATCCACATAAATAACTGCAGGATGAAGAACAAAGCATGCAATTTCAAAACTCCATATCTCGCCCATTTCTCAGCCGATTTTCACCAACGAACACTTAAAATGATCAGAATAACATGGGGATATCGTTTTTATTATCAGTTTATTTGTATAAATGTTCATTATGATAATTTCATTCAAGAGTTATCATTGTTTTCTTGTACTGGAGAACTTATACAATACACAGATAATCTGGGAATAAAAATGATATCTCCATGTCATTCTGATCATTTTAAGTGTTCGTTGGTGAAAATCGGCTGAGAAATGGTCGAGATATGGAGTTTTGAAGTTGCATGCTTTGTTCTTCATGCAGTTATTTATGTGGACGGGAGGGAAAGTTTGATGCGCTATAACTTTTCATTGGAAAGAGATATTGAACTCATTTTTGTTTTATATGAGTTGTCGTCGTGTAAAGTATATGATAGCATGTTCAAACATAAAAATTTGCTCAAAATTTGGCACTCAGAAATTGGGTCAAATCGATATGACCGCAATTGTACATCACCAAAATGACCTCAAAAATGGAATCTCCAAATGTTTTTTCTTCATTTTAGAAGTTAAATGAACAAAATCGGCCGTGAAATAACGGAGTTACTGCCATTCAAAGTTTGCGTGTTCAAGGCGACACCCGAGAAAAAAAATGTGCCTTTTTTCAGACCCACCCTATCTCGGGTCAGGGGGGTCGTAGAAAGTCGAATTCGATTTTCAATACCGCCCCGACCTGAAACATCATTATGTTAAATTTTCGACATCTTTCGCCTAGTGGTTGCTGAGTTATAACCATGCAAACTTTGGCGGACCCCCCCCCCTAAAATGCTGCCCCAAAAACCCCCTATGTGCGCGGGTCGCCTTTGCTGGTCTACCCCCTCCAATTTGGGGGCCCCTGCTGTAACCGTTTGTCGCTTTTTCCGTAGCCTCCCTGCGCTGCCCTTTGTGCGTCGACGGGCCCGAGCGTTTCGTCGGCGGCCAGGAGGGATTCGTGCAGCATCTGAACGCTGCGCACGGCTACGGTGCCGTCGTGAAGCGCGACACGTTCGCGTCAAAGTTGCTCTTTGACAACTGGCTGCTGGCGCTGGAGAAGGGCACCAGTCAGCGTTTCGTTATCAATACTAGCTACACGCGCAAGCCGGATCATTTGGTGGCTGTCAGGAGATTGGTGTGCGTGTTTGGTTTGAGAATTGTAATCTGTTTGGGGAGTCTTGTTGATTTTGACCCCTGCGAGGGTTGAGTAGATAGTAAATCGATTCTCATAGATACGGATCGATAGCTTAATTATTTTCTGTTGGGGGTTTGCGTGGGTTCAATAATAGGCTTTTTCAAGGTGTACAAGACGTCGGAAATTTTCAGGGGGACATTGGGAAGAGGGGGTAACCCTTAGACGCCCCATCTGTTTGTAATTCGGTTGATCAATTTCGCGTCGAATTGCAGACATCGATGCTATTACTGGCGTCGACACGATGATGCAATTGGCACGGCTGTGGAATATGTGCCAGATTTTGGTTTGATCTGTCCCGCATTCGTTGTGGCTGTGATTAGCAAGGCTGATGGGTAAGACATTCGATTTGAAAATGTCACTGGAAAAAGCTTTTTACGAATGCACTCTATTTTCTCAAATTATAGCTGTAAATTCGAAAATATAAATAGCGAACGTCCAAAGTCTAAAGTATAAAGTCAAAATAATTTATGAAATCGGTCGAAAATCAATCCAGTGCTGGAGTGATGTCACGAAATTGAAAATTGAACACTTTGTAGAGTGAACCAAATTTGTGAAGGAAACATTTTACACACCCTTTTGCCAGCCCTTTAACGTATTAAACAGTTCACACAATACGCTCAAAATTTGTTCAATATTGCTGGTTGATCAATGAAAGGTATTTGTAAGTTGACAAATCCTGAAAAAATTTCTTCCCTCAATTTTTCCACACACCTCGCAGATCGGTTCAGGTAGTCTATTGTACCGATCATTGTGGACACGATCGGTACGATTTGAGCAAATATGCCAGACACCTTGCCGATAACGTGTTTGATTTTATGGCCGATTACCTGGACCGGCACCCCGATGCCAGTAATCAAGATATAATCGACGCCGTTCGCGGTGAGAAATTGAGAAACATTTTTAGAAAGGTGGTGCAACGTTGAAAAAAACACGATTCACACTGGCGATAAATCAACGCTGCAGGTGCTAAATCGGAACTTGGCGATGTTGTAATGGAATACTCAGACCAGAAATTTAACAATTGCATCCGCAAAAGTTTGCGCAATCCTGACAGCAACATGCATGCGCAGCGAAAACTTCGAGCCGCGAAGCGCTTGGTGATCTCATTTAATCTAGCTGGCTGCGTTTAATACAAATTTGGTATTTACTTCTACCCCAACCCAATCAAACACAGAAACAGGACTCCGCTGTATGTGCGATTGTGGAAGAAGCCACCACCAAATCGCCGTTGGCTGTTGCAGCCCCGCGCCAGTTCAGTTCACCTTTGAGGAACACTCGTCGCACTGCCAAATTTCAGCAGACAAAACTCGTGTGCCCACCCGGTTTTGCTGCTTACGCGCCTAGGCACATGTTAGATGTTGTTTTACCTTCACTGGGGCTGCCGCCAGAAACTGAAACTGTCAATGCTATCCCATGGCTCCACTGCCCAGGGGTCTCCAATGGGGAGGGGTGGTTACCCCCCACCAAATCTGCCAGCTATTTATCTATTAACCCCCTCCCCGTCTCAGCAATTTTTTGTCTATGCCAGACAGGGGCATGCCTAATACGCACATCTGCCCGTTACGCACATTTGCCCGTTTTTTCAATTGACACTTTTTCAAGTGATTTTCAGATATGAGTCAAGTGAAAAAAGTTGCGCAATGACATTAGTGAACTTTTTTCACCTCACTCATATCTGAAAATCACTTGAAAAAGTGTCAAGTGAAAAACGGTCAAAAATAGCCCTTTTTCACCGTTTTTTCACTTGACAATTTTTCAAGTGATGTTCAAATATGAGTGAAGTGAAAAAAGTTCACTCATGTCATTGCGCAATTTTTTTTCATTTCACTCATATCTGAAAATCACTTGAAAAAGTGTCATGTGAAAAAAACGGGCAAATGTGCGTATAACAGGCAGATGTGCGTATTAGTGCAACCTCTGCCAGACATCGTTCAGCTATCTATGAATTTGGAGGCAGTTTTGTGTTTTACTTTTTTTGCCCATGTGGAAAACCCTTTTTTTATTTTAATTGTCAATTCTAAAAATCAAGCAGTTTAAAATTGAAATTTTTTCCAACGCTGCGTAGCGATATTCAAATTAAACTCATGATCTGACCAATTCAGGCGCGTGATTCGGCAACTTTCGGCGCGACGCGGCGAATGCGCCGATCCGACGCCGTTGGCGCTCGAGCTGAACACCGCGCCCGGCGCATTTCTTCGCATGACCGCGCAGCCGATGAGCCACGCGCAGCTGGAACGGCCGGGACACGGCGACTTCAGCTCCTACGGGTGCTACGCGTGCGGGCGGCACGCGGTGCGGCTGCACAAGTACACGGGGCGGGTGTTCTACAGCGCCGTCAACTGGCAGCGGGACAAGTGCACCAGGGCGCTGGGCGGCGTCCACCCCAGCTACTCGCTGCAGCAGCTCGCCTGGCTCGAGCTGGAGCTGGCCGCCAGACGCGCGCTCGCCCACAGCGCGCACATGCAGCCCCAAGTCGCCGCCGCCCACGCAAGACAGCTCGCTGAGCAAACTGTTGTTTCTGTGGCTAAACACCTGGCGCTCGGTGATGCAGACATAGTGACACTTAAGACACAGTGGGCGAGGCTGTCTGATGATGTGTTTGACGAATGGCGTCGGGACGAATTGAGACCAAATATTTCACTCAAGTAGTTTGATGTGTGTTGCCTGTTGACTATTCTACATGCTTGTATTTCTTTGAATGAAAATATTGAAACCTGATTGATGTTTTCATCCCAATGAATTCCAACCCGCGGGGTCGTTAATGGTGCCGAACTGAGAAAACGTAAAGGGAAGTATTTTTCTCAACGCGGGAAAACATGAAATGAATGTAATGTATTTACTTGCTACCAGGAAAACGTAAACTGGGTATTTAAAAAATTCTACTGAAATATTTAGTAATCTTTATTTTTTTTAAATAAAAGAATGTTCCTCAACAATCAGCCAAGGACAGGGTTGGTTTTATAAAAATTCATTTTAGTAAAATTGTATAAAAATTGTATAAAATTTTTATTTTATTTTAATTTTATTCTTGTTTCATTTTATTTTATTTTATTTTATTCCGAAAAGTCATTAATAAAATAAAATGACACATTTTACAAAAATTTTACAAAAATTGTACAAAAATTTTACAAAAAATCAGAAACAGGCATGCAAGGCCAGAAAAATGTTATAATTAGACCTATACATGAAAAACCTGTGACAAATTTTTCCCTTTCTTTTCAAAAGTTGCATGCAGCTATATTGTTAGCTAGCTGCAAGTGTAAAGTTACAATTATTGATAAGAATGGTTTGCATTTTCAGTAGAAGGACTACTGGAGTGTGCTTGGCACATTTGTAAAATGTCATGCAAAGTGTCAATTGTCATGACAAATGTAAAGTAAAGTATCAATTGTCATGCAAAATGTCAAGTGTCATGTAAAATTTCAAGCACAGTGGCAATTGTCATGACAAATGTCATGCAAAGTGTAAATTGTGTATCGAAATCTTGTGTTATTGTATCCAAATGTTCACATAAGATTTGGAGTCAACAACAACATAATTTGGATACAAAACATAAGATTTTGAAATAAAACATGAGATTTGAACACAATTTGCTTGACAATTGATACTTTAATTTTTACATGTCATGACAATTTACACGTTACTTTACATTTGTCATGACAATTGACACTTTGCATGACATTTGACATGACATTTGACACTTTACAATGCTTGGGACTGCCCCCAGATCCATGAAAAAACAGGTAGAGACTCAAGCAATGAGACAAAATTTTACAAAAAATATGAATTTTTATACAATTTTACAAAAATACGAATTTTTATACAATTTTACAAAAATTTTACAAAAATTCGAATTTTTATACAATTTTTATTTTTATTCTTAAATTTTCCATTTTATTTTATTTTATTTTATTCTTGAATATTCCATTTTATTTTTATTTTATTTTTATTTTTTTCTGAGATTTTGCCAACCCTGGCCAAGGAACGTTTTTCAGTACGTCTACCAAATGTTCAATCAATCCAAGTTTCCAAAATATAAAGTGAATCAGCATTAAAAGTATCTTTTATGTACTCGGATACTTTGAAACATTCTATTTACGTAAAAGCGAGTAAGGTACTTTTTGGGAGAAAACGTAAACGTATTCGGTACTTGAGCATTTGTATGTTTCAACTTAAATGAATACGTTTTCACAACTGTGCCATCCTGTACTGGAGATGTCTCCCAGAGGACTGAAATAGTCCGCTCTATTTTCTCAGTGTTGATAAGGCTTGCTCTTTGATTTACGTTGAACGTTTCTATTTCCGTGCAGTTGTGCTGTTCGTGATCTCGTCTTATCGGAATTTGTACAAATTTTCGATTTTACTCTGCACCGCGAGTGATTATGTACACGGAATAATCCGGGAACCCTGACAATGGCAGCAGTCAAAGTTGAAGCAGAGGACCGGGATATTCACAATCGAGACCGAACATCTCGATGTTGCGGAAATTCCGGGGTTGGCATTGTCAACTTGGCACACCGCATTCTCAATTTCATGTCCGCCACACTGCATTCACCTTAGATCGAGTGCGATGTCGATCCGATGGCCAGCGGCGGGGAGGACTGCGACGCGCCCGTGCTGACTACGTGCAGTAGGTGGCAGTCCCGCACCCTGTAAAGTGGCATGTGTAGTATCAAATGTAATTTAAGTTTCAATTGAAGCATAAAAAATAAGACTTGAGGACCCGTTGTGACAGATTTCAGACTAAGAACTTTGACATGCGACTTTGCACTTGCAACTTTGACAACTTTGCATTGCACTTGACAAATTTGTGTGACATTTTGCATGACACTTCACAGGGTGCGCGACTGCCCCCAGGCGTTCATTGGTCTGTTGTGTTGACTGCGACTGTTTTGGATACATGCATGGATGTCCAAGTTGTTGTATCATGCACAGGCTCGCATTCTACTGGCGGCGCGTCGCCGCCGCAGCGCATCCATGCAGCTTCTATACGACCGGTGCGTCCTGTTATCCCAGCTGTGCGCGCGTCGCGGCCGCCAGATAGCCCTACTGCGCGAGCGGCTGATTAGTGAGCGACAACGGAGGCGCACTTGGCGCGGTTCCAAGCAACGACGCAAACTCACAATGCAACTGGCCAACCTGTACCAGGAGGTGCTCACTTGGAGGGGGAAATATGAGGCGGAGAGAAAGAGCTCTGCTCAGCATAGGGTTGGTTCTGGGGAGGGTGTGATACAGGTGTTGCCAACGAGGCGGTGGTTGTTGGGGGTGCGGGTTAACCCCCCCCCCCCCCAACTGTCGAGCAGCGTCCTATGTGGAACTAATTCTTGGCAATTTTAACCGAATTTTCACAGCATTTTCACAGCACAGAGTTTTTGTACCCTTTTGAACATTTTAGGTTTCAAAGTCATTAAATTGTTATACGGTACTGCTTATTTTTTTCCTATATATTCTTTTCTATATTTACCTATGTTTGGTTAAATCTGCATTTGTATACCTATTTTTAACTATTTTTCTCCTATATTGGGTTCAGCGATTTTTCACTCTTGTCGTTTTGCCGCATCGTGCCTTTTTCCGCGCAGGTAAATGAGGTGCTGCTGTCGCGTCTGTGCCCCCTGTACGACTCTCTACGAGCGGCGGCGGTCACCGCCAACTTGGGCCACGGCAGTTCGTTCACGCTCAACTGGAAGCCGCTCGGCGTGCTGCGGCGGCAGTCGGAACAGCGGGTTTATTCGTTCGGCGAATATCGCAAGCAGATCAAGCGCGGCGGCGAGCTGACGCACAAACGGCGCAAAGTTGCTAGACGGCTGCCGGGGAAAGTCGAGGTTGACAGTGATGTTCAAAATGACGCGGAAAAACACGGTCGGTGACAAAATAGCGTATTTTCTCGAAATACCCGCAGGGGGTTTATTAGTTCGCCAGCAAATTGGGGGGTAATTCAAGGGGTATACTCATACGTAGGAAAATAAAACGATCAGAGCGATGTATAAGCATCGATATTGATGAGTAAATAGACATAAATATATAAGTACAGGGACGTATCCAGGATTTTTGAGCGGGGGGGGGGGCTGCAGCCCCGCCCCCCTGGATACGGCCCTGTATAAGTACATATAAAGACAGTATTTATAAGCCCTGCCTTAATGGAACTCAGTCATTGTTTTAACGCATGGCCTGCATTAAACAGATCACAAAATGCGGTTTTTGTTATTCACATTTTCTTAAGGCTCAATTTTGGTGTGGGTATTCAATGGGGTATGTGGGTATTTCATGGGGGGCTATAATTTCCCCAGCTCGCTCAAGCCTGGGGGTATTTCGAGGGGGTTTATTCGAGGAAATGCGGTACATTCGTCTGCTCATGATTCTTGTTCAATGTGGAGATGACGTCTTCCTTTTGTATCAGAATCAAATACTGCTGCCGGTCGTGTGGAAAGCCCGAAGTCTAACCATGTGATCGACAGCCAAGCAGCGGGAAGCAGTGAATCTCAAAATTGTGCAGATATACCGGATGGAGGTGTGAAAGAATATGACCGGATAAATGGTTTGTTCTGAATGATTTGCAGAATTTGTTTTACATGCTGAACTCTTTGAAAGTCGTAGATCATCAATAACGTTCGCAGGATATATTGTGTGCAATAAATGCATAAAAGGCAAGACATTCATCAAAGCGGAGACGTATGAATTCCACTTGAAATATAGATGTCCGATGGACAGAGGTAGTTTGCTGGGAATGCTTCCTGCTGTGACGTCACTCTATCTTTCACTTCTGTCACCCCCAACGCGCAGAGGATGGCCGCTGCGAGCGTTGCAACAAACTGTTCAAAACTCGACCCTCATTGGAAAGTCATCGAAAATCGTGCAAAATCACAGAAGGTTTGTGTTGCTTGAATTGGCAAATCCTAAAAATAATGTAAAATTTATGTTCTTGATAATCTAAAACAGCCGACGCGATGTGCGAACACTGCGAGACTCGCTTCAAAGACATGCGTTACCACGCCTGCCCTGTCCTCGCCAAGCAGGGAAAATTGGTCAAACTTGCAGGCACGTTGCATTCCTGTATTTTAATTGTATTTGTGGTGTTGACTTCAATACTTATTGTGCAGTATGGTTTATTGCAGTGATATTGTACATATTCATTGTTTTTTTTCTTGAGGCGCTCTCATCACTAGTTCTTGTTGAAAAAAAAACTAGTTAAAAAGGTGTTCAATCATGTCTACTGGCAGGCTTTCAATGCGACCGCTGTGGGCGACTGTTCCAACGCTCTTCCCACCTGCGAGCGCATAAGGAAGGCAAAAATCGCAAACAGCCATGCTCCGCGGACTCATCCAGTGGTTTGTTTTTCGAGGTTGATTTTTAGCACTGATTAACATCGCAACTCGAGTGGTTTCACTTGTAAGTACTCTTGTAAGCAAATGAATGGAAAGTAACTTGAGCAACAATACCTTACAATCAATACAATACAATCTTTAATGACACTTTGCAAATGCATGAAAATTCTAATTGACGTAAATAATTCTCTGCCCTACCTTGAATAATTTCCCATGATTTTTTTAACGCAAACATTGAAAATTGTGACCGAAATTACTCTGGATTTTCCAGGTCTCACCCAGGGAAATGGGGTATCCCCTGGGAATGGGGAATCCCCCTGGATACCTCCTTACTGTAGTAAATAGTTTTAAACCACCTTCCAGCCAACTTCCGCTGCCCGCTGTGCGCGACTGATGCAGAAGAGGGCCGAGTATGCGGACAAGAGTCTTTCGTGATGCACTTGCAAGCGAAACACGGCTACGACGTGACCATCAGAAGAGAGTCGTTTGACGTCAAAGTCAAATTCGACAATTGGTTGTTGGCGCTGGAAAAGCAGACGTGCAGTCGTTTCGTGCTCAACTCTTGCGGCAGCAGACGCAACGAACAGCTGATTGCCGTGCAGAAATTGATGTGCGCGTTGAATAGGGTTGGAAAAAAACGTTTTTTTTTAACTCGATGTTTTTTTATTAAACGTTTTTTTTAAAAGCTCCCAGATATGACCTTGTGTCAACATATATAGGTATATCAGACAGTGGCAATACTCTGTGATGTTATATATGACCATATAATGTCTGTGAAGCCATGGGATAGCATTATAAGTGGTGATTTGTGTCAAAAATATCCATTTTTCGTCGACATATTGTTGGTATACCGCCTTATAGTCGAATGTTCGTGACTTCAGGTAAAGTTTGGCACGGAATAGTGATCAAACCAGGTTATAAAAGGAGGTTGTTATTTTGGGAGTGAAGTTACACACTGTGGAGGTACATGGAAGCACGTTACCTCAATATTATATACTACAGCAACATATGACGGCTTATTAACCCATGGTAGCACATAGAAATGGATACTTTGATACTAAAAATGCCATAAAACCAATGAAAACAACCACGAATGTCAATTTGTGCGTGAAATTGCGAGCTTGCGCGCAAAAATTTTGCAAAATACCTAGTGCTTAGTACTAAAAATTTCGGCCCATGTTTTTTATTAAAAAAAACATTTCGGACGTCATGTTTTTTTAAAAAAACAACGTTTTTTTAAATAAAAAACGTTTAAAAAAAACATCGGCCAACCCTAGTGTTGAATGTGGTTTCTCTTAGAGGTGCTGCATTAGTCTCCGAGAGACCGACCTTTTGGGGTTCATATGAATATCTGGGGGCAATCCCGGACCCTGTAAAGTGTAAAAAAACTGGAAAAAGTCATGTGTCATGTAATAGACCCTGTAAGATGTCATGTGACATGTAAAAAGGCCTGTAAAATGTCATGTGTCATGTAAAAGACTCTGTTAAGTGTCAAATGTCATGTTCAATCAGGGACGTATCCAGGATTTTTGAGCGGGTGGGGCTGCTTGTTTACGGGGGCCGGCGAACGGGGGGGGGGGTTCAGCCCCCCCCCCCTAAAATTTTTCCCTATATAGGGACGGAAAGGCGTTTTGGCGCTAGCGCCATACAAAGGCGCCACGCCATGGCGCTATTGGCGTTGGCGCCAGCGCCAGGAACCGCTTTGTATGTATGTAAATATGCATACATATACAGCGAAATTTGGAAAAATCTGTTCATTTCCAAGGCAATTGGTTTTCTGGGGCCGATCCGCTGTAAATACAATGCATGGGCAAGAAATTGCGCGCTTGCGCGCAAAAATTTTTAAGAAACATCGAAAAATATATAGGAAAAGTGGCATTTTCCGGCACCTTTTAGGTCTCACCCCGGGAAGGGGGGGCTGCAGCCCCCCCCGCCCCCCCCTGGATACGTCCTTGTGTTCAATACTCTCTAAAGTGTCATGTGATTCAGATCTTATTGTATTGTGTCTAGTGATGGAATGGCGCCATGGCGCTGGCGCCATTTGAGGGCGCCAAAGGGCGCCGCGCCATGGCGCCCTTTTTCCGTGGCGCCCTTGGCGCCTGGCGCCCTGCTTTTAAAGGGCGCCAAAAAGGCGCCAGCAGGGTTTCAAGGTGAGTGCTGTATAAATGGAAAAAAGATGAAAAACGCATTCATGGATGATCTGAATTCGCCAGAAAAATGGACGAAGTGGTTTGAGTGGGTATAAATCTTTTGTGCAACGGTTCATCAGATGTGTTCATCACAGGTTGACAGATCAAAAGACGAGAATGATGGAACGTTGAACTTGCAAAATCATAAATCAACGGATTCAAATCATTGCAATTCCGTTTTTTTGTCCATTTCGAGGAAACATGATTGGAAAAGTCAATTTGAAGTGAATGGATTGTTGTCAAATGACAATATCCATTGTGTTTGAATTGTCATGTGAATTTTACTCGAATTTTTTTGTTGCTAGTCTTGTCTTTGTTCATTACACCCTGGAGAACGCAAATTAAGTAGTGAATGCATGTACTAGGGTGCTGTAGAAACACTTTTAGCACACGCAGGGTGTTGTATTCACTTTTTTATCCTGGCGCCCTATTTTTCAAATGGCGCCCTAGGCGCTTGGCGCCCTCTTTCTGTGGCGCCCTTGGCGCTTAGCGCCCACTTTCTGAATGGCGTCATGGCGCCATTGACGCCTGGCGCCCTTTTTTCTGGCGTTTTTCCATCAGTAATTGTGTCCAAATCTTATGTTTTTGTATAGAAATCATAATTATGGACATAATATTTGGATATTGATTTGGATACGAGACAATAAGATTTGCATACGCATAACACTTTACACGGTCTTTTACATGACAATTTACACGGTCTCTACATGACACTTTACACTATATTTCCATGACAATGTACATGGTATTATACATGACATCTGATAATTAATAGGGTCTTTTGACTGAATGCTATATTGAGCTGGATGCTATTGTGGGTTCGTCTGCGCACGAATAGGAAGACTTTAACTTGATCAAGTTGTGTGACACGTTGGCTGGCGCGTTTTAGGTGTCTAAATCCAATTCCCTCCCATTGGACACCCCTGATTGTGAACTGTGGTCGCAGGCACCGGTGTACTTGCTGGCGACGCGACGCAAACTTGGACGGCACGCCGGCCGAGGTGGTCCCCGGCTTCGGCATACTGTGCCCAGCATTCGTTTTTGCCGCAATCGACAAAACTACTGGGTTTGTTCTTTTTGTCTGGATTAAATTCAGAATCTGGATCGAATAGCATTACTATCCTCGAGATCGGACAAAAGCTACAAATTATTAATATGATTTTGAGCAAGGTAAAGCTTTGGATAATTCTTCACGTCTAAATAATTTGTAATTTTATCAGTTTTGGAGACTTTATAAGGTGTGTGATAGGTTACCTCCAGGGGTCTCGAATGGGGGGGGGGTACCCCCCCCCCCCAAACCGCCCAGCTATCTATCTATCCCGGAGGCCGCTCAGCTATCTATTTATCCCGGAGGGAAAATTTTGGGCTACTACCCCCTAAACCCCCCCCCCCAATCGCCCAGCTATGTACCTATCTGGAGCTATTTTTGAGAAAATATACCCCAATTCTCACTTAAAATCGCTATTTTTCATACCTTTTTTATAGATTGTCACTTCCAAAATGATAGTTCTGGTTCCTATTTGCCTATTTTCAGCTATTTTTAGTACTATATGCTCTTGTATACTCATTTTTCTCCCTTTTCGTCCTTCTATGCCCCGAAAAAGCGTATATATCGAACCACCACAACCCCCCCCCCCAAACCCCCCCCCACCCCCCCCCAGAAAATTTTTCAGCTATCTATCCCTCCGGAGGAGCGATTTGCTATCTATCCAACCACTCAGAGGGTCAGATCCAAGATACCCCTGGTTACCTCTAGGGTTTCAAAGATACTGGCTTTTTGATACCGATACTGACATAAAAATTTTCAATACCTACACAAGATTACAAAACCGAGGCTCCCGTTTTTTCAATCGTGACATCAAGTAAATATTCCCTTTTTCGATAGATACCAACATTTTAATTTTTCGATACCGGTACAAGGTATCCGGATAACGATACCGATACCGCAAAGTATTGACATTTTGCCGATACCGATACCGCGGTATCCATTTACACCTAGTTTCCTCCACTCATTAACTAGTATTCCGAATTGTATGTACATTATCACGTGCAGCACAGTGCAAGTTACCTACTGCACCGACCACTTCGGCCACAAGCAGCTGGACATCGACAAGCACAGACGCTCGGCTAGAATCGATGAGAATGTGTTCGACTTCATGGCTGATTTTTTGGAAAAAATGCCCGATGCAACTGATGAACAGATTATGCAGGCTGTCCGAGGAATGTTTGCATTGTATAGTAACTAACATTGAGAAATTGATGATTTTGAGAGAATATAATTAAATATAATTTAGAAAACCTCTCAAAAAAGAAATATAAATAATCAAATCTCTCAGGAAAACGTTGAAAGATAAGAAGAATTTTTTCTGATATTTTTAATCATCTTGGAACATGTCTCAAAAATAAAATTAAAATAAATCTGTCTGAAAAATACTGGCAAATAAACAAATCTAAATTTTTTTATATTTTTGTGTTTTATGATATTTCTGAATATAAATCTCCCACATATTTTTCAATGCTAATCTTTACATTCTTTAAGTATTATATATTTATGGTAGATTTTGTCGTTCAGGCGCAAAGGACGTGCTCGGTGACATTGTGCTCGAGTACTCCGAGGCGTCATTTGCGAACACTATCAAAAAGCGTCTAAGAGACCCTGACAGCATATCTCACAGGGTTCGGAAGGAGAAGATGGCAGTAAAAAAGGTTGGGGTCCGGCTTTTATTGCAGCTTAATTGTTACGTCATATGACTACGGCCTCTTCTATTTGTGTTTGGGTGGTTTTTCTACAGGCGCTATTTATTTCTATGGTACATATATTTACATTTTTGTCACTGTATGCTTATTTAGAGAAAATTGCAACCGTACTTAACATTCTGAGGTAAAAAGTGACATGAAATATCCGATATCAGTCGACATTGTTTTAAAATCAACGTCCTTTTCGATAGAGCTCTTTTTCATATCCGGTAGGATATATCATCCAAAACAGGTTTTATTCACCCACCACATCCCGTTCACCTGGTGCTTTTGTGCTTCAGGCTCGCGAGCAGACATCGGCATTGATTCAACCTGCCGCACCGGACGAAACGGCGGAGCAGAGCACGTCGCAGTCAAAGAAGCGCCGTGTTTCCGCCGACGCCCATTGCCCGCCTGGGTTCGCACCATACACGCCCAGTCACATGTGAGCAGTTTTTATTTTCAGTTGTCAAGAGAAACTGACCTAGTCGTGTTAACCCGCCAAACCCGCCAGTCATGTATTTCTACCCGCTAGTCATGTATAGGGGGTGTACATGAGGGCGGGGGAATTAGCGGTTGGTGTACATGAACATGGAAAGGGGGATTAGCGAGAGTGGGTTGTCATGTGACCAGCAAAGTTGTACAAATACCATTTTTGGAAAACATAAGATTTGCATTGGCATTATTGTGTTTTTAGAACTTTTTCTGTAATATTGAACTTTAGTGTTTTTAGAACTTTTTCTGCGACAAACCTTGAATATGATAACTTTGTCCAAAATCCTGATCTCAAAAGTTCAAAAAACCAATCTTGATGTGGATCATCTGGTTTGTATTTACATTTTTGAAAACACCAATATTTTAACAAATCTGCTGGTCACATGACCACCCACTCTCACTAATCCCCTGCCTGCTGGTCATGTACACCCACAGCTAATCCGCCACCCACTGGTCATGTGCCCCCCCTATACATGACTGGCGGGTCTACATGATTAACGTGTTTACATGACTACATGGTCATTGCATGATATTACGTTGTTCATTCACTTTTCTCACATTGGAATAATAAATCTTGCAAACCGAAATTTCGTCAAAACTGAACCAAAAAGTGGCAACTTCAGCCTGCCTAGTCCGCATGTACAATAAGTCTCTTATTACAGGCGCATCATCCGGCAGCTGGCGGCGCGGCGCGGCGAGCCGGTCTTGCCCGCACCCATGGCCCTCGAATTGGGCACCGAGCCTGGAAAATTTCTGCGCATGATCGCACAGCCACCGGCGATGGCGACAGCCGCGCCCGCTGGCGATTCGGAGTACGAGATGTACGGGTGCTACGCGTGCGGGCGGCACGCGGTGCGGCTGCACAAGTACACGGGGCGGGTGTTCTACAGCGCAGTCAACTGGCAGCGGGACAAGTGCACCAGGTCGCTGGGCGGCGTCCACCCCAGCTACTCGCTGCAGCAGCTCGCCTGGCTCGAGCTGGAGCTGGCCGCCAGACGCGCGCTCGCACACAGCGCGCACATGCAGCCCCAAGTCGCCGCCGCCCACGCAAGACAGCTCGCTGACCACACCATGCATTCGGTGGCCAACCGGCTGCAGTTGCCGCCCGCCGACATGAACGAGCTGCTGCACAGATTGCACACGCTCGCCGATGATGAATTGCTGCAGTGGCGCGACGAGGAATACTCGCAACCGAATATAACTTTCAATAGTCCTGCCGCATTTGTGTACCCATGAGTTATTCACCATTTGTATACTTATGAATTATTCACCGTATACCGTGTACGAATGAATTGTTCGCACTTTATTTACATTTGTACAGTTTTTTGGTGAATTTTTGGCTTTTTAGTGCAGCAGCCATTGGTGATTTGGTCTGACGACACCAGCATTGGCGGCCCACACACTAGTTGACAACGTGTGTCAACTGGTCTCTGTCAACTCTGATTTCGGCTTCACGTGTCGCAGAGCGATCTGCCACTGCCAGTGCATTTGCTGTAATATTTATTTTTCAACTATGTCGCATGTGCATTTGGAGATCGCTATACGACACGTGAAGCCAAAATCTTAGTTGACACAGACCAGTTGACACATAAGTGTCAACTAGTGTGCGGGCCCCCATTGACACAGCGGTTTGTTGTGTGTGTAAATATTTTACCTGTGCGCTTTTCTGAAAATTGTGCAGCAGTGAATTTCTTCAGACAGTAAATGCAATTTTTCCACTGAAAAAAAATGTTGTAGTTGTTTACCTCTGATAGCAGTAAGCACTCCATAGGCTGAGCTTTCTGCATACTTTACATTTGCTTTTACTTTTTACTTTACATATTCACAACATTTTCATTTATTACTGTTTTTTAAATAATGGAGCACAATCCAAAACGTAAAATTGTCAAGCACGTAAATATTAAGTAAAAATAATCATTTGTTTGTGGCACAGCGCTCTTTAAGATGAGGTCGGTCTTTTTGTCGCTGTAACCGAGTTTAGTCATGTGCAGAAACAGCTGGTTCAAACATACTCGAATGAGTCCCATATTTTTCCGATAATTCTGCCACTTGTTTTCTGGTGAATTAATGTCTACCGATTATCCTTCGAGTTGCCAGGTCATAAGTTTCCAAGCCAACAAATATTTTACGTGTGCACATCGCCGCATGCGAGGTGAAAAGCCGCACCCTTGCATCCTCCCTTGAATCGGGCGCCGGCGGTGCCGCCGTGCTATTCACAGCGCACTGCACTTCACCCGTTTGCTTCGCGTCGGGCCGCAACCTGCTCATTGAGCGAGTCGATCTTTTTGTGTACACAACGGCCGGGGGTGACGTGAACAGTTGTTAAAACGTATTTATTTTTACTCGATAAGTACGTATGGGTACTCGAGTACAGAGTGAATAAATACGTTTACGTTTCCTCTGAAAACAAGTTTCTGGACTCGCTACAGTACCCGAGTACAGAAAACGTATTTCAGATAGTCTTTTATATCGATTTTTGGAGGCATAAGGAAAAAAGGATGCTAAAAATATGCTAAAAATAGGGGAAATTTGCTTCAAATCAGGGGCGTATCCAGGATTTTTGAGCGGGGGGGCTGCTTGTTTACGGGGGTCGGCGAACGGGGGGGGGGGCTCAGCCCCCCCCCTAAAATTTAGGGACTAGGGACGGAAAGGCGTTTTGGCGCTAGCGCCATACAAAGGCGCCACGCCATGGCGCTAATGGCGTTGGCGCCAGCGCCAGGAACCGCTTAATATGTATGTAAATATGCATACATATACAGCGAAATTCGCAAAATTGTGTTCATTTCCAGAGATTTTGGTTTACAGGGGCCGATCCGCTGAAAAAACAATGCATGGGTAAGGAATTGCGCGCTTGCGCGCAAAAATTTTAAGCAACATCGAAAAATATGCAGGAAAAGTTGCATTTTCCGGTAACTTTTTAGGTCTCACCCCGGGAAGGGGGGGGCTGCAGCCCCCCCCCCGCCCCCCCCTGGATACGTCCTTGCTTCAAATACGCAAAAAGTTACGAAAATTAGTAATTTCCAGTGAAAATTGAGATGACATTTCTCAAGAATACTCACAATTTCGTTTTTCAAGGGAAAAAGTACGTTTATTCACATTGACTCACGAGTAAAAGTCAAAAATTTAACTTTACGTTTTCTGTACTCAGGGGGTTAGTAAAAAATAAATACTTTATGTTTACGTATACTTGAAAAAAGTTAGGTACTTTGAACAACTCTGGTGACGTGTGGCGTGTTTGTGTGCGTACTGCGAGGAGTGCGTGCGTCGTGCGGCGCGGCCGCGTGCAGCCGCCGCGGCCGCGCAGAAGTTTGGCCGGTGTTGTAAAACAGGTCTCTTAGTATTTCTGCGGGATGTTCTGAAACGCGCCACTGTGTAGTTCTGTGTGGCCGGGCCCTACCTGTTCGATGGGCCGTTAAGTATCGATCTTTGCCCGCGTACTCCGGCCGCCCGCGCGAGATCTCGCATCCGCGTACTTCATTAGGGCAGCACCGGGGCGCCGCGACTGCGTGCACATGATGACCTGAATTTACAGTCGTCCACTGTGATGCAGTTAGGTGTTTTGCAGTCGACGCGCGTTGCCTTCTGTGCGTGTCTTCAGAAGTTGGTTCGCTCCTTTTTGATGGAAGTGAGGTTACTGGCTCGCGATTTAGCCCTGCGCCGCATTTTTGTTGAATCGGTGCCATTAAAACTCATATTCCACAATTCAAAAACTTGTTTTGGTGCGGGCATTGTGCACCGGGCTCGCACCTGCGTCTGTAGACTGCACATTTCAAAGACACTGTTTGCTTTTGTTATTTGCGTGGGTATTTGATCGGCTGGTTTTTTTCAAAAGTCCCCATGCATGCTGAAGTAATGGGCCTTGTCAATCAACTCGCGAATACCTATTGAAGGTGCTTGGCGAAAACATGCCTTCAAACAAATTTATGGCGCGTCCGCATGCGCCGCCTGCATTGGCACACCGGCAAACGCGACTTAACTCGCGGCGCCGGCGCGCCTACGCGGCACTTTGTCGCGGCGGCACTTGAACAGTCCGGCAAAAAAAGCCTCAGTCACGTCACTAGAAGCGTTTTTCGGAAGCCATTTGAGTCGGTCGCAGTCTGAAGAGTCGTTCGCACATGATATCATTGCATGCATAACGTAATGAGCGGCGCCGCGGCACTGGATGCCCTTGGGCGGCGCGCGCAGCGACGCGTCGCCCGCTCGCACTTAGTGCAACAGTCGACGTGTCTCCAGTCGCATGTCGCAGTGCTGCTGTCGCATGCGCGTCATTGTGCCGGATTTCGTTGGGCGCTGCAATGTAAACACATATTTCACTCGCCTAATTTTCTTGATTTCGCAGAGTTGTTAAACTGTAATTTCAGTTTCGATAGTTGCAACCTTTCATCAGATGAGATAGGTAGCTATGCTATTGATGGTGGGGTTGAGGAATTTGGTGGACCGGCGTGTGGTGTTGCACGGCATGTGCAGTGCTAGTCGTATTTATTCATTGTATTTTTTACTGTGTTTCTTTGTCGTTTCCTTCTCGTGAAGTCCGCTCTTTGTCAGGGGGGTATTCAAGCGGGGATTTTTCATGTCATCGAGGCTAGTGATGTAAGAGCCCAGCGCTAGCGCTTTTGGCGCTTGGCGCTATCTTGCTGTGGCGCCATGCCCATGAAAAGCGGGAGAATGCCCTTTTACTTTTGTGGTCTATTTACCCTGCTAATTAATTTACCTTGTGGGCTTGTCCATTCACTTTAAGTATCAATGTACTTTACAGGCATAAGATTCACCCTACACAACAAACATTCACCCACAATGAGGGTATGTGTTTACCCTAACACAAAGTATGCACGCCTGTTCGTGTTAAACCTGGGGTTTGGATTTACCATTCACCATACATAGAGATCAATACCATCAAGTTTTTAATCCTCATAACGCAGGTTATCGACTGTACTAACATATGCATATCACTCTTTTGTTTGCTCAAATCTTTGCACCTGATTTAATAAATGATTTTTGTCTGCATGCTGATTTTGTTATGTAAGTATGTAGAATGCAATGGTAATCACTGTTTTTTTCTGTTTTGTGTCCCCAATTTATCTGCACCATGACAGTTGAAATATTGTTCTTGTGAAATGACAAATTTCGGTAACCTTGAAGAATGGGCAAGTGGGCTCACAGGTGCAGGTTAGTGTGGATATTTGCACTCATCTGCACACACCAAAATGCACCAAACAGATATAGGCAGGGGTCTCCTAGGGGGGGGGGCTGCCCCCCCCAAATCCGCCAGCTATCTATTTATCCCAGAGGCCGCTCAGCTATCTATCTATCCCGAGGCAAAATTTTTGGCTACTACCCCCAAAGACCCCCCCCCCCCAATCGCTCAGCTATCTATCTATCTAGAGTGGTTTTTGAGAAATTTTCCCCCAATTTTCACTCAAAATCACTAATTTTCGCACCTTTTTATAGTTTTTCACCTTCAAAATCGTGCTCTCCAGCTATATGCCTGTTGTTAGCCATTTTAAACCTACTTTTAGCCACTTTTAACCAATTACTAGCGATTTTTTCCCCTTTCGGCCTTCTATGCACTGAAAAAGCCTATATATTTTGCCCCCGCGAGCCCCCCCCCCCAAGCCCCCCCCCAGAAAATTTTTTCAGCTATCTATCCCTCGGGAGGAGCGATTTGCTATCTATCCAGCCCCCGCGAGGGCCAAAATCTTGGAGACCCCTGGACATAGGTACTTATGAATCATGCCTTTGAGTTCACAGCCCTATACTTTACATGGGGGTAAATCCACTCATGTAATGGTAAATTTTTGCCACTTGAAGCTTAACTCCAGGTAAATGCATAGCCTGCCAAGGTAAATTGACAACACATATGGTAAATATTTGTTTTGTTAAATGGGCAGGGGATTAAGGTAAATACCTTCAAATGGTAAATGAGCGACAGGGTAAAAACACAGGGTCTCTGAAAAGCGCCTTGGGGCTCTTGGCGCTATTTTTGCCCGGCGCCAGAAAAAAAATCCTGGCGCTAGCGCCAAAGCAAAAAGCGCCATGGCACTTGGCGCCATTGGCGCATGGCGCTGGGGTCAGAAAGAGCGCCATGGCGCTTTTGGCGCTTGGCGCCAGAGCCTGGCGCTTTTTACATCACTAATAGAGGCATTTGGGAAGAATAGGGAATTAAAGAGTATGGTACTGATGGGTATTTTTTTGAAAATACAGTTACTTGGTATTGCAATGGTCGAAAAATGTGTGTTCACCTAGGTATATAATTTACATCTCTATCTACCGCGGCCGGAATCGGTAACTTGAGTCACTCTTTCCCCATTTGGAGTTTTGTTTATGGCACGTGATTCCTTTTGACGGCGCGGAGGCTTATCTGCGATCGGATCTTGTTAAGATCTTAAACTATTGATCGATCGGCGCGTCTGATGAGTTGCCCAAATAACACATTGTGATTTTTCCTGCACCTGACTGTGATTTTTCATCTATAAGCTATTTAACTTTCTTTTTCACCATGTTTACATACCCATCTCGATACAATGTAGTGTCACTTCGAATTGAGACACTCGACCATTTTGTGGGGGTTAACGAATATTCCATCTGTATTTATAATATGAACAGTTTCCTCTGATTTCGCAGTTAACTGTAGGTCGTCGTTGACACGCGGCGGGAGCTCTGAACTCTTTCAGATGCACTTTTACCCATCACAACTTTTAATTTTCCACCGATTTCACACGCCACTTTGACAAAGTGTATAAAAGTCGAATTGAAGTCGCACATGCCGAAGATGTACCTAGGTATTTTATACACATTTTTCGTTAATAAAGTTAGAGTTGTGAATTACATTGAGAATTAGTGCATATGAAAGTATTGGGTATTGCGTTCCGATTGAAATTTGGATGTGAGAGTAGGTATTTAACAAAAATTTATTTTAGTCATGTGCCAAGTTTGCGTTGAAACCCTCATCCGTGGGGTGTATTCCAAATGAACAGTTAACTGATTATTTTCTTGGTTTAGAAAAATATTCTAGGTAGGTATATCTTTACCATAAATAAATAGATAGGTATTTCTCTTTCACTATTGTTTTGCACATAAATTTTGGTCAAAATTTCGATTCTCAGGGTGACTACACCGGCTTATTCAAGTGTGCTGGTTAGGTTATGCGAAAAAAAAACAAGTGATCGATCGTTGTTATTTTACCGATTCGAGCGTAATTTCGATACAATGAATTTGGCTACCCAAGCGAAATGCCGGCTAATTTTTTTTGTCACATGTGTAAATCTTCGCCTGCAATAAAAAGATTTTAAAACTTGAAAAATACTTTTCTTTCAACTGTGCTTCGATGCACTACGGTCGCATGTTACCGCACTGCCGCGTGCGTTTTTATGTATTTATTTTACATGAAATCACTGAAGGCAATGACCGTTGCCCTTGTGCCCGTGTATTCATTCAAGTGTATTTATGCATTTTTGCTCTTTTGCTGTCGCATGGCCTTTACGCCATTCCATCGCTGATAGTAAAATTTTACCTGCGGTGATTTTATCGTATCTCTTTTATGTTAGCGAGTTTTTTTCGTGTGTTCAATACGCACATGAAAATAGAACCATTTTGGGCAATTCATGCATCGATGTTGAGGCACTTATGTGCGTGTACCGTATAACTTCGAATAACCACCCCTTAAACATTACCCCAACATTTTATATACCACTTGAACAACTCCATAGTGTCGGCGAATTGAGCTAAGCTATAAAATGCGTAGAAGCTAAGCCCAGTCATCATCGAGTCATCAACTACCTACCTTATTTCTTCTAATAGATTTACCGTGTTTCCTCGAAATAGCCCAGGGGGGTATTTTTTTAGAATGCAAACTTTGAGGGGGGGGTTAATCGAGGGAGGGGGTATTTCGAGGAGGTTTCTTATGTCGCCAGCATTTTTTGAACTGCCTGTACTTTTTCGATGTTTGTAACGTACAGAAAAACGTGACATAGACAAAACTTCATAATAATGTACCTACCGTATTACCTCGAAATACCCCCATGGGGGTTTATTTTTTCACCAGCAAAATTTGAGGGGGGTTAATTCGAGGGGGTTTATTATTTCGTCAGAAATTTTCGTAAGGATCGTAAATAGTAAATAGTAGGCATTTGCATACCCAAAACAGGTAATAAATGTGTCCAAACAGCATATATTTGGACATAAAAACGTAGATAGCTACACAAACTGTTCTATTTGTAAATAAGCAGTAATAAATACATCATGTACATTGCATACATAACGTATTTATTACGTACATGACGTAGATCATTCCGAAGGGGGGTATTTCGAGGGGGGTTTATTATTTCCCCAGCCCATTTTGAGGGGGGGGGGGGGTTAATTCGAGGTAGTACGGTATATGCGGCTATAGACTTATTTACATAATAGATGATGATAAAGCCCTGCCCTAAAGTAACTCAGTCATTGTTTTAACGTGTGTTCTGCATTATACAGATCACAAACTGACAAAGTTCTTGTCAATTGGGTAACATTCTCTTTACACTCATTTTGAGTGGGGGTATTTCGAATAAATGCGGTATATTGTTCTATGAATTCTTTCGCTGGCATTCATAAATGGTCGATCTTGATGATTTTATGAACCTCTGCCCTCGAAAAAACCCCTCTAAGTGAAAAATCTACCCGAAAAAGCTCCCTGGGGGTGATTCGAAGTAATACGGTAAATAAATAACCGGTGACGCCTTGTCTATTAAACGCCGGGCGTTATGGATTTTACATTGTTGCCAATTGTGCGGGCTAGTGAATGAGATTACACCTGTCCAAAAAATCGCCGTGCGCATTTGAAGGGTGTGCTTCTAAAAGTACCGATCTACAAATTTTTCAAATTTGAGTTAGGACCATTTTTGGGGTCCCCATAAAAATGCGCTTCAAAAATATATATAATATGTGGGGGGTGCGAAATTCAATTTTGAGATATGGGGGGTCGAAAAAAGCAAAAAAATCGCAAAATACAGTTTTTGAAATTTTAAAAGTACCGATCTACAAGCTTTTTCAGCTTTTGTGTCTTTAAAAGTACCGATCTACACACTTTTTTCAAAATTGTTCTTTTTAATGTACCGATCTGCACATTATTTTTTGTGCTTCTAAAAGTACCGATGTCAGATCGGTGTCCGGTTGCGCAAAAACTCATTTTGTGCTTTTTTATTATGGGTAAAAGTACCGATCTACAGCTTTCTGATTTTGTGCTTTAAAAAATACCGATCTACATGTTATTACCAACTTGTTCCTTTAAAATTTACTGTACTACAAAAATACAATTCACTAAATTTTATATAGCTAGTGTTATGTGTATAATCAATGATTATACCCATGCATGTGGATACCCAACAATGTGGCCGAAATACCCATACCCAAAATTCCCATACCCAATACCCATGTATGGGTATTGCATACTCCAAACTTTCAATCGCGATTATCTCAAAATCGATTTTTTGTAGATCGGTACTTTTAGAAGCACACCCTTCATTTGAACAGTAGCACGCATTTCCCTTGGTGGTGACAGATTTTCCAAATGCGCAGGTGCGCGCCGCCGCTCTCAGTTTGTATTTTTACGTGTATCGTGTTCTCACCTGTCATTTTGAATAAAAAATGTTAGTCTGCGGCCGTGGGATGGGATAATTTTTGCCATTTATTAGGTGCCCGTTGAAGGCGGCCGTTAGATGAGAGTTGTCGCAATCTTTGCACAATCGTTTTGTCGTCGACCAATTTTCTGCCGCGCGTTCCATTTCCGAGTTGGGCAAGTCAATTTTTTTCGCCGCCCACCAAAAAAGTTGACCTTTTCGCAGTCGTGTTTCCTCTTGATGTATATTTCACACGATTTTTGCGTACGAACAGTTCTAACTTTTCGCACAAGTCACAACCGAAAACTGGACTGTATACAAAGATATTGAATTTATTGTAGACACGTTTTAAGAAGTAAGTGTTCGCTTCCATTACTTTTTCAACCACTGGCAAAGAACTCTGACGCCAGCAAAATGTATTATTTTACTCCCGAGAAAGAGTGCACAAACAAGGCGGTGCTGGCGTTCGCCAGTTGATCAAGTTTTTATACTCTTTAGTGATGGGAAACGAGCCATGAATTCTGGCGCCAGCGCCAAATGTCCAGTTCCATGGATTTACCTTTTTCCAGACCCTGTAAAATGTATAATCTCATGCAAAATGTCAAAAGTCATGTAAAATGCCAAATATCATGCAGTGTCAAAGGTATGTAAAATAACGACACTTTGCCTTTTGGCACTTTGCATTTGATCGTTTGGCGCTGATGCCTGAACAAACTGCATCGCGTCTTCCCATTGCTAACGATTTCCAATCGACTTGCAAGTGAAATCCAGCTGGAAAGTTCGACTCGAAATCACAACAAAATGAGCAGCCAAGCAGATAACGCGATCAATTGTTATTTATGTATCTTGTACACACCGAATTAATGTCACTCCGAGTTGTGAGGTCAGAAATGCGCGCTTGTTTTTGGTGCTGGGGCGTTCTTTTGTTTCACACACCATCTAAATATTTATTTTGCTGTATATGAAAGGCCTTGATCTTCAGGATAAGTTTTTATTGTTGACCTGTACGATTCGCAGCTAAGGTTTTAAAAGGAAAAATCACAGGTATTTCATTCTGGCTGGACGGATAGCTATATTATAGCCGAGTTATATTGCGTTGAAGGAACTGTCTTGTCCCTTGAATTTTCCCGATGCACTGATTTTCCCGATTTTTGGATCAATGCCAACATCATTTTTATTTTTCAGGGACAAATGGGCCGGCGGGGAGTACGCAGAAATCTGCCGAGTGCCGGCTCGACACAATTCCATATCTCTAACCACTTATCATCACATTGCCGATTACCAGCAAACGATTCCAGCGACACTTCATTATCAGCAGTTACGCCCAGTCGGCGGCTGCTTAGCTCCGCTGCGAGAAATGTTCTACTTTTGGTTGTCGCCGTGCTTTTTGCGCCGGCTCACGCACTTAACCCGGATGGCGTTGTGACACGTTGGTGTGGGGGTTTATTGGTTTTTGCCGTGTTTTTTTGGATGTGTGCCAAATTTATGATAAATGAGTAAATAAATAGAGTAGATTGTGGTTTATGTGTTAACTCTGTTCTGTTCCTCTCTGTTAAGTGAAGCTACCCCCCAACCCCCCATTCGAGACACCTGAACCATTGTCTAGTAGGTGGGCGGTTCCCCCTAAACACTGCAGCTAGTTTTTCATCCTAGAGCCCGCTTAGCTATCTATCTATTCCTAGGCGCTATATCTTGGCTACTATCCATCTAACCCCCTGTGAGCTCCCCTTTCCGACCTGACAAATTGTGGAGTAAGTGGAGCAAATTTTGAGCGATTTTGTCCCAATTTTCGCAGAAAATCGCAGTGTTCGAAACTTCGACCTTTTTCCCATATTTTATTCAAACTTTTTTATTTATGTGCCTTATGACCTATTTTTGGCTATAATAAATGGCGCTCTGGGGTACAAATATACAAGACTCCCCCAAGCTCGACCCCAATTTTTTTATTTATTTCCATGCAATGTGTTGGATTCCTGATCCCTAGAATATTAAAATGCCTGTCTCCATTCTGATCCCCAGATGAACATTGCGGTATAATTTTCTTGGTAGTGTTATAACGACGTAGGCCTACTAAATAGTTATGCAAACCCGCTAGCCGTCATATAGACCCGCCAGTCATGTACTTTAGGTGGTATTAGCACATCACCTAAATAGGTCAGCAGCAGTGCGTTTACATGATTATTAGAGTACATAGCACAGGCTGCACTGCGTGTGCACTCACACTGTTATTGTCACTATTCTGATGACAGTGCTCAAAGAAAAATTTAAAAACTAAAAGGATTTATGAGTTTTTGTGCAGACACCGCGTAAACCCGCTGCTGCTGGCGTGCTAATCGCCCCAAAAATACATGACTGGCGGGTCTACATGACTAAGGGGTTTACATGACTAGAGGCACAGGGTCGTTATAACACTGTTTCAATTTTAAGGCTGTTGAACGTTTTAGCGTAAACTACTCATAAATATTTAGTGAGGTCTGCGTGGTGGTATAAGCTGTTCGTTCAAATATGAAATGCCAATAAAGCAAACTTACGTTCCTCCGTCGATTTTCAACCGCGATTGTTTATTTATTTTGTAGAAATATTTACGTATGTATCATAAATCCTTGAAAAAGCCCCACTCATCCCTGCACCCCCTTGGACAAATTCCCCACGTTGCCCGACCTTAGAGAAATCCCCCTCGAATACCCCCTCATTTGGTCGGCTGTAATGATGTAGCATGTACGGTAAATATTTATAAGAATAAAATCTTTAAAAGAAATCAGTGGTTTTCACTAATATCGTGTACAGTGCTTGAATTATCGAATTCCTATCTGGTTCTATACCATGAACGTAACGGTAAGTAAATACAGTAGGTAATCACAAATCCTGCTGAAAATTTTGACAAAAAAACTATCTACTCTGCTTGAAAAACTCCGCAGTCGAAAGGGTTTGACGAAATAATAACTCCCTGGGGCATAAATTTTGACATGTTAAGATATCAGGTGTTTTGAGTTTCGCCTAAAATTTTACCCCTCTAGCTCCACCCACTGCGGAACAGTGGAGGTTACAATTTCAATCATTTTGTACTGATGTACACAATGTGCTCTAGCCCAATGCTGCTTTAAGTTGTGACTTGTGATCATGAAACTTTGGCTAGTGTAAGCCACCAGTGTTGGCAATGTGCTGATAGTATTCAACACTTTCATCAACATCATTGCTATTAAGGTAAAATTTATATGCAGATCAGGGTGATGTGCAAGAAACGTGGGAACTGTGATGGATGTTTTTGGTGATCATGTGAGATCATTTTGTATTGCAGTGATTTTAATTTTGTTTTGAAGTGTGCAGTAAAGAAGATCGTGGAGGATCATGGAGGAAGTGGTAGTCAGGTGGCAGAGGTGCATTGACTCCAAGGGGGGGGGGGCTATTTTGAGAAGGGGAGACAGAATGGTGAATTTGGTAGTGAGAGTAGTGATAGGAATGACAATATGAACTTGCACATCACCCTGATCTGCATATTAATTTTACCTTAATAGCAATGATGTTGATGAAAGTGTTGAATACTATTTATCAGCACATTGCCAACACTGGTGGCTTACACTAGCCAAAGTTTCATGATCACAACTTAAAGCAGCATTGGGCTAGAGCACAATGTGTACATCAGTACAAAATGACCGATATTGTAACCACCACAGTTCCGCAGTGGGTGGAGCTAGAGGGTAAAATTTTAGGTGAAAACTCAAAACACCTGATATCTTAACCTGTCAAAATTTTATGACCGTAGCTTACTCCTAGCGCGAATGGAGAGCACTGCCCGGGGACTTTTCAGCCGGACTAAGTAGATATGTAATGTACATATTTATGTCACATGTCTTGATTGTGGCTTAGTGAAACGGTCGCTACAGCGCACAACCATTGCATTGCCATTTGCCACGGTCATCCCGAACATGATGGACTAATCCTTTTATAAGTTTTTATCTTTATTTTTAATTTTATTTTTTCAACTGCATTTTAAATGATACCTGTGGTTAGCGGTATACTTAAGATACAAATTTGACTGGTTTGTCGGGATCGGAATTCTTGGATGAGGCATTCTTTCCGGGGATTCGGAAGTTTGAAGTTTCCTGTTATTTTCATAGCCACGCATTTTTAGCTTGATCACATCAGTCATAAATTAATTTGGCTTTGACAAAAATCATCCATTCCCAAATTGTCACATTAATATTCGAATGACCTTTTATTCCATTGTCGACGACATAGATTGTGGACGACCGACTAAACATAAATATGACGCACTGGTTTACACCATGTGCAATTTGTGTCATTCGTTTCGATGATCAACACGTAAACACGGCCCGTTAACCTATTTATGTACTTGTACAGTACGTAAACTTGACTGGCCGCCGCCGCTGCACCACAATATTTATTTCGTCGATGCTTTCGACGCAGTTATTGGGGGCTCACACACTAGTTGACACATGCCTGTCAACTGCTCTGTGTCAACTCAGATTTCGGCTTCACGTGTCGCAGAGCGATCTCCAAGTGCACATGCGGCAATGTTGAAAAATAAATATTACGGCAAGTGCATTGGAAGATCGCTCTGCGACACGTGAAGACGAAATCTGAGTTGACACATACCAGTTGACACACCTTTGTCAACTAGTGTGTGGGCCATCATTCGCGTGTTTGCGCAGCGCCGCTGCGACACGCGCGCGAGCGGCACGGCGGCGGTAGCGCGGCAAAAAGCCACATACCGATCAGATCAAATATCGATTGCAGCTTTGTTTGCATGGTGCACTTTGCAAGTGATAGGTGGAACGCTTTGACCCGCCCCCCCCCCATCCGTTGTGGACAGAGAAAAGAAAACAATGCGTCTTTGTTTGTATTATGACGTCAAAGTAACCAAATCCAGGGTATTCCAGATTTTGAAGGGCGAACTATTCAAGTGGGGGGTTATTTTTTCGTCAAAATTTTCAAGCATGTTTCTATCATACTAAATACACATTATGTCCTGTTTCTATTGGTAATGCACATTCAATTCCATTGCACACCAGTGGCAGTGAGCTCCATTTGCATTCGATGGATCAAACCACACATAGCTCTTTTGCTTGGTTTGACTACATCGATTGTTTAAAAAAAGTGCATCATCTTCCTTCCGTCATTGGGGGGGGGGAATTATTTAAGTGGTCCTTGCAGGTTTAATTTTTCCTTGCACGTCTAACAGGGGGGAATTGGGTATTCGATGGATGGATCATTCAAGTGGGGGGAATTATTCGAGTAAATACGGTAAACATCTCGCGTCATCCACAACGTATTTAACCCCTCAAACTTCACCCCCCCTCTCAGCGCGGCCCGGCTCCGTAACGCTGGGCGTGCCCTCGTCCGACGGGGGGCAGTCGCGCCAGCCGCAGCGGCAGCAGGCGGGCGGCGGCTGCAGGCCGGACGAGTTCCAGTGCGCGCAGAGCGACAGGAAGTGCATACCGGCCACGTGGAAGTGCGACGGCGCCGCCGACTGCGCCAGGGGGGAGGACGAGCACAAGTGCCGTTGGTTTCATTGGGGGTGTGGCGGCTGTTTTTTTGGGGGGTTGGGGGTGCCCACTGCCTAGTGGATCAGATGACAAATGTTTGTATTGACCAAAGGGAGTTCCGCTTTAGGCAAAGTCAAATGGCAAATGGTAAAAGCAAAATAAAATGACAAATGGCATGTGAAAAGTTAAGATACATGCTATGTAAGAGAAACCCGTTGGGGGACTTTTACTTTAAATATTATGTTTTTGCGAGGATGAAAAAATCATGCAAAATTCATTACAAAACAGCTTCCTTTTGCATTCGTATTCGCTTTTGAATGTTTTGCATTCGTGTGAAACTGGAACTAAGCCCTGTGATATCTCAACGGTCAAGCCATAAATAGACAAGACATCCACGATTGGTTTTTGATAATCAACATGAAATATTTATCTTTTCAATTCGTTTTTGCGGGCATCATAACCTCACCCGTTCTTCGCAAAAGATTATCAAAATGTGTGATTCCCACAGCGAAACCATCGATCAAGCGTTTTGGAGAATTCTTTCCCATCAAGATGAACATGTCACATCACATCATTGCATTTTCTGTGTTGGTTGGTGCCAGCGTTGCCGACTTTTTCACTTGTTTTTTTCCCTCGCCGAAAATTTCTTCTCCCCGATAATTCAATGCCATTTTACAAATTGTAAAACAATAATTAAAGTGGTGGCAATATATCGATGTGATGATAAACATCTATAGGTGCCACTGAAATAAATACATATTTTTACGATGTTGGATACTTCTGCATATGTTAGATATTTTTTGTTTTCATTTGTAGTAGTTGATTGAATGGTGTGATTGGCGAAATGCTGATGATCTCACATTTTGAAATTGATTTACGAAGTTAAAAGAGAGTTGCCCGAAATTTTTGTGTGTAGATGAACTTTTTAATATTTATGTTAGCTGGTGTCACCAGTCGATTTTTCATTAAGCAAGTAAAAGTGCTAATGTTATAGCATAAAACCAAATAACGTCTCTGTGCGTAACTACTTGTGCACACAGTTGCTGCAAGGGTAAAAATTCATAAAGTTTTTGCTCAATTATCGGTATTCCACTAAAATCTCTAGCAGTTTACTTGTGCAGTGGCACGGTGGTCTGAAAAATTTCAGACAGGTATATTTCAAATTGATAACGATATTCTTGGGGGTTTTATACTGCGAATTTTTCGCACGGAATTCAGTTTTCTTCAGTCATGTGATGTTCGAGGTGTCCATCAACAGTCATTAAAATATTTATCGTATTGTAAATACGGGATAAGTATCGCGCGACAACATCGCAAAGTTTCAGATCGTTATCGTTCGCGTCGAAAACTATGGTATTTTCAGAAGCTGTTTTTCACCTTTTACAATTTTTCAGTGCATCGCCTAGTTGATTTCATAACGTAAGTACAACGGGAAGGAGCGGGGGCTTTTTATAGTTTGTCAACCTTATCTGGAGAATAATAAAAACAAACAATAAAAAGTGATCACTTTAAATTTCGGGACAGCAATTAACGAAAATTACGACACAATGTAAATAGAATACCTAAGTGGCACTCAAACCTCAAACGAATCACCAAAACGCAGCCCACCCCGGATGCAAGGAAAACGAGTGGCGCTGCGACAGCTACGCGTGGAACGGCACCAGCTGCGTGCCCGATTACAGGCGCTGCGACGGCATTTCAGACTGTT
Organism: Sphaerolaimus hirsutus; assembly: GCA_964036195.1. Classification (NCBI taxonomy): domain Eukaryota; kingdom Metazoa; phylum Nematoda; class Chromadorea; order Monhysterida; family Sphaerolaimidae; genus Sphaerolaimus; species Sphaerolaimus hirsutus. The sequence goes on from OZ038458.1 coordinate 16,572,288, forward strand.
CCGACGGCTCAGATGAGACCAGATGCCGTAAGTCGAGCTTTTTTCAGTCGATTCTGTTTATTTGTGAATCTGACGGCGGCAAAATACAATCAGCTATTCGAAATTGCTCACCGGACGTGGCGTTCAAGTGCGCCGACGGGCGGCAGTGTTTCCCGCTGAAGCAAAAATGCGACGGCTACTACGACTGCCGCGACGAGTCCGACGAGAAGGACTGCGGTTAGTGCCCATCACAATTGTGTAAACGCCAATAAATATAGCTAAGCTCATAAATGTCAAATAGTACCAATAACTTCATCAAACACTGTAGGGGGGTTGAATGTCAATTAAATATTTACCATTAGATTATTTACCATCTAGGTCAAAATAGACACAATGACACACCTCCCACCCCACGCTAACAATGTGTCCCCAAATTTTTAAAAAAATAAATCTCCAAAAAGTGCAAAATTGCTCGGTCAAATGATGGGAAAATAAATGAGTAGCACATTTTTTGGAAACTTCAAAAAACTTTTTTTTCATTATTGTTTAAAAAAAGTTAACTCGATCACCCCCCTGCGCGCAGGCGGTTCGCACGTGGCGTGCGCCCTGTCGCAGTTCCGCTGCGCCGACAACCGGACGTGCATCCAGCGCGCCTGGCTCTGCGACGGCTCCAACGACTGCAAGGAAACGCCTGATAAAGACGGCCGCGCCAGCGATGAGAAGGATTGCGGTGAGTGGTTTGGTGTTGCAATTTTTTTATATAAAGTATTTGACAAAATTGGATCCTGTTTTCTGTTTACATTGACTGGCGTTGGTGTATCCGGGCCGTGGTATTTACGCCCTGTGAATGTCTTTATTCTGAATTGTTGACTGTCATTTCCGCTAAGAATAATAAATAGAATAAGATAGTCAATAACGCTTGCTGACAGTATAACTTCATTTTTTTGCATCGAAATTACAGTTGGTCTGGGCAAATAAATTGTTTGTAAAATTTTTTTAACAAATTTTTGAAGAATTATGATATTGTGTTGCTTTGTGTTTTCACAGGTACATTGAGGAAAGCTACTGATACATTTTATCTTGTGCTTCCTTGACACAGTATACGACGAGTGCGCGCCCGACCAGTTTTCGTGCACAAACAAGAAGTGCGTACCTGCCAAGTCCAGGTGCGATTACTACGATGACTGCGGCGACGGAAGCGACGAGTCAAACTGCTGTGAGTTCGCGCTGCATTTATGTCATCAATCACATGCCTATAAAGGGCCCACACACTAGTTGACATGAACAAAATGTCAACTGAATGTCAACTAAGTAACATAAAAAAACTATTTAAAGCATCACACTTAACAGAAACAATGACAATTAACTGTCACGATATAAAATTAACTTAATTTTCAATAACAAAGGAATGTTGAAATCACATAAATATAATCAACGAAAATTGAATTGACACGAATTGTGATGTCAACTAGTGTGTGTAGACCCAAACCCACCCAACCACCCTCAAAACCCCCCAAACCTCGCAGCGACCTACTCGTGCCCGCCGAACATGTTCAAGTGCGGCAACCAGACGGGCCACTGCATCCCCGTGTCGCAGGTGTGCGACAAGACGTCGCACTGCCCCGGCGGCGAGGACGAATCGTCGACGACTTGCTCGCGCGTCTTGTGCAGCTCGCTCAACTGCGCCTACAAGTGTGAGCCGTCGCCGCACGGCGGCATGTGCGTCTGCCCGCCTGGGAAACAGCTCGACCCACTGGTGCAGAGGTTGTGCGTTGGTCGGTTTGGGTTTATGAGGTGATTTTGGCAACTTTTTTTGTCTTCAGAGGGTTGGGTGCCAGGTGCAGACCCTGTAAAATGTCAAATGTCATGCAAAGTGTCAAAAGTCATGTAAAATAGCCTGGAAAATGGCAGCTCGGTTGCCATTTCGCAGGGCATTTCACATGACTTTTGACACTTTGCATGACATTTTACAGGTTTTTCTGGAACTACCCCCGATACCAACTATGATTTCGTCAAACTTCATCCTATTTATTCAGACATCAACGAGTGCAGCATGTGGGGCTACTGCGACCAGCTGTGCAAGAACACCCTGGGCTCGTTCGAGTGCAGCTGCAGGGGCGACTGCTTCAAGCTGAGCATGCAGAATGACGGTAAACGAGGCTACTGCCTGTCGCCGAACCACGAGAATGCGCTCGTCTTTGTGGCTAAGAGGGATGCGGTCGGTTTTTGTGTCTAGCTTTTTCAATTTGCGTATATACTGAGTGGAGCGCATGCTCTGCGCAGAATCCCACCATGATTTAGTGAATAAAATCTTGTGATGTATTTCGTTATTAATTGTTCCATAATAAAAACGAAACATTATGAAAAAACTGTATAATTTATGGTAAATTATTCAGATGTGGTTATGGTAGGTTTCCATGCAAAGTGTGACGTCCGCCGAGTTATAGCCATGTGATCTATCTGAGTCGCTTTCGCCATACAGCTGTGGCGCATGAGCCCGCACCACATCGACTCCATATCGGGCAAGCCGACGCGCGTCGTCGACGACATGAAGTTCATCTACGGCGTGGACTACGACTACGCCGACCGCAAGCTGTTTTTCACGGAGCGCAGCGAGCACGCAGTTTACGTGGCCGGCATCGACGAGGCTGGCCAAGTGACCGATGTGAACAAGCTGCGCATATCCGGTCTGGTCAATCCCAGAAATATTGCGGTGGATTGGCTGTCGAATAAATTGTATATCGTGGAGACTGGAGCGAAAAGGTTTTTTTCAACGAATATTTTTGATTTTTGCGTTATTTTGCATTTGCATTAACGGATGTAATTGTTTGCAGAATCGAAATTGTCGACTGGGAAACGAGCATGCAAACCGTTGTTATAGCCGACAATTTGTCGCTTCCAATAGACGTCGCACTGGATCCTATTCGAGGGTTCGTCGTTTTTTCTACTCTTTCCTCCATGCAAAATTTTCCACGATCATTTTCACCCCACACAGGTTTATGTTCTTCACGGACGAGCACAAAATCGAGTCGGCCGCCATGGACGGCACCGGGCGCAAGATCCTGGTACAGACGCACTTGCACCAGGCTTCAGGCATTGCAGTTGACATCCCGGCGGCGCGAGTTTACTTCTGCGACCCGAAAGTTGACCGGATAGAGACGATCAATTACGACGGCACGGACAGAAGGACTGTCGCCTGGGGCAAACACAACGTGCCGCACGCGTTCGGGCTGGCGCTTTTTGATGACACTATTTTCTGGAATGATTGGGTCAAGTGAGTTTTAGGTTGAGGATATGGGGATGGGTGCGCTAGTGATTATCGTGGCATTGGGCCCAAACGCACTAGTTGACATCAAACTTCGTGTCAACTAGGTAAATTCTTCTTAATTTTGGTGAATTAGCTGATTTCAACTTTCCTTTGTGCTAGAGCATAGTGAATAAATATTGTATGGTGACACTTGATTTTCTTTGTTTCTGTTAACTTAAAAAATGTTTTGTATTGTAGAGTTGACACTCAGTTGACACGAATTTGCGATGTCAATTAATGTGTTTTGGCCCAACTTACAAGAAGTAGGCTAGCTGGCTGGTGTTTTTTGCTTCTCTTATATGTGAATCATTACTTGACATTCACCTCGCCCGCAGCATGGGCGTGATGAAAGTGGACAAGTTCGGCCCGCTCACCAACGAGTCCGGCTCAACCGACGTAGTGTGGAAGAACGCCACCACGGGCGTCTACCCCATGGGGCTGACCGTGTTCCACAAGTCCAAGCAGCTCGGCCCCGACGACGCCCAGTGCATCAACCTGCCCATTCGCAACCCGTGCGCCAACAACAACGCCGGCTGCGGCGACCTGTGCGTCATTACGCGCAATCCAAATGCGTACACAACTGCCGCTAGGTGCGCATGCGCCGCTGGCAAGCAGCTGTCTGAGGATGGTAGGACGTGCGAACGTGCGTTGAACAGTTTCGTGATAATTAATAGATACCGTATATCCTCGAATAAGACCCCTCTTGATTAAACCCCCTTGAATAACTCCCCCTGTTTGGGAGGTGGTGAAAAATAACTCCCCTATTGAATAACTCTCCCTCTGGATGAAAAAAGATGCAGCAAAATTTACACAAACAATTGATGAAGATCCAAAAGAATGTTAGGCTATGCAAACGCAGCGACAGCAGATACATAGCGTGTACGCAGTGTATACACACATTTTTGTTTTTGTTGAACCTTTACATTAATTGACAGAATGCATTCATACAATGAATCAAGTCCAATTTTTCTGAGGAAAAAATAACTCACCTGAGGTTTTATTCGAGGATATACGGTAAATACAACATCGTCAATGCTCATAATGACAATTCGATTTCAGCTTCAAACTTCTATCTGCTGTTCAGTTCAACCAAGCTCATCAGAGGAATCCATCCCTATGATGTTAGTGCACCTATTTTATCCATTTGTCACCACTCAAAATTGTGTCAACAGAGACGTCAACACGTCACAGAGGCCATTGTCCGAGGCAATAATGCCTATATCGCCGCCGAGTACCCGCCTAGCTGGATTGTATTACGACGTCGCGTGCGATGTGCAGAGAAATTGGGTTTTCTACACGGACGTTATGGACAACGTGATTTACAAAGTGAAGACCGATGGGAGTCAACGTGGACAGGTCGGGCCCATTTTGCCAACTTTCACTTATTTTGGACCATATACAAGGCTTTGTACCTATTATCAACCTACCTATTTTAGCTATTTCCCCCTTTCTGCCTTCTGTGCCTTGAAAATCTTATACATTGAACCCCCACAACCCCCCTTCACCCCCCCAAATAAAAGTATTTCACCTAAGGAGGAGAGCGATTTGCTATCCATCCAGCCCCGCTCAATCCAGTGTCAAAATCCCGGACATCTCTAGATTGGCCCCCACACGCTAGTTGACATCGAAACCAAATGTCAACTAATGCCGATCCCGATTCAAAGCTTGCTGACGAGCTGACGATTGACGTTCAAACACATGCTTTGAATTGGGAACGGAACCAGTTGACATTTGGTATCGATGTCAACTAGCGTGTGGGGGCCCATCTAGACACCATGTTGGGGCCAATGTCGCTCACTCTCAGGTGCTCGTGACGCACAACGACGGGCCGGTGTCGATCGCCTACGACTGGATCTCGCAAAATCTCTACGTGCTCGACAACATCTACAACAGCATCAGCGTGGTCAACGTGAACGACCCGGATAACCGGCGCGAGATCGTCACGAATCTGACAAACCCACTAGCGGTGGTCGTGCACCCGCTCAAGGGCTATCTGTTCTACTCGACTTCGGGCAGGCCGGCGCGCATCGTCCGCTGCACGGGCATGGGCACCGACTGCAAGACCATCCGCAGTACGGAGTTGTCCCGCCCCACTGCGCTCGTGGTTGATTTTAATGAGGTGCGTGTTTTGGGGCTGTTTTTCGTGCTGGGGAGTGTAGAAAAAAAGTTTTGTATTATGGCTTAAGATTATGGAACTAATTTAACCACATTCGTATAATAATCAATCGCTAATTTTACTTGATATTCTGGTGAAGAAATAACCACCCCCTTTGATAATTCGCCCCCTCGAATAACTCTTTAAGTCGAAAAAGTCCATCGATAAAAGAACTCCACCGGGGTTTTATTCGAGGATTTACGGTATCTATGTAGACAAGCGTGAAACGATTTTCTGCAGAACATGCTGTGCTGGGGCGACAGCCAGCTGCAGCTCATCGCATGCGGTGATTTCGATGGCAACAATGTGCGTCGCGTGTTCACAGATCCCCATCCAGTTCCCATCGCATTGGCAATCGTCGATGGTTGGTTTGGATACAACTTCAGGCAATTAAATAATAATCTGCTGAATCCTACCTCAAATCACACTCAAACTCTTACAGACCAACTTTACTTCATGCACACTCGGCCGTACGAAATCCGTCGCGTCGCGTCCAAGAAAGTGGGCGGGCGCGCCGAAAAAGTGCGCCGAGCGGGCGGGTCGGCTAGTTCCGGCGGCGGCAGTTTTTTCGGCATGAAAGCGTGCACGGCCGAGGCGCAGCCGCAGCTCAGACGGGAACAGAAGGAAAACTCGTGCGCCAAGGCGTGCACCGGCCCGCATGAAATTTGTGTGCATATACCGAAAGCCGCTTTGAGTGCATCTGCCGCCGCGGTTTGTTTACTGGTTTTGTTCATTAGCCTGCCTGTTGTGTATAGGGAGCCAGCACTTTTTTCAACCACTTTTTAAAATAAAAAAGTTACTTATTTTTTTAAAAAGCGCAAGGGTCCCATCACATTAAAAAAAGCGCAGGCCAAATTTTTTGTACGTATGCATGAAGACACACATCTGTTTCATCCACAGTTCACGCCCGAATGCCTGTGCGAATACGGCTACAAGAAGAACCCCACTCCTGGCGCGTCGCCGCGCTGCGTGCGGGACGGCAGCGAATCGTCCAAGCCGCTGTGCAACGCCGAGACGCACTTCCAGTGCGCCAACGGCCGGTGCATATCCAAGGACTGGAAATGCGACGGGGAAAATGACTGCCACGATAATTCAGATGAGGTTAATTGTTGATGTCAAATTTGAATAAGATGAGAACGTAGATATTGTAAATAAGATCGTATTTATGTACAGGAAGACGAGAACGGCATGCCGTGCCTCACGTTGCCCACGTGTCCGCCAAATAAAATCCAGTGTGAGAATAACAAACGCTGCATTCCTTCCGCGTATGCTTGCGATGGCGATAACGATTGCGGCGATTATTCAGGTCGGTGCCTCTTGTTGCTATCGTGAGAACTGCTTCCGCAACTGCTCAAAACGCAACAAGTTACGTATTCGTTCATGCATGTGTTACCTTGGGGTAGTCCCACACCCAGTAAAGTGCAAAGTGAAGTGTCAAATGTAAAATGTCAATAAAACGATTATCACATGACAATTGACAGATTTGTATGACATTTTTTCATCACATTTGACACTTGACTTTACACTTTTGACGCTACAAGGCATTGGCGCCTGGCTATGAGTTTTAAAGTTTTAAATAAATGTTGCACAGCCACGTGCACCACCCTTTAGCAATGAAGAAATCATTCATTTCAATTCAATAACAAATACCTGCTAACCACCATTGATTTATTCCAACTTTTCCACCCAGACGAGGACCTTAAGCACTGCCCTTCGGGGCAGCGGCCCACGTGCGAGCCGAACAAGATGCAGTGCGACAACGGCCGGTGCATCCCGCAGCAGTGGCGCTGCGACTCGGACAACGACTGCGGCGACGGCAGCGACGAGTCGTCGGCCGTGTGCACCAAGCGCCAGTGCGAGTCGAACCAGTTCCACTGCAGCAACGGCAGGTGCGTGGGAATGGTTAATAGAAGTTTTTTCACGACCTTTTTTAAAAAAAAGAGGTATTTAAAAAGACATTTAAAAAGCTGTTTTTCAAAGCTCCCAAATATGGCAGTGAGTCAATATATACAGGTATTTATATCAGACAACTGTCGCAGTACTTTGTGATGTTTAATATAGCATTAGAATGGCCACGGAGCCGTGGGATAGCATTTTAAGTCGGGATTTCAGTCTAAAAAATCCATTTTTATGTTGTCTCGTTACGTATATCGCCTTTTGTCGAACATTCATGACTTCCAAGTGAGGTTCAGCATGTAATAGTGCTCAAATTGCGCGCAAACAAAAATTGCAAAATACCTGCAAAACATCAGTAGGAAAAATTTCGGCTGATGTTTAAAAAAAAACGGTTTCGATCCTCTCTTCGGTTTCGGAAAAACGGTCTTAAAAAAGACATTTTTTAGAAAAGGACGCTCAAAAACCCACTGGCCACCCCTACAGGTGCGTGCCGGTGTACTGGGTGTGCGACGGCGACAACGACTGCTACGACGGCACCGACGAGGACCCGAACCGGTGCCCGGCCAAGACTTGCGAGGCAGCGCAGTTCAGCTGCCAGTCGGGTACAGAGTGCATTCCCCTGAATCGGCAGTGCGACGGCCACGAGGACTGCAAGGACGGCAGCGACGAGAAGCTGTGCACGCACGCGTACAACGGGCCGTGCGGAGCGGCCGATTCGTTCCGCTGCACGAAGAGCGGCGTGTGCATACCCAAGGATTGGGTCTGTGATGGACAGGTATGTTTTTGATTTGGGGCTGTGGTGTAATATACTCGGCGGACTTGATACTCTGCCCTCGCACTCATTTATGTCTCACGTTGGAAGCGTGCCAATGATGATAAAGCATGCGATTTTTGTATGAAGATGAAAAGAAAACTTATTGTTGTAAAAATTAACGTATAGTGTTATAACAGAGATGACTTTTTCAACTTTTTTATGAAAATCGCATGCGTAAAAAATCGTTGGCACGCTTCCAACGGGAACCACGCGTGCAGGGTATAAAGTGATTAGAGTATACTGTATTACATTCAATTGTAGACATACCTCCAATAAAAGGTACCCTCTAATTGGAGGTGCGGTTTTTATTGTTTTTCGTGACGAAAAAATACCACTTGTGTTTTGTTGAACCGCAACTACAAATATTCCAATTTTCGAATTTTTTATAATTCTACATTTTTACATTTTTTGAAGCAATAAAGGAATACTGCTTTTGTCTCGCGTTATTTTACACAACAAAATAATTTTGTTACGACTTTCGAATAACATCCCAAACTGCATTTCACCCCATCCAGGCGGACTGCTCGTCCGGCGAGGACGAGTCGGCCAACTGCAACAAAGAGGTCGACCAGTGTCCGGCGGACCATTTCCGCTGCGCCAACGACCATTGCATATTCAAAGCGTGGCTGTGCGACGGCGCCGACGACTGCGCCGACGGGTCGGACGAGAGCGCCGACCAGTGCGGCGTGGAGAAGACCGAAGTGCACACTTTTAGGCAGGCCATCAATAAGTGCCCGTATGGACACGGTCCGTGTCCGCAGTCCCTCACTGTGTGCATTCCGTGGGATCAGGTGTGTTTTGTGGGGTGTTGCAGTACCTACGGTGGTCTCCAAATCGGGGGAAATGTTTCTTCTGCGTTGATTTAGCTAAGTTTGATTTTTTCTGTTTTTCAAAGTCGAAGGATCTGGTCAAGGAAAGCGACACTGATGTAGACAACGATTGATTGGATATTACCTTTTCATACTTTTATGCCCACTTTCACATAATTTTAGAGCCATTGGGTTTTCCCTTCTCAACATTTTTCAATCTATTGCGATCATTTTCCATCTATCAGTTTTTCCCAATTCCATGCCTATTGTCGAACGCTCTCAACCATCCCTGAAAAGTTTTTCCAGCTACGATATTTACACTCGGGGAAATGGTGCTCCAATCATTGTCACAAATATGCATTTTTCCCGCAGTTCTGCGACGACTCTCCCAAATGCCCGAACGGGTCTGACGAGGGGGGCGCGTGCGCCCGCGGCGACCTGTGCGCCATAGCCGACTGCGCGTTCCGCTGCGCCATGACGCCGCGCGGCGCCCAGTGCACCTGCCCATTCGGCTTTGAACTCGCCGCCAACAGCACCACCCACTGCGACGGTATGTTGGAGTCTTATTATAGTGACAGATTTCTGCGCTGGAGTTTCGTTTATTTGGATCTTGGGAAGTAACAAAGTTTGGATGGTAATAACAAAAGAAAAGCGATTTTAACCACGCGGCGGCAATGAAGTATTGGTTGCATTCAGGATGAGTACATATTCAGAGTTTTGGGGTAAGAGGGTTTATTCATCAGTCACCCAAAATTCTGCATACGGTCATTTAGTCGTTGGTGATGAGTAGTTACAAAAGTAAATGAGTCATAGAATTACGAGAAACAATCTGGTAAATATTTACTTGCATAAAATGTGTGCATGTCACGATACACACATCCTGAATGCCACATTTCTACCCACGAGATGCTTTTAGTATTTATAAATTGTTGTGTAATTTGTCAAATTGTTTCTCGCTAATCGTAAGTGTATTTCAATATTTATTTACGTCATGTTGTGAGTATTTGATTCATTTATCGACATTCATTTGGCGGCATCCACGATTAGTCACACTTTGCATCATGCATCACACAGCTATCTTTAGTTTTGTCTAAATGTAGGGTGTCAGCGAGCAACAGCCCACATGGTCACCGCTTAGGTGCTGGGCAGGCTCTGAAATCGGCACATGTTGTGCATGGAGCACAGCTGCCTGCCGTTCATGTTCGGGTACTTGAACATGTTGCGCACGTCGTCGGACACCAGGTCGATGGTGTTCTCGCAGTCGGCCTTGAGCGTTTTCAGCATCCTGCCGCACATGGCCTCCTTCAGCGAGCGCTCCACGTCGTCGTCGCCCGCGTTGAACACCTGAATTATTTGGGAGTTGTCTCGTTTTTTTCGCAGTGTTTTTTATCTGCGGTATTTAATTTCTCCGGTTCAGGGACCTGATTTAATTCACCCGACAGTATTTAAAAAATATATTCTGGAAAGTGTACACATCGCGTTTCCAGTGTTCCCTTTAGCTACCAAACTGGTATGCAGAGCTTTATTGATCAGGACCAGGGTTGGCAAAATCTCAGAAAAAAATAAAAATAAAATAAAAATAAAATGGAAAATTTGAGAATAAAATAAAATAAAATAAAATGGAAAATTTCAAAATAAAAATAAAAATTGTATAAAAATTCGAATTTTTGTAAAAATTTTGTAAAATTGTATACAAATTCATCTTTTTGTAAAAATTGTATAAAAATTCATAATTTTTGTAAAAATTTTCTTTTCTTGCTTATGGTTCAACACATAGGCGGCGTAAGTGCTTGTACGCTTGTGAATGTCACAAGCGTGATTTTTGGTGTCACAAGCAGAAATTTCACTGTCACATTGTGACATTCACAAGCGTGTATTGTACAAATGTGAATGAAAGCTCAAAATCGCTACAATCGGTTCTATTTAGCCAATTTTCACCCTTATAATCACTATTTTCATCTATATACATGGTTATATACCTATTTTTAGCCAATTTTACTTATATTTACAGCGATTTCAAAATTTTTGGCTGACTGCCAACTTCACATAAGGGCTCAAGGTGTCACAAGGTGAACTTTTGGTTAATGTGAATGTTACAAGCGCAAATTGGGACCCTGCGCCGCCTATGGTTCAACATGTTTATCCATGGAGCTGGATCAGTACCAAGCCCTGTAAAGTGTCAAATGTCATATGAAATGTCATGCAAAGCATCAATCGTCAAGACAAATGTTAAGTAAAGTGTTAATTGTCATGGCAAATAAGAATTAAAGTGGCAATTGTCAAGCAAATTGTATTCAAATCATGTTTTGTATCCAAATCTTGTTGTTGGTTTTGTATCCAAATCTTATGTCAACATTTGGTCACAAAAAATAAGATCTGGATACAAAAACATAAGATTTGGATACAAAAACACAAGATTCGGATACACAATTGACACTGCATGACATTTATCATGACAATTGACACTTTGTTTGACATTTGAGATGTCAATTGACTCTACTTTACATTCATCATGACAATTGACACTTTGCATGACATTTTACAAATGTCCCTGCACACTCCAGTACTCCTTCTACTGAAAATGCAAACCATTATTATCAATAATTGTTACTTATTGCATGCAACTACCTACTGCATGTAAGTTCTGCAAAGTAATGGAAAGATTTGTCACCCGTTTTTCATGTTTAGGTCTAATTATTAAGTTTTTCTGGCCTTGCATGCAAGATTCTGATTTTTTGTAAAATTTCTGTACATTTTTGTAAAAATTTTGTAAAATGGTTCTATTTTATTATTTTATTATGATTTTGGAATAAAATAAAATAAAATAAAATGAAACAAGAATAAAATACAAATAAAATACATTTTTATACAATTTTTATACAATTTGTATACAAATGATTTTTATAAAACCAACCCTGATCAGGACATTGTGAATATACATGGTCGGGCTGAAAAGTCCCCGGGCAGTGCTCGCCATTCGCGCTAGGGGTAAGGTACGGTCATAAAATTTTAACACGTTAATATATCATCTGTTTTGAGTTTTCACGCAAAATTTCGCCCCTCTAGCTCCACCCACTGCGGAACTGTAAGGGTTACAATTTCGGTCATTTTGTACTGATGTACAAATGGTGCTCTAGCTCAACGCTGCTTTAAGTTGTGATCATGAAACTTTGGCTAGTGTAAGCCACCAGTGTTGGCAATGTGCCAGCACTAACCAACATTAGCTATGATATCATAAGCCTAGTCCATATTGCCATTACTGTCACTACTACCAAATTCATCATTCTGCCTCTACGGTTGGTCAATACAGGTTAATACAGGAGGCGTTTTTCATGCACACTGCTGTTGAACACAGGTAATGTGTCCACTACAGATTAGTAATGAAACACAAATGAAATTTAATTGACATAATTATTTACTGCACATTTCAAAACAACATTAAAATCATTGCAATACAACACGATCTCAGATGATCACCAAAAACATCCATCACAGTTCCCACGTTTCTTGCACATCACCCTGATTTGCATATTAATTTTACCTTAAAAGCAATGATGTTGATAAAAGTGTTGAATACTATCAGCACATTGCCAACACTGGTGACTTACACTAGCCAAAGTTTCATGATCACAACTTAAATCAGCGTTGAGCTAGAGCACCATTTGTACATCAGTGCAAAATGACCGAAATTGTAACCCCCACAGTTCCGCAGTGGGTGGGGCTAGAGGGGTGAAATTTTGGGTGAAAACTCACAACACCTGATATATTAACGTGTTAAAATTTTATAACCGTAGCTTACCCCTAGCGTACATGGCGAGCACTGCCCGGGGACTTTTCAGCCCGACCATGTACATATTTTAGCTAAATAAGTCCAAGAAATCTGGCTGCCCGAACAATGTCCCAGCGAATAAGTTTCGGATTAGGGCTCACCTGCTCCATGAACTGTTTGTTCAGCAATAGTTCGTAAGCTTCAGAGGTATCTTCCTTGAGCATGCGTTGAAGGCGGCTATCGATATCTCCTGGAAAGTTATAGGTAAATATATCCGTGTAATTAAATTCCGTCCACTGTTTTCCACTCACTGGCAGATTCCGAATCCCTGACTTGTGGATTTTCGAGGCTGTATTGGCGCCAATTGTCCAAGTGGTTGACGCACGTGTCGCACACCAGTTGCGCGCGTTCAATTTCACCTGGTGAAATGGCATAGCGCTAATGGATATCGATAATTGGGGATACTCACAAACATGGGTTTTGTAAATTTGGACCTCCGCGGGGGTTCATATAGAAAGCAAATCGCTCCTTCGGAGGGATAGGTAGCTGAAAAAAAAATTTTTTTGGGGTGGGTCGCGGGGGTTCAATATATAGGGTTTTCCGAGGTATAGAAGGAAGAAAAGGGAGAAAAATGGCTAAAAGTAGGTGAAAAATGGCTAAAAATGAGTATATAATAAGCACATATATAGCCAAAATAGGCGATAATGAACATGAACTAGCGATTTTGGAGGTGAAAAACTATAAAAAGGTACGAAAATTAGCGATTTTGAGCAAAAATTGGCGAATTTTTTTCAAAAATCGCTCCAGATAGATAGATAGCTGGACGATTGGGGGGGGGGTTTCAGGGGATGTAGCCAAAAAATTTGTTTCCGGGATAGGCCCTCCACACGCTAGTTGACGCCAAAATTAGCGTCAACTCAGAGTCAACTGGTCAAAAATTCAATTGACTCTGAGCCATTTACAATATGTATCCAAAAAAAAACCTTCTTTCATTCTACATCAATCGACTTCTCAATATTTCTTAATCAACACAGGTAAAAAATTAAAAATAGTTATACTTAAAACAGTTGACTCTGAGTTGACTCAATCGACTTCTAAAAAGTAGCGTCAACCACCGTGTGGAGCGCCATAGATAGATAGCTGAGCGGGTCTCCGGGATAGATAGATAGCTGGTGGATTTGGGACCCCCCCCCCCCCAACCCCCTCCCCCCCTACTAAACCCCTGCTCACAAACCCTGTAAAATGTAAAATGTCATGCAAAGTGCCAAAAGTCATGTAATCGTTTGCCATTCTACAGGGCATTTTACATGACTTTTATTATTTTACAGGGGTTTACAGTGTGGCACTGTTTTTACTGTGTTGACAAACTCACTCATATCATTCAGACGCAGTACATGTTCAGATCGACAGATCTGTCTGCAAGCCTTTTCCTTTGTCACAGAGTCCGTCCTGCGGCTGTTGGGGTTAGGTACAATGTGGTGTAGGCACCAAATTTATGTCAAGGATTAAAAAGCCACCAATTACGTAGTGTCAGGGTTCTACAAGATCAGGATAGTATTCATATTCATATTGTTGTAGCAAATCCCTAATTCGTAGAAAACTTTGAGATGTGTGCCCCTTTCATCGTGTTCACGGAAATTCAAACATGACTAAACTGATTTAAAATGGAAAAAATGACTCAAAATGGGTCACATGGATGCATGGTGGTCAACGGGTGAACTGCAAAATGTCATGCAAAGTGTCAAAAGTTATGTAAAAGTGGCCTGTAAAATGTAAAAAAAACCCAAACAGTTTACTGGCTGTTTGACATTTTACCAGGAATTTTACATTACTTCTGACACTTTACATGTCATTTTACATTTTACAGGGTCTTGGAGTGGCACCAGTAGCGAGTGTTGTGTCGATGTTTCAAGTTTTGCAAATTTATTGAGGTCACGCATTTTCAATATTTTTGACACATAAATACATACATTGTTTCTACATAAACTTTGTTAATTATTATTCATAAGATAGATAGGTAGTTGATTGATCTGTGGGTATTACTGTAAAGTAGCTCAAGCTTTCGCCTCGTCATACTTGTAGCCTGAGACTGAGTAGGTAAATATCTATCCCCATCCACGAGTGGCTCCCGATTAGTGTGGAAAACGAACCCTGCACTGCCATGATGTTGCCTGCGGCTGTCAGATCTGCCGAGCCTCAACTGACTAAAGTTGTGCAGTATGGTTTCCCACGCGTCCAGACACAGCGCGCAGTCCCTCAGTTGGAACTCTGGGGGCACTCTCGGACCCTGTAAAATGTCAAAGGTCGGACAGTGTCAAAAGTCATGTAAAATGCCCTGTAAAATGGCAATAAATAGAGTTAGCCATGTTACAGGGCATTTTATGTGACTTTTGACACTTTGTCTGAAATTTTACATTTTACACGGTATTTTACAGGGTCTGAGAGTGGCACCTGGTAGATCTATGCTGTCGCGCGATGTGCGCTGTAGTGCATTCACACCAAGCGTTCCTATGCACAGCGACAACAGCACAACTGTGGTCGACTGCATGATAGCCGCTGCTCGACTGCAGTGCTGTAAATGCTGCACTCGCTCGAATTGACAGACAGTGAAACTGATGAAGTTTTGATAGGAAGTTTCTTGCTGTCTGTTTTATACGCCAGACAATTTCCTGTGATATCGTCTGTTCTTATCACCGTTGTTTGCTGCGGACTTGTTGCAGACTGATGTTGATTAATGTGAATTTTTGTGATTAATTTCTCTTAATTAATTATGCACACTTCGTTGCGCGAAGTGAGCGCACCTTATCAAGCAGAGTTTACATAAATATTTACAATTTAAAAAATAAAAATACACTTTGCAGATATTAACGAGTGCGAAGACCCGAGCAAGTGCAGCCAAACATGCCAAAACACAAAGGGCGGCTACCAGTGTCAGTGCGACGAGAATTTGGGCTATGTTCTGCTGCCGGACAAGCGCACGTGCAAGGTCCAAAATGGCTCCCAGGATATGAGGTTTTTTTAGTTGTTTTGTGCCCAAAATCAGTGACCTCGCTTAGTGTGTAACTTTAGTCGCATCCAATATCGAGCATATTTGTTGGTGTCCAAAATTATTGTAAACCGAGCTTTGTAACCAGTTTCCCACTCTAGGTTTCAAAGACTATGTAACAAAACTTTTTCTGCAGGCTTTACGTGTCAAATCGCAACCGCATTTACTGGTCGGACGCGGCGTTGGACAATTGGCGTACTTTCGCAGCGCCAGTGGAGAACGCCATTGCTCTGGCGTGGGATTCGGTTGAAAACAGGATCTATTGGTTAGTTTGGATTTACCAAATACTGTGTGAATCATAATGTGTTAAGAGACTAGGGTTGGCCGATGTTTTTTATTAAAAAAACGTTGTTTTTTTAAAAAACGACGTCCGAAATGTTTTTTTTTAAACAACGTTTTTTTAATAAAAAAACGTTGTTTTAAAATAAAAAAAACATCGAGTTAAAAAAAAGTTTTTTTTTCCAACCCTATAAGAGACACAATTAATTTCGGTGACTTGGATTAGGTAGGATTCCTAATTAGTAAGTAGAAGTTAATTACAAATGGGCCACAATTTATATTTGTTGCAGCTTTATTGGCAATTAATTAGGGCAGCAAAATCGAGCAGTAATAAAAATACTATGGGCTCATGCTAGCAAGAAAATCCTAAAAATCAACAAGTGACGTGAAAATAGAAAAGCGGGCAGAAAACGAAATGCCTATGAATCATTTCCTATAGAAATTCGGCAATCTACACATTTACAGGAAATGCTTTGTCTACTCCAATCGTTGGACCCTAGCTAAATATAAACATTCTTGGCGCCAAAAAACCTAAATACTACGAATTTACCTACATAGGTAGATGGAAAAGCGATATGCATGGCTGGGGAATTTATAACAATGTCTTGTAAATATAACAGAATTTTTTTGCAAAAAGTTCGACTTTTGGTTCGAAAAATTAAGTTTTGAGAGGTAGTGCAGAGTTGTGTTGTTTTGCTCCTGGCATGCATCTGTAAGTTGTTCCAGTTGTGGTATATTTACCACTCACCGCAAGATAGGCTTGACAAAAACGCATCTAAGATTCTTTAACCAAAGTATCAATAGCTACTGCACACACAGGTCAGACATCAAAGCCAAATCAATCTTCTCCGCCAATGCGAACGGCACCAACGTGACCACGTTCATCAACTCGGGCCTGGACATCACCGAGGGCATCGCGCTCGACTGGCTCGGCCGCACTCTGTACTGGGTCGATTCCAGTTTGAACACGCTCGAAGTGGCCAGCCTCACCCCGCCTTATTACAGGTGAAGTATTTAGATTTGTTGTATGGTTTTGATTGTAATTGGATTCATACTTTTTACATCAAGTCCTCGAATAAGATTATCCTCGAATAAGATTACCCTTGAATAACACCCCCCCCCCCCTGCTGGCCGAATGCAAGTGCTGGGTGTAAAACGAAAAATACGAACGTATGTTAGACTACGATAGCGGCAGCAGATACATAATGTGTACACAGTGCATAAATGAGGCGTCCAATTCTAAAAGTCGACCCAAAATATGAAAATTTTGAGTTAGGCCAGGAAACGTCATCTGGGGGTACTCCCGCAAATTTTTCATAATTTTCCATAAATTTTGTGACCTCATATGCCCATATGGTAAAGTGCCAAATTTGACATTTTTGGGAAAAATGTAAAAAATTTGGGCAAGAAGTCGACAAGTCCACTTAGTTTTGGGCTAAAAGTCGACAAGTCCACCTCCCTCCCGCAGTCTTATTTTATGGGAAAAAACGCAAGAAATGTGATAAGTCCATCATGGACGGCAAGGGCCCATTCCGCATCAAAAACCATTCCGCACATGTGCCCATCCCGCAAATTATGTGACCCATCCCGCAAATGTGCCCATCCCGCACACAGGTGATGCAACTTGCGGGATGGGCACATTTGCGGGATGGGCAAAAATGCGGAATGGGCTTTTTTGCGGAATGCTACACTGTCATCATGGACACCGATTTCTAAAAGTCGACAAGTCCATAAATTTTCCATAAGGCAGGCGCAACGCGGGCGGGAACAAAAATGTTGTCTCGTGCAAGAAGTCGACAAGTCTATTTCCCTCCCCAAAACAGTTTTGTTTTGTCAGAGTTGAATTTTTTCGACACCCAATTTTTCACATATACGTTGAGAGCAGGGGCTGAAAATTTGACACTTTATTGTTAACATTTGGAATTTAATGTTGAGCATGAGAGAGCGCCATTGGACACGCACCACGGACCTGGAATTGGAAATGAAACTTAAAATGCGATTTACATGCGAATCGCATTTTGTGGACTTGTCGACTTTTAGAATTAGACGCCTCAAATACATACCGACATGCGTTTTTCGCTGGTTATATACCTATCTGGATTACATGAATTGATGAAATTGATTGTATGGATAAATTTTTCCCAAAATTTCTAAGAAAAAAATAACTCCTCCCCTTGAATAACTTCTCCCCTTGAATAGCTCCTCTCCTTGAATAACTCCCCCATTGAATAACTCCCCATCAAAACCTCTGACGAAACTAGATGAATTCTGTAAATCTCATTGTCCCACTGTCACTCGAATGTGGACACTGTGCAGAACGGTGCTGATCGACCAGGACATCCAGCAGCCGCGCGGCATGGCCGTCGACCCCACCGTGGGCTACATCTTCTGGACAGACTGGGGGCAGCACCCGAGGCTCGAACGCGCCGATTTGGATGGGTCCAATAGAAAGGTAGGCGCAGTTTACTCATTCCAAGATTTGCGTACCTAATCCTTCAATGGTGTTGCTGTGATGTGACGCGCCAGATAGTGTTGAAAAGGGTGAGGTAGACGCATGCATGCTCCTTGAACCCTCCATTTGCCACAGTGCTTTTCCATAAGCATTGAATAATCACTGGCAGATGTAAAAACTTTAAACTATGACAAAATGTAGAAAATTTGAAGGTTCCTTTTATATTCATATTTTTGCCAGGATTTTCATGAGAGATTTGGTTATATTTGCTCTTTTTGAGAGATTTCTGAGATTTTCTATGAAAAAATCAGAAATTTTAAAAGATGTCGCATTTATATTTATTTTCCGTGTCGCATTTATATTTTTCGGTGTTATTTCAGCTAGATTCAATCATCGTTTTCACAGATTTTTTGAGATCATAAATATTTAATCATATTTTCTCAAAATCAACCATTTTCGATGGTATTTATTTTCTATAATTTATATGACGACCGCCAAGGATAGAAAGATACTAAATATAAATAGTTTCCTCAAATTTAACCCGCATTTACTATATATCCAGTCCACAATACCTCAACGTGAATTTTTCAGGCGATAGTCACCGAGAAAATATTCTGGCCCAATGCAATCGCAGTTGATCTGGCAACAAAGCGAATCTACTTTGCTGATTCCAAACTGGATTATATTGATTTTGTCGACTATGACGGTGGCAAGAGAACTCAGGTTTTGGCATCTGATAAGGTTCGTCACTTACTAGTGCCCTCTAGTAGCTCATTTTCAGCTTGAATTTTCAGCACACACAGTAGTTGACATCAAAATTCATGTCAATTAAATTTTGGTTAATTATTTGATTTTCAAAGTTCCTATGTGATAGAGCATACTACTATTAGTAAATTTCGTATCGTGAAACTAAATTTTCATTGTTTCTGATGCTTTAAAAAAGTTGTGTGATGTTTTTAAATAAATTTTTATTTTATTGACATTAAGTTGACATTTATTTACATAGTCAACCAGTGTGTGTGGGCCCAATACTGCGATCACAACTTTATTTTTGTAAAAAAACACACGCCCACTTTGCAGGTGGTGCAACATCCGCACTCGCTGGCGATCTACGAGGACCACGTGTACTGGTCCGACAGACGGCTGCAGAACGTCCAGATGTATGCGAAGTATCCTAATGGGACGGCGGGCGGCGGCGAGGCGGGAAGTGGCTCCCTCTACCCCAGCCACTCGTTCAGCAAGGCGCTCGGTGTGCTCGCCGTGCATCCGGTACTCCAGCCGAAAACCAGTTGGTTTTTATTTTTTACTTTTTTATCTTTTGGTGTTGCGTTGGTCATTTTGTGTGTGTTTTACAGACGTGTGTGATAAACCTGTGATGTGTGTGATAAATTTGTTATATTTACTCCAGAGTCGTCGGCCTGCGCGACCAAAGGCACTGCGTGCAGTCACTTGTGCCTCGGCCGCACCACCAAACCGTTCTTTTCGTGCAAATGCCCCATGGGATATTCAATAGATGAAACTATGTCCACCTGTGTGCTCGCGGTGCGTACTTTTGACTTCAAAGAAATGTGTTCTACGCCTGTATTAGGTCATGATTGACGCCATTTTGTTGCAGAGTGGCCGTTTCGTAGTCGTGGCAGAGAAGTCATCCGTGTTCGGAGTTGACTTCGTGGAAAAGTCGAACACGAACACGAACGCCAACCTGACGGGCATGCTGCCGCTGGCGGGGCTGCAGAACGTGGCCGACGCGACCGTGGACTGGAACTCTGCCGACCTGTACTACGTGCAGCGGCCCGTGGCCGGCCGCATCATCTCCACCACGCTCACCAAGGAGGCCAAGGTGTTCGTCACCAGACTGGATGGCACCAACAAGACCGCCTTCCCCACGGGCATGGTCGACGGGGACGCCTACTGCGTCGCCTTCGAGCAGTCGGGCGGCAACGTGTACGTGGGCAACGTGATCAGCAAGAACATCGAGGTGGTGCGCGCGCGCGGCACCAAAGGCAGCCCTAACTACCGCGCGGTGATCTTGAGCAACAGGCAGAACGCCGACGACGGCGAGGCGGCGCGCGTCACCAAGCCCGTTTCCATCGCGGTGAACTCGTTCAAGGGCAAGCTCCTGTGGATGGACATGGGCGGCGACGGGGGCGCCTCGCCCATGATCGCCGTTGCCGAGCTGGACGGCAGGCGGGCGCGCCGCTTGGAGGGCGCCACCGTCACCACCGAGGGCAGTCTGGCCGTGCTCGCGTCCAGCGAGACGTTCTTCTATTCGCAGACCGAAGTGGGCAGCCTGTACTCGTGCGAGATGCGCAGTTCGCAGCAGGTCACTTGCACCGCGCTGATCCAAGCCACGGGGCAGTACCGGCCCGCCGGCGTGGCGGTCGACTATCTGAGCGACCAGAACACCATGCGCCTGCTGTTCGCCGACGCGGCGCACGAGGCGGTCTTCGCGGGCGACATCAAAGGCACCACGCTGGTGGGCGACCTGTGGCCGTACAAGAAGCGTCTGTCCGACGTGGTCGACGTGGTGCTGAAGTCGGGCGCGCCGACGCACTCGCACCAGTGTCTGTCGGGCGGCGGGTGCGCGCACATTTGCGTGCCGGCGCCGTCGGTCGGAAGGCGCTGTATCTGCGCCACTGGCTTCGAGCCGCAGGGAGAGACTGATTGCAAATCCTATAATGAGTTTGTCGTGTTCGCGACGGAGAAACAGATCAGGGGTATGAGGTGCGTGCGGCTTGTATTTACATTTTGTTTTATATTTACATTTCAGTTGCGTGCTAACTGCCTAAGTGACTGTGAATTGTTGAATGACTACCTCTGCACTTCTTTGTTATTACACCAATGGTTGTTCTTTCTGCATTTGAAAATTGGCGCGCGAAAAAATTGTCTAAAAAGCAGTACTGCACTGCTCGATATGCGCGAATGATCGAACCCTCGACAATCCGGCAATAACCAAAAAATTTATATTATTTTTTACAACAATCCATCGTAAAGTGCTATTAATCACTGCTACTTGTCAAGATGGTATATTCCCCTAGAAATATGAACCAAGTATCCCAACTGAAGCCCTTATGTCCCCATCTGCAGTCTGTCCGGCAACGACGACCGCAGCACGCACGCCGAAGCGATGATGCCCATCGAGGGGCAGAAAATCGAGTCCATTGACTTTTACACCGATGAAAATGACCGGACGCACCTGTACTACGCCGACGCGGCTGGTGATAATCGCGGCATTGTCAAGGCCGATTTGGCCACCGGCACCACTGAACTGATCATAAAGGAGGATTTTGGCAGATATGGCGTGCAGAGCATCGCTGTTGATTGGATCACTTGTGAGTTGGGGTGTCTGATTATCGTGGATATTAACATCTATAGGATTACATATTGAGTGGACTCTTTGACCTATCCCTGGGGCCAGTTCCGCAAGTGGAGAAGTGAGAATCAAAATGCAAATGCGAAGTGAAGTGGCAAAACCGAAGTGAATTGAGAAGTAAAATGGCAAAACCGAAGAGAAATAACTTTTTATTTTATTTTAACTTCGCGTTTGCCTATTTACT
Organism: Sphaerolaimus hirsutus; assembly: GCA_964036195.1. Classification (NCBI taxonomy): domain Eukaryota; kingdom Metazoa; phylum Nematoda; class Chromadorea; order Monhysterida; family Sphaerolaimidae; genus Sphaerolaimus; species Sphaerolaimus hirsutus. The sequence goes on from OZ038458.1 coordinate 16,594,351, forward strand.
TGCCATTTCACTTCACTTTTGCCATTTTACTTCTCAATATGGGTAATTGGATTCTTAAGTGCCAAATACGTATTTACTTTTTTCAGCAGTCTCCAATGGTTGGGGGGGGGGGGGGTAACCCCTGACACACTTCTCTATCTTGATGTGTAATAAAAATACGCAGCGAATCTGTACTTCCTGAACGTGGACAGCGACAACACGCGGTTGGAAGTTTCACGCCTGGATGGTACATTCCGCAAAACATTACTTGTCGCCGTGGCTGAGAGCCCACGTGCTTTGGTCGTCGATCCTATCACTGGATACTTGTTTTGGGCTGACGATGGCCAGACGCCGGCAATTCACAGATCCAATTTGGATGGCACTAACAGGTGGGTATTTGCGAAAACACTTTTTGATCTGACTCATCGCATAAATGTGGCGTAATGGTGGCAAACAAAATTTGAATTGTCGAATTTTTTGGACTTTTCGAATTTTTAGTCCACCCCTAGAAAAAAATCTTGAATAGAATTTTTGTAAATGGTTTTAAACTTTCCACTTGGTTCCACTTTCCACTTTAAACTTGGTTTCCACTATTTTTTGTTAATTTGCGTTTTTCTAATTTTCACCCCATTCAGGACGATTCTCACCACCGACATGGTGTCTTCGCCGCGCGATCTGGTCGTCGACATGAACAGCAAGAATTTGTACTGGGTCGACACGAAGCGCGACGGCATTTTCACGTGCGACCAGGACGGCAAGAACCTGCGGGCAAGTGTTTTTGACACGACCTCAGAAATAGTAAAGGGTCCTTTACGCGGACTCGTGTACCGACAAAAAAATAAGTGAGAAAGTTCCATAATTCCGGAATAAGGTTATTTATCTGGAAGAAAAAGCAGTGAAGTATATTCACTAATTAGGAGTACACACATGCCAATTTGCAAATGATTTGAGCGTGTCGTTCAAGACTTAAATATAAGCATTTGAAACAAATTTCAGTTGTTGGTTCGAAAAATAAATATTTTTTGTAGATGTGGTACTTTATTCCGGAAGTATGGAACTTTTTCGCTCAAGTTTATTGTTGCCACACGAAACTGTGTAAACGCTGCTTAAATGTGAATGAGAAATATTTAAATGACAAATGGCAATCCGCGCAGGCGTTTGCATCTAACCTGGCAGCCCCTGTGGCATTAGCAGTGCACTCACAACGAGTCTACTGGTTGGATCGGAATTTGAACAGTGTTTTCTCCGCGCCTATGGACAACGCAAAGGATGTGACCGCTGAGAGAAAGGCCGTGGAAGACTTGGCTGCCATCGCTGTCGTTTCCAGCAAACAACACCCGCAAAGTGAGCGAATGTGACCTTGAAAAGTCCTCACGTATACTCGGCGGACATCACACTTAGTATGGAAACCTACCATAACCCATCTGAATAAGGAACCAAAAATTATACAGTTTTTAATCATAATATTTCGTTTTTACTATGGAATAATTAATTACGAAATTTATCATAATACTTTATTCATTAAATTATGGTAGGATTCTGCGCATACTTTGCGGTCCACAAGAAAAACGCGCAATTCCACCATCAACTCAGAACGTGGCGCCGCATGTTGGGAGACAGGCCGCGGCTCAAAAGCGACCTGCGAACAGCTGTGCTTCGCCATGCCTGCCAAGCAGAGCAACCAGCACCGGTGCGCCTGCGCCGCCGGCATTCTCGCACCCGACCAGCGCTCGTGCAAAGGTGACACACATGTAAACCTGTAGACATGTAAACCCGCTCGACATGTAGGTATAATATAGTTTAAAAAGGGTATATAACCAATGTTTATATATCGAAAACCGATATTTTGAAGGTGAAAATTTACACAAATGGAGCAAAAATTAGTGATTTTAAGTAAAACTTGAATAGGGAATAGGGAAAATCGCAAAAAATGTGCTTACATAGTAGTATTGGGAGTATTGATCGATTTGGGAGGAGGGGGTTCGGGGGATAGTAGGCCGGAAATTACCTCGAGATATATAGATATGGAGGCCGATTTGGAGGGAGCAGTCACCACCATTGGAGACCCCTGCAACGGATCTATATGTCAAGCGGGTTTACATGTCTGGGGAGCCTAAAGTTTACGTCGTTTCATTCAATTTTGTAATAATTAATCACTGCTGGTCTACTGTGCAGAGCCTGACGATTATCTGATCTATGCGGATGGAGGCAAAATCGATGCAGCGTTTTTGATCCCGCCCAATGATATAAAGGAAGGAAGACAAAAGCCTTTGACCAAGGATTATGGCAACGTCGACGCTCTCAGCTTATTGGCTGTCGATTCGGCTTTGAAACGGTTTGTGTGAAATAGCAACAATAGCAATAGCACAGTATTTACTAACTCCTTCCCATTTGCAGCGTGTTTGTGTACTCCAGCCAAGTGAACCAGGAGGAAATTAGCTACTTCGTAATGTCGAACCCTGAGAGCAAGAGGAAAATTTTGTCACGAGATACCTATAAATGTGCGTAACGTTATTTTTTTCTCATATATTACAGGGCTCGCACTGTGCTCATTTCCTCCATAAAACCAATCCCCCACACGCAGCACCCGATGGGGTCCCATTCAAGGAAATCACCGACATGAAGGTCGATTGGGTCACCGAAAAACTATACTGGACATCGGGACAGTGGGGCCGCGTGTACACGATGCCAGTATATGATCCAGATTTAGCTGCCAGCCGCATTCAAACCGTCGCTCTGGGCGACTGGACTTACGCAGTTGCGGTCGACCCGTGCCACGGCTGGATTTTCTGGGCTGACAGCGGCTACAAATCTGACAGGTCGTCCGGTTCTGCTGGCGCTGTGCCAAGGATTGAGCGCGCAACGTCGGCTGGTGGTGATCGCAAGGTCGGTGAGAGTGAATTTACATGAATTTGTTGCTAAATCTACTACCGGGTAGATTAGGAACACGGGGATTGTTTCGGTGAGTAGACATCCCCTACCGGAAATTTGAACATATCAAATTGCGACGAAATAGCTACATACATCACCACATTGGCCCGCACACACTATTTGACATCGCAAATAAATGTCAACTGAAAGTTCAATTAAATAACACAAAAAGTTTTTACAGCATCACACTTACGAGAAACAATGTAAGATTAAGTGCCACGATATAAAATCAACTACGATCTTTCACATGAAATCACAAAATTGACCAAAATTTAGTTAACACTAATTTTGGGCAGTGCACTTTTCCGCATGTAAACCCATCCCGCATGTTGACCCGGAACACATTTCATTTTACCTGGCTTGTTGAAAATAGGTAATAAAACACATGACCTAGTTATTTTGAAGGAGAAAATCTATAAGAAGTATGAAAATTAGGGAATTTTGGTGAAAATTAGGGTAAAATTGCTCAAAAGCGCTCCAGATAGCTAGGCAACTTGCGGGTGGGGGGTGTTCAGGGGAATGCAGCCAAAAAAATTTGCGCCAGGGATAGATAGATAGCTGGGCGGTTTGGGGTGGAGTTACCCACCCCCTTTCTTACCCCTGCAGGCATAATGGGTCTACATGCGGAATGGGCTTTGATGCGGAATGGGCCCTAGCCCTAATTTTGATGTCAACTAGTGTGTGGGCTAAATGGTTCTGATTTAAGTTGCTGACTATTATAGGCAATCTACTAAATATACACCCACAGACAATTATCTCGGACGATCTGTCACTGCCCACGTCATTGGCGGTCGACTGGCGCAATGACCGCATTTTCTGGGCGGATGCGAACAAATTGAGAATTGAATCAGCCGATTACGATGGAACTGACAGAAAAGTCGTTCTGACTGGATACAGACCTCGCTCGTTGGAGATTTACGGGGATTGGCTGTACTTCTCTGACCCCCTGTCCAGTGAGTGTGCTTTGCACTTCGTACGTTTTTGCGAGTAGCGTTAAAAAAGTTTTTATATTGAAAAATATCACAGAAAATAAGATCAATTTTTGTTATATTTATTATATCTTAGCCAGGATTTTCCAGAAAAATTATATTTTATTCATATTTTCCTTTTCACATATTTTCTTAAAGAATATCAGAAAATAAAAAAATATTGTATTTATATTCATTTATATTTTCCCCAGGTTTTTCCTGGGAGATTGAATTGTAATTTCATTTTAGAGATTTTCTGAGATTATATAAAATTATATTTTCTCAAAATCACCCAATGCCAATGGCGAGGCCATTACGATACCACCACACGCACGCGCAGACGCGATCTACCGCGTGGAGAAGTTCAGCGGCGCGCGGCTGGAGGCGGTCGTGTCCGACGTGCGCCTGCCCGGCGCCATCGCCGTGTTCGACAATGACCCGCGCACGAGCCACCAGCGCTGCCCCAACGACTCCAATCCCTGCGCCATCGACAATGGATTGTGTGAACAGGTAGGTCTTGTTATAAATTAGTAGTCTAATTAATCCGTAGATTTGTTGTGTTTACGGAATCCCTGTGTTTGTACCCTGCATCTGCAGTGAAACCTCCAGAGGGGCAGTCCCAGTCAGACATTGTAAAAGACCCTGTAAAATGTCATGTGTCGTGTAAAAGACCCTTTAAAATGTCATGTGTCGTGTAAAAGACCCTGCAAAGTGTCTTGTGTATCCAAATTTTATTCTATTGTATCCAACTATGTTTGTGTTTTCAAATCTCAAAACGTAAAATTTGGATACAAAAACATATTAGGATACAATAGAAAAAGATTTGGATACACATGACACTTTACAGGGTCTCTCACATGACATACGACATTTTACAGGCTCACTGGCACCTGCAAAGCACTAAAACTTTTCATACTGTTTAAAAATTTCTCTGCAGATTTGCCACGCGGTGCCGCTTGAGGACAGCAAAGTGAAAGGATTGCGCGTGACTTGCGCCTGCAATGATACTCACGTACTAATCAACGACAGAGAGTGTGCATGTTGGTCAACCAACATTTGTCCAATTCTATTGTTGTTTGTGTAGTCCATCACCTGTCATTTCAGTAAAAACGGTGGTAATTGGTGAATCGTGCACCGAAGAACAAATGCAATGTCGCAATGGCAAGTGCATTCCAATTTCGCAACGCTGCGATGGCCGGGCGCAGTGCACCGACGCCAGCGATGAGGATCCAAGATTATGTGGTAAAATAGTCTCCGATTTTTTTTTGCAATTTTTGACTTAATTTTTTATATAGTCGGCGGGCATGCATGTATTTGCAGAATTCTACCATAATTTAATGAAAAAAATCTTGTGATAAATTTCGTAATTAATTATTCTATACTAAAAACGAAATATTATGATAAAAAACAAAATTTTTGGTTCAATATTCAGATGGTTTATGGTAGGTTTCGATACTAAGTGTGATGCCCGTCGAGTATACGTACTGATCGTCTCGCAGCGATGCCGTGCCCTGCCGGGAAGTTCAAGTGCCGCACGGGCCGGTGCATCGATGTGCGGCTGCGCTGCGACGGCTACGACCACTGCGGCGACAACTCGGACGAGTCCGAGCACGAGTGCGCCAGCACCACGGCGGCGCCCGGCGCGGCCACCACCGAGGGCGCAAAGTGCCTGCCGCCGGACACGTTCAAGTGCGCCAACGGCCACTGTATCAACTCGAGCAAAGTGTGCGACGGCGTGCAGGACTGCCACGACGTGCCCGTGTCCGACGAGAATAACAAAACGGTCGGTTCGGGCTAGGGATGGCCAGCGCTTTTTTCAACCTATTTTTAAAAAAGAAAGTCGCTTTTTTAAAGCGCAAGGGTCCCACCACTATTTTCTTTAAAGCGCTGGCAATTTTTTAGTATTTACGTATGCGCTTTTATGTGTTTTACAACTTTTCATTTAGAAATGTATTGACTTTTGAAAAAAAGCGCTTTTATATCCCTAGTTCACGCCTTTGCAGGGTTCCACGCTCACTGCCCAAATCATTCTTATACGCAGTGCCCCGGCACGCCGATCTCCTGTCGCGGCATCCGCATCAAGTGCCCCAACACGAACATCTGCGTCAGCCCGTCTGACCTGTGCGACGGCTACAACGACTGCGGCGACGGCGGCGAGGAGAACAAAGAGTTCTGCATGCGGACGCCGTGTCCCGGACTGCACGTGCGCTGCGCTTCCAGCGGCAGGTGCATCCCGGAGACGTGGCAGTGCGATGGCGATGAGGTTTGTGTGGATCTGTGGGCGCGTGTATACTCGGCGGACCGAATCCATTTTTCTGAAGGAAACACCCCATCATCGTGAACAAAATAAAAATTGTTCCAGCAAAAAAAAACATTTCAACAACAAAAAACATTCGTCGTTTGTACGCTTTTTAAAAAAATTTCTTTTTGTGAAAATGCGTGCATAAGTATCCTTCTCGCGCGTTCTGGACAAAGACACAAGTAATTTTGGGCGCATACTTTGCGGTCCGCCGAGTATACCCGATGATCAGATTCTGAAACTTGTTAAGTTGCAGGAAGGTGATGGGTTATCGGTTCCTCGTTCAGAAATCTTGGAATTCTTTGAGATTACGAAATCAGTGAAAATCAGAAAGTTGTTAAATCAATCAATTTCTTCACATAGACGCCAGTAAAATTCCCTCCCCAGATGAGATTCTAGTAAATAATCTCACACTAGGATCTATGTTTTTATTTACATCCCCACTCGCAGGACTGTCCCGACGGGGCGGACGAGCGGCACCCGGAGTGCGTGCGCGCCAGGGCCGAGGGCGACTCGCGGCCGTGCATCGGCGACTACGTGTTCAAGTGCGCCAACGGCCGCTGCATCAACAGGGCGTTCATATGCGACGGCGAGGACGACTGCACCGACCGGTCCGATGAACACGTCGGACTGCAGTGTGGTTGGTTGCGGTGGGAGTGGGGTTCAAACGAGACCGACTTTTTGAGACCGAGACGAGACCTGGCGGTCGAGACTAGGGGTGGAAAAATACTTTTTGAAAAATGTTTTGCGACAGTGCGCGCTTGCGCGCCAAAAAATTGCAAAATAATTACCTAGTGCAAAGTACCAACAATTTTGGATGCCGTTTTTAAAAAAACCGGTTTCGATGCCGGGTTTTTTTAAACAATATTTTTTAAAAACCGTTTAAAAACACCGGCCATCCCCAGTGAACCGAATCCTTAACCAGGACGTATTGACAATTTCCGTTTTATTCATTTCATTCATTCAGTTGCAAGACAGAGCGCAGAGTATAACACACCGTCATACACCGCTTTTCAAAAGTTATCATGTACGCTTATCACGAGCAATAGTTGCACACCGCAAATGGGCAGTTGATACAATGTGGCAATAGTAGAATTTTTACTGGAGCGTCAGCCAGCAGGCGAAATGCATTTTCTCTCGTTCGCGCGGACGGGAATCACTCCTACTTCTTTTTCTTGATATCCTTCTTGCCCTTGCTTGCGATCTGCGAATGAGTGGGGTCAATGTGAATTTGGTGTTTGCTTGGTTTCTACATAAATCATAAATAATTCTCTTGTTATATCATTCGCCATTCGATGGCATGTATTTTTATAACTCCAAATACTGAGTGTAATGCAATCAGGGGTCTCCAAGATTTTAGCCCTCACGGGGGCTGGATAGGTAGCATATCGGTCCTCCGGAGGGATAGATAGCTAAAAAAATGTTCTGGGGTGGGCTGGCGGGGGCACAATATATAGGCTTTTTCAAGGTTAAGAAGGCAGAAAGGGGAAAAATCGCTAATAATCAGTTAAAAGTAGCCAAAAGTAGGTTTGAAATAGCTAAAAATAGGTATATAACCATGCATATAGCCGGAAAGCACGATTTTGAAGGTGGAAAACTATAAAAAGGTGCGAAAATTAGTGATTTTGAGCGAAAATTGGGGCAAAATTTCTCAAAAACCGCTCCAGATAGCTGAGCGATTTGGGGGCGGTGGCTTTGGGGGTAGTTGCCAAAAATTTTGCCTCGGGATAGATAGATAGCTGAGCGGCCTCCGGGATAGATAGATAGATAGCTGGCGGATTTGGGGGGGGGGGCAGAGATTTCGTTTTCACGTGTCGCAGAGCGATCTTCCAATACACTTGCCGTAATATTTATTTTCCAACATTGCCGCATGTGCACTTGGAGATCGCTCTGCAACACGTGAAGACAAAATCAGAGTTGACACAGAGCAGTTGACAGAGAGCAGCAAGTGTGTCAACTAATGTGGGCCGCCATGGCCGCCATTACACAGATTAATGCCGCACGTTATAAATATTTTTTAAATTAGTCACTAATTTAGATTTTTTCAATGCCGCTTTTGATCGTGATACTGCGTCTGCGAGGCGCTCTTATTTACCTTGGGTGGGGGGCCTGGCAGCGCGGTCTTCGGTGTCATCTGCGTTAAACAAATTGCTTTAGCTGGGGCTATGTGCGAAGATTGTGCACTTGCGTGTGCGAAATAGGTATACTCGGCGGACATCACACTTAGTACGAAAACCTACCATAACCCATCTGAATAACGAACTAAAAAATTATACAGTCTTTTCATCAAAATATTTCGTTTTTTTTTTACTGTGGAGTGATTAATTACGAAATTTATCACAAGATTTTATTCATTAATTATGGTAAGTTTCCATACTAAGTCTGCTGTCCGCCGAGTATAGGTACCGTATTTGCTCGAATAATTCCACCGGGGAGTTATTTTTTCATCAAACTTGAGCGCGGAACTATTCATAAGGAAGAATTAAATATTCAACGGTGGGAAGTTATTTCACGTCAAAATTTTCAAGCATGTTTCTATCAACTCAATTTGGAATTTAAATTGATGAAAGTTGAAATTTAAAAATTTTAAAACTAAAACACATATAGCATTCAAAAAGAGTAGTCTGGATGTCGCGATGTCGCCATTTCAGTTTTCACATCGGTCACGGTGAAAACCAGTATGTGTAGGGCCAATGAGTGCCGCAAGGTGAAGCCGGGCACCCACCTGCGACTTGCCCTTGGGCGGGGGTCCCAGCATGGCGGTCCTGGGTGCGCCGGGCGGCGGGCCGAGCATGGCCGTCTTCGTGTCCAGCTTCTCGGCGGCGAACAGCAGCAGGCGCACGTCGGGCACCACCGTGCCGCTGGGCGCCTTCAGGAACACGTCCTTGGGCTGCTTCTGGTTGCTCGCCGGCAGGTATTGGATCACTAAGCGGTCGTCCTTGGCCGCGTACGGCTGCCGCGTCACCTCCAGCGTGAACGTGCCGTTCGCCTGTGCGGCGCGATGTTGGTGGCGGTGGAATGCACCACAGAGTTCCTAAAAGTACTGAACGTTTTTCAAAGTAAATGTAACCGTTAAGTTTCTGAGTACAGACAACGTTGAGTAATTTTTTTACTTTTACACACGAGTAAACGTGAGTAAAATACTTTTTCGTCGAACAACGTAAAAGTAAGCATTTTTAAAAATTTTTGGCCCAAACTATCACTCAACATCACTAATTTTCATACTTTTTGCCCATTTTCACCCCCTAATTCACAAGTACATATGCTTTTTTGCCAATTTTCAGCTAGTCTTGACGAAAGCTTGACTTGAATACCAAATTTTGACTTTTTCCATTTTTAAGCTTTTTTCTTCATTTTTCCCTTCTATGCCTTGAAAAAGACGATACCAAATACGTTTTCAGTACTCGCGTACGTTCCAAAACTACGCGTAAAAGTGAGTACCGGTATTTTTTTCCGGAGATAGGTAAAGGTATTTACGAATCCTCGAGTATACGTATTTATGGAGTAAACGTAAATACGTGTTAACAACTATGATGTAACCACGCTACGCCAGTAACACCGACCGGCAGCCAGGCGTAGACCGGCCGCACTCTGTACGCGTTGTTGTTGGAGCACTTGATTTTGGTGGCCATTTTCTGGCCCGTCTTGTTCTCGACTTTGTGCTTGGACGCGCCGCTTTGGCCGGCGATGAAGCGCGCCTCTGGCGGCTTGATGACTACTTCATCCTCTGCCATCTGGGGGCAGTCCCAGACCCTGTAAAATGTCAAATGTCATGCAAAGTGTCAAACAAAGTGTCATGCAAGGTGTCAGCACGTTTTCCATCTTCCAGGGCATTTTACAATACCTTTGGCACTTCGCTTGACATTTGACATTTTACAGGGTTTGAGACTGGCACCCGGTCGACGATGCGCTGCGAAGGGCTGCTGCTCGGGGGGCGTCGCTGCTTGCTTTTACTGCCTGCTTGGGTGCTGCCGCCGTGTATGTAAATGGGCGGTCCACGTGCGCGTCGCGTACATTTTATAGTCCACTTTGCCGCTAAAATTGTTATCGAGGAAATGTGCGCTGTCTGGTTAGGAGCATAGAAAGTGATCGTTTGAGTTGGTAACTAAAATAAAAATAAAAAACAAATCGACAGTCTAAGCACATCCGTTGTCAACTGGTCCGACAGTTTTTCATAAATTTTTAGTTTATGGGCTGCGAACCCATGTTCAAATGCACACGGCAATATAAATTCCTCTTTGACTTTGCCGCACGTGCACTTGAAAATTGTCCTGCAACCTAAATTGAACTAAAATTGAGTTGACACCAGAACAGTTGACATCCAGTGTGTGTGGCGCCTATGTAGGTCCACAAAACTGGGGTTAGCGGACGGGTGTTATGTTTCTTAATTATACTCGGCGGACCTCAAAGTATACGCCCAAAATTTATTATGTCTAGGTCGATAAGGCGCGAGCGGGATACTTATCTATTTCATTTGCACAAAAAAGAAAATATTTTAAAAAGAAAAAGGCGGAGTCGCGTACAAATGACGTATGTTTTTTTCCCGAAATGTTTTTTTCTTATTTTGCTGGAACGATTTTTATTTTATTAATGATGACGTCATGATGGAGTGTTTCCTTCAGAAAAATGCATAGCATGCTGTCCGCGGGGTATACCTGCTATCGAGATCGCACAGTCCAAGGCAATTAGGGTTGGGACGATATATCGTATCGAATATCGACCATTTTTTTCGATATTTTCGATATTCTATACTCCCTGGGCCTGACTTCAAATGACCCAGGAATGGCACTATTAGAAGGCGATTTCATAAACAAATTTTGCGCGCTAGCGCACACTTCATTCTCACATGACAGGTATTTTTGTTTCAGCACTTGCGGCAGCATCAAATCTTGTGCAAATGCTCTCTCAGATGTTCACATAAGAGTATATGTATGCTTAATAACTACTTACACCATGGAAACATCAATGGCACCATGGCATGGCATAAATGGGGCTGGCACAAATTCCTTACCACATCTGTCACATTTTTAAATCATTTTCTCATTTTGATCATTGTGTGCCATTTAAATTTGTATCATCTACTTTTCAGTAGAGATGATCAGTTGGGTTTGTGATCAAATGGAAATGCAATATGCCAAATGAGATATGCCCTGCAAAAAAAAAAAAAAAAATATCATAGATATGCCCTGCCAAAAGCAAAATATCGAAAATATCGATATCGAATATCGAGCATTTTTTAATATCGAATATCGATATCGAGGGTCCATATCGTATCGATATCGAATATCGAGTTTCAGAAAAAAATATCGAATATCGATATCGAAAAGTCATATCGTCCCAACCCTAAAGGCAATCACTCAAACTTCACTCGATTCGACCTACCTATCCGCCCCCAGGCCAGCGCACGTGCCGGCGCGACGAGTTCGAGTGCGAGGCGAACGGCAACCACAGCGCGTGGCGCAAGCACGAGTGCATCCCCACCGCGTGGGTGTGCGACGGCGAGGTCCAGTGCGCCGACGGGGCCGACGAGGCGGCCGGCCGCGGATGCAAACCCCTGCCCCCCTGCAACAAGAAGGAGTTCAGATGCGACAACGGACACTGCATACAGAACTTGTGGGTGTGCGATGGGGAGCACGATTGCCAGGTGGGTCGATTGCGCTGTTTACATTCGATTTCCCTGGGCTGGTTCCAGCTTGAGGGAAGCATGAATGAAATTTTATGAGATATTATTCAAAAAACTCAATACCGTGTATACTTCAATAATCCCCCGGGGAATTATTTTTTCGTCAGACTTTTTTCGGGGGGGGGGGGGCTATTCAAGGAGGATTATTATTTCGTCAAAAATTTTAAGCATGTTTCTATTAACTTATTTCATGAAATATGCTATTTTTACTAAATAACGTGCAATTTTTGTTCAAATTGGATGCAAAAACTTAAACATGTGCCTAAAGGGCGGGATTATTCGAGGGGGAATTATTTTTTCTCACTCGTCTAAAAGGGGGGAATATTCAATGCGGGACTTATTTGAGTACATACGGTATATAGATCAATAAATAAATTAGATAAATATTTACTCACTTTTTCTAATTGACAGGATGGTTCGGACGAAAAGCCGGCTGTATGCGGCACGAATGTCACTGCAGCCACGTGCCCGATCAGGGGTTACTTCCGATGCGGTAAAACGAGACGTTGCCTGCCGCCTTACAGAAAATGCGATGGCGTCGATGACTGCGGCGATGGATTCGACGAGAAGGTGGGTGACTTAGAAGTTTTCTGTTTTTGTTTGCAGCACTTCCGGTTGGGAAGGTTTTTGTGACACACTTCCTGCCGTGTGTGACCGATTCTAAATGCATGAGACAAATAAGAGTGACTGTCACAAGTGACATGTGATTGTCGGTGTAGCGATACCTTCAATTTTATGTCAATTAAATACACATCCCTATTACAACACACAACGGTCCGACAATTAGTTCACTCCACCCCTCGCAGGACTGTCCCGAATCGTCCACCTCGTCGAGCTCGTCCGGCGGCTCGTCCAGCCAACACAAGTCGAGCTGCGGCGAGGGCATGTACGCGTGCCGCGACGACGGCGTGTGCATCAACGAGACGCTCGTGTGCAACGGGCCGAACGACTGCGCCGACGGCAGCGACGAGTCGCCCATGTGCGGCGTGAACGAGTGCGTCACGGCCGCCGTGCCGCTGTGCCAGCACCAGTGCATCGACAAGCCCATTGGGTTCGACTGCCAGTGCAACAAGGGTGGGTCTTCTTTAATCTTTCTTTCTTTAATTTTTCTTGTTGTTGTTTTTTAATATACTCGGCGAACCGCAAAGTATGTGCAGAATCCTACCTTAATTTACTGGATAAAATCCCGTGATAAATTTCGTAATTACCTATTTCTACCATAGTAAAAACTAAATATTATCATGAAAAACTGTATAAGTTTGGTTCATTTTTCAGATGGATTATGGTAGATTTCCATACTAAATGTGATGTACGTCGGGTATAAGTAATATTTAATGTTTTAAATAAAAAATCATTGTTTTTCGCAGGCTTCCGTCTGGACGAGTCGGCCGGCCGTCTGGGCCAGTGCGTCGACATCAACGAGTGCACGGAGTTGATCGGCGCCTGCGACCACCTGTGCCTCAACGAGCAGCCCGGCCACAAGTGCGTCTGCTCTGATCCGAAGAACTATGAGCTGTCCGCTGATAATGTCACGTGCAAGAGGATCAAGAAAGGTAAGTGTGGACTTAAAAAACATTTTTGGGTTTACGGCATTTTAAATAACAAATTCATCCCTGTATTTCTATACGCAGAACCTAAACCGTGGCTGCTACTGGCAAACAAACACTACCTGCGTAAAATATCACTGCCAAACGGCGACATGTCGTTGTTGGCGCAGGGTTTCAGCAATATCCTTCATTTCGACATCGACTATAGCAACCAAATGTTATACGTCGTCGATGCTGGCGATCAGCGTATACACAGAATCAAGTGGACAGAATTGGACCCATACGTGCCGGTTAAAAAGGAGGCGCTGCAGTTGAGAACGGTAACAATAGATTTGTCCATGAAATGGTCGATAATCACATCAACACGTGTTTCCAACCATCGCAGCACGGTGTCTACGGCACCGAGGGCATCGCCGTCGACTGGGTGGGCCGGAAAATCTACATGACTAACCGAGTCGACCGGTCGATGCACGTGTGCGAGCTGAACGGCACCAGCTGTCACACCTTTGATGTTATCCGCGGCCGGCTGCAGTCACCGCGGGGCATTACCGTGCACCCACTCAAGGGATGGGTGTTCTTCACAGAGTGGTCATTGTCGGCTTTTATTGGCCGCATTGACATGGATGGTTGGTGGATTTTGATGCATGTGATTTATGTCAAAATGTGTTTTTGTTGATATTTACGTTTTCACTTCGAATGATTACGTTTTTATTATTACCACACAGGAAAGAATTTCCAGAAGATTGCAGAGAAAGACCTTGGCTGGCCCAACACAGTAACCATAGATTTCTATTCAGAAAAACTGTTCTGGGGTGACGGTCACTTAAACGAAATCGGCTTCATGGACTTTGACGGCAAGTATTTTTTAAGAACCTGCATAACATTTATAAGCTGAAACTCATTTAAATTCAACCCTACAGGCAGCAATCGCCAACACTTAAAGCCCAGATTGGCGCATGTGTTTTCAATGAGCGTTTTCGACGATATGCTGTACTGGACAGATTGGAATGTGAAGAAAGTTGAAGCCATGCCCAAATTCTCAAATGACCCGACCGGGGAACAGAGAACCCTGGGCAGCACGGTGCAGCTGCCATCGGATATCAGGATTATTCACCCGGTCAGTTGACTGAAATGTGTAGCTGCAGACCCGGTGGTACCAATCAGGGGTAGGCTAGATTTTGACCCTCCGGGGTATTGGATAGATAGCAAATCGCTCCTCTGGAAGGATAGATAGCTGGGAAAAAGTTGTTGTTGTGTTTTTTTTTTGGGGGGGGGGGGGGTTCAATACATATATACGCATTTTCAAGGTGTAGATGGACAAAAGGGAAAAATCGCTAAAAGTAAATAGGTGAAAAATAGTTAAAATAGGTATGTAAATAGTATATAAGCACATATAGTCGAAAAAATAGCTGAATATAGGCAATCAAACATTAACTAGCGATTTTGAAGGTAAAAATAAATAAAACGGTATGAAAATTAGCGATATGAAAAATTTAGGTAAAATTTCCCAAAAATCGGGGGGGGGGGTGGTCAGAGGACATTAGCCAAAAAAATTACCACTGGATAGATACTGAGCGGCCTCCAGGATAGATAAGCTGGGCAGTTTGGGGGGGGCTAACCCTCCAACCCCTCTTTCCTACCCCTGTAATTAATCTGGTCGACGCAGCTGCGCCAGCCATCCCGCGTGAACCCGTGCGGCGGCGACAACGGCGGCTGTTCCCACCTGTGCCTCATCTCGGGCGGCGGCGACTCGTTCAGCTGCGCCTGCCCCGACCAGTTCGTGCTGGCGGGCGACGGCAAGACGTGCTACGCCAACTGCACCCAGCGCCAGTGGGAGTGCGGCGCCGGCGACGCCAAGTGCATCCCCATGCTGTGGCGCTGCGACGGCGAGCCCGACTGCAAGGACGCCGCGCTGTCCGATGAGCCGGACACGTGCCGTAAGTCACCTATTTACATGTTTATGTTGGCACGGTAGAGGGATTTTTCTTAGATATCAAGATCGTGTGTTGCCTTATTTGCATGAATACTTCCATCTTAATACTTTCCCCTCTTGAATAATTCTCCCTGTGAGACGCGTCAGCAAAAATAATTATTCCCATTGAATAATTCCCTCCCAGTTATGTCCAATTTAAACATGTAAAAAAATGTCAACATAAAAATGTCATGTTATTGTGTTATAAAGCATATTTTGTGGAATGACTTGATAGAAATATGCTTGAAAATTTTGATGAAATAATATTTCCTATCCTTGAATAAATCCCACCTCCCATCAAATAGTCCCCCCTCAAAAAAATCTGATGAAAAAATGATCCCTGATGGGAATTATTCGAGCGAAGAAGTTACATTTACGTCTAAAAGCTAGAAAATGACGTAGCAAATATGTGTATACGAAGAGTGCACACTTGTGTTTTTGTTATGTGACATCAAAGCGATTGCAACCGTCTCAGCTGAGCGCGTGTGCCGCCCGGGCGAGTTCCAGTGCTCGAACCACAACTGCACGCGCGTGTTCCAGATGTGCGACGGCACGGACGACTGCGGCGACGGGTCCGACGAGCTGGACTGCGACCTGCACTGCGACCCGTACCACTTTAAATGCAACAACACTGGTCGGTTGCTGGTTTCTTGGGATTACAGTTTTTTCGGGTTTTGTTTCAAGAAATGTCTCCAACAACTCATTTCGTTGCGATAAGCCTTTCATAAATACTTACAACCTTACAATTAGCCCGGCGCGCTCTTGGTACTGGGTAAAAAACCTGTAAAATTCGAATAAGGGTACTCAGCTGAACACCATTGAGCCACAAAAACCGCCAGGCTGATAAAATCCAATCCGATTGAGCACATTTTACTTTGGAGTTTGGAAATACGATTTGGATACAAAAACATAAGATTTGGATACGATATAATAAGATTTGGATACACATGACACTTTACAGGGTCTTTTACATGACACATTACATTTTACAAGCTATTTTACACTTACAGGGTCTGGGACAGCCCCCTCGGTTCCCATTCACATACACACAATGCTCACCTAATCCCCGCTCTCAGGCCGCTGCATCCCGGACCGCTTCAAGTGCGACGGCGACGACGACTGCGGCGACGGGTCCGACGAGGCCGAGGACGTGTGCCACAAGGCCGACTGCACCGACGAGCAGTTCACCTGCGGCAACGGCAAGTGCATACCCAAGGCGTGGAAGTGCGACTCGGACGACGACTGCGGCGACAATTCCGACGAGCCCGAAGTGTGCAAGACGCCGCTGCCCTGCCCCAAGGGGTGAGTCGAAATTATAATCCCTCCGCTCGAATAATTCACCCCTCGAATAGTTCCCCCTCAAAACGTCTGCCGAAAAAAAAATCGACCAGAGGAATTATTCAAGCAAATGCGGTATATTCACCATCGTTTGTGGGGTGACGTCAATGCTGCCCATCGTCGCTACAATTGCACATAAATACGGTCAACTACCTGATTGATTTTACGTAGATGGTCTCGCTGCAAGACGCGCTACCGGTGCGTGCCGGACTGGGCGTACTGCAACGGGCAGAACGACTGCCGCGACAACAGCGACGAGGACGAGGAACGCTGCCCGCAGTGCAAGTACGGAGAGCACAGATGCCTCAACACTGGCCGCTGTCTGCCTCGTATGTCGATTCAAGTGTTGTTATGTGTAGCGTTGGGACGATGTGACTTTTCCGAGATTTTTTTCGGAAACTCAATATCGATATGTAGGGTGTATGGGGACCCGGTGTTCGGTGTTCAATAGGTGAAATAGTCGATATCCTATATGAAAAGATACTGGGTTTTCGATTCGATATATCACCCCAACCCCAGTCATGGGTCATGGTGTCAGTCCCAGACCCTGTAAAATGTCAAATGTCATGCAAAGTGTGAAAAGTCATGTAAAATACCGTGCAAAATGACAACACGGTCGCCATTTTCCATGGCATTTGACATGACTTTTCACACTTTGCATGACATTTACAGGGTCCTGGACTGCCCTATGGTGAACCGCAACTATATCCCGGTTTCAATCATAGAGCGTTGGGTGTGCGACCGCGACGACGACTGCGGCGACGGGTCGGACGAGGCGGAGGCGAAGTGCGCCGGCGTGTCGCCCGCCTGTTCCGAGTCGCAGTTCAGATGCGTCGACGGCCAGTGCATCGACGGCGTGCACGTATGTTTTCCTTGGAGCGGTTTATCTAGTTTGTGGCCAATGGTCAGCGTGGCACGCAAACGACTCTGTGCCTGTAGACATGTAAACCCACGCGACATGTAGGTAAAAGATAGCTTAAAATAGGTATATAGGTATGTGAAAAATGAAAGGTGAAAATTTGAAGGTTAAAATTGACATAATGAAGTAAAAATTGGCGATTTCGAGTAAAAATTGTTGAAAAATCGCATGAAATCGCTTCAAAAATGAAGATTTTCTCTGCATTGATAGATTGCAGAGAGATTTGTGGGGATTGGAGACACCTCCAACGGGTTTACATGTCTAGTGAGCGTACGTCCTACATCGTTTCCGGTCTCAGGTGTGCAACGGCGTGTCGAACTGCATGGGCGGCGAGGACGAGCGCGACTGCGAGAACACGCCGTGCCCCTGGGGCAAGCGCAAGTGCGCCAACAACGTGTGCATCGACGAGGACCTGTTCTGCAACCGCAGGAAGGACTGCAGCGACGCCAGCGACGAGGCTAACTGCACTACGGTACGAAGCGGGTATTGTGCACCACCCGGGGGTGTAACTCCTTGGAACACGCACTAATGTACTGATGTTGACCAGGGGGCAGTCCCGAGCCCTGTAAAGTGTAAAGTCAACTGTTAAATGTCATGTAAAATGTTAATCAAAACAAAAAAATTGATCACTGAACTTTGCATGACAATAAACACTTTGCATGATTGATTGACATGTTGCATGACAATTGACAGATTTGTATGACATTTATCTGACGTTTAACATTTGACTTTACACATTACAGGGCTGGCATTTGCCACAGGGGGCAGTCCCAGACTGTAAAGTGTCATGCCTATCCAAATTTTATTGTATCGTATCCAAATCTTACTTTTGGACACAAAATTTGGATACATACACACAACCCCCCCCCCCTCACTGCGCAGTCGTGGAAGCGGTCGTGCTCTCCGTACGAGCACCAGTGCGCCAACGGCGTGTGCGTCCAGCAGTCGTACACGTGCGACGGCGACGACGACTGCGGCGACGGGTCCGACGAGATGCTCGACAGGTGCAAGGAGCTGCCGTGCGAGCGCCCGCTGCGCTTCAAGTGCCCCAAGTCCGGCCTGTGCCTGAACATACTCAGATTGTGCGACGGCAAGGTGGACTGTGGACAGGACGATGCGAGCGATGAGAGCCTCATTGAGTGTCCCAATTCGGTAAATTATCATACTTGCACCTGCACAATGAGGCACCACTGGCACTTAAATAATTATTTTTACATTTACTTGGAATCCAGCCAATTCCCAAAACACTTTTTCCCAGTGCGGGGATAAAAGTTCCCCAGCCGATATAAATTTAATTGATATTTACCAAGATTGAAACTACACTTTACATTTGCGATTTTATACTCGCCTTAGAGCTGCCAATATTTTGATAAATCAAATTCTGAAATAAATTTTTAATCAAATTTCATTGTACTCATACTGAGAGCGATGAAATGGGATGAGAAAAAATAAAAAAATCGGTCCGTTATTCAAATTATTTTCACTGAAAACTATAGGGTCAGTAAACTACAGGGTCTTTTACTAACATTTTCATGTATTAGTTGACTTATTTATATGTTTATCCACGACATATCCACATACCGTGTCGTCACATTTGCAGCGGTGCAGCCCAGACGACTTCCGCTGTTCCGGAGGCTCCGGCTGCGTTCCAATGTCGAAAGTGTGCGACAACAATGCCGACTGCCCGGACGCGTCCGACGAGAACACGTGTTCGAAGGATCTGGCGAAAACTTGCGACGATGACATCATCAACGGACGGCCGGGCGGCTGCGACGCGCGCCACGGACATTGCGTCGACCTGCCAGATGACCGGGGGTACTACTGCGAGTGCGACAAGGGTTACATGGTGGGTCATTTGCAATGTTTGAGAGAAGTTTTCCACAATGTTTTTCCACGATGAGTCATTTTTCATATCCGTCAACTGCTGGTAATGGCCACATTATTGTACAAAACTCAAATGATTTGTGAGTTTTCGAAATTTCGTGTAAAAACTAATGTGCGCAGACACAATATTCCATCAAAAATTGTTATGGATTTGATTTTGGTAGAATATTCAATATGCGGAGATAAAAATCTTTGATATTTGACCCACCCGTTTGTTTATCGCTGCTCATTGCGTACAGCCAGCGAGCTACAACAACTCGATCTGCGTGGACGTGAACGAGTGCGCTGGCAACAACACTTGCCACCAGCTGTGCATGGACACGGACGGCAGCTACATGTGCCACTGCGCCGCCGGTTATGAACGGGCGCACGTGGTCGCCTCCGCGACCCAGCCAGGCGACTTGAATGTGTGCAAAGGTGCGTCCATTTTGAGTTGGTAGAGTATCGTATTATGGATTATGTCTAATGTTTCTGAAATCGAAGTTTCTGAAACATATTTTGAAACACATCGAGAATTCAGTGAAATCGAATTTCTAGTCATAGAAAACTTATCGATACCGTAAAGTGTGATCACCCCAACCCGACTCGTCAAATGTCACTGTTTAGTTTGATTTCATCGAGCCCTGACACAAACTGCCTTATTTTCTCGTTTCAGTGAGTGCGGATGAGTTAATAAAGAGCGGCTACCAGCAGTTGTACATCGCCACCGGCGTGACTGTCACCCATGTGAATATGACGCCCAATGTTGCTGACACTGACAACGGCAAGGCGGTCTTCAGGTATCGTATTAACCTACCGTAAATTTCGCTTTCTTTGTATTGCCCCCCCACCTTGAATAACCCCCTGCCAGCCAAGCGATGAGAAATAACCCCGCTCTATGAATATTTCATATCGTTTGATCAGTTGTAACAGAACAGGATCATCTACTTTACCCACAATAACAGCGCAACTGTTCACATGTAATTAATATGTAATGTATACCCGTATTTGTCATGTGTTATAGAACGCTAGAATCAATGACAGTTAATAGATAGAAACGTTGTTGAAAACACCATCGTGAAATTAATTCCCCGCCTTTGAATAGCTACCCCTTGAATAGTTCCACCTCAAAAGTCGACGCAAAAATAATACCCCAGTGGGACTGATCTGGAATAGACGGTATGCCACAACAGGCCCTTTATACTAGCCCAGAATTTACCAATATGTTGTTGACCATTTTACCACTTTTTCGGACATTTATCATCACACCAGTTTATTTCAACTCACAATTCTGACTTCTCAAGTTCACTTTGAATTTCTTCCATCCCTCAAATTACACTTCCCCTACGATTCCCCAGGCAACCATCGGAGAAATTGAAGCGCGTGCCGGAGGAGATCAGCTCGGTGGACTTCGACGCGAGCCGCGGCCTGCTGTACTGGGTGGACCGCGCCAACCACCGCGTCGCCCGCTCCCGCATTCCCGAGGGCAACCAGAGCCACGTGGGGCAGGATATCGCCCTGGATTTCGAACACAAGGGCTGGGATCCGCAGGCGCTCGCGCTTGACCCCGCTGGAAAGTGAGTGATGGGTTAATTATTTATGTACTATAAATATTATAAATTATTTTTCTTAAACTTATTTGCAGTGAGTTTTCGATTTCTAGGGAATATTTATACCTTGAACAGAAACGGAATTTTATTTATAACCTCTTTCGACATTTTTTCTATCGAAATTTGGGAAACTCCGCTTTGAACACCTTTGAGTTAACTGAAATGAGTCAGTTTTATCTCCGTCGACAGCAGTTGACGGAAAAATTATCCCTTTAAATTCAATGAGTTCAAAACTGATCGTTCAGTTTTCTAAAAACAAAATTGAAAAATTCAGTTGAAAACTACACTGTGTATGGCCATTTCGCCCATATAACCCATATACCCACTGTGTTGATGTCTGAATCGGGTTCATTCAAACTGCACACGCCCATCCATCCCGTCCAGCAACCTGTACATCGGCGTGATCGACCGCGTGTCCTACCTGCACGTGAGCGACGAGGACCACGGCCCCGTGGCGCAGCAGCAGACCGCGCTGCTGAACCGACAGCGGCAGAAGTTGAACCGGCGCCACAAGCGCCAGATCGGCAACGACTGGGGCGGCAGGATCGTGCTCGCCTCCGCCGACGGCAGATTCTCCAGGGTCCTTTTCAAAGACAATGTCGAGGCACCCGTCGCCATGGTCGTGGATGTTCACCTGGCGCGACTTTACTGGGTGGACAACGGTCACAGCCCCAAGATTGAGAGGTGTGATTTGGATGGCACGAACAGACAGGTGCGTTTTGGGGGAATGTAAAGCTTCGTAAAAATTGTGATACGTGTGATAAATACCCCCTCCAGGGGTATCTTGAATTTCGACCCTTTGAGTGGTTGGATAGATAGCAAATCGCTCCTCCGGAGGGATACATAGCTGAAAAATTTTCTGGGGGGGGGGGTTGTGGTGGTTTGATATATAGGCTTATTCGGGGCGTAGAAGGAAGAAAAAGGAGAAAAATCGCTAAAAGTAGGTGTAAAATGGCTCAAAATGAGTAGGTATACAAGAGCACATAGTGCTAAAAACATCTGAAAATAGGCAAATAGGAACCAGAACTATCATTTTGGAAGGTATAATGTTTTTATAACTCCACAGTTGAAAATCTGAAGTACAATAACAGCCCAAGGGAAATCTGTATGCTGTAGAAATTCCGAAATCTTTTTCCAGAGTCTAGTCGCCAGCAACATGCTGCACCCGACGGCGCTGGCGATCGACTTCTTCAAGTCGCACCGCATCATTTGGGCCGACGGCGGGCGCAAAACCATCGAAGCGGTCAACGCGAACGGCAAGAACAGGGTCACGCTGTACGACCAGCACCAGTTGGACGAGATCACGCCCTACGCGCTCGACGTGTTCGAGAACCACATCTACTGGGCGCCGGCCAGGGGCGGCAAAGTCTTCCAGGCGGACAAGTTGGGCGGCGGCAGGCGGTTCGTGCTGCGCAACGGGTTGGACACTATTCGCACGCTGAGGGTCTATCACCCGAAGAAATACTACAGTGAATTGGCTGACAAGGTTTGTTGTGGGAGAATGTAATTTTTGCTATTTTGGTTGTGTTGCTTAATTATGAGGTTTGGTCAATAGATTTTTGGGGAAATTTATTTGGCGCTTTAAATGTTCAATTGTCATTTCAGGCGGCAGAAATGTGCAACAAGGGCACCTGTTCGCACCTGTGCGTGCCGGTCTACGGCGGTTCGGTTGCCTGTCTGTGCCCCACCGGAAGCAGTTTGAAACGCAACAGCAACACCAGTTGCGACTCCGCTGCGGCAATTGTCAGTTTTTCTGTATTTTTCGCTTGCATAATCGAAACGTAGGTACCTTAGCTGGCAGAAAAAGTGTAGTTTCATTTCGTAGTGTTTGATATTTGAAAAATATGCTCTAATGTTCATATTCTACGTCACATCAAGTTATTATCGAAAGTTTGTTTTTTAGGAACTTTAACAGTTGCTCAAAATTCTCCTGAGTCGGTGTGAAGGTCTCTCGGTCGGTCATTATTTTATCTACATATTTCTCCCATATTTTGCACTATCGAATACTTTTGCATGGGAAACAAATTTTCCTCTCACAACAATCGCATGGAATTGTCACATGCACCCAGGCGGACCCGCTGGACGAGCCGGTGGCGTGCGCGTGCACCAACGGCGCCCAGTGCGACGTGAAGGGCAACTGCGTGTGTCTCAGCGACGCGTTCAGCGGCGACCGCTGCCAGTACGAGGACGGCGTCTCCAAGGCGCCCGTCAGGCAGGACGACGATGGAGGTATTCTATTCTTTTACAGTCTGCCATTAAAATGCCTATTTTTATGAAAATCGGAATTAAAATTTTCCATATGCAGATGTTTTTTACAAAAATCGAGATTTCAATTTGTCATGTATGAACTCAAAAAAAACGGAATAAAATTATTTGGGATTGATCAGACAATCAAAAAACTAGCGGCTATCAAAAACACACAATATTTTTATCTTCCACACTTCATATTTTACCAAAATCTCGCCGCCCTGACTCAGTTTCCGCCGTGGCCGTGCTCATCCCGCTGATCGTCATCCTCCTGCTGATCCTGGCGCTGGGCAGCGTTGTCTATCTCAGCTACAGAAGGAAGATGCTGTTTTTCAAGAAGAAGCAGGCGGCCGACGGCGGATCGGTCGCCTTCCACGGCAATGTGGTGTCCTTCTCCAATCCGGTTATGGAACACAAAATGGTAGGTAGTTGGCACTGTTTCTATGATACCTGGTGTGATATTCAAGTTAATCGGCTTTTTTCGATCCACACTACTGGTAATGCAGCGCATAATTTCCGTAGCAGTGAATTAATTTGACCATGTGCCTGTAGTCATGTAAACCCGCTAGTCATGTAAACCCGCCAGTAGGGATGAAAAAACGTTTTTTAAACGACCTGAGATTTTTTTAAAAAAATTGAGGGGTTCAAACAAAAACTTTGAAAAAACCCTGGCCATCGCTACCCGCCAGTCATGTATTTCTACCCACTAGCACAGCAATGGGAATTCTGGCAGCAGGTTAACATGATTGGTAGAGTAGATATGCATCACTGGCCGCAGTGTGTGTGCACTCATATGAGCACTGTTTTTGTTACTCTTTTTATGATACTGCTCAAAGAAAAGTTGAAATGCTCACAATTAGTGATGGAATGGCGCCATGGCGCTGGCGCCATTTGAGGGCGCCAAAGGGCGCCGCGCCATGGCGCCATTGGCGCTTGGCGCCCTTTTTCTGTGGCGCCCTTGGCGCCTGGCGCCCACATTCTGAAAGGCGCCATGGCGCCCTTGGCGCTTGGCGCCCTTTTTCCGTGGCGCCCTTGGCGCCTGGCGCCCTGCTTTAGAAGGGCGCCAAAAAGGCGCCAGCAGGGTTTCACGGTGAGTGCCGTGTAAACGAAAAAAAAATGAAAAACTCATCCGTGGATGATCTAAATTCGCCAGAAAAATGGACGGAGTGGTGTGAGTGGGTGGAAATCTTTCGTCCAACGGTTCATCAGATCTGTCTGACGGTTTAGAAGACAAGAATGATGGACTGTCTTACTTGCAAAATCATAAAAAAAGGATTTAAATCGTTGCAATTAGGAAACATTGTTTGGAAAGGTCTATTTGTAATGAATGGATTGTTGTCAAATGACAATTTCCATTGCGTTTGAATTCGTCATGTGGATTTTATTCGAATTTTTTTGTCGCTAGCCTTGTTTTTGTTCATTACATCCTGGAGAACGCGAATTAAGAAGTGAATGGGCGTACAATGGTGCTGTAAAACATTTTTAGCACACGCATGGTGTTGTAGGCACTTTTTTATCCTGGCGCCCTTGGCGCCTAGCGCCCTATTTTCCAAATGGCGCCATGGCGCCCTTGGCGCTTGGCGCCCTCTTTCCGTGGCGCCCCTGGCGCCTGGCGCCCAATTTCTGAATGGCGCCATGGCGCCCTTTTTCTGTGGCGCCCTTGGCGCTTGGCGCCCACTTTCCGAATGGCGCCATGGCGCCCTTGGCGCCTGGCGCCATTTTTTCTGGCGCTTTTCCATCACTACTCACAATTCAGTTGTTACACATTTGGTTTATGTATTGTTTCAGCAGTGTAATCAAAAAAGCTACCAAAACAAAGCGAGTGCGCACACACTGCGGCCCGTGCTATGTACTCTACTGATTATGTAAATCCACTACCGCTAATCCCCGTGATGTGCCAATCCCATTGAATATACATGACTGGTGGGAATACATGACCAGCGGGTTTACATGAATAGTAGGCATATGTCAATCAGTTGTTTGATTATGAATCTGCGGCCGATTGCATTCCATCATCTGAGATGCCCTATGAATACACCTCCCTCAACCACAGGGCGAAATTCCATCCGAGTACAACATGTCGTCGATTGACAGCAGCGCGTCGCCCGTGTCCGACAGCGGCGCCACCTTCGCCAACCCCATCTACGACATGGACGCGGCGTCGACGTCGCGCGACAGCGGCATGGCCGAGTCGGACATAGGCGCCGCGTCGCCCAGCGGCACGCTGTCGCACCAGCCGCCGCCCATCCCGCCGCGCACGCGCGCCCTCGACCCGGTGCCCGGCGACGACGGCAGGGCCGCCGACGACAAGGCGCAGCTCGTGATGGAGGATGTCAGCGACGTGTAAATAGACCGCGACCCAACTCCCCGTGACCCGTCGTGCGCCCGAACCATATGCGAATGGCAGAAACTATGCAAATTACCGTGTAGAGTTGTGTTTTTTCTTTTTTCACACACCTTTCACTTACCAAACTTACTTACACATGGCTGTTGTGCTTTTTTATATATATTTTTCTCCGATGCGTTGCAGCTTCACGTGGCCAAAAACTTCGTGTAGGATCGTTCATTCATAACTCGTATTATGTGAATAATTATTCAAAAATGTGATGAATTCTTAACTGACAATATTCCATTGAATGATCGTCAATGTGATTTTGTGCGAAATAGAATACTTTTCTTCAATTCTCGCAAACGGCTCTGGGAAGGGCTTGAAAAAACTAATGGGTATACCTACAGTGCCTAAAATTCGTATTTTGTGTTCCCCTGTAGATTTGCTTTCCATAGATGTTAGTGCTAAGTTTCAGATCTCCTATAGCTTTCTGCATCTACGCACAATGCATTAATCTGGTGGTGCGTGTACCATTTCTCATGGTTATTTGTTAACGTTGTATCCACAATTCTGATCAATACGCAAAATGAATACCTGTCACCAGATTCTTGTTAGACAATATTACCTATTTATGGAGTCAGGTTTGATGCAAGATTTATATCACCAATGGTAGCATAATACCGTCTTTACGGACTATTATATTATATTTATAAGTTACAACACCCAAAAGGTAAATACAGATGTAATATTGACATTTTTCCGCTGATACCATACTGAGATCGTGGTGCTGCTAAATATTTATAACAGATAATTCGCGAGTGTCGCTCGGCATTATTCACTTTTGTTGCAAATTGGTTGCGCACTGGTGCCAGAATGTTTGGCTCGTAGAACGTGGGATATTTTGTGATGTGTTATCCATTTCACTTTACCACATTACTAAACTGTTTTATAACTGAACAGGTCTGTTTTCATCCGCAGGCAGTGGCGTAGATGCCCAATTTCCATTTCTTTCCACTTTCAGATGCTATCAATACATTCATTCACACATAAATATGTCATAACATAAGTTCTATCGTTCAAATCGATTGCCGGTCTTGCACATTGTGCCATGTGGCTGAATTGATGCTAATAAATGAACTATAACAAGTGCTCTCGGCTTCCACTTTCTCTAAATTCAGTGAATCCAAAAAGAAACATCGAATCACTTTTTCACAACACTAATCCCCCCAAAAAACAGCACTAATTGACCTCTGGCACCTCGCCAAGTCCGGAGTCAGTAAAAACAGTGCAAATGGGTAACCAGGGCGGCCGGCCGGTGTTGTTCAACCCGTCCGACTTGGCTGGTAGCGGCGCGGACGGCCGGCAGCAGCACCGACGCGCCCCCGGCCCGGCGACCCGTTTCAGTCGGGTCAAACCGGTTTCCAAGCAGCTGGTCGACCCGCTTAGTGATAAGAAAATGCCCATTGGTTGGTAGCTACCTGGCGTGACTTCGGCGTGGATGAGTATTATCAGATCAAATTTCGTGCATTGACCCGGGAATTCAGGAAAAAGCGCTGATCAATTTCTATCTCTGGATAAAAGTGTTCTATATTGACCAAAGCAGTTTCGTGACAGCAACTGGGTTTTTGCAAATGCTCTGTATTACATCAATACAAAATGATGCGGAGAAAATGAAGTTTTAAAAAGATCTGTCAAGCGCCAATGACACAATTAAGAGGCTGCAGCGCCATGATGCAATATCATGACTACCGTATATCCTCGAATAAGACCCCACGGGAGTTATAAGTTTTAGAGGGGAGTTATTTTTTATAAACTCATGTATTTCAACAAACACAACTAGGTATCCATGCTAAAATTCGTGTTCATTGTATCATTCAAGTACACACTGGAGACACATTAAATACCCAGAAGGGGGAGTTATTCAAAGGGGTCATTTTTTCCTAACCTGGTCAACAATGGTGGTAGTTATTCGAATGCGGTTTCTCACCGGGCCAACAGGGGTGGGGGTGATGCGAGGGGAGTCTTTTTCAAGGATATACGGTATTCAGAAGAAAACCACGAAACCCTGCCGCGTGCGCTCAGTGACGCCCAAACAATCGTGCCGCCTTCGACTGCTGCGGCTGCAGCGCATGCACGACTACTTGGTGATGGAGAACGAGTACCTGGACCTGGCCGTGGCCGCGCGCGGCCGCATCGCCAGCAAGGACGACGGCGATACTGAGAACCCCATTAGTGTTGAGAATACGCCCGTTAATCAGGTGTCGGCGGTACATATTGTGCCCACAGTCGCAGTACACAGTACCTTGTTTTTAACGGCAATTTTTTGCCGATTTTGAAAACTCATCGCTCTCATGAGTTTTCATGATCGGCAAAAAAGAACTGTTGAAAACTAGTGTGTGGGGGCGCATTTGGCATTTCTACAAAAATACGAAGCGTTTCTCAGCGCGAAAAACGAATTTTCAAAATTTTCCGCGTGTCCAGTCAATTTTATCCGTTGGGCGACTTTTACGCCCACTCCCAGAACTGCAGAATGAATTGAAGAAAGTGGAGGCGTTGCGCGACACGCCCATGATTGTGGTCAACGTGGAAGAGTGTGTCGACGACAACCACCTCATCGTGACCACTGCATCTTCTGCCAGAGAGTGGTGAGAATGCTGGTATACTCGGTGGACCGCAAACTATGCACCCAAAATTAAAAAAGTTGAGTGGTAGCTGGGTCGCAAAATTACCTACCGTATTACCTCGAATTATCCCCCCTTGAATTAACCCCCCCCCCCCTCGAATTAACCCCCCCCCCCTCAAAATGGGCTGGGGAAATAATAAACCCCCCCCCCCTCGAAATACCCCCCCTTCGGAATGATGTACGTCATGTACATCATAAATACGTCATGTATGCAATGTACATGATGTATATTACTGTTAATTTGCATTGCAGCTACACATATACTAGTTTGTGTAGCTATCTACGTTTTTATGTACAAATACCGTATTTCCTCGAAATACCTCCGGGGGGTTTATTGTTTCAGAGTGAGAATTTTGAGGGGGGGTTA
Organism: Sphaerolaimus hirsutus; assembly: GCA_964036195.1. Lineage (NCBI taxonomy): Eukaryota > Metazoa > Nematoda > Chromadorea > Monhysterida > Sphaerolaimidae > Sphaerolaimus > Sphaerolaimus hirsutus. Next base: position 16,623,086 of record OZ038458.1, read on the forward strand.
AACGAGGGGGGGGGGGGGTATTTCGAGGGGGGGGGGGTTATTATTTCGCCAGAAATTTTTTGAAATCCCAGTACTAAAATGTCGTCTGAAACGTACGCAGACGTCGAAAAATGCAACAAAAATCGCCATTTATAAGACTCTAAAGACATTTATAAGTGTGTAGACGTACAAACACTGTTTTTACATAACAGAGTCATCGTTTTTACGTGTGTTCTGCATTGTCGGGATGACAAACCGCAGCCTTTGTCATTTACGTTCTCTATACACTAAATTTGGGGGGGGGGGGGGGTATTTCGAGGGGGGGGTTTATAAGTTCATAGTGTCCATTTTGAGGGGGGGTATTTCGAGGGGGGGGTATTTCGAGGGGGGGTATTTCGAGGAAATACGGTATATACTGTTTGGACATATTTATTCCCTGTTTTGGGTATGCAAATGCCTACTATTCACTACGATCCTTACGAAAATTTCTGACGAAATTATAAACCCCCCCCCCCCCCTCGAATAAACCCCCCCCCTCGAATTAACCCCCCCTCAAATTTTGCTGGCGAAATAATAAACCCCCATGGGGGTATTTCGAGGTAATACGGTATGTCTGTGTCGATAACGCGTGAGCACAATACTTATGTACGCACCTTCGCAAAAAAAGAAAATGTTTAAAGCAGCGTTTACACGCTTTCGTGTGCCGACAAAAAAGTTTGGTGGAAAAGTTCCATAATTCTGGAATTAAGTATCATATATGCAAGAAAAAACGGTGAATTGTGCTCACTAGTTATGTGTACACACATGCCAATTTGCAGATAATTTGAGCATGTCGTTCACGAATTATAGGCAATTGAAAATAAATTTTAGTTGTCGGTTCGGTTTTCGTTTTGAAACCGAACCGACAACTGAAATTCATTTTCAAATGCAAATAAGTTTTGAACGACAGGCTCAAATTATATGCAAATTGGCATGTGTGTAAACTTAACTATTGAGTATACTTCACTAGCTTTTCCCGCAGATACGGAACTTTATTCCGGAATTATGGAACTTTCTCGCTTAACTTTTTTGTCGGCACACGAAACCGTGTAAACGACCCTTTAGCTGCGTTCAGACTGCATTATGTGCCAACAAATAAAAAAGTAAAAAAGTTCCATAAATCCGGAATAAAGTTCCATATCTGCAAGAAAAAACAGTGAAGTATACTCACTAGTTCAGTGTACACACATGCCAAAATTCAGATAAATCGGGCTTTTCGTTCCATAGTTATAAGCATTTGAAAAATTTGACGTTGTCGATTCGCTTTTTTTGATCAAATTTTTCAAATGCTTATAACTATGGAACGAAAAGCCCGATTTATCTGAAATTTGGCATGTGTGTACACTGAACTAGTGAGTATTCTTCACTGTTTTTTCTTGCAGATATGGAACTTTATTCTGGATTTATGGAACTTTTTCACTGTTTTATTTGTCGGCACATAACAACGCAGTCTGAACGCAGCTTTAGAAATAAATGGCGGAGCCAAGTACAACCAACATGTTTCGTGCCTGAAAATTTTTTGGAACAAATTGTTTTCATCAAAGATGACGTCATGATTGAGTGTTTTCTTTTGAAAAATGCATAGCATGCTGTCCGCGGAGTATAACCAATAAATCTTCCATCCAATGACCACCACCTGTCACAGGTACGTGCCAATCTTGTCGTTCGTCAACGCGAACCTGGTGGGGCCGAACAGCAGCGCCCTGGCGAAGACCTCCGCGGGTGGGCGGAACACGCCCGGCGCGGTGGTGGGCGCCCTGCCGCCGGAGATGGAAGCCAGCACGCTCGCGAGCGGCTTTGTTGTTGAAAAGGCACCAGCTGAGACGTGCGTTGAATTTCAATGGCTATAGAGCGGAACTTAGCACCGGAAGAGCAACCTGGGGGCAGTTCCGCTCCAAGTGTAAGGTTTAAAGTCAAGTGTCAAATGTTTTACAAATTTGTCAAATGTTGACAAATGGAAAATCACGTGAAATTTTCAAATGTCATAAAAAATGTCAAAAGTTCAGTAATAAAATGTTTCCTTTTTGTTTAAATTGACAATTTTTGCATGACATTTGACAATTGACATGACATTTTACTTTGCGGGACTGGTGCGGGACAGCTACCAACTAGCTCACTTGCGTATCAGAGGCAAAACAAAATAACAATTAAAACCCGTTTTTTCCTAGATATGACGAAATCGGTGGGCTCGAGTCTGTCGTGCGCGAAGTAAAAGAGGCAGTTGAGTTGCCGCTTACTAATCCGGAGCTGTATACTGAAATGGGTATTCAGCCGCCCTGCGGTGTGATTTTGTACGGCCCTCCAGGCACTGGAAAAACCCTGCTGGCAAAGGTTGTGTGATGGAAAAGCGCCAGAAAGTTGGCGCCATTAATGGGTGCCAGCGTCATGGCGCCATTCCATCACTAGTTGTGACTATTTATTCATTTGCATTATACTTTTTGCATTATTCTTATTCATAGTGTGCTTTTATTTAAACATTTATCAATGAAATAATTTTTGTTTAAGTCATCCATTCAAAGCGCTATTGCTGTTGGTCGATCATTTCACATAAACGAAAAGAACTGATATGAAATACATCCCATGGGAATCTAAAATACTCAGGCGGTTGCGAACATGACATCGGCAACGTTTCTGCGCTGCGTCGGCTCGCAGCTGATTCAAAGAACGGCCGGCGACGGGAGCAAGATGGTGCGCGCCCTGTTCCAAATGGCCAGGGACCACGCGCCCAGTGTGGTCTTCATTGATGAAATCGACGCCATCGGTACAAAGTGAGCACGTGCTTCACAAACACTATCATGAGGTGCCAATCCCTATCCGTGTTAAGTAAATATCAGGAAAGTGTCAAGTGTTCGAATAAGTGATAAGGAAAAGAGAAGTGACAGGATGAACTTGTAACTACCGAAAAAGTGGCCATAGTATTTGTCTGAGTAAGTGTCATTATTCTACGCTTAGTTACTTAAGTTAATACTTAATAATAATCAAGTTAAAATCTAGAACTTGTCCTTGTCGAATTTAGTTTCGGCATGGGAGGAAACAGTAAAAACTAAATTTTTTACAATTTTTTTACAGAAAATGCAAATTCAGAAAGAATTTTTAGATAAAAAACTTGGAATTCGAAAACTCATTTTTGAAAACAACTCTAAATATATTCAAACACCTTTCATCAGGGAGTTTGCCATCGTCATGGCGCGGTGCGGAATTGACTCCATCTGATGTTTATTTATCATTTGAATTCTAACCCATGCAAGAATACTTGCAGGCGATACGACACGACATCGAGCGGCGAGAAGGAGGTGCAGCGCGTGCTGCTCGAGCTGCTCAACCAACTCGACGGATTCGACTCGCTCGGCGACGTCAAGGTGATCCTGGCCACCAACAGGATAGACACCCTGGACCCGGCACTGATCCGACCCGGTGCCAGTCCTGGACCATGTAAAAGACCCTGTAAAGTGCAAAGACCTTGTAAAATGACATGTGCCATGTGAAGGACCATGTAAAGTGTCAAATGTCATGTAAAAGAGCCTGTAAAGTGTCATGGATATCCTAATCTTATTATATCGTAACAGTAAGATTTGGATACACATGACACTTTACAGGGATTTCTACATGACACATGACATTTTACACGGTCTTTTACATGACACATGGCCTTTTACAGGATATTTTACACTTTACAGGTTCTTTTACAGGGTCTGGAACTGCCCCCCGGTCGCATAGACCGCAAGATTGAAGTGCCCGCGCCCGACGAATCCTCCAGAGTTTGTCATTTTAAGTGAAGTTATTGTGTGAATCTAAACTTTTTAAATCCGAAATCACTGCTCAGCGGAAGATATTCGACATCCACACGAAACAGATGACTCTGGCGAAAGAGGTCACCTACGCCAAGGTGTTCATGAAGGACGAGAACGTCTCCGGCGCCGACATCAAGGCCGTGTGCACCGAGGCGGGCATGCGCGCTCTGCGAGCCAGGCGCAGGTGCTCTAGAACGTGCTACCGTAGTTATCCTCATAGAAGAGCGCCGTTCTATTTTTTTCGTCAACTTTTTACCTGCCGTTCTATTGGAGGCTGTCGTTCTATTGGAGGTTGCTGTTTTTTGTTTTCGTGAGCACAAAAACATGCCAAAACCTGCCTTTCTATTGGAGGTTTGGTCTATTGGAGGTCTGCCATTCTATTAGAAGAAATACAGTATGCATCTTGTTCCCCACACACTTAAACAATTTTATGACAGAAAACACACTATTTGTCACGTGGCATTATCGATAAAATATTTATATTTAAGCTGCGTTCAGACTGCAAAATGTGCCGACAAATAAAAAAGTGAAAAAGTTCCATAAATCCGGAATAAAGTTAGATATCTGCGAGAAAAAACAGTGAAGTATACTCACTTGTTCAGTGTACACACATGCCAAATTTCAGATAAATCGGGCTTTTCGTTCCATAGTTATAAGTAGTGATGGAAAAGCGCCATGGCTTGTGCTTTGCTCCTATTTCTTTCTTGCAGTCTAAATCAGGGGTTCAGTCTGGCGGGGGTTGGAGGGGGCTTACGTACCCTATCCCCTGATGGACATCTTACTCCCTGGGATGATATAGCCCTCGAGGACTACATCACCCGGAGGACTACTTCGGCCCGACTTTTATAACGTGGGATGATGTAGTCCTCCATACAAAATATCTAATTACACTATTGGGGCATCTGTTGGGCCATGGGAATGTGTTTTATACTTCCTTTTATTTATTGCAATGCAAGAACACTGCTTGCATCAGATCAAAAATATTTATTGACGCGCACGCGTCTGTTAGGCCTATTGACATCGATTATCGGTGTGTCCAGTTATGGGACTTTCGCCATATTGGATTATTGCGGGGTCAATGGCGTGTGCGGAAAAATACGTCCGCCGCCCGAATTATGTAATTCGCGTGCAGACGTATTTATAATCGGATTATTGATTGCGTGGGTGAATGCATGCAACTTCAATACTCAATTTCTCGGCCATTTCTCAGCCGATTTTCACCAATGAACACTTAAAATGATCAGAATCACATGGAGATTGCATTTTTATGTTCAGATTATTAAGAATTTGGTAAACTCATGCTAATCATAACAGACAAATCGCCAATATACTACAGACAAAACGCGAATGCAACACAGACAAAAAGCGAATGCAACACAGACAAAACGCCAATGGATCACAGACAAAACGCTTTGGCATTTTGCTGTGTTGCATTGGTGTTTTGTCTGTGTTGCATTCGCTTTTTGTCTGTGTTGCATTCGCGTTTCGTCTGTGTTGAATTGGCGTCTTGTCTGTAGTATATTGGTGATTTGTCTGTCATGATTACCATGAGTTTACCAAATTCTTAATAATCTGAACACAAAAATGCAATCTCCATGTGATTCTGATCGTTTTAAGTGTTCATTGGTGAAAATCGGCTGAGAAATGGCCAAGAAATTGAGTTTTGAAGTTGCATGCATTGTTCTACATTTACCGTTATTCATTTTCGTCAGATCTGATCGTTCTGATCGGTCAGAACTGATCGTTCTTCGTCAGATCTAGTTGTGTAGAGACTGCAGCAGACCCGCTGGACATCCGACTTAGCAAAGTAAATGCAGTCATATACTCAAAACTCGAAACTTGAAACTTACCCATGCAATCGATGCCAATAGGCCTAACAGACGCGTGCGTAATTGTGGCGTGCCACGCGTCAAAAAACATTTTTGATCTGATGCAAGCGGGTCGCGGGCAACGGGTCAATGTAAGGTCAATATAAAGCAAGGCCGCGTGCCGCATGCCGCGGGTCAATGTAATGCATGCAGTAGGTAAAATATATATAATGGGTTGACATAGTCCTCATACAAAAAGGGCTGTCGGCCGATATAGTCCTCGAGGACTATATCATCCCCCGGGGTAAGAAGTCCTTCGGGGGATAAAAACCTGTAATCGTTGGAGGGGGGGGGTTACCTCCCCAACAAATGCTCCAGCTATCTATCTATTCCCAGGCCACTCAGCTACCTATCTATCTAACCTGAGGCTAAATTTTAGGGTACTATTTATCCCTCGAGCCCCCCACCCCCCACCGCAAATCGACCAGATATGTAAATAGATCTCCAGAGCGATTATTTGGGAAATTTTGCCCCGATTTAGTGGTTGTTTGAATGGGCAAAAATGTTCAATAGACTACTATGACTTCAGCGGTACGTCACTCACAGTTATGCACTCATTTTTCTACCATCAAATTGTTGAACAATTTTTTTGGCGCTGGCGCTATTGGCGCTTGGCGCCATTACCCTCTGGCGCCATTGGCGCTTGGCGCTGAGGTTCAGAAAAGCGCCATGGCGCTTTTGGCGCTTGGCGCCATTTTGCTCTGGCGCCATTGGCGCTTGGCGCCGGGGTCAGAAAAGCGCCATGGCGCTTTTGGCGCTTGGCGCCGAAAGCCTGGCGCTTTTTCCATCACTAGTTATAAGCATTTTAAAAATTTGATCAAAAAAGCGAACCCACAACGCAAAATTTTTCAAATGCTCATAACTATGAAACGAAATGACCGATTTATCTGAAATTTGGCATGTGAGTGCACCTAACTAGTGAGTATACTTCACTGTTTTTTCTCGCAGATATGGAACTTTATTCCGGATTTATGGAACTTTTTCACTATTTTATTTGTCAGCACATTTTGCAGTCTGAACGCAGCTTTAGGCGCTGTTTACACGGATTCTTTGTGACGACAAAAATTGTGATTTTTTCAACCATATTTTGGGATGAAAACCAATAAGTAGATAGATCGGACGCCTCAATTGATAATTATTTGTTCGACCCCATTACATGGAACAATAATTAATTTTTATAGATTACGAAATAATGCACAGTAGATAATGTATTTTTCTTGTTGTCGTAGGTTTGTCGTAGGGTTTGTTCTACGCGGCCTCGCTAGCGAGGTCGCGTAGAACAAACCCTCCGACAAACCTACGGTTACGACAACATGCAAAAAGTGTGATCTAGTGTGCGTGATTAGGGAAATTATGGAATTTGATGTTTGCCCCAGGCAGTGAAGCTGGCACAATCACAATCAATTGAGGTATCATCACACATGTAATCTATTTCACGTTGATTCCACAAGAACAGTTGAAAAATTGCATTTTTTTGTCGTCACAGAAAATCCGTGTAAACGCCGCCTAAAGCAGTGTATACACGCTTTCGTGTGCCGACAAAAAAGTTTGGTGGAAAAGTTCCATAATTCTGAAATTAAGTTTCATATATCCAAGAAAAAACGGTGAATTGTGCCCACTAGTTAAGTGTACACACATGCCAATTTGCAGATAATTTGAGCATGTCGTTCAAGAATTATAGGCATTTGAAAATGAATTTTAGTTGTCGGTTCGGTTTTCGTTTTGAAACCGAACCGACAACTGAAATTCATCTTCAAATGCAAATAAGTTTTGAACGACAGGCTCAAATTATATGCAAATTGGCATGTGTGTAAACTTAACTAGTGAGTATACTTCACTGGCTTTTCCCGCAGATACGGAACTTTATTCCGGAATTATGGAACTTTCTCGCTTAACTTTTTTGTCGGCACACGAAACCGTGTAAACGACCCTTTAGGTACTCTGGTAAAAGCATGCGGGCGAAGTATTTAAGCTTGAATAATTAAAGATACGTAGTTGACTAAAAAATTGCCAGATTTGCCACGCTTGAAGACTTCAAGGAAGCCGTCGCTTCCGTTCTTCGCCAGAACGAGCCGGGGCATGCGGCTTTCTTCCTGTGAATCTGTGATCTCATTCAAATCATGCTAATCACCATATTGCTGGAACAAGCAATAAATGCTTCGAAACCGATATCACACCCGATCCGATCCGAGTACTGATGAAAATTCAAATAAAATTGACAAAACCAAAATAAATGTTTTTGCGCGGCGAAAAAACACGGGCGAGCATCCGCCCAAAATGCAAATTAGGTGTCATCACGAAATATTCCATTTAGCAGTTGCTCAGCTGCTGTGAATCAAGAACCAAAACATGGAAAAACGGATAACCGCGCGCGGTATTTATTTTAAAAAAGCTGAGCAAACAATTCAACACAGGAAAGGTGCTTTTTATCATGAATTGATTAAGCGATCAGTACAAAAACGTGGGCGCTGATCATTTCAAACAATTACATATGCGAATAGCGAATGTGATAAGGTCGAATGAAAATCGGTTTATAAAGAACCGACCATTTGAAAACTGCAGTTCATTTCAAACCAAAGTGCAAGCGCGCATATGCCAGTGAAACAACGCTTAAGCTGGCACGTACAGGTCCAAGTTGACTGTGCATGATGAAGTTGGCCACCAAAATGCTGGCCGTGTTTGTGCCGTTGGTGCTGTTCTCGGCGCCGGCCGACGGCGCAGCCAGGTGCCAGTCCCAAACCCTGTAAAATGCCCTGTAAAATGTCAAGGTCATGCAAAGTGACAAAAGTGATGTAAAATGCCTTGGCAAATAGCAACTCGGTTGCCATTTTGCAGGGAATTTTACATGACTTTTTACACTTTGCATGACATTAGACACTTTACAGGGCATTTTACACGGTCCGGGACTGCCCCCCAGAGTGGGTGGTCGCGACCCGGTCACGTGCACGCCCGGCGACAAGTGGATCCGCGACTACATCAAGTACGAGTGCTACACCAACGAGACGATACACAGGGGGATCAAGCCAGTCGCGTGCGCACCAGATAATGAGCTGGATGGAACGATCGTGCCCATCGGTGGGAAACACGACGCGCAGTATTTCGAGTACGCGTGCAAAATGAGCGGACAGGTGTTGGAGTACAAGCCTATCAGTGGGTTTGCATGACTCTGTACACTGTAATTAGCATTCGAAAAATGTTGGGGGATTTATATTTTCTGAATAATTTTTAACGAAAATAAAAAATCCATAATCTTCTGGTATTTTCTACAGGTTTTTCCATTCAAATAATTTTTGAGAGATTCTCTACAGGTTTTTCCAGACATAAATTCTTTGAGTGATTTTTGATGAGGGGCTCCTTTTGATGAGGGATGAGGAAATGATATTAAAATGGTAGGTATATTTTCTGAAAAACACCTTTTTTTGGAAAGCTAACTGCAATCAATGAAACCAAATAAAATAACTTTTATATAAATGTTTATAAACATTTACAGGGTGCATCGCGGGAGATGGCACCAAAATGGACGCCGACAAGGATCACAGGCAAGAGGATGGCAAGCTTTTCAAGTGCAAGACCGGAGACAACGGTCTCTTGGAATTATCCTATGAAGAACGTTAGCACACACACATTTATTTTTGAATATGAGTGCAATCACAATAGAAACGCACCAAAAGGGCGTTGCATAATGACACCAGGGCATAATGCATAATGACATGTGTATCCAAATCTTAATATTTTTTATTATGTCATATTATGTTTTTGTATCCTAATCAGACTTTTGGACATAAGATTTCAATATAAAAACATAACATTTGTATACGATACATAAAGATTTGTATGCACAAGACATTTAACAGTGTCTTTCACACTTTAAAGGGTCTGGGACTGGCACTAGCATTACTTTCACACAACACCATCGAATCCCCATCACAGCCAACGGGTGCTTCGTGGACGGCGCGGTGCACGCGGCCGGCACCGCGTTCCAGCTGACCGACAGCACCGCCTCCGACCTGCCCGACGCGCAGTCCGGCGTCAAGGTCAAGTGCATGCGCGACACCGACGGCAGCTTCGTGTTGGCTAGTTATGGTGGGTATAAGTGGATTGGAGGAGTTTTGATTGTTGACTGTGACGTTGAGTGCCCACTGGATGGTTGATTTTTACAATAACAGGTTGCCTCACAAAAGATGGTCAAGAGATCACAGTCGGCAAACACGGCGAAGTGGATGGGAAGTACTACGAGTGCATCCAGGGCACCGGCGAGTGGGAACACCAGTGCTTCCTGCGAGAGCTTTCAGGCGCGTTTTTAGAATGATAAGCCAAAAAACCTACCGTATATCCTTGAATAAGACCCCCCTTGAATAGCTCCCCCTCAGGTTTAAATATGTGTATCCACATTGTGTATTTGAATGAATGATTTGATGCTTATGAACATGAATTTTAATATGAATACTTTACCTGGTTATGTTGTTGTTGAACTTGTAAATACCTGGATTACATGAGTTCACGTAATGCATCCATATTTATAATGAATAAAGTGCAAGTTCTGAGAAAAAAATCCCCCCCCCTTGAATAACTTCCCGCTCCAAAACTTCTGACGTAATAACAACTCCCCTAGGGTCTCATTCTCGGATATACGGTACCTAAACGCCAAACTCGCTTTAAGGCGCCTCCTGCATGGACCAGAACGGCATCGAGCGCCAGCTGGACGCCACCTGGGACAACAGCGAGACGCGCGAACGGTTCGTCTGCAAGAAGATGACCACCACCAGCGGGGCGCGCTACTACGTCGAGGTGGTCGGCTGCTTGTACTGGGACGAGATGGACAACATCCTGAACAAGGACAGGGCTAGGAAGATCGACGGAGTTTGGTGGGCTTGTCGACCCGGCGACGGCGGCCATTGGATCATGATCAAGTTGACAAGTGCGTTTTTGAGCACACTTTTTCTGGTTTATTAGTAAACAAATACCGTATTTGCTTGAATAATTCCCCCCCCCTCGATTAATTCCCCCCCTCGAATAATCCCCCCTGTAAGACGAGTGAGGAAATAATAATTCTCCCCCTCGAATAATCCCCCCTTAAAAGATTTGATCAAATGTTTGTGCCCAATATCAACAAAAATGGCACGTTCTGGTGTTAATAAAGCACATTTCATCAAATGTGTTGATAGAAACATGCTTGAAAATGTTGACAAAATAATAATTCCCCCCTCGAATAATACCCCCCCCCCCTCAAATAGTTCCCCCCTCAAAAAAGTCTGACGAAATAATAATCCCCCAGGGGGATTATTCAAGCAAATACGGTAAGTGTGTTTTTGTCCGCATTTCAGTGGGGGAAGGCAGCACGTCTTGCACCGACGTGGATGGAAGTGAGCACGGCCTTTTCTCACGATGGAACACAAACTCAAGCGACAGCTACTGCTACTACAGCGGCGGGAAAGCCTGGATTTACAGGTCATTACTGCAGCGATATTCGTAATAATAGTATGCTGAAAACCTTTGAAAATGCCGCTTCTACTCTCAGGGTCGGCTGCAACTACTGCGAAGTGCGTTGGCGCAACAATGAGATCAAGGAATGTTCTGACCACCCTGGCACAGCGTTCCAGTGTTACAAATTCAATGGGCAATATTATGTACGACCACTTACGGAAGAAGAGTACATCAAGTGGAAAGAGTCAATGAGTGGTGGCGGGGGTGGTGGTTCAATCTCTGGCACTGGTGCGAATTTTGATTTTGTTTTGTCAAGCACTCTTTATATTAATGTACCTATATGTAAATAGGTGGCGCCGGCTCGGGAACCGCTGAAGGTGCAACAACAAAGGCCACTACTACACAAAAGCCAACCACAACACCGAAACCAACAACAACGACTCCAAAACCAACTACAACGACTCCAAAACCAACTACAACACCGAAACCGACAACAACGACACCAAAACCAACTACACCAAAACCAACTACTCCGAAACCAACTACTCCAAAACCAACTACAACACCGAAACCGATAACAACGACACCAAAACCAACTACTCCAAAACCAACTACAACACCGAAACCGACAACAACGACCCCCAAGCCAACTACACAGGCACCCACAACAACTACACACCCACCCACAACTACAAGAGCACCGACAACACCACCAACAACCGAGCCACCAACGACAACCAGAACGATAACAACGAGACCCCCAACACTGCCGCCCGCATATACCACTGAGCCGCGACCGGAGACAACTGGAGCACATCCGGCCACCACTGAGCCACCCCCGCCAGCCACCACAGGTGTGAGACTGCGATTTTGAAATTTTAAAAATAATGCACGTGTGCATAAGAAGAATACACACGGAGAAACACACACAACGTAAACATTTTTACGTTACGCCGGCCCGCCCACTAGTTTACAACTCAATGCACTTTTAGTTGACACATTTGATTGACAACATCGCAAAAAAATTGAGGCGTCAACCGTGTGTAGGGCTCCTATATGTTTCCAGTTCACATGAACTCAGAACATATTTGGAACAGGTCTCTTTAAAGCAACAAAAAGTTTTATAGCAAAGCACAAATAACTGCAGAGATTAGAAGTTCACAGTTCTGATTAGATTCGAGTTAACATAACGTCACCCAGGCGCGGAGCAGTGCAGAGACCACTCCGAGCTGTGCGAGGCGCTCACGCCGATCTGTCAAGCGGAGGAAGACAGCGACCAAGTCAGCGGCGAGGACGGCGACGTGCAGCACCAAGCAGCCAGACGAGCCATCCGTCTGAAGCGAGCCGTGAATGCATACAAGGCATTGGCTTCGAAAAAGAAGGACAAGAAGAGCAAAAAGAGTAAAAAGAGCGAAAAGAGCAGCAAGAGCGACAAGAGTAATAAGAGCGACAAGAGCAACAAAAGTAATAAGAGTAACAAGAGTGACAAGAGCAACAAAAGCAGCAAAAACAGCAAGGAGAGTGATGAGAATGGCAATGGCTGGCCATCATGGCCATCGTGGCCCAGACCTACATGGCCATCATGGACCAGACCACCACCCAGGACCACCACAGAGCCAGATGACGAGCGCCCTCCCAGGACAACTGAAGATCGGCCGCACCACCGCACCACAACGGAGCCAGATGACGAGGGACCACACCGTACAACCGCCGAGCACAGGCCGCAACCGCCCAGGACCACGCAGGGTCACCGACCGCATCCCACGCGTCCACGCCCACATCACACAACCCGGAACCCGCGCGAATCGGGATCCAGTTCCGAATCAGAGGAGGAATCGGAATCGGTGTCGGCGGAGCGGCCGGGCCCGGGTCCGGGTGGAATGACCACTGTTGCACACGGAGGTCCCCATAACGATCATGGGCATGGACATGGGCATGGACATGGTGGGCATAGTCATGGACATGGTGGGCATAGTCATGGACATAGTGGGCATGGACATGGCGGGCATGGACATGGTGGACATGGACATGGTGGACATGGACATGGTGGTCATGGACATGGGCATGGACATGGACACGGGCATGGTCACGGGCATGGAGGTCATGGACAAAAACCACAGGAATCCGGTGAAGGTGAGGAATTTTTGCATTTTCCCCCGAATTTTCACTGTTGACAGTTCTGAACCGACATTTACTACCCCTTTGATGGCAGTCAATAAATATTAGTATTTGCTTCCACTCTCCCACATTCCCCCCAAACAGACACACCGAGCGGCGAGTCGGCGGAAGCGTCGGACGCGAGCGGCGACAAATGCGAGCAGTCGCACCGCCAGTGCGAACACAGCGGCTGGTCGGGCTCGAAGCACTGCCACCATCACAGGCACCACTGCCCGCACCACTGTCCTTGCGAGACGGAACCGTGGCACACGCACTGCCAGCGTGGGTGTTTTTGTTGCGCACAGTAGTTTTCTATGGATATTTTGAGAAATTTCGAAAATTAATAATCTGGTTTGATGTTACCGGAAGAAGTCATTTTTAATCTACATCAACAATAAATTGGCAGGATACCTCATGCTGGTAGATTAAAATGCGTCCAAATACTGCTCTATGAGTTCTCAAAAAATTTCGAAACTTCGAAATTTGAAATGTTATAAAATCGCTATAAAAGCACCGCTATTACCGGTCAATTTCCAGCTCGCTGCCGTAACTGCAAACACCTAGTGAGTCGCGCGGAGAAGTTAGTGGAGCGCATGTGTCCAAAGACATGCAAAAAGTGCGGCCGCGGATTTACAGGTAAAATGATTGGTCCATCTCAAACACGTTGTATACTCCAGTGACTTTACACCTCGAATGCGTGGTTAACGGCGCTGGAAGCGTGCCAACGATATTTGACGAATGCGATTTTCACAAACGAAAAAATTCATTGCTGTATAACGTTCTACGTTAACGTATTCGCAACAATATTTTCCATATTTTCAACAAAAAAAACATGCTTAAATGATCATTGGCACGCTTCCAACGGGAGACGTAAATACGTCAGAGGGTTATGTCACTGCAGTATACAGGCATGGAGGGATTCTCAGTGATAAGAGAATAATTATGTAAATTTAAATCCTGTGCAGAAGAGGATATGCATTCAGCGGCGCAATTGTTCAGCCTGTTTTTCGTCCATATGGATTGGTAGAGACAGATGACTCTGGATGCAAACGGATAGATAACGCACAGTGTGATTGGTTTTATTTTTTGTTGATTTTTTTTATATCAGTGATCGATTACCCATCCACCCACGTTTAGACGCAACCACTAGGAAATAAAGCAGACCTGTTTTGGACAACAATTCAAGTTTTGTCATTACCACAAGTATAAACATTTGCACTGCAAACACATGTACGGAGCGATATTTGGAAGTGGATATATGCTTTTCGCCAGAAACTTTTCTTTCCAGAAACTAAAGCTTTAGTTCTACGTCTCATTGAGGTATTTAGGTATTTTCTCTGCGTTTTCACAGAGATTCAATTACTTATGAGAAATTTTCGGCGATTTTGTTTTTTCTACACATTTTTCTGAAAATCACCCATTTTTCAACGCTGAAGGCTTTTTCCGTGAGGAGTAAAATTCGAATAGGTATTCAGAAGAACTATAAAACTTGAAAATTCATCAGATTTTTGTTCGCTATCGTCGCATCACATGCTGCCCAGGCCATTCTAAGTGCGGCTTCAGTTATGCGCTGCAGAGCGTGCATTTTTAATTGGGGAAACACAGTCCGGGACAAATATTAGCGGATCATTAGTAGAACGCGGCATCATTAGTGATGATACACACACAGCGCATGATGTCTCTGCTGACTGATAAATATTTAAAACATGAACATCTTGGCTCTGATTGAAACGATCAACTGAAATACATAGACACAAGAAACAACGAAAACGATTCCCACGAAAATGACTCGCAAGTGCGCAGCGGCGCTGCTCTGCGCTCTGGTGCCAATCTCAAACCCTGTAAAATGTCCTGTAAAATATAAAATGTCATGCAAAGTGTCAAAAGTCATGGAAAATTCCCGGTAAAATGGCAAACCCCTGTTTGCCCCACCTGTTTGCCATTTTGCAGGACTATTTCAATGACTTTCGACACTTTTCATGACGTTTGACATTTGACAGGGCATTTTACATGGTCTGTGATTGCCCCCTGATATTGTTCCCCTCGACGGGCATGTTTTCGGCGGTGGCCACCTACCACGTGAACCTGGGTCTGATGTTCCCGCACGACACGGGCGAGCGGCTGACGCTCATGCCCAAGATGGGCTATTCCACGAGCGCGGGCGCTGTCGGCCTGGCACTGGACCGCATACAGAAGGAACGACTGCTGCCAGGCGCCAATATAACGTGGGTTGCCCACGGGTGGCACTCTAAAGTGCAATTGATATTTGATTTTGCATCGCTTTGAGGGGGTTGGAAATCCCCTAAGAATGACTGTAAAGTGGACTGATAGAACACTATACAATGAATGTTACCGTATTCTGATGAATAAGGTCGTGTGAAAAATCGTACACCAAAAGGAGGACCAATTTTATAGGATGCGACAACAATATCATGTCTGTTCGTTTACTCAGATGGGATATGGTAGACTTCGTTGTAAGGTCAGTAGATTAGGTACACCCTTCTAACAACCCCATCCCCATTTAAGACAACACAAACAGTGTAAAGCTCTCGCCGTGTAAAATCTCGCTCAGAGTCCAATGGCGCATGGACCAGTGCGACGAGTCGCTGGCTGCCGGCTTCGCCGTGCAGTTGTTCCGCACCAGAGCCGTCGACGTCATGTTCGGACCCACCTGCTCCACTCGTGGGTCATTGTGTTTACGCGCACTAGTTTACTAACGGTATTTTGAAAATTTGTAAACTCATAAATCAGGGGGCAATCCCAAGCCCTGTAAAGTGTAAAGTAAAGTGTCAAATGTAAAGTCAAATGCAAAGTAAAGTGTCAATCAAAACAAAAAAGATAAAATTTTATTACTGAACTTTGCATGACAATTGACACTTTACTTTGCATTTGACTTTACATTTGACACTTTACTTTGCATTTGACTTTACATTTGACACTTTACTTTACACATTACAGGGCTTGGGATTGCCACCTGCTTTGAACGTGTTTGAGTTTGCCACGAGGAGTTATTTTTAATATCTGTCGACTGTAGTTGACAAAGACATCATTCCAGTAAACTTAAATGCCGTTCAAGAGCTGTTTTTTAATTTTACTATGTATATATTTTTTGCTGGTCATAAACAGGTGTGCGTAGGTTCATTATAACATTTGACCAAGGAGAGACGATTAAACGTCCACTTGATACATTCAGCTGCTGCCGTCGTGGGTGTACTGGCAAGCTACTACGGCGTGGCGCAGTTCTCGTGGGCGGCCACCGGCCTCGACCTGGCCGACCACGACCGCTACCCGACCATGACCCGCGTGATTGGCTCGGCCATCAGGTGCGACATGTTTTGATTGATGCATTTAAAGGCACCTACATCTATAGATTGTCCATCGACTGTGCAGGCTGGGACGAGCCATGTCTGAAATTCTACTTTATCTGGATTGGACGCGCGTGGCCCTCTTCTACACAGACGACAGGGTGGGCATATAGGGTCCACACACATTAGTTGACATCGAATATTCGTGTCAACTGAATGTCGACGAAATAACAGAAAATTTTAAAAAGCATCACACTCAACAGAAACAGTGAAAATTAGATGTCATTATATAAAATTGACGATGCGCTATCACATAGGAAAGTTGAGATCACATAATTAACCAAAATGTAGTTGAATTCAGTTGACACGAACTTTGATGTCAACTAGTTCGTGTGGGCACACAAATATACCTTCAACCCAACCCCATGAAAGCATACTTTGTGTCAATGCACACAGGCGACGCGCAAATGTCTATCAGTAGCCCAGGGCGCCTACAAGTTCTTCCCGACGGCCGGCATCCACATCGTGTTGTTCCAGGAGATCGACGGCGAGGTGCCCACCGACGGCGAGATTGACAAGTTCCTGACGCACTTTCCGCATCTCACCAGAAGTTTGCAACCAGACATAAAATAATCGTTGACTGACTCTGTCGGCTATTTCTGTGTTTTTTAGATCGTTATCGCGATTATTGCCCGTTTGTTGACAAGGCTCTTCTGATCAGATTTTCGTGATTACGCGGCATACGCTTGACATGCTGTGGGCAGTCGCTTCAAATTCTTTTTCATTAACAAATCAATACTGAACACTACAGTGGCGAAAATGAGTGCACAATGCAGGCTAGACACTCACAAAGATAGGAATGTCCATAGAATATTTTGAATTTTTGGGCGATTTTTCACGGATTCCATTTCTTAATGTTTATTTTCTAAGATTTTTATGACTTCTAACTGGATTATGCAACAATTTTTTGTGTCATAAAATCTTCCACTTTTTTCACTTTATTCTACCAGAAAGTAGGTATGATTAAATTGTCCCAGTGGGTCAAAAATCTGAGCGCTACAGAAATCTATCGTGTCAACAAATAGGCTACCATCACAAACAACCTCAACACACAATCCACCCAAACAGAACCGCGCAACCCCAACCGCAGTCGCACTTTTGTGCATCGACCAAGACGCGGACATCCGACGGTTCATGCTGCGCGCGCAGGAGCGGGGGCTGTCGGGCGAGGAGTATGTCTACGTCGTGCCCGACTACGTGCGGTATGTGTGACTTTACGGTTTTGTGGTGCCAGTCCCAGACCCTGTAAAATGTCAAATGTCATGCAAAGTGTTATTTGGTTGCCATTTTGAAGAGCATTTTACATTTCTTTTGACACTTTGCATGACATTTGACATTTTACAGGGTCTGGGACTGTCCCATCGTCGTCGGTGATTTCTGCGTGTAAGATTAGTCAATACTGGAATGTGGTGGCGTTCAAAGTGTGCAGCCACGCAAAAGTGTGTGCCGACAAATGACAAAAAATGTGTGCCTTTTTTAAATGACACACCTTGCAAAAATGATTTTTCTGTCGAGCATCAGCTCGCTGTCGACTGCGTGCGCTGCGCTAAAAAGCGTCTGCGCACGCATATTCGGGATATCACAAAAAATACGATTCGATCGTTTACCGCCCGTTATCAATCTGTCGATATCAATATTGCGATCCGCAGAACTCACCGATAGAAACCATTAAATTATAAATTTACAACTGATAAAATGTCTTGGCGCAGCTCTGAGAACAAAACGGACGTGTGGACGGACAGGGACGCGACGCGCGGCGGCAGCAGCGAGCGCAACGTCGAGTCCAGAGAGTCCATGCAAAATATCCTTTTCGTATGTTGTCTTCCTGGCATATGGCACCGCTTGTACGATTTTTTAGAGACATAACTCTCAATTTTAACCGTGACGTATAAGTGGTAACATGCGGCTTGGTGCCACCACACGAAAGGGACATTTGTTTTGTATATCGACGATCATGCTTCAAGAATGAGACACTTCCCACGGCGTAATAATGACATCAAATTAAAGCAATCAACGTAAAATGAAGTGTATTTGCCTTCGAGCACGATATTCTATATTGCAGTTAATTTACATTTCCTTCATTGCGACCACATTTGAGAGCCTGGTTTGGGTGTCGAGCTCAGATTGAGATGCTTCTGACTGACAATGACAAGCTGTTCCAGTTCAAAAAGGAAGTGGCCGGCCGCATCGCAAAGTGGCCGTTTTTCTACGAAAGCGAGCGATTAGACGAGACCTACGTTCGTTCAATAGTCTTTTATACATACACATTCACTGGACATGCATTGCGAGATACCTCTGAAAAAAATGCGGCACTCAGAAAGGTGCATTGAAAACGGAAAATATCACAAAACGTTTCAAACGCCTTATGACGACGGTTTTCTGTAGTTTTACCGGTAATGCGAAATCGTGTCTGAAATTTTTAACTTGGCAGAGCACAATACATGGCGCGGCATTGGCACCTGTTCCGGCGGCATCAAAGCCAACAAATATGACTCGCCATAGCTCATGTGTTAAACACTTTTCACCCAGGGGGAACATCGACCATTGCAGGGTTCGCTGTACTCGCCGTTCCTGCACGACTCGGTTTACTTGTACGCGTTGGCGCTGAACAAAACTTTGGAAGCGGGCGGGAACAAGAGCGACGGTCGCCTGATTACAGAAAATACCAAGAACACACATTTTCTGGGTGAGATATGTATCTCATTAGAAGCCAGTCCTGCACCCTGTAAAATGTCATGTAAAAAGTAAAATGCCATGCAAAAGGCTAACAATTCATGTAAAATGTTATAAAAATGCCGAATTCTCCTCAATTTGTATCGGGCGGTATGAATTTTACATGTATAATATATGCAACATTGTCTGCGCACTTGACAACAAGTTCCTCAATTGCAACGATCAACTAAAATAAAACATATTAAAAGGTGTGAGCGGGCACGTGGTCATCGACGACACAGCTGGCCGCGAGCCTACATTCGTACTGAAAGGCTTCACTGCGTCCGGAAATCTAACGCAAATGCTCAAAGCGGAGATGTATAAAAAGGCTGGCAAGGTGACCGTTAGTCTTTGCTTAGAAAGGAAACAAAGGCGTAGTATGTACGCCTGCGTAAAACAAGTGTACACGATTTGCAAAATGTTTCGGTAAGTCCCCTTGGGAGACATTTTTACTTATACTCGGCGGACATCACACTTAGTATGGAAACTAGGGTGTCAAATTTCCGTTTCCGTTTTCCGTTTCCGCCTTTCCGCAGGAAAATTTTTTACCTTTCCGTTTTCCGGCAGCCGAAAAAATTTTACCTTTCCGTTTTCCATTTTCCGGCAGCTGAAAAATTTTTACCTTTCCGTTTTCCGTTTTCCGGCAGCTGAAAATTTTTTACCTTTCCGTTTCCGTTTTTCCGGCCCATTTTTCCGTTTTCCGGCTGAAAAATTTTAACCTTTCCGTTTCTGTTTTACCAGGCCATTTTTCCATTTTCTGGCTCGATTTTCAGTTTTCTGGCATTTTTCCATTGTTTTTCCAATCTGTATTTATCTTCAATTGGCTCATCCCATTGTGTTGTTTTTGTCTCTTGGAGCAGCATTGACAACTGGGATTTCAGGGTCAGTGAAACAGGTGCTGTGAACCCAATTGGGTCATATGCTGACACCAATAATTTATTCAAGTTTTGTCTGGTTGGTGTTGTGATGCTGTCACTTTGCAATTTTGGTGTTGTTATTGCCAGCATGTCTGTTCAGTGATTTTATTTCATGCCCATTACTGCGACTATTTTATTCACCTTTGGACTCCTGTCGTTTTCTGCTATTTCATTCATGACTGATCTGGAGTTTGACAGCCATTCCCCCATGTTCATAGAACATTGGTTAAATAAAGCTTTGACTTTGTAATATAGTTCTAAAGCTTCAACTTCATTTGTGACACTCATGATGAAGTTATCGACGTAAATGTTGTTTATTGTCATCGCCAACTGGTTTCGTTCCCCTTCATTTTCTTCATATTCATTCTTGCTGTTTATTGTCACATTTAAATGGTATTTTATGACTGCTCCCAAAATTGCTGGGCTGCAGACAAGTCCAAACAGTATGCGTTTAAAACAAAGTACTATTAAGTTATTTTCAGTTACTGGTTTTGAGGCATCTTTCAGCCAGAAAAATCGTGTGTAGTCTCTAGCTTGGTCATGCAATCCTATTTGCAAAAATGCCTTTTCAATATTGGCAATTAATGCTAGATTGCCTGCCCTGAACCTCAGGAGTAGGCCCAGTGCTAATGGTGTTGTAATTGGTCCTCTAAAAAGGCACTCGTTGAAACTGGGCTTACCTGCTGACCCATCGTACACGATTCTGCATGATGTCGATTTGCCCGGCGTGATTACTGGCTGGTGTGGCAGGTAATGAATCCCCTTGTTGTCTGTTTTGTCGTCACAGATCTCAATTATTCCCTTTTCTAGTTGGTCGTCCAAAACTTTCCGGTATTGTTCAAATAAGTTTGGATCTTTGTTGAATCTTCTTATCAGTGATTTAAACTGCACCAAGGCTTCTGCTTTTCCCGTGCTCAGGTCACTGATACTCTCTTTATACGGCCAGTCAATATAGTATCGTTTGTTGTTGTTGTTGAATTTTATGCTATTTATTATCATCTCCTCTGCAATGTTGTCATCAATTGCATAGGGGTCATCAGTGATTCCCACTGCTTCTAGACTGTGAAATTGTTGTAGTGTTTCCTTTCCTATGGCCACTATGGCTACTTTTTGATGATTTTTTGTTGGTTCAGTTAAGCTTGAACTACAAGTGAAGTTACAGGCATGATCCATAGTTGCAGAATGTACAGCTACCACAATCAAAGCCAAACAGGCAAACCTGCATGCAGGTTTTCCTTCTGCAAATTTGTCTATTACCGTGCTAATTTCACTTTATTTTTTTCTGTTTCCATGAAAATTTTGCTTTCCATTTTCAGTTTTCCGGCATTTCATTTTTCCATTTTCCGTTTTCCGGCCGACAATTTATTTTTACCTTTCCGTTTTCCATTTTCCGCTGAGTGAAATTTTTTTACCTTTCCATTTTCCGTTTTCCGGCAGAAATTTTTTTTTTACCTTTCCGTTTTCCGTAAAGTGAAAAAAATTTACCTTTCCGTTTTCCGTAAAAAAATTTTTTGACACCCTAATGGAAACCTACCATAACCTATCTGAATAATGAACAAATTTTTTAAAAGTTTTTCATCATACTATTTTGTTTTACCATGGCATAATTAATTACTAAATTTATCACAAGATTTCATTCATTAAATTATGGTAGGATTCTGCGCAAAGCATGCGCTCCACTTGGTATACCATTAACTAAAGACATCGCTTACGGGGATTTACATGAGAACATGTGGATGCGGTACTAATAATCTGGTGTTTGACGTGGACAGACAGTAACAGCCTTGGTTCCCGAATACCAAATGTGGGAAACGCGCGGCGGCTACGTCCCCAAATGGTACCCAAAGTGTGGCTGGGCGGGGGAGCTGTGCCAGGACGATATGGACCCTAAAAGTTTGAACATTCAGATTTATTGAATTTTGAAGTACAGTAGCGCAGTGCATTAATAGTGACCTTCTACTCACAGCTTTGCTGATGATTATAATCGGGACAGTGATAATTGCAGTTTGTCTCATCTTGGGCACGGTTTGGGCTTTGTGGTGCTACAGGTTGACAGCTTACTTAATATTTTATTTTTGACTGTTTTTTGTGTGATCTGCAGCTACAAAAACGCTGGTCCGCAGAACAAAAATGATGCAAGACGAAATGGCGCAAATGGTGTGGAGAATCGACTTCAAAAGTCTACAGAAACTCGTGGAGATGGTAAACCAACTACAACACAATACAATTGTCAACACATACACTAGTTTACCAACATGAAATTCTCAACCATTTTGGTCAACTGTTTTGACAAAACAGAAAGAAACACTGTACGGTGCTTCGTACTGTTTTGTCAAAACAGTTTACAAATGGGCGAGCATTTCATGTTGGTATACTAGTGTGTGTGGGCCCAAAATTGAACCTTAAGCGACTGAAACAACATTTTAACACTTTTTTCAGCGGAACGACGGTTCCCTAACAACAGTATCCACGGACGTTTCCGAAGACATAGCTGAGATAGTGATGCGCGGCGACGAGAGGGTAGCTTACTTCCGCAACCAGTTGGTCTGGCTCAAGTCGCACCACTCCAGTGTGATTTTGTCCAATAAGTCCGACCATGTGGCGCTGAAAAATGTTGGATATGTTGAATTTTTTCATATTTTTCATCAATAGTTGTATTTAAACCAGTAAAAAATTAACCAGCTGCGCGAGCTGAACCACGACAATGTGAACGGATTTGTGGGACTCTGTTTGGACAGTAATCTCCCGCTTTCCGTGTGGCGCTTTGCAGCCAAAGGGAGCTTGCAGGTGCGATAAACAAGTGACAGTTTGGTAATAATTTTGCAGCGGCAATATTTCAATAAAACGCAGGATGTTCTGATGAACCACACGATGAAGTTGGACTGGTATTTCAAGTACTCGCTCATCCGTGATCTGGTAAACGTGAGTGAAATTGCGCGCGGCGCACTTGAAATCTGGCATTATGCGTTTTGCCTTTAATCTGCGGACTTATACTGTGCACTCGCGCTCGTTTATGTGACACGCTGGGAGCGTGCCCATGATCAACGTTAACGTGTAACGTGATAAATAACAGCAACGTCAATTTTTTTATGAGAATACCGTGCGCTAAACATTGTTGGCATGCTTCCAGCGTGAACCACGCGAGCAAAGTGTAAGGTCAATGGTATTAGAATAAATTCACAAAAACAGGGCATGGAATATCTGCACGGCAGTGAAATCAAGTCGCACGGCAGTCTGAAATCCACCAACTGCGCAGTCAACTCCCGCTGGGTGCTCATGGTTACCGACTTTGGGCTGCCCATGCTGCGCCAGGGACAAGAGATGGAAATGAAGGGTGACAATAATGATTATAAAAACTCACCCAACAACACATAAATATAAACAAATTTTCTGCTTCTGTTGGAAAACGAGTGTGGGCAATGCACATAAATAAAAACTGTAAAAATGCGCAGAGCGTCTGTGGATGGCACCAGAGCTGATGCGCATGGAAGAGCCGCCTCCAGAGGGCAACCAAATGGCTGATGTCTATTCCTTTTCCATTGTACTCAGCGAGATACTCACCAGAGACATACCGTACTCTTCCTACAATAAATTACCACAAGGTCGGCTACCAAAAATACCCAAATATTTACCATACTCCGCCGACCGCATATTACATTTTTCTGGATTAAACACCCCACAATGACGTCATCGTTCATCAGATCAAAACTGTTTTAAAAACAAAGGAAAAAACATTTCAGGCCTGAAACATGCGTTGTCTGTACGTGACTCCGCCTTTTTATAATGTTTATTTTAAAAAGTGCGTGCACAAGAATCGCGTTTGTGTGCTGACGTGTAAGACATAAGTACCGTAAATGCTCCAATAAGGCGACGGTCAGTTTATTCTTTTCAGCACATTTTTGGGGGTCGCATTATTGGAGAGGTCGCTTTATTGGAGAGGGTCGTATTGTATTTTTCAAAAACTCAACAACTCAACTTTTCATTTAACGTGTATGATTATGGTGACGCAAAATTACCATAATCTCACATCATCACCATTACCATAATCTACACTACAATAATCCCAACAAATACAGTATCGACGCAAGATTTGGATACTGTAGTCCATCACTCTACCGTATCCTAATCTTGCATCAATATTATGACGTCATAGGGACATAACTCTCACAAAATGGGATATAAGTATCACAAAACGGACACTTTCCTGTAAAAAATCTACCATAATACCACTTTTTTCTTTACTGGGAACGAAGTGGATGATAACCACCCTCCCCATAGGTTTAATAGCTCTGGTATTCTGCTGCATGGCACCGTAAAGCAATAGGTAATCACATCAAAGCCACAAAATTCTCAAAATACTTAATATTCGGGTTCAACAATATCAATTAGCGGCGTCTGAAGATTGCGACATCGTTTTTCTTTTTTTTAAATTTTTATTTGGGGGTTGGATTATTGGAGGGGGTCGGATTATTGGAGAGGGTCGCTTTATACTTACACAACGTGCCAAAGGGGGTCGTACTATTGGAGAGGTCGCTTTATTGGAGGGGTGTCGTCCTAATAGAGCATTTACGGTATGTGCGGATGTAAACCGTAATGTCCGCAGAGCATACAATAGTTTTCAATTTAGGCTACCCAATCACAACTCAAACCAAACTGAACCCAACGTTGCAGAAATCGTCAACCTAGTACGCGCTGGGCTCGAACCTCCCTTCCGACCCGACGTGGGCAACTCGAACGACGCCGACGTGGACCCGAGCATGATGACGCTGATGCGCGACTGCTGGCTGGAGGATCCCAAGTTGAGGCCGGACATGCGCCATGTCAAGGCGGCCGTCAAGCAGATGAATCGTGGACGGTGGGTTGTGGTGTGATTGTGAGGATGAGATTGAATTGGCTCGGCGGTTGGATTTGATGGCATTATCTGAACTTGCGGCAGCCTGAGTGAGAATATCTATATCTTATCAGATAAAATACAATTACCTTATCGGGCTAGTTCCACTCACAGACCCTGGCCCAGAAAATAGCCTTAAAAATGTCAAATTTCATGCAAAGTGTCAAAAGTAGTGTAAAATGCCATGATACGTCCAGTATCAAACGTCCAGTAATTTTTCACATTCTATGGGGTATTTTACACGACTTTCGAACCTTTGCATGTCATTCGACAGCTTGCAGGGCAATTTACAGTTTCAGGAAGTGGTCTCTGTTCGGAAAAAATATGCTGGGCTAATTAAATTTCGAAGTTGAATTCTGCACTTTGTATTGAGCGTCATGCAATGCACAAGTAGATAAATACATGCGCTCAGGGAGGGCTCGCTGCTTGACCACGCGCTGAAAATGATGGAACGCTACGCACAGAACCTGGAGACAACCATCGCAGACCGTTCTAAGCAACTCACTGATGAAACGTCCAAGGCAAACATACTACTCTACAAGTTCCTCCCATGGTAAAAATGTGCAACTTTTTGATGCTTTTATCGATTTGCTAGAATTTCGCTAGAACGTGAGCGTAAAATATCGCTATGCACAGCAAAATCGCCGACAAACTCAAGTCCGGCCACAGCGTGGAGCCGGAATCCATAGACTCGGTGACGGTGGTTAGCATTCAAAAAAATCACCGATTTTTTGGAAAATATATATAAATATATCACTCCAATATTGGAAAAAATATAAATATATATAAATCACTCTAGGTCTCCAGAAAATATAATTAAATTACTGAAAAAATAACTCTAAGCTCGAAAAAAATCTCAAAAAATCACTTGCGCTTTATTTCAATTTCAAGCAATATTCTGGGCTTTATTTACCATTTGCAAGCACAAAAAAATGTACTATAAGATACCACAGCACATTTATTATCATTCCACAAGCAGTATTCATTTATACAGCATTTTACAAGTGAAAACATCAAGCAAAAATCACAGAAAAATTCAACCTTCAGTTCAACTTCAATGAAAACTTCAAAAATATTTTGCACTGCAAATATTTAGCTCTCAACCTATAGCGCCTGGTTGTGGCAATGGACGTTTGACCAAATAGGTGCTCATGCTCAGCACTTTTTCATTGGTGATGTGCTTGCACTGATTCATTGGTGATGAAACTGAGCTTGCAATCACTGTAGAAAATTTTTGATCACATCAAATTGGTATTTTTTGATTTAAAGTCATGTTTTTTTCAGAAAAGTATGTTGAAAGATAGAGAGATGCTTAATACCTAAAACGTAACCATAGAATTCATAGCAGGATGACATAAAAAAAGTTACTAAGACAGTTTACATTTTTGTCACATACAAAATGAAAACTAATTGATAGTGATGTCACCATTTGCCATCATTTGAAATTGAGTTGTGATCAAACTAGTGATTTGCCAACACCACCCCACCAAAATTCATGCCATTTGTGAAAACTGAACATACTGTATTTCCTTGAATTACCCCCTGGGGGTTTATTTTTTCAGAGTGGAAATTTTGAGGGGGGTATTTCGAGGGGGGGTTATCATTTTGCCAGAAATTTTTCAAATCCGATTACTCAATTGTTGTTTGAAATGTACACAAATGTCGAAAAATGAAACAAAAACCACCATTTATAACACTATGGACTTATATATGTATGTAGACAGTATATAACCAGTTCCAACATCACGCAGTTGTTGTTTTTAACATGTGTTCTGCGTTTCCTGGATCACAAACAGCATTATGTTCTCTATTCAGTAAATTGGGGTGGGGTATTTTGAGGGGGGTTATAAGTTCATAGTACTCATTTTGAGGGGGGTATTTCTCAACAGGGGGTATTTCGAGGGGGGGGGATTTTGAGGAAATATGGTATATAGCATTCAGTAGTGGAAAACTTGATGGAAACATGTCACCATTTTTGGCTATTTCAGTTTTCAAAAAAGTCAGGGTGAAAACTAGCGTGTGTAGGCTAACAATATTTACCTGCTTCAAATACAATTTTAACCCAATGATGCTCTACATGAACAGAGAGATTTTCTGGAGAAAATCCCTGCAAATTTCTCTTGCACAGATTGCATGTTTTAGTCATAAAGCGCAATCAATGCACCACAATGTATCAAGTATGAGTGATTTTCTCAGTGATTTTTTTTCAAATTTAAAAAATATATATAAATATATCACTCAGAATTTGGAAAAAATATAAATATATATAAATCACGGGTTATTTATATTTATTGTGATTTTCGAAAATATAAATCACGGGTTATTTTTCGAATGCTAACGGTGGTGTTCACGGACATTTACAAGTTCGATCATATCGCCGAGAAGAGCAGCCCACTTCAGCTAGTGTCGCTGCTCAATGATATTTACTATCAGCTGGATGAAATATTGGAAGAGTACAACTGTTTTAAGGCATATTTATATACACAATTATATACATAGATAATAAAGTTTGGATCGCAGTAGAAAAAATAACCAAGAAATTGATCCGTAGTGATATTCAGGTGCAAACTGTGAACGACACCTACATGATCGCGTGCGGCCTGGAGCAGAACGAAAATTCATCGCATAAACCTGGAGGCAAGTCTCACTACTCAGGTACCTAAGGAAACTCTGGGCAGCGCTTGAGCGCGCCCAGACTGAGTGCATGGTAAATGTAAAGCGACACGTCTGTCGTATCCGGTGGTACCAAAACGCACTTTCCCAGGCCCGGGGATGGCTTCCAGCTCGCCGCCGACGCACCACGTAGCCGTGGGCGCCGACTTGTCGCTGCACATTCTGCTGCGCATGGCCGGCTACTACATGCCGCACCTGCCCAAGGACAAGTGCCAGATTAGGATCGGCGTCCACACTGGTGTTGCTTTTGTATAGTTAGAGAAAAGGTGCAAAATGTTTTCGCCCTGGCCGCGACTCGAACCCGGGACCTTTCACTATGCGTGTGAATGCTCTAACGGACTGAGCTACCAGTAGTGATGTAAAGGCACCGGGGCACCGGTGCCCCGGTGCTGGGCACCGAAGGGCACCAGCACCGGTGCTGGTGCGGTGCCATTGCAATCTTCAGGGGTGCCATGCCGGTGCCGGTGCCATTTTTTTCAGAATAGCACCGGTGCCGGTGCGGTGCGGTGCCATTTTTTTGCCGGTGCCAAAGGTGCTAGCACCAGGGCCAAAGTAAAAGGCACCGAGAAAGGCACCGGCCAAGGCTCCATGTGCTGTGCAATTTTGTCCATAGTATGTGCTTACCTATTCATATTTCAAAAAAAAACAGCGATATATTTACCCAACCGTTTTTGCTTTGTAAACCTCCCATCAAATAAATATACCTACTGTGAAATCCATTATACCCGATACGTGATCTGATGAGCGAATCTAAAATTTTGTTGAATTTTAAATCATTTTTATATTTTATATTTATCTTACTTTTTTGTTCAAAATTTGTTGTCAGTTTATGACAGAGATATACAATCTCTGTACAGCAAGACTCCGATCAGTAGACAATAGTGGCTATGGACATTGTAGTGAATTAAACATTTTATCTTTCATTTGTAATCATTGTAATTGCTTCATAAAAGTGATTGCCACATCATTCTGATCATTTTAAGTGCTCAACCATCAAAATCGGTTGAAAATTCATGGAAATATGCACTTCCGAAGGTGTGGCCACTGAGAAACTGCACGATATTTACTTCAGAAATTCCAGCCCGGTGCGGTGCCTTTCGGTGCTAGCACCGGCAACCCGCCGGTGCCCTTCGGTGCCGGTGCCATTTTTTCCAAAAGGCACCGGTGCCGGTGCGGTGCGGTGCCATTTTCTGGCCGGTGCCCCAGGGTGCCAGGTGCCCTTTTCATGCGTTGGCAAAGGTGCCGGTGCGGTGCGGTGCCATTTTTCCCGGTGCCTTTAACATCACTAGCTACCAGGAGGCCACATTTTGCACCGCTCTAACTTTAGTTCGACATGGCACTGATTAGTTTTATCACAACGTGCATCATGCGCCAGGGCCGGCGGTCGGCGGCGTGGTGGGCACGACCACCCCGCGCTACTTGCTGTTCGGCGACACGGTGAACACTTCGCGCGTGATGCTCGAGCATTCGAAAGGTGCCCCTATCTCTTGCAAAATAATTCACTCGAATGAAGAAAATATAGGTCGATTGTATTTTACCGCATGCTGTGGATGTTTGATTTACAGGCGCAACGATACACATTTCCGAATCGACCAACACTTATCTGACGGAAATAATTGGCGGGTACATTACGAAACCACGCGGCGAAGTCACGCTCAAGGTAAATTGGACTAAAGTTGAATACATTCAATTAACGTATTTTCTCAAAATACCCCCTCCACGATTACCACCCCCTCAAAATTTGCACTCTGAAAAAATAAACCCCCTGGTGGTGTTTTGAGGAAATACGATAGCAAATAGCTTCGGTGTACAGTCATTGGCTTATGAGTTTTTCCGATGGAGAAGCAAATGAAGGCTAAATATTTATGTTGTAAATAAATCTCTGCACAGTTAAAGTGCCGCAAATTTTCACCAATTGCAAGAACATCACACCCAATTCCCTGCAGAGCGCCGGCTCCGTGTTCACATTCTGGCTGCTGGGAAAAAAGACAAAAGGCATCGACGACAAGACGGCCACCACGATCACCACCAGCAGCGAGGGCAGCGGCGGCGGAAAATCAAACGCTTCACTGAACAAAAAGAAGTGATGAGCGGTGAATTTTTAGTGTTTGGCATTGACTCCACACCCAGTTTAGGATCGATGTTGTTTGTAGGAGGTTTTTTTGTTGTGATATTTTCGGGGAGTGTTCAATCAAAAGTGTTTTTATGTTTACCTATTCCCATTATTATTTTTGTACTATTTATTTTTAGTAACGACAGCGTTACATATTCAAAATTTGGTGCGTTTATAGCATTTTTCCATCGCGTGTTTTCGAATCGCCTCTAGGAAAGGAGAAAAGTCCGTTGATGTTGTCAATAAAAGCAAACACAAAATAAAAATCAATGTTGTTGGAGTTGGAAACGTGATAATAACTTGGCAGTTTATTATGCAACTGCAAACAACTGAACTTTCCCAGGGCTTTTCACACACCATAGTTTCACCCCACTGGAAACGACAATTTACATGACAATATGGGATGCTCACGCAGTGGGTAAATATATACACTGATCGGGTTGCATCCTACACATATTTAGTGTGCTACCGTATTTTGGTGAATAAACTCTAGTGAAAAATGATGCACCATATAGGTTACTCATAGCAGGAGCAATGAAGTGTGAAGAGAGTAATCAAAGTGTTGATTCTTTATTCTCATGGGATATGGTAGATTTCATGGTAAAGTGGGTGGTCATTGAACTATCTTTACGACATAACCAAATGCATTCCGTCTCAATATGTATAACAGGTGAGAATAAAAACAAAAGAAAGAGAGAATTCAATGAAAAAATATTGAATGCCGACAAAATGCCGCTGCTGCTGCTGATCTTCTGCTATTTTCATCAGTGATCGAAAATTTGCTGCAGTGTTTTCCATGATTATACTGGTGTAAAGATGACAGAAACTCTAATAGCATTGTATCGAATTAGCTACATATTTCGAATTGATTCCTGATAGACTTTTTTGATTTAAAAGTATACATTTTAAAGTTTAAACATTTTCGGGCTACAGAAATAGTGCAAAATTTCACTGCCACTAGCGGGAATCGAACCCGCGCCTCTCGTATAGAACACGAGCGCCGTAACCGCTGGACCACACTGGCTGCTATTAGGGGCTCCATCAGTCACTCAGGAAGGGCAATACCCTTAACTCCAAATATCGTGATCGACGAAAAACAACAGCGCAATTTTTCGATCGCTATCCTTCAAATATTGTCACAAGCGACGGCTGAAACAGTCGGCGGACGCGACGTGATCACGTGCAACCCAGGAGAAAAATGGGTCGCGCATATGATCGAATTCGAGTGCTACAAAAACGCCACCGTTTACAGGGGAATCAGGCCAATTTCTTGTGTCCCCAAAGATAAAAAAGATGGAACCACTGTGCCAATTGGGGGCAAGTACGATGACAAATTTTTTGAATATAGCTGCATACAGAATGAGCAGCGTTTAGAGTATAAAACTACACGTTCGTCGGTTTCGTTTTTACCATAAAGTGCCGATTAGACACCCCATTATTCAGAACTGCATTGCATTGCGCTGTGTACCTAATCAGAACTGTGAAAAAATATATATTTTAAAAGTGTACCTAGATAAAATTCCGAAAACTGAAAACGTAACGTAAAAGTAAACCCCTCACCAGTCACCACAACTTCAATAAGAATCGTGAAATTGTGCGCGCTCAGGTTGCGTTGTTCCCGTAACGCTACGATTACAGCTCGACATAAAATTCCAGCGTGAAATTCCATCACCAAATTGATGAAATGAAAGTTGATGATGATACAGGGGCCAGTTCCGCAAGTGGAAAAGTTAAGAGTTAAAAGTTAAGAGTTGAGTAAAATGACAAATGGCAAGTTAAGAGTAAAGTTAAATGATAAATGATGAGTTAAGAGACGAGAGTAAATTTAAGAGTACAGTTAAATAACAAATGATTAGTTTAGAGATAACTGTAAAGTTAAGAGTCAAGCAAGTGTATCCAAATCTTACTTTTTCATATACAGTTCTTATGTTTTGTATCCAAATCTTATTTTTCGACATAAGATTTGGATACAAAAAATATGATTTGGATACGAAAAATCGAGATTTGGATGACTTGCTTGACTCTTAACTTTACTCTTATCTCTTAACAAATTATTTGTCATTTAACTTTACTCTTGTCTCTTAACTCACCATTTATTATTTAACTTTACTCTTAACTTGCCATTTGTCATTTTACTCAACTCTTATGTTCTAACTCTTAACTTGTCCACTTGCGGAACCGGCACCTGGTCTGCAATTTTTCATGGACAATATGTTTATCAATACCTTCATTGTGCCGAAAAGTCATCGTCCACTGTCACTGCTATTTAATTGTGAAAATTCAAAAGTTTTGATTTTACGTTAAAATTTTATGCCAGCTGAAGAAAAATCAATTCTACGCTATGTCATTGCATGCAATCAACTGGCGTAGAATTGACTTTTCTTCAGCTGACGTAAAATTGTAACGCAAAATCGAAATTTTTGAATTTTCACAATCAAATAACAGTGACCGTGGACGATGACTGTTGGACACAACGAAGGTATTGATAAGCATATTGTCCATGAAAAATTGCAAAATGCAAAATTCCATGAAAAATCATCATCCACTTTCATGTAATAAATTTTGCAATGGAATTTTATGCTGTAATTTTACGTCGAGCTGTAATCGTAGCAGAACGCAGAAAAAATTTTACGCGCGTCGCGTGTTGGGCGTACTAGCGCCTTAAGTTCAAATTGAATTTGGATCATGGAGTTTTATCTGGTCATTTCAACCTTTCGAATTTTGAATAAGGTGTTCTTTACCATGGGGTTCTTTTCCGGTACTTTACGTAAAAGATTTTATTTCCAATTGGAATGACCACCATTCTAAAACAGGTTGCATATCCTCCGATGGCACCAAAATGAAATCAAACACCACTCACAAACAAAAGGATGGAAAGGTATACAAGTGTACGCGCAGGGAAGACGGCACGCTGAAATTGTCATACGAGTGTCAGTTCACAATCGAATCAAAATAAAATGTCTGCTTCATATTCTGAAATGATTTTTCTATCCCTCTCAGCTGGCAGCGGATGCTACGTGAACGACGAGTGGCACCCGCTATACTCGATTTTCCCGCTACGCAAAAACGTTGTGCCAGACATGCCCGATTTGCAGTCGGGCGTAAAGGTGAAGTGCATCCGCGACAAGACCGGCCAATTTTTATTGTCGACACAAGGTGGGCATTAAAAGTGATTAGGTAGGTATGTAAAATACCGTATTTCTTCTAATAGAACGGCACACCAACAATAGAAAGGCACCTACAATAGAACGGCAGGTTTTGGCTTCTTTGCACTCACGAAAACAATAGAACGACAGCCTCCAATATAACGGCGCTTTTCTATGAGAAGAAATACGGTAACCGAACAATTTCTCATAGTGAGCGAAGACTTCAATTTCGCGCGCAGCGTGCATCACGAAGGAGGGCACAGAAATTGTGGTGGGAAATCACGGGGTGATTGGCAAACACCACTATGAATGCGTGCAGGATAGTGGCGAGCTTGACTACGTATTCTACCTCCGGGAACTGTCTGGTTTGTACAATAGTTGCCATGCCAAGTAGTCGTTGTAGTGCAATGTCCAATTCTAAATCTCCAGGGGTCACTCCCAGACCCTAACAAATGTAAACCGTCATGCAAATTGTCAAATGTCATGTAAAATGTCATGAAAAATGTCCACCGACCAGTAGAAAAACATTCAAAATGATTTTAAGTTTGATTTGATAGATGTTTAACATGGCCTTTGACAGGGCATTTGACAGGGTAAAACATGGTATTTTGGAAGCATATAAACATTTATTATAAATGTGAAAAACCTTCCCAATTCAATCTGAAAAATATCTGCCTCTCAGAACAGTTTACAACTTATTATTATATCCACATTCAGGGCATATTTGTGGCTCAAATCCGTTTTATTTTCAGGGGCGAACTGCGTCGACCGCGACGGCTTGAAGCACGAGCTGGACACCCAATGGGATGATAGCAAAACTAAGGAAAGATTGACCTGTCTTTCGATGAGAACAACTGCTGGAGTCAGATTTTACATTGAGATTATAGGTTACTGAACTTTTGCGATGAAAGTGACAGCGATGGAATTTAATTTGCTGAAACACATTGAATTGAACAGCGCAAAAATAACATAAGGGCAAATAAGTCTAGTGATGTAAAGGCACCGGGGCACCGGTGCCCCGGTGCTGGGCACCGAAGGGCACCAGCACCGGTGCTGGTGCGGTGCCATTGCAATCTTCAGGGGTGCCATGCCGGTGCCGGTGCCCTTTTTTTCAGAATAGCACCGGTGCCGGTGCGGTGCGGTGCCATTTTTCTGCCGGTGCCAAAGGTGCTAGCACCGGGCCAAAGTAAAAGGCACCGGGAAAGACACCGGCCAAGGCTTCATGTGCTGTGCAATTTTGTCCATAGTATGTGCTTATTCATATTTTAAAAAAACAGCGATATATTTACCCAACCGTTTTTGCTTTTTTTGTAAACCTCCCATCAAATAAATACCGTATATCCTCGAATAAACCCCCCCCCTTGAATAACTCCCCACCCTTGAATAACTCCCCCCTCAAAAACACTGACGAAAAAATAACTCCCTCCCTTGAATAACTCCCCACCTTTGAATAACTCCCCCCTCTGTGATGAGTGGAGAGGATACTGGAACAAGTGGAAAAAAACGAAATGCAAATACAGTGCAGTGTGTGAGACAAAAAATACAAAGGATGTTAGCATACGGCAGCGAAAGCAGATGCACAGTGTGTATTACGCAGTGTATACACACCTATCTACCTGCAAGTTTTCCTGAATATTATGAGGAAAAAATAACTCCCTCCCTTGAATAACTCCCCACCCTTTAATAACTCCCCCCTCAAAAATAACTCCCCGGGGGACTTATTCAAGGATATACGGTATACCTACTGTGAAATCCATTATACCCAATACGTGATCTGATGAACGAATCTAAAATTTTGTTGAATTTTAAATCATTTTTATATTTAATATTTATCTTACTTGTTTGTTCAAAATTTGTTGTCAGTTTATGACAGAGATTGTTCCATTCTCTGTACAGCAACGATTCCGATCAGTAGACAATAGTGGCTATGGACATTGCAGTGAATTTAATATTTTATCTTTCATTTGTAATCATTGTAATTGCTTCATAAAAGTGATTGCCACATCATTCTGATCATTTTAAGTGCTCAACCATCAAAATCGGTTGAAAATTCATGGAAATATGCGCTTCCAAATATGAGACCACTGAGAAACTGCCCGATATTCACTTCAGAAATTCCAGCCCGGTGCGGTGCCTTTCGGTGCTAGCACCGGCAACCCGCCGGTGCCCTTCGGTGCCGGTGCCATTTTTTCCAAAAGGCACCGGTGCCGGTGCGGTGCGGTGCCATTTTCTGGCCGGTGCCCCAGGGTGCCAGGTGCCCTTTTCATGTGTTGGCAAAGGTGCCGGTGCGGTGCGGTGCCATTTTTCCCGGTGCCTTTAACATCACTACTGAAATAACCTGATTTGAAGAATAAAAAAACGAGCTAGGCCGATTTCATTTCACATGCTGTCATGTCCGTCCGTATCTGAATAGATATGTACAAAATATACTAGCCAAAAAGACATTTACACAGCGAAACACAGCTCTCCGAATACTCGTATCCAACAAGCTGACAGTGCTTTGTTTATGTTTGCAGCGAGTTGTGAGCATTTGGCAGCGAGTTGGCATGGGTTTTGAAAAGCAGCTGCACAGTTGGCAGTGAGCTGTAAGTTGCATGTTTGTGAAGTGTCAAATGAAGACTGAAAATGTGCTTTTGGCAGCGAGTTGTCAGCCAGCTAATGCATGCACCAAAAAAAATGTCAGCGAGTTGTCAGTAAGCTGCACTTCACTTGTCAGCGAGTTGGCCCAATTTTTGACATTTGGCAAGCAAGTTGGCAGATGGTTGTCGGAGAGCTGTGTTTCGCTGTGAATTAGTACGTTGAACGCTCGCAGGTTGTCTCTACTGGGATGACATGAAAGATATGCTTCCAAAAGACAGGGCCATGCAAATCGACGGCGTTTGGTGGACGTGTCGGCAGGGTGAAAATGGACACTGGCTTATGATGAAACTTATTCGTTTGTTAAAAATTAAATCCCTTATTTGTATAAACAAGTTAATAACAATATACTTGATAAACCGTGAAATAAGATATTAAGTGTATTTATACATTCTAGCCGGCGTCGGGAGCACGATATGCCTGGAAAAGGATGGCACAATGCACAGCTTGTTCTCACGTTGGACAAAAAACACAACCGACAATTATTGTTTTTACAGCGGAGGCGTGGCTTGGATCTTCAGGTGCGTATTATCCTGAATAATTGGCATTTTTCTGCCGCGTGAAATGCAGCGACAGTCTATAATTCATATTTCATTCAGACCCATATTAGCGGTCTTCCAAAGGCATATCAAAATATGTAACTTTATATTTTTGTGATGATGTGCTCGATTAAAAAAGACATTGGAAAACTTAACGGAGTTTGTAAGGAAAATCATATCTTTGGGACGACCGGAAAATATTATTTACCACCGTGTACAAAAATGTTATTTCTATAAGCGCTCAACTCAACTATAACTACATATAACTAGGGATATCAACTCAACTGAAACTACCGTATTTCCTCGAAATACCCCCAGCGGAGAGGGTTTATTTTTTCAGAGTGAGAATTTTGAGGGGGGCGGGGTATTTCGAGGGGGGGGGGGGTAACATACGCAGACGTAGAAAAATGCAACAAAAACCACCATGTATAAGAGTCTACAGCCTTATATAAGTAATGTAGATGGTATAAACCATGTTCTAACGTAACACAATTATTGTTTTTAACGTGTGTTATGCATTGCCCAGGTCATAAACTGCAGCTTTTGTCATTGACGTTATCTTTACACTCAATTGGGGGGGTGTATTTCGAGGGTGGTTATTAATTCATAGTGGCCATTTTGAGGGGGGAGGGTATTTCGAGGAAATACGGTACATTTAACTAGGTATATCAACTCGACTTAGTCTGTTGACAGCAGCCTGTATTCTGTTTACTTTCAGAGTCGGCTGTCGCTATTGCGACCAGCGATTCATCCAGGAAGAAATCAAGGAGTGTCCCGACATGGACGGCAAGGCATTCGTGTGTTACAGAGGTGACAACGGAGAATACTATGTGAACTTGTTGACGCCGAAAGAATACAAACTGTGGAAGGTGGGCGGCGGTAGACAAAAGTTTGATGTGGCTGATGGAGAAGGTCTGTTCTCAAGCTAAGGAACTGGATATAAATACCTACCATAAATTCTCGATTGATGTGACTGTCGTATTATTGTTTTCAGCACATTTTTAGGGGTCGCACTATTGGAGGGATTGCATTTTATTCTGCCTTGACTCAATGACTCAACTGTCTACATAACTGAGCATGACATTGTAAACACTTTTTCAAGGTGTACCCAGAAGGAAGAAAAGGGATAAAATTGCTAAAGGTAGGTGAAAAATAATTCAAAATACCTATGTAATATAAGAAGATGTAGTACTAATCATAGCTGAAAATAGTCAGTTAGACACATGAACGTATTATTTTTTAGGTTGGAGGTCGTATTATTGGATGGACTCAAACAACGTGCCCAAAGAGGTCAAACTATTGGAGGAGTCACTCTATTGGAGGGGGTCACAATAATAGAGAATTTATGGTATTTTACATTTTTGTTTCATGTGATTCTCTTGCAGGCGCTATTGGCCAGGGTGGAATTCACGGCAGAACCACAACAGTGCCACCCG
The DNA here is from genome assembly GCA_964036195.1 of Sphaerolaimus hirsutus. NCBI lineage: Eukaryota > Metazoa > Nematoda > Chromadorea > Monhysterida > Sphaerolaimidae > Sphaerolaimus > Sphaerolaimus hirsutus. The sequence goes on from OZ038458.1 coordinate 16,660,773, forward strand.
ATGTGACAATGCACATTACTACAGAAAGATCAACAGAAATTGATGTTAATGTACCATCCGACACCAACAAAGCAACACCTGATGATAACTCTCCAATATCAGATAATGCGGAAAAGACAACTGAGCCAAATCTGACAGAAGATGTACCAGACAGTGGATTGATCCCAGAATGGATCAATGACAATGCAATGAATGACAGAGGGACAGAGAATGCGGATCAGGCAATCAGATATGTTAGAAAAACAACAATTGGTCTAACAGATTTTAACAAAGAAAATCAGAAAATAATATCAGAGAATGTAGATCCAACTGTTGCAGATGTTATAACTACAGTGTCAGGGATGACAAATCTTGGGGATTCAGACAATGAGAGTGCAGAGCATCTAGGTCCAGCAACTGAGGATGTTTTTGGTACAAAACCAGACGCCACAGATGTTGGCATTCAAGATAATGACATAGAAAGAAATGTATCTCCAACAATTGACAACAATATTAGTACCCCACTGGGCAGTCCATATTTTGGGTATAGAATTCCAGGCTACAATAAGTTTACAGAGAATGTGAATCCAACAACTGGAAATTTATTGAGTACAACAGCAGACAGCATAAATTTTAAGACTGCAAATGATTACACCAAAGAACATCTAAATCCATTAAATGGAGATTTTATTTCTAAAAAACCACACACCTCAAATTTTGGGGCTTCAGACAATGATAGCACAAAAGATGTAGATGCAAAAAGATTGGATGTTCTGAGTACAACAGTAGATACCACAGATGTTGGGGCTCCAGATGATAACAGTACAGAGCATGGAGATCAAACAGATTGGGATGCTAAAGTCACAACATCAGGCTCCACAGATGTTGAAACTCCAGAAAATGACATAGAAGAAAATGTATATCCAACAAGTGAAGATGGTATTAGTACCCCACTGGGCATTCCAAGTCTTGGGTATACAACTCCAGGCTACAATGAGTTGACAGAGAATGTGAATCCAATGACTAGGGATGTTTTGAGTACAACAGCAAGTGTTAAAGATATTGCGAGTCCAGATGACCGCAGTACAGAGCATGGAGATCAAACAGATTGGTATGCTAAAGGCACAACATCAGACTCCACAGATGTTGATACTTCAGATGACAGCAGTATAGAGCATGGAAATCAAACAGATTGGGATGCTAAAGGCACAACATCAGACGCCACAGATGTTGATACTTCAGATGACAGCAGTATAGAGCATGGAGATCAAACAGATTGGGATGCTAAAGGCACAACATCAGACTCCACAGATATTGATACTTCAGATGACAGCAGTATAGAGCATGGAGATCAAACAGATTGGGATGCTAAAGGCACAACATCAGACTCCACAGATGTTGATACTTCAGATGACAGCAGTATAGAGCATGGAAATCAAACAGATTGGGATGCTAAAGGCACAACATCAGACGCCACAGATGTTGATACTCCAGATGATAGCAGTACAGAGCATGGAGATCAAACAGATTTGGATGCTAAAGGCACAACATCAGATTCCACGGATGTTGGGTTTCCAGATGATAACAGTACAGATGATGGAGATCAAACTGATTTGGGTGCTAAAGGCACAACATCAGACACCACAGATGTCGGGATTCCAGATGATAACAGTACAGATAATGGAGATCAAACAGATTTGGATGCTAAAGACACAACATCAGACTCCACAGATGCCGGGATTCCAGATGCTAACAGTATAGATAATGGAGATCAAACAGATGTGGATGCTAAAGGCACAACATCAGACTCGACAGATGTAAGGATTCCAGATAATAACAGTACAGATAATGGAGATCAAACAGATTGGGATGCTAAAGGCACAACATCAGACTCCACAGATATTGAGACTCCAGATAATGGAATAGAAGAAAATGTATATCCAACAATTGAAGATAATATAAGTACCCCACTGGGCATTCCAAATGTTGGGTATACAACTCCAGGCTACAATGAGTTTACAGAGAATGTGAATCCAACGACTGGGGGTGTTTTGAGTGCAACATCAGACACTGCAGATGTTGGGACTGCAGATGATGGCAGTACAGAGCATGGAGATCAAACAGATTGGGGTGCTAAAAGCACAACAACAGACACCTCAAATGCTGGGGCCATGGGAGATGACGCCAACAACCATGTGGATACAACAACTGGCGATTTCACCGGAACAACACGAGATTATTTTGCACCAGATCACATCAAAACAGTCATGGATTTTACAACAAGGAATAGTGAAGGCACTCCCAAAAATGCCTGGACACCAGACGTCGTTGGCCCGGCATCTGAAGAAACAAGCGTGAAGAATCAATGGACACCCAAACCCAAAGTTACAGGAACCAAAGTCCCTACAGCTTGGGATAGTATGGGCAGTGGAACGAGCCCCGGAGACATCCAGACACCTGACTTACAAACTGAAGCGGCCATGGAATATACAACAGATAGTGGAGATAAGAACACGCAAACAAGCACAGAATATCATGTACCTCCAGGTGCACTGGGACCTTATCCTCCAGGTACGTCGAGATTGGGGATCAAATGACATTTGACAAATTGGGGTGTCATTTTATATTTATTTGACAAATTTGAACGCCGTGTTACGTGTTACAATGTCTAGGACAGTTACAATGTCCTGGGGCTGGGGCCAGTTCCGCAAATTGAGAAGTAAAATGGCAAAAGCGAAGTGAATTGAGAAGTAAAATGGCAAAAGCGAAGAGAAATCATTTTTTACTTCGCTTCTGCAATTTACTTGTCATTTCACTTTACTTTTGCCATTTTACTTCTCACTTCTCAATTGGCGGAACTGGCACCTGAACTGAGGCCAGACTCGCACCCTTGAAAATGGCATATCAAGTGTCGTGTAAAATGTAAATGTAAATTTCACATCATACATCAATTACACTTCGCTCCCATTAGGTATTTACAATGTATCTCATTCCATTCACAGATGTCCCTGAACCTCTACCCGGAATATATCACTGTGAGGACCACGCGTCCATCTGCAAATCGCTCGCTTCCATTTGCACTGTAGTGCCCAAAAAGCGCAAATATCAAAATAAGACACCTCAACATCAGAAAGATGTCTCGAAGCAGCCATGCCCCTGCTCAAGGGACGCATGTGGTTGTGGCGGCCGGCGCACGCTGAATTTCCTTGTCGTAAAGAATTTGGTCGAAAGAATGTGCCCTCTCAGCTGTCGCAAATGCGCCCGGAAATATACTGGTGAGCTTTGTCGAACGAATACATAAATGTAATTACCGTATATCCTCGAATAAGACCACCACAGGGGAGTATTTTTCGTCGGAGTTTTTGAGGGGCGAGTTATTCTAGGGGGAAGACTTATACGATGGGGGAGTGATTTTTTCCTCAGAAGTATATTATGTATCTGTTGTCGCTGGTGTAGGCTAATTTTTGTTTCATTTCACACATATCACTGCATTTGCAGCCCAAATGTAGCTTTAATGTGTCTGTCTGACATCATTGACTGTTTTTAAATTGACCCAACATCTTTTCCACCTATCACAGAGTGGGGAGTTTTTCAAGTGTGGGAAATTATTCAAGGGGGTTATTTTTTTCTCACTTGGCCAACAGGGGGAGTTATTCAAAGGGGGTCTTTTTCGAGGATATACGGTACTGACAATAATACCTCATGAATCTTTACAAAACTCGCAGACGCTGATATCCGAGCATCGGCGGACTTGTTGACGTCATTGTTTGGTGGAAAGGACTGCTGAATTGAAACGATTTGTGTGAAATGCTGAAAAAAAACTTCTGATGTAGTGTGATCACAATAAAATAAAATTTATCGTCTCGTGTCGATTTAATGTGTGGTAAAATAGAAATCTCATAAAGCTCATGCGTGAACGTATTTACAGTGGTATCAGCGCTATTATCATGCATCCGAGCTTCCTAGAGAAAAAGCTCAAATAACCCGCATGCATTGTAACCATGGAAACGTAGGTGCTTACTCGTCACGGGCGGCACTCAATTCAACCTCGTATGTCAGTAAAATTGAACAATTTTAGAGCGGCCGCCTCTCAAAAGACAAAGTACGTACCTAATTTTACTGGACCTGGTCCCAGACACTGTAAAATGCCCTGTAACGTGTTAAATGTCCTGCAAAGCTAAGTCATGCAAAATTCCCTGCAAATGAAATTTAAAGTGTGAAAGCGCATGTAAAATGCACTATTTTCTATTTTACATAACTTTTGACACTTTGCATGACACTTGACACTTCACAAGGCATTTCACAGTGCCCGGTAGTACCCCCCCCCCCGAGTGCGTCATGTCGACCCCGGCCCCGGTGGCCCTACCGCGGGCAGCGGGCGACCTGGGCGTGTCGCCGCACCACGAGCGCCAGCTAGTAGACCTGTTGCGTTTCTGGCGACTTCAAAGGGCGAGCCGCCTGCGAGCCGTGACCACCTGCTTTGAGGAATTGCAGCGCACCCGGCTCAACGACGCCACCTACACCAAGGATGAGGTGGTCCGCTTATTGGACGACCTCTCGCAGGTTGATTTGCAAGCTTGTGTGGGATTGTATGGTGCAGATTACGGATAGGTGCACAATTAAAATTGTTGATGCATCGGTGACCAGACTGTGCCGTTGTGCGGTGGTCAGGGGCCACTCCCAGACCCTGTAAAATGTAGAATGTCATGTAAACTGTAAAATGTCATGTAAAATGACCTGTAAAATGGAAAACAAAAGGTAAAAAAAACATAAAATACGATTTGTAACTTGACAGGGAATTTTACTCGACTTTTGACACTTTGTATGACATTTGACAGGTTCTGGGAGTACTATTTACATGGAATATATATTGTGTCTGACAGCACGGTGTATAATATAAAAACGTCAGCATTTTAGAAGTCAAAGCATACACAAAGTGTACATAATTGCCTCACAACAAAAATAGACTTTAACAATAAGTCCCCAAATCAGCAATCAAAACATATTCACATTAACCAAGCAAAAACCCAGGTAGTCCACGCGGAAACCGAGGGCGAGCTCCTGAACGCGTCGCACACGTGCATGCTGCTGGTGCGGCAGCTGTGCGGCCAGGCCGACCAGTGGCACTTGCGGCTGCAGGTCGACCTGAACGAGTTGCAGAGCAAGGAGCTACTTGACGCTGTCGGCGCGTATGAGAAACACCATGTGGATGCCATGGCCGCCAGCAGGAACCGACCGCAGATCACCGTGCTCAAGGTTCCATATGGGGCCAGGGGGCTGTTCCGCAAATTGAGAAGTGAGAATTATACGGCAAATGCTATGTGAAATGAGGAGTGAGATATGAATTGAGAAGGAAATTGGCAAAGGCGAAGAGAAATTACTTTTTTTTAGTCCGCTTTTGCCAATTTACTTGCTGTTTCACTTCACTTTTACCCATTTTTTTCTCAATTCACTTCGCATTTTCCATTTTACTTTTCACTTCTCAATTTGCGGAACTGGCACCAGTTAAATGATTATAGACTATTTATTATCAGTGTTCTTTTTGTTAGACATTGGCACCAGTGGTCGCGCCGCCGGCCGACGCCGAGTTGCACTCTGAAATGGAACGACTACGCGCCGACAATGTGCGATTGCAGCAGAAGCTTGAATCTGCGGAACGTGCGGTCGCGCAGCAGAGTGACCGCTTGAAGGATCTGAACACGGCTCGTAAAGAGGTGCTTGACCAGCCGTACTAATCACACACACTGCATTTGCTTGAATAATTCCTACCTTGAATAACCCCCTCTTGAATAATTCCCCCAATGTAGGATGAATGAGGAAAAAGAAATTTCCCACCTCGAATAATCCCCCCCCCCCGTAAGATGAATGAGGAAAAAAACCCGCTTTGAAAAATTCCCCCTTTAAGGATTAATAATTCCCCCTTTACATATGATCAACTTGTTAGGTCGGATTTCGACAAGAATGGCAATTTTTGTGTTAATAAAGTATATTTTATAGAATGACTTGATAGAAACATGCTTGAAAATTTTGACTTGAAAATAATTTCCATCCCTTTGAATCATCCCGCCTTCAATAATTCCCCCTCATAAAAATCAACCCCAGAGGAATTATTCGAGCAAATACGGTATATAAATCATAATCACACCTCATTAACCAAATCCCACCCAATACGCGAACAGAGCTTAGCTGAAGAGAACAAACCAGTGGACCAGTCAGCCGAGGAAGCGGCCGCCTGGCAGGGCCGCATGTCGCAGCTGCAATCGGCGCTCACCGACGCCCAATCGCAGAAAATGGCCCAGGTGTCAATGCCAGACACTGTAAAATGCCGTGTAAAATGTCAAATGTCACGCAAAGTGTCAAAAGTCATGTAAAATTCCCTGCAAAATGGCAAACGTAGGTTTATCATTTTCCAGGGCATTTTACATGACTTTTGACACTTAGCATGACATTTTACATATTACATGACATTTTACAGCGTCCGGGACTGCCCCCAGGAGGCCGCGCTGCACGAACAGCTCACGGGAGCGCACAAACAGCTGCTCAGCGTCAAGGCGCAGCTGGAGATGACCGAAACGGAGCTGGAGAAGAAGTTCTCCAAAACCAACGCGTATAAGAATATGAAACAGATGCTGATGTCCAAAAACAAGCTTGTCAAGGAGCTGCGAGCCAGACTCAAGCAGCACGAGCCCGATACGCAAGATGTGGTTGATGACGATTGAGCTGTGAATGCTATTATTACTATACTAGTGAATACTATTCGAAATTATCAAATGGTGTGTCCTTGTGCCTATTGTGTAAACTCTATTGCACATCGCAATAAATTATTTCAATTTGCCATTATATTTATGAGAAACTCCACCCGTGTAAACTAGGTATATAAAGAAAATGTAACGCAAAATCACATAAAAGCACCCAAGATATCTCAATATCAAGGAGATTTGGACAGCTCGAATAAGAAATGTAGACACGGTCTAGCTTATACTTCGTTCAACATGATGTTTTGGTGGTTCACGAGATAGCAAACTCTCTCGAAAAGTGTCTATTTTTTAACTGTATTTTTTCTAAAACAACTTTTCGAATTTCCATTTTTTCTGAAAATAGTTTTCAAATTTTTGAATTTAATTTTCACATTTTTGAATACCTCTGTTTACTTTTGGAATTACTTTCTTATTAATTTTCGATTTTTAGGCATCAAATTATTCCATTTTCGAATTGTTCTGGCGAATTTTGAAAATAATTACATGTTTTACAGCCCTCCATCCATCTGCACAGTTTTGTTCTGCCGTTATGCATAGGTCCATGGGAAATAGACGTACCTAATGATCACCTGAAATTTGCATTTACAACTTAAACTAACAAAAGACACTTTTCAAACTTCCTTATTTTCGAACTTTTCTATTTAAAAAAATCGATTTAAAAAGTGTTTTTAAAGGGTGGAATAAAATTCGAATTTTTGTTTGCCATCGTTACTGATGGTTCACAGTTATTTTCTATCACACTGGGAAGTAGTGTCAGTACTACAGAGTTGTTAAAATGCACGTACATTTACTTGAAAAATACGCGTACGCGAGTACGCGGTAAATATATTTATATATATACTTTAAAAAAAGTAATGTACTTACTTTTACGCGTACATTTTTTAACTGCACACGTAGAGAAAATGTATTTTTGTTCGAAAATCACAAGTTTCTGTTGCTAAAATAAGAAAATTTTGAAGAAATCATATCATTTTTTCAAAAAATACTAAATAATCACTAAAAAACGACATCTATTATGTCTTCCAGTGTAAAACTCGCTCTCACATGATTTCGAGTGGAAAAGTACTCGTTTTTACATTTTCCTGGGAAAAAGTATTTTACTCACATTTTCGCATGAGTACGAGTAAAAAAAGTATTTTACATTTTCTATACTATGTGGTGAGTAAAAAATAAATACTTACATTTACATATACTTTTTGAAAAAGTTTAGTAATTCTAACAACTCTACAGTACTGTTATATCAGAAATCGTAACATATGCCCCCCTTTATTCTTCAACAAAGGGACGGCAATCAAGAAAAGTTTGACATATGAGTCAACATAAAAAATGGATTTTAGCAGAAATCACAACTTATAATGCTATCTCATAGCTCCACAGCCATAACCTTGCTATATGTACCATCAAAAAGTACTTCCACTTGTCTGATATACCTGTATATTTTAACGCTGCACATTTCTCACTGGCTGGCACTTGGCAGTGACACTTTCTGAAATGATAGCGCCAAGCGCCAAAAGCGCCATGGCGCTTTTTGCTTTTGCGCTAGTGCCAGATGCCGGTGCCACGGCGTTTTTCCATCACTAATCAACACAGATGTGTATTTATCTGCTCTCTCATTAAATACAAATATTATCTACCTAGATATATTTATGTTAACAAGAGCAACCACATAAATATATGCAATAAAAGGTCGCTACAGACTTCTTGTAAATGGTTGGTGGCCGGACGCAGACGCGCTGTGTTTGATCAGGCTCCATCGTGGCTGGCGAGATTCAATTCTACAGTCGATGCAGCAAAATAGGCATCATGTAAATATCTTATTCAAAATATCATCTTCACGTAAAATCAGGCAGTGTTTATTGTAAAAAAAACTCCTTTCCATGCCGAAAAATATTTAAAAAAAGTGAAGAAAACCCAACAGAAAACACAACTCGGCCCGGATTGAAGCTGATTGACACAAAACTTCACAAGAAGTTCACCCGGAAGATGCAAGTGAGAATAGACAGCCGCACAGACAATAATGTGAAATATTTTGGTGCACCGCACAATCCCAAAAACCGGCCATTACAGCGAATCTGCAATGCACTGGCTCTATGCGCACTGTTTCTCCTTCTAGTCGACCACACGGACGCGTTCCACGGCAAGCAGATCCAGGGCAGATGCCGCGACATCAACAACATGACCATACCGGAGATCAAGGACGAGTTCGACAAGCTGCTCAGGGAGTTGAAGGCGTGGCGGGATGATATCGATACTAATTATGGTTTGATTGAATAGTGGTGAATGCTATAAATATATTTAGAAGTGAAGAGTATTTAATGGATTTGAGCCTACGAGAACTTAAAATGTATCGTATTTCCTCGCAATGTGCGCATTCTGAGTAGCTGGAAGAATGATAATTATCTCCTGGAAATACCCCTCTGACTGCTAATACTCTTGTGTGTGAAAGTGGTGACAAAATTATGTATTTGAATGAGCCAGACGCTGATTAGAGGAGGCTCAAACACACATGTGCATTTGAAAATACATGTCTATTATTCTTGGAGTTGTTTCATCAGAGCGTAGACGAAAAAAGTGTCATTAAAATCCTATTGCATAAAGTGCAGAAAATTAATCCCCTTGAATTATCAACATCCTCAAAATTCGCTGGCGACACAAAACTGGAGGTATTTCTAGGAGATAATTACGATATTTTCTGTGCAGATGAGTGGGACGAGATCAGCGACGACGAAAGATGGAGAGTTTTCCTTCGATCAGTATTTCGTATTCAAGTTAACAACCTTAAGAACAATCACTTCAAGGGACGCCTGAGCGCGTTCATGCTGATGTCAGCTAAAGAGAAAAGAATTCATTTGCATGGGTTGCATTTTACGCCAAAAGAAAAAGCCACACTGGAGTACGCACAGCACCAGTATGAGAGAAGGGTTAGTTGGGTAAAATGAGTAAAATGAAAAATAAATATGGGTATACTCGGTGGACCGCAAAGTATGCACCCAAAATTACTTATGTTTTAGTCGATAACGCATGTGCAGCATACTTATGCACGCACTGTAACAAAAATTAAGAATATTGCAAGAGAAAAAACCAGTCGTGTATACTCGGCGGACAGCACACCTAGTACGAAGACCTACCATAATTAAATGAATAAAATCTCGTAATTGATTATTCCGTAGTAAAACAAAATATTTTGATGAAAAAACTACATAATTTTTGGTTCATTATTCAGATGGGTTATGGTAGGTTTTCATACTAAGTGTGATGTCCGCCGAGTATACAAGTGATGAACTTTTTTCTGAAACGGCTTTTTCCTTTTTTTGTAACAAATTTGGTTTTATAAACGATGATATCATGACGGAGTGTTTCCTTCAGAAAAATGCACAGCGTTCGGTCCACGGAGTATAAGATAATCGTAACGTGTCCGCAGAAAATCGACCTCCCCCAATCTCAGCTAACAGGCGAGCGAGCCTTCCAACTGCACACACTAAAAGCACCACCCGAATCTGTCGACCACTGCTCATCCACGGGCCCGGTGGAAGACCAGAACCCGTGCGGGTCATGTTTCGCCTTCGCCGCCAGCCACAGCCTCACCGGCCGCATGAAGCTGCGCGACCAGCCCAACGCCTACGTAGTGCGCCTGTCCGAGCAGCAAGCGGTAGACTGCGCCTACCCGCACTCGGGCTGCAAAGGTGCGCGCTGCGGAATGTCTGTTCAGTGTGCTGTCCCGGGTAGGGTGTTGACAAAAAATTTTTACCGAAAATTTTTTGCACTTGCCGGAAAACGGAAAAATATTTGCAATTGCCGGAACGGAAAACGGGAAAAAATTGCCTGCGGAAAGCGGAAAACGGAAAGAATTTTGTCTGCGGAAAAGCGGAAATGGGAATTTTTTTGCACTTGCCGGAGAACGGCAAAAATTTTTGCACTTGCCGGAAAACAGAAAAAATTTGCCTGCGGAAAGCGGAAACGGAAAACGGAAATTTGACACCCTAGTCCCGGGGGCCAATCCTAGAGGCTGTAAAATGTCAAATGTCCATGCAAAGTGACAAAGATCATGCAAAGTGACAAAGATCATGCAAAGTGACAAAGATCATGCAAAGTGACAAAGATCATGTAAAATGCCCTGTAAAATGGCAACTCCGTTGCTATTTTGCAGGGCATTTAACATGTCTTTTGACACTACGTGACATTTGACATTTTACAGGCGGTCTGGGTCTGCCCCCGGCTCTTCTTGTAGCTCTGGTTGTGTAACGTCGTTCAGGTGGAACGATGGGCACGGTTTGGGAGATGTTCGAAAAGTACGGCGCCGCGACAGATGCCCACTACCCCTACAAAGCTGACGTGAGCTCACGCATTGGTCAAGTAATCATGACGCTCGATTTTAAGGCGCCCCACACACTAATTGACACATACGTGTCAACTGGTCTGTGTCAACTCAAATTTCGGCTTCACGTGCCGCAAAATCTCCAAATGCACATGTGGCCATGTTGAAAAAATTATTGCGACAAGTGCATTGGAAGATAGCTCTGCGACACGTGATGCCGAAAGGTGAGTTGACATAGACCAGTTGACACACATGTGTCAACTAGTGTGCGGGCTGCTAAAAAAAGTAAATTCTCCACCAATTGCCACCAAACAGTACTTCCCGTCCGACGCGGCCACGTGCGCCGAGAACAAGTGGCGCGTGCGGCCGCACTTCCGCAAAGAGAACGGCCGCATCTGGTGCCACTCCCAGACCCCATAAAATGCCCTGTAAAATGTCAAAAGTCATGTAAAATTCCCGGTAAAATCTCAAACGTACTTCTGACACTTTGCATGACATTTTACATTTTACATTGCATTTTATGGGCTCTGGGACTGCCCCCTGGCGAGCCATACCGCGCGGCGACGTCGCCGCCATGAAAGCGGCCGTGGCGCAGGGCCCAATCGCCATGGCCATGAACTGCAAGGACGACTTCGAGTCGTTCGATTTCGGCATCTACACGAACGACGACCGTCGCTGCGGAGAGTAACGCGCGCTCACTAGCCGTTGTTTTTGTGTGCTCGGTGCGCTGGCTGCAGTAGGTGTTGTAAAGTTTCACACTATTTGGGGTTACGTTTTCCTGCGTTGTTCAGTGCAGAAACTTTAGCTTTTATACAAAACTTTTATTCAAGTTCTTTTCGTTTTATATTTTATTTCTATCAAACAAAGTAATCATTAAATTCAGAAATCAGTAGTCGTAGACTGGGCCGTTCTTTAGGCAAGAATGGCCTTACATATGGGCGATTTAACCTTCAAAATGCGAGTAAATTGCTTATTATGTCTACTTTAAAGCAAATATCAGGTTTTGCACCTGTCGCATGTCGTTAGAAAACGGGTTGAGATAAAGAATTATAAAGATTAATAAAAACATAGATTAAATATTATGAATGTTGTTACTTTTATCACCCGTTGTTTACAGCCGGCAAAAAGGCAAATATTTCTAAGTGAAATAGGAATTATTCAAGTGAAACAAAAATGCAGGTTACGGTAAATTTAGGCGGAACCACACACTCCCCAGAAATTAAAAGAAAAATTTTAAAATCACAAATTTAAAATTTTACGTTTTAATTAAAAAGAGGCTTTACGAATGAAAAAGAGGTATCATTCTGGGGGCAACAGATCATCGGTGACAGCTCCATTGGTCCCATCTGTCGCCATCGGCTGTGTGTTGTCATTATTATTATCGGAAGAGCCTGTTGTAGAGCTCGTGCTCGAGCTACACTCACCGTCAGACGATGGGGTCGGGGATCTTTTCTTCGACTTTTTATTGCTCTTCCCAGCAGGAAGATTTGGAGTTTTCCCACCGATGCATGTTGTCCCCAATGTTGTTGTTGTTTTCTGGAAGTGAAAATCATTTTTGCTCAAAGGCTTGTTATTTGTCGTAGCCTTGGCCTCAATATCGTCAGTGATATCATTGACTCGGTGCTGTCGGCTAACCTTTGGCTGTTTGTTGTCAGCCTGGCCGTCGGTGTCGTAGGTGTCGTCATTGTCATAGCTTCGTGATGTTGTAGACCTTCTGTCCCTTCGGCGTCGGGAGGAGGGGGACCTCCTTGACCGAGACCGGTGTTGTCTTGGCGGGGTTCTGGGCTCTGGAGGGGGTGGTGTACGCGGCCCTCGTCGAACTGGTTCACGCGCTTCTCGCTGGGTGCTGCGACTGCGCTTCCTGAGGTCTTCTGGCGCGATCGCCAAGCGTTTAACCGGGCGCAAAGTTGTGTTGTAGAACACGCGAGCTTCGGCATGACGGCGCGGCCCGTGACTGCTCGCCACTGCAAATATAAAAAGAGACAGTAGCTTATCACTGCAATTATGAACATTATTATTACAATATTCACTGTTGTTTGCAATGGCCCAGTCAGCAAGATGTCTAGTGCTGAAGCACTTCCTTCTGCTGTCCCGCTTACTATGTGCCCTAGTTCTTTTCCTACACCCTCAAAGTAGGCTCCGACCCCTTGCCCTATTCCAGCAACAAAGGCTTGGATAGCCTTGGGGTCGTTTGACATGGTTGAGAAATATTGTACAGTTTTATCTAATTTTTTCTCAATGTTGTGTAATTTGTTGAACTGATGTCGTGCGGCTGTTATGCTGAATGCTACGTCTGTCATAGTATGACTTGGCATTCCAGTGACGTTCAAATGGAAGGGGCTCCAAGTCCCATTCCAGATGAGTTCCAGAGGGAGTTTTGTCACATGCAGATTTGTTGGTCCATTTTCGTTTGCCCATTTGTTGTTTTTCAGCATGTAATATTTATGATCTTTGTAATGACAATTTTCCTCAGGTGATTGTGTAATAAGGTCGCTTCCTCCTGGGGACACGAACATGATGTGCCTGTGTCCCGGAAGTCTCACTGGCAAGAATCTGTAGCATGTGTCGTTTATTTTGTGGTCGAAGTAAATATGTTCTGGTGTCACTGTTTGGCATTCCCAGAACATTAGTACATCTCCATGCCATTCTGCATAAATGTTGTTGCGGCCCAGTAGGGCTCTCAATCCCAGAGTGGGGTTCAATGTTATGAATTGATTGATTATGTTTATTTGGTTTTGTCTCAAATAACATAATTGTTGCCATATCATAGAGAATTGTTGTTTTTCTAAACTTGCAATTTTGTATATGACATATTGTCTCTGTTCCGTCCTGAAATATTTCAGATTTACGGAATTAATCTGTTGTGCGGTCATGCTATCTTCTTTTGACTTTGCAAATTCGATGAATGTCGATCCCTGCTCTGTATATTTTGCATGTTCGGGGACGCACTCAGAATTTTCTGGTCTTTCCTTTTGTATTGTTATTGTGAAAGCTGCTTGTAATTGTTGTATAACGATGTGTCGTTCGGATATCTGAGCTTCGAAATTTCCGAAATTTTCATATGCGCATTGTCCTTCAAATTTTGTAGCGTCCCACACCGACACTGCGTTATCACTGTCAAAGCAGTAGCCAGCGGCTGGCGCGCAATGCGACAGATCTTGAATTTCCGAGACAATGCGTTTGCCATCTAAACTTGCTACTGTGCCGATTTCAATGTGAAAGTTTGTCACTTCATTTGTGAAATTTCGACAAAAGTAGCAGTATTGTATCGTTAAGGTGTTGTTTGTGCTCCATAGGGCTTTATTGATTTGTGTCAAATTTTGTTCTTTCCACCTTTTTGTTTCCATTGCTTTCATGCATTCGGACAGGGTCACGACCTTGTTGTTTAGACATTTCGGTGGCAGCATCGCTTTGCCTCCCACCAGACTCATGTATGTGATTATTGCGTGTTGTTGTTCATAACACCGGTATACACTACCGTGCAGAATAGTTGAGACTTTTTGCGCTGCGTGATTAATGTTGCCAGAATTTCGAAATGGTTGATATGCAAAACATTTGGATACTATACATGGGTACCCTGGGGGGTTGACTACACATGCCCAGGATGACCGCCCCTCAAGTTCAAATCTGCGTATATTCCTAGTGTACAAACATATTAACTCAGTTTGTTCATGTTTCAAAATAGTTGAGACTTTTCTTGTTTTGGGCAGTAGCCACCCAGTATCTCACTTTAAAGGCTATATCCACCTCCTATCTTCATTTCTTTACAAAATTTTCACCACAGCAACTGCTTGCCTGCAGCGCTGAGCCCTGTGTGCAGCAAGAAACATTCTAAGCATGAACAGCGTATGGTGATGCATATGTGGAAATGTGGCATTTATTAATTTTTGCTGCAGTTTTGCATCCATTGCCAGCAACTCTGAAATGGGGGTAGGCACACTACTGGGTGGGGCTATTTGGTGTGTAAATTTGAGGTTTTGGCCTTGCTCTATTAGGGAGAAAAGTTGGCCCAACTGTGAATGAGTAATGTGCAATTATTTTGGATGGAATGAAGATGGAAGTTTGTAAGTGCTATAACTTTTGATTGGAAAGAGATATTGAAAAAACGTTTTTGTCATATTAATTCTCTCTGTCTAAAGTATGTTATAGACTGTTCAATAACAAAATTTTCATGCTGCAAGCCCCAGTAAAATAAGCATAAAATATTTAGACACCATTGAAAACTTTGAAGTGCTATAACTTTTGATTGGAAAGAGATATTGAACTCATTTCTGTATTAAATGAATCCTCGTTGTCTAAAGTATATGATAGCATGTTCAAAAAATTATTTTTTTTATGTTCAAAAACTGGGTCAAATTGGCATACGAAATTTAGACATCACTAAACCGACCACAAAAATAGAATCTGCAGGTTGTCCCGATTATTTGAAGTGTTGAATGATTCAAATCAGCCCAGAAATGGTTGAGTTATTAAGCTTCAAAGACACTCATCCAGATTGCCTTTTTTTGTACAGGGGTGGGCATCTTCAGTTACCGCTGGAAAAACGCGATAGCTTGAGCTACAGTTGAGCTATCACAATGAAATTTTCACACGATAGAGTAGACTCCATAGGACACCTATGCTGAAGTTTGCAACCCAAACGGCCACATTTTGGGTGAGTTGTGGAACACACGGTTTTTAGTGTAATTTTGTGACTTCACCCCCCTTATCTCGGGACTGGGGGACTATTCGAGTAAAAAAAGAATTTGGTAGTAGGCGCGACCACAACATACTCAAAGGGCATCAAAATCGGCCGATGTACGACAGAATGGGACGACACCAACGACCGATGCCCCCCCCCCTCAAATGCCACCCTCGATTTATCCTATGGGTGACGCCAAGTCACAAAATTACACTAAAAACCGTGTGTTCCACAACTCACCCAAAATGTGGCCGTTTGGGTTGCAAACTTCAGAATAGGTGTCCTATGGAGTCTGTTAAAATTTCATTCTGATAGCTCAACCATAGCTCAATCTATTGCATTTTCCCAGCGGTAACTGAAGATGCCCACCCCTGTATATGTATTGACCATCTTTTTATAGACCCCCCTTATCTCAGGCCTGGTGGTTTATTTGAGCAAACAAAAATTTTTTGTTGTAGCCCCAGCATCAAACCCCAACATACTCAAACAGCATCAAAATTGGGCAAGGGACAAGAAATTGGGAAGCAAAAAAGAGCAGTGGACCCCCAGCCTACTGTTTCTCTATGTGTGAAAAGTCTCAACTATTCTGCACGGTAGTGTACTTGTGTTTGTTGTGGTTCCGTCTTCAGCGCCCACACTCTCACTCCCTGTTTGGTTACCTTTTGTGGTTTGGGAAAGTGACAGTTCACTGTTTTCGGGATTTGTACCGGGTGTCCTGTCCTTGTTTTATGGCACACATTGTAATTTCTGTTGTATTTGTTTATCCATGTTTGTTGTTCTGCATTGGCTGCCATGACGTTTGCCGCCGTGACTATCACCATTGTCGCCCAGAACGCATATGATCCTGTGTATCTGCACCCTCGTTTCGGTCTTTCTTTGATGGGTGTTGTTTCATTCTTTTGTTTAGAAGTTTGTTGTGGAGTTTCATTTTCGTCCTTTTTCATATTTTCTCGTTCTTGATATTTTCCGCTAATTTCTAGTGGGCACAGCTGTGTCGGTGACCTTTCTATTTCTCTTTGAGTGTTTGTTTTCAAGGTCACACTTCTAATTTTGTTGTCTGTCGATCTGTTGACTTTTGTTATCTTTCCCATTTGCCATGCTCCTCTCGGCATTTTATCATGTTGTACGAGCACAACCTGTCCCACGATTGGTTCTTCTTTCACTTTTCCTCTGTTGTTTATTTTTCTTGTTGTTCCTCTTAGCATATCCACATATCCTTTGGACCATGCGTTCCATAATTTTTCTCTGTTATTACTTATTGTTTGCCATAACTGTATCATGTCGTCTCTTTCTTTTTCATTGATTGTTGTTAGTTCAATTTTATCCATACATGTTATTTTTTCATTTTTGTCCAAATTTTCTTCCACTCCGTCAGGGGTAGGGTGTCAAAAAAATGTTTTTACGGAAAACGGAAAACGGAAAGGTAAAAAAAAATTGTCGGCCGGAAAACGGAAAACGGAAAACGGAAAGGTAAAAAAAAATTGTCGGCCGGAAAACGGAAAACGGAAAGGTAAAAAAATTTCACTCAGCGGAAAACGGAAAACGGAAAGGTAAAAAAAAATTGTCGGCCGGAAAACGGAAAACGGAAAAATGAAATGCCGGAAAACGGAAAACGGAAAGCAAAATTTTCATGGAAACGGAAAAAAATAAAGTGAAATTAGCACAGTAATAGACAAATTTGCAGAAGGAAAACCTGCATGCAGGTTTGCCTGTTTGGCTTTGATAGTGGTAGCTGTACATTCTGCAACTATGGATCATGCCTGTAACTTCACTTGTAGTTCAAGCTTAACTGAACCAACAAAAAATCATCAAAAAGTAGCCATAGTGGCCATAGGAAAGGAAACACTACGACAATTTCACAGTCTAGAAGCAGTGAGAATCACTGATGATGACTCCTATGCAATTGATGACAACATTGCAGAGGAGATGATAATAAATAGCATAAAATTCAACAACAACAACAAACGATACTATATTGACTGGCTGTATAAAGAGAGTATCAGTGACCTGCCCATGGGAAAAGCAGAAGCCTTGGTGCGGTTTAAATCACTGATAAGAAGATTCAACAAAGATCCAAACTTATTCAAACAATACCGGAAAGTTTTGGACAACCAACTAGAAAAGGGAATAATTGAGATCTGTGACGACAAAACAGAATGAAGGGGAACGAAACCAGTTGGCGATGATAATAAACAACATTTACGTCGATAACTTCATCATGAGTGTCACGAATGAAGTTGAAGCTTTAGAACTATATTACAAAGTCAAAGCTTTATTTAACCAATGTTCTATGAACATGAGGGAATGGCTGTCAAACTCCAGATCAGTCATGAATGAAATAGCAGAAAACGACAGGAGTCCAAAGGTGAATGAAATTGTCGCAGTAATGGGCATGAAATAAAATCACTGAATGGACATGCTGGCAATATCAACACCAAAATTGCAAATTGACAGCATCACAACACCAACCAGACGAAACTTGAATAAATTATTGGTGTCAGGATATGACCCAATTGGGTTCACAGCACCTGTTTCACTGACCCTGAAATCCCAGTTGTCAATGCTGCTCCAAGAGACAAAAACAACACACAATGGGATGAGCCAATTGAAGATAAATACAGATTGGAAAACATTGGAAAAATGCCAGAAAACTGAAAATCGAGCCAGAAAATGGAAAAATGGCCTGGTAAAACGGAAAACGGAAAGGTAAAAATTTTTCGGCTGCCGGAAAACGGAAAACGGAAAGGTAAAAAATTTTCCTGCGGAAAGGCGGAAACGGAAAACGGAAACGGAAATTTGACACCCTAGTCAGGGGGGGTTCCCCACAGAAAATGGACGGGGCAGAGAATTTTTGCCGAAATGTCGTCATTCAATACATAGGTGATTGGTCTGGTGTTGACAGCGAATTCTATGTCTAGAATTACTGTGTGTATTTCTTTCCATGTTAACAATCGGCGCCCGCTTGCTTTCTTTAAAAGATTTTTTACAAGGCCGATCATGCGCTCATACACACCTCCTTGCCATGGGCAGGTGGCTGTTGTAAATCTCCATTTTATTTCTGGAACTGATTTTGCGCATGTTTTGAATGCTCCCGCATTGTCAGACCAGATTGACTTCGGCATGCCTCTTCTGCAGAAGAAGTGTTGCAAGGCCATTAGTGTGTCGTTTGTTGCTACCGTGTCAGCAAATTCTAGATGTACAGCTCTTGTTGAGCAGCATGTAATCAGAAGTATGTGGAATTTGTGCCTTTCATTGTTGTGCATGTATTGTAGCGTTCCCATGTAATCAATGCCGCAGTGTTGAAAGGGTTTTATTTTGGCTTGTAATCTTGTTATTGGCAGCGTGTGGAAATCTGGCATCGCGAACGTGCCTCCCGTTGCTTTTCGGCATGTTGTGCATTTTCTGAGTTCTGAAGCAACTGTTCTTCGGCCGTCCGGTATCCAACATTGTTCCCTTATTTCTGCTAATGTGTGCACTGCCCCTTCATGTTGTACATATTTGTGGTAATGGTTTATTACTAATGTTGTCAGGTATGCATGTTTCGGCAGATAGTACAATACTATCGGTACTCTGTCTGCATCCTTTGGTAGTCTTGTCACTCGGTACAGGATGTCGACGTTGTTGTCGTAGGCCAGTTCTTGGTGGCTTTCTTTTCGTACCTGTTGTATCAGTTTGCGACACTGTTGCTGTTGTGCAATTCTCACAATGTGTTGCCATGCTGCATTTCTTTCTTCTGGCTCCAGCGGTCGGGATAAAAATCCTCTCACTTTTCGGTTTAGGCTGTTGTTGAAGAATTTGTGCAGCCTGTTCAATCTGATGACGATATTCAGTAACTTCGTCAAGCTACTGTATCACTCAAAGTTCAGGTCGTATGGGTTGTAATTTCTCTTTGATTCTTCTACTAGGTAGTGCACTTTGTTCTCTGTTGCAACGCCAGCCCATATCGGCCTGTGTATTATTGTTGTTCCTTTTGCTAATTCTGTGGTCGCCTTTTGATATTGTGATACATCTTTCATTTCTTTTGTAATTGGTACTTTCATGAATTCTGGTCCGCTTTTCCACAAAGTTGACAGCATGATTTCATCTATCGTGCTGCCCCGCGATGCGATGTCGGCCGGGTTTACCTCCGTGGCGACTTTTGCTACCAGAAATTCACATTTGTTGCTGAGTTCGTTTATTCTTTTAACTCTGTTGTTTACGAATGTAGCAAGTGGTTTGGCTGTTTTCAGCCACCCAATGACCACTGTGCTGTCGGTCCATAATATTGTTGATTTTATTTTCCACCCTCCAAGCTGTTTCAGCTCTTCTTGGATGTAGTTGGCCAGTTCTGCGCCAATTGTCACTGAGAGCAGTTCCAGTCTGGTAATTGGTGTTGTGGCCCCGGATTTAGATGGTAATGGTGCCAATTTTGTTCGAGCTGTTACGAATGCTGTGTTGTAGTCTCCTGCTCCTTTCTTCTTTTGTTGTCGGACGTACGCACATGCCGCGTATCCTAATTTTGAGGCATCGCTGAACACGTGCAGCTCCAGGGGTCTGTCATCGTCGAACACGTTTATACCCATTCTTTGATAGGAACGTGGAAACTCCACTCTGTCAATTTTTTCCAAGTGGTTTTTCATAATTGTCATCAGTTCAAGCGCTCTTTTATCTTCAATTAGTTCATCCCATTGTGTTGTTTTTGTTTCTTGTAGCAGCACCGACAATTGAGCCTTCAGGGTTAATGTCACTGGTGCTGTGAATCCAATTGGATCGTATGCTGATGCCAATAATTTATTCAGATTTCGTCTTGTGGGTATTGTGATGCTGTCGATTTGTAATTTTGGTGTCGATATTGCCAGCATGTCTGTTTTGTGATTATATTTCATTCCCATGACTGCTACAATTTTATTCATTTTTGGGCTTCTGTCGTGTTCTGCTATTTCTTTCATGACTGCTTTGGAATTCGACAGCCATTCTCTCATGTTCATTGAGCACTTGTTGAAGAGGGCTTTGACCTTGTAGTACAGCTCCAGCGCCTCGTTTTCATTGGTGACACTCATGATGAAGTTGTCGATGTAAATGTTGTTAATTATCATCGCAATTTGGTTTCGTTCAACTTCATTTTCTTCATATTCGTTCATGTTGTTTATTGTCAAGTCTAGATGGTATTTTATAACTGCTCCCAAAATTGATGGGCTGCAGACTAGACCAAATAATACTCTTTTAAATCGCTCCTGCTAGCATGAAGCCAAGCGTGGAGCTTACCACCAGCAGTCCCGATGGTAATTGGAGTCCAGTTTGTTTTATGTCAAATTTCCAAAAATTATCTTGACCAATTACGACCTCGCTCATGATGTTGTGCGTTTCGCTATGAATTTAATTTTAGATTCTGCGATATAAATTTTGATTAATTTATGTTGTTTTATACTTTTTGTGAAAAATTGGATGTTATTGGGGTTTCTGTTGTGCAGGTTCTATTTTGCAGGACTGAATTATGAATTCTATCCTATCCGCTGCGCCATGTAAAGTTTCACACTATTTGGGGTTACGTTTTCCTGCGTTGTTCAGTGCAGAAACTTTAGCTTTTATACAAAACTTTTATTCAAGTTCTTTTCGTTTTATATTTTATTTCTATCAAACAAAGTAATCATTAAATTCAGAAATCAGTAGTCGTAGACTGGGCCGTTCTTTCAGCAAGAACGGCCTTACATATGGGCGATTTAACCTTCAAAACGCGAGCAAATTGCTTATTATGTCTACTTTAAAGCAAATATCAGGTTTTGCACCTGTCGCATGTCGTTAGAAAACGGGTTGACATAAAGAATTATAAAGATTAATAAAAACATGAAAACAAGATTAAATATTATGAATGTCGTTACTTTTATCACCCGTTGTTTACAGCCGGCAAAAAGGCAAATATTTCTAAGTGAAATAGGAATTATTCAAGTGAAACAAAAATGCAGGTTACGGTAAATTTAGGCGGAACCGCACAGGTGTTGCCGCGATTTGTTTCCTAGTGAAATGATGTCACCATTGCCTAGTGATTTTACCGCTGAAATTTCTTTGGTGGTCGAGACTGGTGGACCCATGAGAAGATTCAGAATGAGACAAATACTGAAAGGTTAAGACAAAATCGAGAACTATAGACATTCAAAAGTAAAATTTGAACACTTTCAATCCTGAAGCAATCCTCAACTAGAAGTGGTGGATGGATACTTGCGTAAATAACTACCATATATGACCCCTCTCGAAAAACTCCCCCTCTTGATTAACTCCCGCCTCTGGGTGAACAAGATGCTGCAAAATTCACAAAAATGATCGATAAAGATGCAAAAGGATGTTAACGTATGGGCAGCGACAACAGATAAAATACATACCGTTTACGCAGTGTATTTATACACACCTCTTTGTTGTTGTTGAACTGTTAAATACCTGGATTACATGAGTTGACAGAATGCATTCATACAATGATTTAAGTCCACGTTTGTTGCTACCGTGTCAGCAAATTCTAGATGTACAGCTCTTGTTGAGCAGCATGTAATCAGAAGTATGTGGAATTTGTGCCTTTCATTGTTGTGCATGTATTGTAGCGTTCCCATGTAATCAATGCCGCAGTGTTGAAAGGGTTTTATTTTGGCTTGTAATCTTGTTATTGGCAGCGTGTGGAAATCTGGCATCGCGAACGTGCCTCCCGTTGCTTTTCGGCATGTTGTGCATTTTCTGAGTTCTGAAGCAACTGTTCTTCGGCCGTCCGGTATCCAACATTGTTCCCTTATTTCTGCTAATGTGTGCACTGCCCCTTCATGTTGTACATATTTGTGGTAATGGTTTATTACTAATGTTGTCAGGTATGCATGTTTCGGCAGATAGTACAATACTATCGGTACTCTGTCTGCATCCTTTGGTAGTCTTGTCACTCGGTACAGGATGTCGACGTTGTTGTCGTAGGCCAGTTCTTGGTGGCTTTCTTTTCGTACCTGTTGTATCAGTTTGCGACACTGTTGCTGTTGTGCAATTCTCACAATGTGTTGCCATGCTGCATTTCTTTCTTCTGGCTCCAGCGGTCGGGATAAAAATCCTCTCACTTTTCGGTTTAGGCTGTTGTTGAAGAATTTGTGCAGCCTGTTCAATCTGATGACGATATTCAGTAACTTCGTCAAGCTACTGTATCACTCAAAGTTCAGGTCGTATGGGTTGTAATTTCTCTTTGATTCTTCTACTAGGTAGTGCACTTTGTTCTCTGTTGCGACGCCAGCCCATATCGGCCTGTGTATTATTGTTGTTCCTTTTGCTAATTCTGTGGTCGCCTTTTGATATTGTGATACATCTTTCATTTCTTTTGTAATTGGTACTTTCATGAATTCTGGTCCGCTTTTCCACAAAGTTGACAGCATGATTTCATCTATCGTGCTGCCCCGCGATGCGATGTCGGCCGGGTTTACCTCCGTGGCGACTTTTGCTACCAGAAATTCACATTTGTTGCTGAGTTCGTTTATTCTTTTAACTCTGTTGTTTACGAATGTAGCAAGTGGTTTGGCTGTTTTCAGCCACCCAATGACCACTGTGCTGTCGGTCCATAATATTGTTGATTTTATTTTCCACCCTCCAAGCTGTTTCAGCTCTTCTTGGATGTAGTTGGCCAGTTCTGCGCCAATTGTCACTGAGAGCAGTTCCAGTCTGGTAATTGGTGTTGTGGCCCCGGATTTAGATGGTAATGGTGCCAATTTTGTTCGAGCTGTTACGAATGCTGTGTTGTAGTCTCCTGCTCCTTTCTTCTTTTGTTGTCGGACGTACGCACATGCCGCGTATCCTAATTTTGAGGCATCGCTGAACACGTGCAGCTCCAGGGGTCTGTCATCGTCGAACACGTTTATACCCATTCTTTGATAGGAACGTGGAAACTCCACTCTGTCAATTTTTTCCAAGTGGTTTTTCATAATTGTCATCAGTTCAAGCGCTCTTTTATCTTCAATTAGTTCATCCCATTGTGTTGTTTTTGTTTCTTGTAGCAGCACCGACAATTGAGCCTTCAGGGTTAATGTCACTGGTGCTGTGAATCCAATTGGATCGTATGCTGATGCCAATAATTTATTCAGATTTCGTCTTGTGGGTATTGTGATGCTGTCGATTTGTAATTTTGGTGTCGATATTGCCAGCATGTCTGTTTTGTGATTATATTTCATTCCCATGACTGCTACAATTTTATTCATTTTTGGGCTTCTGTCGTGTTCTGCTATTTCTTTCATGACTGCTTTGGAATTCGACAGCCATTCTCTCATGTTCATTGAGCACTTGTTGAAGAGGGCTTTGACCTTGTAGTACAGCTCCAGCGCCTCGTTTTCATTGGTGACACTCATGATGAAGTTGTCGATGTAAATGTTGTTAATTATCATCGCAATTTGGTTTCGTTCAACTTCATTTTCTTCATATTCGTTCATGTTGTTTATTGTCAAGTCTAGATGGTATTTTATAACTGCTCCCAAAATTGATGGGCTGCAGACTAGACCAAATAATACTCTTTTAAATCGCTCCTGCTAGCATGAAGCCAAGCGTGGAGCTTACCACCAGCAGTCCCGATGGTAATTGGAGTCCAGTTTGTTTTATGTCAAATTTCCAAAAATTATCTTGACCAATTACGACAGCTGGCTGTCGCAATTTGGTTCCCGTTAATTGTGTCGCCGTTTCAAATTTCTCGGCGAAAAGCTCATCGGCATTTATTCCCCAGGTGTTGTATATCATGTTTTTGTCGTTTATTGACAGCGGAGGAGGTTGGCAATAGGTTGCTAGTTCAGGGACTGCCCTGACTAGCATGCTCAAATCCTCATATCCTAGGTGTTGTTGTGGTATTGTAATTTCTACCAGCTTTGCTTTCACTTTGAGTGGGTGGGGAGTTGCAAACACATTCATGCTTAGCATGAGATCCCCTTTGTTGTCTAGTTCAATTTCATGTGCTAAATCTTGTTGTATGTATGAATATTCACACCCAGTGTCAAAGAAAATGTTCACGTGCTCTGACATGACTCCAGTTTCTTTATTTAGAATTGGTGACTGGGCCATTTGCAACCTCACGACTTTAAAAGACAAAGACTCACTGTTGTCTTGGTGGGCTGACTTTGTAGTTGCGGCAGCTGTCTCCTGTCAGTGACGTGGTCTGCTCTCTGGTTCCGGTGTGAGCTCTTCATAATAATTTGTCGCTGCATTAGCTGTTGTTTTTTGTTCTTTTGTATTCGAGCTGCTACTGGATGTTGTTTTGTTGTTGGACCCTCTGTCAAACTGATCAGGACACAGGGTGCTGTGGTGTTTATCCTTCGCTCGGCAGTAATGACAGCTTAGGTCGGATTGGCAATTAGCTTTGTTGTGTCCCAATTTTGTACACCTCGGGCATCTATCCGGCATTGCTTTCAGTGCCGCCTTTTGGTCCTCGATCGACGGGTACTGGTCGCAGTCGGATGTCCAGTGTTCATTTCCGGTACAAAATAAACACCTGTAGCTTGGGTGTGGTTTCGTTTGTTTCTGTTGTTGTCGTGTGTAGGTGCGCGGTGCCGGGCGTTGTGTTGTAGCTGCCGCGCACGTGGTGTTGTCCTCGTCTTCCTCCTCCACTCGTTTCTCGGAGCTGGAATAGGCGACGGTGCTATTATTATGAGCATTTTTAGATTTTGTTTTGTTGTTATGTTGTTTTGAAGTGTCGTCATTTTCTTTTGTTGACTCTGTTGTTTGGCATTCGAGTCGGGCTTGAGCCACATTCCCCAAAGCTTTAACAAACGTTTTGATGGTCATTGCCGGTCCATCTTCGTCGTCGTCATCGTCATCGCGCGGGTTTTCCCTCCTGAAGTCTTCGGTCACCGCCAAGCGGATTGTTGGGCTGAGGTATTTCCTCAGTTCACGCAGCACTGCCCCGGACTCCGTGTTCTCTCCGCGCTCTGCGAGTTGACTCAGTGTTGTACCGACATCCCGTTTAAATGCCATGAGGTTGTCGCCTCTCATTGTTGGGGGTTTTAAATTATATAATTTTTCCCATAACGTGTTGGTTACATATGTTGTGTTGCCAAAATTAGATTTCAGCAATTTTATTGCTGTCAAGTAATCCGCACCATCCATGTTTAATCCGCCAAGTAATTTTTTGGCTTCACCTTTGAGTGAATCATTTAAATAGGTGAATTTTAAGGTGGCATTCATTTTCTTTTGTTGATGGATTTGAGTTTTGAAGATATTCCACCAACGGGTCCATTCTAGTGGGTCGCCCGATAATTTTGGCACGTTTATCTTTGGTAATCTCATTAGTTCTTCGTCATCACTAGAGCTATCTAAATGTTGTAATTTCTTTTCTAATCCACCCGTTATACCTTCTTTCAGGTCTTTTATTTGTCGTTCCGTGCTGCTTTTCAAGGCGTCCAGTGTGCTTTGTCGTTCTTGCATTTGTCCCAGTATCGCCATGATGCCATCATCGCGGTACAGTCTTTCATTTAATTTGTCGTTTTCCTTGTTAGCCGCGGTTATCATTTCCGGTGTGGCATTTGGTCCATTAGCCACTTTTAGGATTTCTGCCACAGCTTCTTTGTATTTATCCAGAGCCGTTTGTAGCAGTATTGTTTTGTCCCGTATTTTTGTGAGTAGCATTTGTTGTTGTGTAGTGGCTGCTTCTGCAGTGTCCCTGTTGTGGTGGTAATCTTGATCTTTGTCCACTTTGAAATACGGTATTTCAGCCTGTAGGATCTTCAAGGCGTCCGTTCTGTAGGCATTAAGCCTCATCCTGAGCGGTCCAGTGGGGGTGACCTCGCTCATGATGTTGTGCGTTTCGCTATGAATTTAATTTTAGATTCTGCGATATAAATTTTGATTAATTTATGTTGTTTTATACTTTTTGTGAAAAATTGGATGTTATTGGGGTTTCTGTTGTGCAGGTTCTATTTTGCAGGACTGAATTATGAATTCTATCCTATCCGCTGCGCCATGTAAAGTTTCACACTATTTGGGGTTACGTTTTCCTGCGTTGTTCAGTGCAGAAACTTTAGCTTTTATACAAAACTTTTATTCAAGTTCTTTTCGTTTTATATTTTATTTCTATCAAACAAAGTAATCATTAAATTCAGAAATCAGTAGTCGTAGACTGGGCCGTTCTTTCAGCAAGAACGGCCTTACATATGGGCGATTTAACCTTCAAAACGCGAGCAAATTGCTTATTATGTCTACTTTAAAGCAAATATCAGGTTTTGCACCTGTCGCATGTCGTTAGAAAACGGGTTGACATAAAGAATTATAAAGATTAATAAAAACATGAAAACAAGATTAAATATTATGAATGTCGTTACTTTTATCACCCGTTGTTTACAGCCGGCAAAAAGGCAAATATTTCTAAGTGAAATAGGAATTATTCAAGTGAAACAAAAATGCAGGTTACGGTAAATTTAGGCGGAACCGCACAGGTGTTGCCGCGATTTGTTTCCTAGTGAAATGATGTCACCGTTGCCTAGTGATTTTACCGCTGAAATTTCTTTGGTGGTCGAGACTGGTGGACCCATGAGAAGATTCAGAATGAGACAAATACTGAAAGGTTAAGACAAAATCGAGAACTATAGACATTCAAAAGTAAAATTTGAACACTTTCAATCCTGAAGCAATCCTCAACTAGAAGTGGTGGATGGATACTTGCGTAAATAACTACCATATATGACCCCTCTCGAAAAACTCCCCCTCTTGATTAACTCCCGCCTCTGGGTGAACAAGATGCTGCAAAATTCACAAAAATGATCGATAAAGATGCAAAAGGATGTTAACGTATGGGCAGCGACAACAGATAAAATACATACCGTTTACGCAGTGTATTTATACACACCTCTTTGTTGTTGTTGAACTGTTAAATACCTGGATTACATGAGTTGACAGAATGCATTCATACAATGATTTAAGTCCACGTTTTTGGGGAAAATATAACTCCCCCTTGAATAACTCCCCCTCAAAAACGCTGATGAAAAATAACTCCCCTGGGGCCTCATTAGAGGATATACGGTAGTGAAACCTATCAGCCAGCGACAGCAGCACACGCGGCGAGTGTGCGTGCTTTACTCACTCAGTACGACGAACCACGCGATGATCATCTGCGGCTACGGGCGCGACGCAAAGTCGGGCAAGGACTTTTGGCTGGTCAAAAACAGCTGGGGCACCTGGTGCCAGTCCCAGACCCTGCAAAAGACCCTGTAAAGTATAAAGAACCCTGTAAAGTGTCATGTGTATCTTAAACTTATTGTACCGCATCCAAATCTTTTGTTTTTGTATCCAAATGTTATATCCAAACGTAAGATTTGGATACAAAAACATAAGATTTGGACAAAATACAATAAAATTTGGAAACACATGACAGTTTACAGGGTATTTTACATTATATTTTATATTTTACAGGGGTTTTTTACATGACACCTGACATTTTACAGGGTCTTTTACACTTTACAGGCTCTTTTACACTTTACAGGGTCTTTTACAGGGTCTGGGACTGCCCCCTGGTTCGCCGAGAACGGCTACGTCAAGGTCGAGATGGGCAAGGACGTGTGCGGCATAGAACGCTATGCAATGTATCCCATGCTCGACGGCGGCAAGAGGACAGATACGACCGCCTGTCAGTTTGCTCTGTGGTTACCTATGTGGGATTCGGCCTGGCAAATTCTCGGTGCTTTGACGTTTTGGCATTTGATAGCCTGCCGAAAGAGATTTTGTGGCCGCGATGTTTTTATTACTCCCCAAGTCTCACTTCATAGTGTTGCAGTTTGGTTTTGTGTGTAGTTGATTTACACGATATTTTTGATAAATTACGACAGTCGACAAGTGTTACGCTTCCCGCACCCATTTTCCCATTTTGTGCACTTCCCTGTGCCTGTGGCTATAAATATGTAGTAATTTTTACTTTGTATTCCGTAACACTGACTGAAAAAGAATCATTTAAATGATATTAAAATGCTAACTGCAAATATTAAAAAGTTAGCCATGTTGTCTTCATCAGAGGGAATTACCGTAAATGCTCCAATAAGGCGACCGTCGGTTTATTGTTTTCAGCACATTTTTGGGGGTCGCATTATTGGAGGGGTCGCCTTATCGGAGAGGGTCGCATTGTTTTTTTTCGACACCTCAACAATTCAACTGTTCATTTAACTCGTATGAGCATGGCATCGTAAAACAATATCACCACAAAGCCACAAAATTTGCAAAATTTGCGGCAAAATTTGCCGAATTAGCAGCGTCCGAAGATTGCGACATCATTTTCTTACGTCCGTTTTTTGTTTTTTTATTTTTCTTTGGGGGTCGCATTATTGGAGGGGGTCGCAGTATTGGAGGGGGTCGCAGTATTGGAGGGGGTCGCTTTATACTCAGACAACGTGCCAAAGGGGGTCGTACTATTGGAGAGGTCGCTTTATTGGAGGGGGGTCGTCCTAATAGAGCATTTACGGTAGCGTTTCGCATGTAATGTTCACATTTCATTATTATGACTGCTTTATAATCATGCGTAACTCGATGTGGCACATTTAGCTGTACCAACCATGCGATAACCTATTTCTTCTGTGCGGTAACTCAGAATCATACAAAAATAGCATGTGTATACTCGGCAGACATGATACTCTGCCCTCGCACCCATTTATGTCTCACGTTGGAAGCGTACCAATGATGATAAAGCCAAAGTTACAGCATAACGATACAAAGAAGGTGAAGCGACAAATACATGTCGCCGCGAATTCGATTACTCATGAACGCTTGAGAGTATCTATGCTTAAATTGACATGCTGAAAGCACTAATCGATATCTATGTCGTGTCGAAAAATTATCCAAAAAGCACCAGTGGTTCTTGAGATATCTATGAAACACGAAAATTTCGCTATTTGTCGGCAGCATTTCTCGTTGAGATTGCCGACAAATAGCGAAATTGGTGCGCCATTGCTGTGGTGCGTAAGAACCACTGGCGCGTTTTGGGTAATTTTTGAAAGTAATGTAGATATCGGTTAGTGTTTTCAGCATGTCAATTTAAGGATGGATACCTTCAAGCGTTCTTGAGTAATCGAATTTGCGGCGACATGTATTTGTCGCTTCACCTTCTATTTAACGTTATGCTGTAACTCCGGGTTAAAGCATGCTATTTTTGTATAAAAGGTGAAAAAAATCATTGGTGTGAATAAGTTAAAAAGTTATAGCGTTATAACACAGATGACTTTTTACCACTTTTTATGAAAATCGCATGAGTAAAAAATCGTTGGCAGGCTTCCAGCGGGAACCACGCGTGCAGGGTATAAAGTAGGAGTATAAACTAGGACTGGAGTATAACCACTGTTCTACCGCACTCGCATCGGACCCAACAAAACGCACTCGCAGTGTGCTTCAACTCAAAGCCGTGCAAAACGGACGCGCACTGCAACGACATCGAGGGCGCGTGCCAGTCGGGCAAGTGCAACTGCTTCGTGTGCCGCGCGGGCAGGAGCCAATCCCAGACCCTGTAAAATGCCCTGTAAAATGTCAAATGTCATGCAAGGTGTAAAAAGTCATGTAAAACACCCTGCAATATGGCAACCGAGTTGCCATTTTGTAGGGCATTTTACATGACTTTGACACTTTGCATGACATTTGACATTTTACAGGGCATTTTACAGGGTCCGGGACTGCCCCCAGGAAGTGTCAGTCGAACGCGGAATGCGGCGGCGCCGTGGACTCGTGCAGCGGCGGCGCGTGCGACTGTCGGACTGGGTGCGTCGACGGCAAGTTCTGCACGGTGGACGCGGGCTGCGGCGGCAAGTCGGGCGCGTGCAAGGACACCGGCTTCGCCTGGGCCGGCGGCAAGACCATTTTCAAATGCGAATGCTCAGACGGTAAGAAGGCGGTGCTTTTTATTGCTGTTGATTGAGCAGCATCACCCGTCACTGTATCAGAGTTCTTAAAAGTACCGAACTTTTTTCAAAGTATACATAAACGCAAAGTATTTATTTTTAACTCAACCCCTGAGTGCGCAAAAAAGGTAAAGTAATTTTTTATACTTTGACTCATGAGTAAACGTGAGTAAACGTACTTTTCCCCTGGAAAACGTAAATGTGAATATTTTTGAGAAATGTCACCCAAATTTTTGGATAAATCCACTAATTTTCATAACGTTTTGCCTATCTTAAGCTATTTTTAGCTATATAGGTGCTTATATTCCCATTTCTAACGATTTACCCTATTTTTAGCATATTCTCTTCCTTTTTACCTTCTATACCTTCAAAAATCGACATAAAAGACTATTTGAAATAGGTACGTTTTCTGTACTGGAGTACTGTCAAAAAGTACAGGGGTGGGCATCTTCAGTTACCGCTGGAAAAACGCGATAGCTTTGGCTACAGTTGAGCTATCACAATGAAATTTTAACACAATAGAGTAGACTCCATAGGACACCTATGCTGAAGTTTGCAACCCAAACGGCCACAGTTTGGAGGAGTTGTGGAACACACAGTTTTTAGTGTAATTTTGTGACTTCACCCCCCTTATCTCGGGACTGGGGGACTATTCGAGTAAAAAAAGAATTTGGTAGTAGGCGCGACCACAACATACTCAAAGGGCATCAAAATCGGCCGATGTACGACAGAATGGGACGACACCAACGACCGATGACCCCCCCCCCCCCTCAAATGCCACCCTCGATTTATCCTATGGGTGACGCCAAGTCACAAAATTACACTAAAAACCGTGTGTTCCACAACTCACCCAAAATGTGGCCGTTTGGGTTGCAAACTTCAGAATAGGTGTCCTATGGAGTCTACTCCATTGTGTTAAAATTTCATTCTGATAGCTCAACCGTAGCTCAATCTATCGCATTTTCCCAGCGGTAACTGAAGATGCCCACCCCTGTATAAATACGTAAAAGCGAGTACGGGAACTTTTTTCAGAGGAAACGTAAACGTATTTACTCGGTACTCGGGTATACAAATTTCTTGAGTAAAAGTAAATATGCATTAACAACTGCACTTCGTCACAATCATCTGCAACCTAGCGACGTGAATTTGACAGCTGGAGTTATGCAATTTTTCTTCATTTAATTGTTGCTTGATAGAAAAATACACACTCTCTAAACTCCATTTCGAGATCCACGCCGTACATACCAGTGCAAAACAAATCGGCCGTAAAAATGTACAGTTACATAAAACTTAATGTGCAAAGCAGACAGACTATTTTTTCTCACATTTTTGTATCTGGGACAGCGTTATAAAAACAGATATTTATATCTAGATCTGCCTGAAATATGCACCATTTAAAAATAAAATAAAAACCGTGGTGAGTACAAAACGCGTCATTGCGCCATCCACTCGCCTATTTTTTGAACCTTGTCGTGCCTAAATCAACTGGACTATCGAGAATTCACGAATTTTTCACCACTTACCTATTCAAACTTTTAAAGAATAAACTCCCGCTGTGGTAAACAAATCAGTCAAAATATCTAAATAAGTGCATGGAAATTTATCTTCAATAATAAATTTTTCCGAGAAGTTTTAATCTACAAGTCGCCGATTGGCTCCTTGCCAACATGTACATATCACTGGCACTGCAGCTGTAAGATATGCTGTCCATGTGATATCAGAAATTTGTATAGGAAGTAATACGGGTTTCGAAAAAGTGGATGAGTGGTTTTGCAGTGCGGCTTTTATCCCATTGAAATGGGTTTAAGTGCATCTAAGGGGATGGGCGTAGAATATCTGCAGACGATAATATCAAATGGAATTATGCGGCTGTGTTAAAGATCGAAAGTGCGTTGTTATTGAGAGTTTGATCGAAATGTTCTCAAAAGCCTTTTTCTGTCTGGAAAGTTAAGTACATACATATTTTTATACTCGTACTTGCTACTTGTTTCACATGCGTGATGTAGAATTCTAAAATTAGTATCCATGTCTGTTAGCAAGTCGCGGTGCAATGATGAACGCAATAAAGCATGTTGACGCAGCACGACATGGTTATATTTATATAGCACAACTGCACGCAGTATGTAACAAAGTTAATTTCACGAGCAGACTGCAAGGAGGGCACGAAGTGCACCACGGACGCGCAGTGCGGCAACAAAAAGAACACTTGTCGCGGGGCGCCGTGGGACCAAAAGTGCAATTGCAAAGCAGAAAACAGTGAGATTGGAAATTGAACCGCTAAATGAACGCGTCAAGCTCTAATCACCTAAACACCTGAATAATTACAGGCTGCATCGAGGGCCTGTGGTGCGGCGGCGACGAGCAGTGCGGCGGCTTGGCGGCCAGCTGTCGCAATTCGGGCGTCGTCTACAACTTCAACAACGCGCCGCTGGACGAACGCAAGTGCGACTGCGATCCGGCAGGTGCGCTATCTCGATTCCGTAACGCGGTGCAGGTGCCACTCCCCAACCCTGTAAAAGACCCTGTAAAGTGTAAAAGACCCTGTAAAATGTCATGTGTCATGTAAAAGACCCTGTAAAATGTCAAATGTCATGTAAAAGGCCCTGTAAAGTGTAATGTGTATCCAAATCTTACTTTGTAATGTAAAAGACCCTGTAATGTGTCATGTGTATCCAAATCTTATTTTATCATATACAATCTTCTGTTTTTGTATCCAAATCTTACTTTTTGACAGAAGATTTGGATACAAAAACATAAGATTTGGGTACAATAAAATAATATTTGGATACACATGCCACTTGACAGGGTCTTTTACATGAAATTTGACACTTACAGCGTCTTTTACATGACATTTGACACTTTCAGAGACTTTTACATGACACATGAACTTTTTGCAGGGTCTTCTACACTTTAAAGGGTCTTTTACAGGGTCAGGGAGTGCCCGCGTTGTAATCGCATTTGCAACGTGTGAAGTTTGTTTGACATAAGTATAAATACCACTGACAGCGTGCCGCGAGGGGCGAGCGTGCAAGTCGGATGCGGAGTGCGGCAGGGTGTCGGGCGCGTGCAGGGGGAAAGCGTGGGAGACTAGCAAGTGCTACTGCGCCGCCAGTAAAGGTAATTGACCGAAAGATGCTCGCCTATACTCGGCGTACGTGATACTCTGCCCTCGCACTGATTTATGTCTCGTGTTGGAAGCGTGCCAATGATTCTTAAATCATGCGATCTCCGTAAAAATATGAAAAAAATTCATCGATGTGAATATGTTAATGAATAACATTATAACAACAATCAATTTTGGCATCTTTTTATGATACTCGGACGCGTTAACCATCGTTGGCACACTTCCAGCGGGAACCAGGCGTGCAGGGTGTAAAGTAACCGGAGTATACCTAGATTGTCAGAGGATTGCTGCGTCGATTTCGTGTAGGGTACCAAATCTATTTTGTCAACTTATACGCGTCTCTACACTGTCCAAGTGCCGCATGATTTCTTTTTATTAAGCGTGTTCTTTACATGTTTACTCGGCAATTCAGTCTGATACGTTTGGTGGAGGGATTTCATACCATGCTGCAATTGCTCACGCAAGAGAATGAATTTCATCGTGGACTTGCACCAGGTTTGAGTTGACACATCAATGTAGCAAGACCAAATAATCCAGCTGCAGAACAGCCCTCCAGAGTTGTTAAAAGTACTGAACTTTTTTCAAAGTATACGTAAACGTAAAGTATTTATACTTGTATACGTAAACGTAAACCACTTGAGTACAGAAAACGTAAAGTAGAATTTTTTTACTTTTACTCTTGAGGAAACGTGAGTAAACGTACTTTTCCCCGCAGAAAACTTAAACGTGAGTACTTTTGAGAAATGTCGCCATAATTTTTGAGAAATGTCGCTCTAACTCAGTCATTTTCATAACTTTTTGCCTATTTTTCATAATTTTTGACTATATTTTTGGTTCTTTACCCATTTTTCAGCAGTTTCCCGTCTTTTAGCTCATTTTCTCCCTTTTTTCCCTTCTATGCCTTTAAAAACCTATATAAAAGACAATCTAAGATACGCTTTCTGTACTCGAGTACTTTCAAAAAGTATACGTGAAAGCGAGTACCAGTACTTTTTTCGGAGGAAACGTAAACGTATTTACTCTGTACTCGAATATACGTATTTATCGAGTAAAAGTAAATACGTTTTAACAACTATGCAGCCCTCGCATGAGCTTGACCGTTCGCGGCGCTCACTGTCCATTTGTTCGGAGCTGGGCGGCCTGTCAGTGACCTTTTCGCCTCGGCAAACTGAGCGGCAGGTCACTGAGATCAGGAACTGAGCCACTCGCACTTGTCAGTGAGCGTTCATGAGCGGTGAGCGTTAGAAGAGCATTTTGAGCGGCAATTTGAGCGGCCCTTTGTCGAGCGGTCCAACTGTACCGCTCATCGCTTGTCGAGCGTGTCCTCAGGAACGTGAGTGGCTCACTGAGCGAGCCGCACAAGACTTCTATGCGGAAATCGGTGTCTTTGGTCAAGTTTGATTCAATATCAAGTAGCGTTCACCATGGTTCTTGCTTGAAACACACTTTGAAAACGTTCAATAAATGGTTGCGTCAAATTAAGTTCACAGTACAGTCACCAAATATAAGACACTTCGGTTCAAAAGTTGAACGTTTGAGAAATTTCAAGTACATAGGTAAGTCAGGTTTCTTCTATCATTCATATAGCCCTTTCTAAATCCCATAAATTTCCTCAAAATTCAATCATTCATGCTTCACTCTCAATTACCATTCTACACCACGATCGCACAGGCTGTGTGGCGGGCGTGATGTGCGACCGGGACGCGCAGTGCGGCGGCAAAAATGGCGCTTGCAAATCCACTGGAGTTTTCTGGGATTGGAAAAGCAAACAGATCCCTGAGAAGAAATGCGCCTGCTAAAGTGAAGTGTGTGATAAGTGTAATTGTTATGATTACAGTATCACACAAAATATTTACTGTGTGGGATAGGTTGGCATGTTGGATGCATGTGTGAAGTCCACTACGAGACGGCTCTAAAGTCCATCCAAACGTTATTCACATAACTTTCTCACTATCTCTCGTTCACAACGTTCTACACCTAAACGTGACCACGTTGCATCAAGATACACGTGCATCCAAATCTGCTGCAGTCGACTTCACCAGACACTTATTTCAACGTTCACTACTCCACTCACACGTCTATTTGTGAAACAGCGGTGTGTTGTGCTAATATATGTGACCCACAATCGCAAATGATCTTTAACTAACTCAGTGAAATTTATCAATAAAAATATTTTTCACATGATATCCTAGTCACGGTCAGATTTCAGTGTCGCGCACAA
Source organism: Sphaerolaimus hirsutus (assembly GCA_964036195.1). Classification (NCBI taxonomy): domain Eukaryota; kingdom Metazoa; phylum Nematoda; class Chromadorea; order Monhysterida; family Sphaerolaimidae; genus Sphaerolaimus; species Sphaerolaimus hirsutus. The sequence continues at coordinate 16,696,688 of OZ038458.1, forward strand.
ATCAATGAAAAGCAATTGCCATTAAAAACAGACACATAACTTTACGGCGTTGATGCACGACATGTTTGCATGTTTACTTCTAAGCTTCTGTCTGTGACAATTATTTAATGATGCCACCTGCCACACCAATGATGTCAAGAACGCACATTCAAAAGACCCTCGAATCGCTGTAATTTCGCATTATTGTACACAGAAATGTAGAAACTAGAGAATTCTAGAAGAGAAAACTGAGACTCGATTTCTTCGGGATGTGTAAATGTATGTTTAAAAATCTTTTTGTCTAAGTTCTATCAAATACATCGTTTGTAATTACACTATTTCGGATTTTAAGATGATATCAAGTAAAAATTGAGTGAGCACCTTCGATCCATGAGTAGAATAAGGTTTGATTCGTGAAAAACCTATGGTGTTGTTAAAGAAAGCTTTCTCTGGTTAAGACACTGTATTTTCCGTAACAAAGTTTTTTCAACATTAGAAAAAAGTTCTATTAGAGTTAAAAACAAAAACAAAGACACACTTAATTCATCAAATAAACTAAAACACAGAAAGTCTCTGCCAAAAATTGCCTGTGACACCGCTGGCGGCAGCAGCGCGCAGCGGCACAGATCACAGTAAATTTTATGTTGTTTACTGCTTAACCAGTGTTTAATAAAGTATTTATAATGCTGTTTTAATGCAAAGATAAATCGTGCAATTAAACTGTAAATCGTAAATCGTTCCTACGACACAAAATGTACATGGTCGGCCATAGAATTTGCTTGGTGAGCACGCTTGTTACCATTTCCACCTTACGTTTGAAGAGCACAAAAAAACTAGGATGTCAGCCCTGAAAAATGAGGACGCTTGGCCATGAAATATGGCGCAGCTGAGCAGGCCATTGAAAAACAGCTGGCACGCATAGCCGCATGCCAACGCATTGCGCAATTGTGAAGAAGCACCCCCGATCGGGCAGCTTCAATGGCCGGCTGCTATTGCAACGCCGCCGCCCCGACTGGCTGGGGCATAAATCGCGTCTGGCCCGAGCTCATGCGATGCTCATCCGGGCCGAATAGAGTTGGAACCATATCTCGGTTTTGAATATCGAAGTCGGCAATCCCTTTTTATCGAATCTACCGTATTACCTGGAAATACACCCATTGGGTTTATTATTTCGCCAGCTAAATTTGAGGGGGGTAATTCGAAGGAGGCTTAATCGAGTGGGGGGTTAATTCAGCGATAGCTTAAGCTGGGGGGGGGTTGTAGCTGCGATACAAATTAGCAGTAATAAATACATCATGTACATCACTCCGAAAAGGGGGGTATTTCAAGGGGAGGGTTAATTATTTCCCCAGCCGATTTTGAGGGGGGGGGGTTAATTCTTGGGGGGGGGGTAATTCTAGGGGGTAATTCGAGGTAATACGGTATGTGAAATACGGCGCAAAAATATCGCGATATGGTATCGAACGTTCGATATCGGGGAGTCTTCGAAAAGAAAATTCGATATACGGGTAGCTTACTAGATATCGAAATTTTCGAGGCATTTCGATCAAATATCGATACCGTAGAATGTGATGACGTTCCAACCCTACCTGCAGCTTCGGCAAAATGGGCAGACATTGAATGCAAATGAACCGCAGAGAAGCACGTCCCGCCGTACGTGCGTCTAGTTCGATCGTGGGAGAAATCTGCCCGACGAACGTCTAACATAAAACAACCAGACAACATTAGTAGCCAGGGAACTTTCGTACCGGATACTATCTGGCATATTCTCACTGCTCGACTTCTTCCCTTTACGTTTTCATGCGGCGATCTGTTACTGCGGCTAGAGCTAAATATTATTCTATTATCACGGTTGGTCTGGTTCAACGGTGTCGTATTTTTGCATCAAATAAAATTGTTGACAAATTAGTGGCTTTTAATTAGTACGTGAAATTAAGTGATGAAACCGTTTGCATTCAACATATTATAGTAAATATTTCTGCTCTGCGCAACTGTCTGTATGCATGCAATATCAGTGATCTCCCATCCATTTTCCAGTTTGTGAGACATCTACCTACAGCTACACATGTGAGAAAACTTTTTTCAGGCAGCTACACTCCAACTTGTTACAAAAATCGCCCAACCTTCGACCTATAAGCTGTGGAGCACATTTAGAGTTATTTTGGCCCAGTTTTCATTGAAAATGAGATTTTTGATACCCTTTCACCCATTTTTCATCACAAATCAAATTCTTGATACCCTTTCACCCATTTAAACTGAAAATAACCTAGGTATATATTTTCAGTAATTTTTCACTACCACTTAGGGTTTTTAACGAAAAATGCCTCAAAACGGATGAAAACAAACACCAATAAAAATACATGGAAATGGCTCAAGTCCAAATCCCTGAACAAAATGTGTTGTAAAAAAACAACGAAAAGAACATGAAAATTACATGCCAACGACATTTGAATATTAATCGCTCTTATTAAATAACAACCGCTCTTATTCATCATGAAGTTTGTAAATACAACGTTGTTCAAGGCTGGTGCCACTCCCAGACCCTGTAAAATGCCCTCTAAAACGTCAACTGTCATGCAAAGTGTCAAAAGTCATGTAAAATGTCCGGTAAAAGCAATTTTACCGGGCATTTTACATGACATTTGACACTTTGCATGGCATTTGACATTTTACAGGGCCTGGGACTGCCCCCAGGCGGCAGTCCCAAGCCCTGTAAGTGTAAAGTAAAGTGTCAAATGTAAAGTAAAGTGTCAATCAAAACAAAAAAGAAAAGATTTTATTATTGAACTTTGCATGACAATTGACACTTTACTTTACTTTTGTCATGACAATTGACACTTTACTTTGCACTTGACTTTACATTTGACACTTTACTTTACACTTTACAGGGCTTGGGACTGCCCCCTGATCAGTGCTGCGTGCGTACATATGTATAATTAATCTATTTCTAAGCGCGCAGCCAAGGCGCTTTTTGCTGCCAACCATCATATCAACATCATATCATATCATACCAAACTTTTTGTTTTATGTATTGACTAAAAATGTTTACTGCGTGCATAAACCTAAACAGTGTCTCAAATTGGATAAATTAATATGGGTGACTTAGACTGTCAAAGTCTTCGTCAACCGCGAAAAAGACTTGTCAAAGTCAACGGCGAGTACCCACGTCAATCAACTAGCATTGTCCCGACCCGAGTCCCGCATTTGAAGTTAAGGCATAGGCGAAATAAAGCTCCGCGCGGAATGGAATGGTACTAAAATACAACCGATCGGACTTGATAAGGTCCCCGAAGCTCATCCCATAAACGGTTGGTGTTCTCAAAGTAGCGCCCATGCGGTTGTGATCAGTCAGCCCTGGGGACAATCCCAAGCCCTGTAAAGTGTAAAGAAAGGTCTTCTATGTCATGTAAAATGTCAATCAAACAAAAAGAATAAGTAGATTTTATTACTGAACTTTGCATGACAATTGACACTTTATTTTACATTTGTCATGAAAATTCATACTTTGCTTAACATTTTACATGACAGTTGGTAATTTACCATAAACTTTACAGGGACTGCCACCAGGTGCCAATCCCAAGCCATGTAATATGTAAAGTAAAGTGTCAAATGTAAAGTCAAATGCAAAGTAAAGTGTTAATTGTCATGCAAAGTTCAGTAATAAAATCTTTTCTTTTTTGTTTTGATTGACACTTGACTTTGCATTTGACTTTACATTTGACACTTTACTTTACACTTTACAGGGCTTGGGACTGCCCCCAGGATCTGTGATATTTATAATGATAAAATTATCCACCTTGTCATTGTGGTCAACTGAATGTCAACTAAATAACAAAAAAGGTTTTTTAGAAGCATTACACTTAACAGAAAGAATGAAAATTAAGTGTCACGATATAAATAAACTGTACTCTATCACATAGGAAAGTTGGAATCACATAATTAACCAAAATTTAGTTTAATTTAGTTGACGCGAATTTTGATGTCAACTAGTGTGTGTATTTTGGCCCAATACGACAGCATTCTATCGACAGCATACAGATCTCCAAAAAATCAAGTAAATGAGTTTTGTACCGATATATTCGGAACCAACACTCGGTCACAAATGAAATTGGTTCATAGTGAATGAGAAGCGGGGCACTTGCGTCACTGCGCTGCGGCTGCAGAAACAAAACGGCCCGAAGGCACACTGCATGAACTAACTAACAGTTGAATTATTTATTTCTAAATACAGACACGTCGCTTTCCCGTGGAGAACTTGAATAGAAAATTGAAGTACCTAATGTATTTTGCGCGTATATTTCTAGGGATTTAGTTTTATGCGTTGTTACACCGAGCTTCACAGTCATGAGTCGACCGGTCATAAAAAATCATATAATCAGTGTACTAATCCACCATAAAAGTGCACGTGATTTGTGAAGCTGGATTGTACAAGTTGAATTGACCTTGCTGACCATGCGGTATCGATAAAACGCACGTTCACTTTGATTTGTGGTGAATGTGAATCGCTTTTGCCAGTAATTGCATTTTGGATGCATTGAACATTCATAAGGCTTTCAAAAAGCGACGGATTTTTTATGTCGGGATCGGGATTGGCCTTTGATTTTCACGGGATTGAAATCGGGATGGGGCATTAACCTTTGAAAAAATGTGAAAAGTTTTGAAACTTTGAACAGTAGCTGTAACTTGCTTTACCGTGTGATCATGGTTTAACTGCATTTAGAATCGACACAGTCATAGCCACTACATCAAAACAACAAGTAAGCAGCCGCAATTGAAAGGTGACATCTGCATGGCACCGACGAGTAAACACTGATGTGTCACTGCCAAACTGCGAGCACATAGCGCATTTCTCATATACGGCTGCCAACGGCAAATCCGTAGATCCATGAATTATACAATGTGACGGCAGCGTTTTGTTTGTTTGCATGCTTGTTTGTTTGATTTAGTTTTAGCACCTCCCGTTTCGCATGCGTATGTAGATCACGCCGATGTGCGAAGGTGAGCGTGGAATATTTTGATTTTCCCACGCATGCGTAGAATCATGCATAAATACACCCCACACCGACGAAAACACAGACATCGATGGCGACAATACAAAATCGAAATTTATAGTTACAATCCACCGTGAGCCGTATCATTAGGCTATTTGGAATGTACTGCAGCCATAGAATTAGCATTGCACGTTCTCAGGAATTAGCGCAGCGCTGACAACTACCAGTCAAATAAATGCAAGGGGACTTTTCATTTGCTAGTTAGAGCGGGTAGCCAACCATTAAAACTGTGGCACCGCGAATGTACATACTGAAAAACCCGCGACCCCCGGTCCTATATCGGTCAGGTAACTTCAATAAATCGAATCATAGAGAATTTTCTAGCCGAATAAGCGACCGGCCAAAAATGACGTCGCGGCATATCCGGTTTTTTGCATGCGACGTATTCAAGAGGGCTTCGTAAAATAATGCAGCTCAGTTGGGAACTTGGCCGGCGACCCCCGCAAAGTGTCCCCCGAGCGGCGTGGTGCGACTTTCTATAGGAACTGGGCACATGCTTCCCCCAAGTTGGCGCTGTGGCAGCGGCGGCGGCTGCGCGGAAAGCATAGCCGCCGCGGCGCGGCACATGCGACGAGCTAGCGAGCAAATGCATGGCTCGCCGCTGGGCCGCGCTACACGGCCGCGGCGGCAGCGGCGCTATTGATTTGTGCCGCTGGCCCGCCACCAGCTCTTCTTTCACGTCTCGCCGCCCGCCGCCCGTCGTCTAGTTCGCGCCGTCGAGCGAATCAAGTGAACGATTTTTCCGGCCGGCGATTTCATCGCGTCGAACAAAGGCGAAAGTGGTTGCCGTCGAAGCGACCGCCCGTTTGATAAAATAGGAGCTTCGCATCGATTCGTTTGCTATAATGCATTTAGGTACTTCCTTCATTGCGCATTTTTGGGTGAACCCGCTTGAATGGTACTAGGTAAGTATCACAGGAAAATGCAAGTTCGCAATTACTCCAACCTCGCAACTTCGCAAATCGCAGCCATTGATCATGATTTATTTGAATGTATTTATCAATTTTTGAAATTTGTGTTCAGCGATGCTTCAGTGTGAAAAATAATACCAGATACCGTATTTCTTCTAATAGAAGAGCGCCGTTCTAATTTTTCGTCAACTTTTTTACCTGCCGTTCTATTTGAGGTGCCGTTCTATTGGAGGCTGCCGTTCTATTTTTTTCACCAATATTTTTCGGACATTTTTCATTTGAACATAGCGTTTTTAATCAAAAATGAACAACATTTTACTATCAGAGCATCAATTCAAACAAAACCAAATGTGAAAATAACCCTCAATCATAATTCTGAACAGCTTGGATGTTCTCACCACCCATTTTTCTTATATTTGTGTGTTCTGGCACTCTTCCAACGTAATTTCTACCTGCCGTTCTATTAGAGGTGCCGTTCTATTGGAGGCTGCCGTTCTATTCATTTCGTGAGTGCAAAAAAGTGCCAAAACCTGCCGTTCTATTGGAGGTGCCGTTCTATTGGAGGTATGCCGTTCTATTAGAAGAAATACGGCACCTACCCAGTACCCACTAATAAATTACCCATGACACATTTTTATTCAAATATAAATGGGTGATTTATTGCACGATTTAAATATGTAGGTACATATTTATGCTCTGCGTGCATTTCGCTACATCGAATGTAAAGCGCCGCAAAGTCTGTTGATTCACTGGCGAAGGGTGCTAAAAAATCTCACCGGTCATTTGCAATCAACCGCAATGAACCTTATCTCGCAATAAGAAAGGCGGCCAGCTGGGCCAATCAGACAGCCTATCCGGTTGCAGATTCCCATGAAATTCACCGGCGCAGCTGGGCCGCATGCAAAACGGCGCCCGCTCACGCCCGGCGGCGGCCAAGAAACACCGCGGCGCGTTGCCGCGCGGCGCCGCCAGACAGCGCATGCGTGCCGCTGCGCCGCGCCGCCGGGCACAGGCACCATGCGGACGTCCGGCAGGAGGACCGTCCAGAACAAATAGTGAATCCAATGGTACTCTAATGAAAGCATGCAGCTGCCAGCTATTTTGTTCAGGTGGCCGGAGTTCGCTGAGACTGGCTATACCACGACAGTACGCATACTGAAGCCGTGCAATGCATGCCAGCCTTTTCTGTTAGCCCACGGAACTGCAAGCAAACCAGCTGCTTCAGTGCACCTCGCGAACTCCTTCGAGCGTGAGCTGAGAAAAAGCGCTGAGAAATCAATTATTGAGTACGCAGCGGCAGGTGGATACGAAGCATGAAAAAGCGTTATACCCAGTACATACTGCCATTTCTACCTAACATGCATCAGTGGTGTAAGACAGTTAACTGAAATGGCTCGGCTCACTAATCAAAATTCTATTTTCAGTACGGCTGCGTGACAGTAGAAAATATATCTGCACTTCATGGTACACTCGGAAGTGTAGCAGTTGATTGGAATTACTACATTTTGTAGTAGGTAGGTAATTCCAATCAACTACTACAGTGGCAACAATGTTCAAAACAATACAGTGTAGCAGAGTTGTTAAAATACCGGTATTTTTGGAAAGTGTTAGTGTAAGTGTAAATACACTTTCCAAATTTTGAGTATGGATACCAAAAGTGTAAGGTATTTTAAAAATACCTAGGAAAGTGTAAAAAAGTGTAAGTGTAAAAAAATTTGTCAGAAAGAGCTCTCACTGTTGAGCATTAGAAAACACCGCTGTTCTCACTTTTAGATCGATTTCTTTATCATTTTCATGCATTTTTTCACATTTTACAGCCTTTTATGAAACATTTCAGACTGTAACAAATACTGTAGTGGTATGTAGTTCCCTAATAATGGCAGTTTTTCAGTGTTGATGTTTTACTGATTAAGCAATGCGATACACACTGTTTAAATGCAAGAATGGACATGCAGCAAATGTCAATGCAAAAGTTGACTTTGTGTCCAGTTGGTGAACTTCCATTGATCTTGCCCTTTTTACAAAAGTATGATGAAACTGTAGAATACCATGAGTACTGATCAAAGGTTGTAGATCAAAGGCTAGTTTGTACATTTGCCATATTTTCTACATTCAATGCATTTTTTGTACATGACCCTATTTTATGCTTTCTCAAAAGCATAAAACAGGGCCATCTGAAAGAAAAAAAATACACTTTCTGTACCCGGGCATTTTGCCCAGGAAAGTGTAAAAAAGTGTATGGGTATTTTATGAAAGTGTAAGTGTAAGTGTAAATATAAATACCTATTTACCCGGGTATTTCGGGTAAGTGTAAATACACTTTCGCAACTCTGCAGTGTAGCACTGACCAGATTTGATGGAATTGTTAGATGCGTAGTGATAAATTTCAGGGAGAGGGATTTTTAGAAAATAGGAGATTTTTTAGATTTATGTTTGTTTCCAGGATTTTCCAGAGATATTTATATTTTTCTTTTTAAGATATTTTTAAAAATATCAGAAAATGTCTAAGGTTTTTCAATCTTTCCATAATATATTCAATATTTATATTGAATCAAGGATTTTCAAGAGATTTGATTATGTTTATTTTCAAAGTAATTTTCTTATATTATATTCAATTGTATTTTGTCAAAATCACCCGTTTTTTCGATGCTAAGTGAAACGAAAAATATAAAATGAAGTAAAAATCATTCAAATACAAAAAATGCAGTTGTCTGTTAACCACATATTATATTTATTGCACAGCTGCTACACTCTAATTAGGCTGTTCAGACTAAGGAGCTAATCACTGTCTTTTGTTATCATAATAGTAATCAATGCAGAAACCAAGAGCTGGATGATTACAATGGAATAACTGCGGTCACGATATTCGACAAGAATGGCCCTAGAAATGCTAAACTTAATCTGCCATGTCTATTTGTAAAAACGAAGGAACTCCATTTACACACGTATTCACAAGGAATACCACTATCAGGCGTTATCAAATGATAGGTAAGGGACCGATGAAAATACATGAGCGCAGCGATGGCATCGTCCGACCAGGGATGCATGCAGGTTTGTCATGCCATAGTTTACTACACTTCCCGGGCCAGTTCCGCAAATTGAGAAGTGAGAAAAAAAATGGCAAATGCGAAGTGAAATGGCAAAAGCGAAATGAATTGAGAAGTAAAATGGCAAAAGCGAAATGAATTGAGAAGTAAAATGGCAAAAGCGAAGTGAATTGAGAAGTAAAATGGCAAAAACGAAGATGATTTTTTAATTTTTTTTAACTTAGCTTTTTGCCAATTTACTTGCCATTTCAATTCACTTTTGCCATTTTACTTCGCTTTTGCCACTTCACTTCTCACTTCTCAATTTGCGGAACTGGCACCTGTACTACACCCTATATCTTCATTTAAAGCCAGTCGAGCCACATTTAAGTCACGTGACGCCGACGATCTCGCCGCAGGTGCCGGTGCCGAGCTCGTCGAGCGCCTCGTTCGCCGCGTCGGGCACCGCGTCGCCGCCGTGCGACCTGGTCATGTCGGCGCGGCAGAACGCGTCGCCGTTCCCCTTCGCCATCCGGTGCCGCCTCACCAAGACGTTCTTCGGCGTGCCGCGCAAGTGCAGCCGGTGCGACCGGCTCATCGTGCTCACTGCGGGATTCGCGTGCCAGTTCTGCAGCTTCCGCTGCCACCGGCGGTGCAACGCGCTGTCGGAAGGCGGCGCCAACGTCAATGACGTGCAGGGCAGGCCGCAGCTGTGCTCGCTCAGCAGACTGCCCGAGAATGATCAGGTAGGTCAGGGGGCAGTCCCAGACCCTGTCAAATGTCAAATGTCATACAAAGTGTCAAAAGTCATGTAAAATGCATGTAAAAACGTAATTTGCCATTTTACCGGGCATTTCACAAGACTTTTGACACTTTGCATGGCATTTGACATTTCACAGGGCATTTTTCAGAGTCTGGGACTGGCACCAGCGCCCAGCCACTCAGTAGTATCAAACGTCACCAGCTGACAAAATTTTCACCGCAGGACGTGTTCAGCAAGCTGCTGCGCGAAAACGAGATCAACAGGAACGACGTGGACATCTGCCCGGAGCAGTGGACGCCGTTCGCGCGTAGCCCCGACGGGTCTGTGTTCGGCGACGTGCGCTCCAACCCGGAGGAGCACTCGACCTCGCTGTTCTACGGGTCGTCGCAGCGCGACAGCATCGAGACGCTGACCAGCGCCGACGAGCCGCACTCGCCCGCGCCCACCACCGACCTGCCCGACTGCGCGCCGGGCGCCGACCCGCTGCAGAGACAGCACAGCTACCGGCCGCCCGGCACGCCGCACCACTCGCGCAACCCGCCCAGCCGCGCCACGCTGCAGGTGGTCAACAGCATCCAGCGGCCCACCAGTCTCGAGGATGGAGACGACGACGAGCAGGACGAGGCCAGGCGCACGGCCACTGTGGGCCACCGGCAGCGCGTGCTGGTCACGCAGGCCACCCTCGCCGCGGCCGGCGCGCACGCAGAGCAACCCGCCGCGTCGGTGGTCGACCGGCTGATGCGGCTGTGGCCGTGGGCCGGCGGTGCTCATGAGCCTGCGGCGCAGTTGCAGCCCACCTGTGGCCAAGGGTCGGGCAGCGGCAGCGATAGGTCGCGACCCTCGTCCAGGGCGGCCTTGGTGCGCACGCCCGTCGACGAGTTCAACTTTGCAATGCTAGAGAAGTTCTTCCACAAGAATTCTACCGCATCCAGCACCGGCGTGGCAAGCTCGCAAGCGGACAGTGCCATTTCTTCATGCACAGATCCCCACGGCAAGTTTATATTTATTTTGAGGCCCATGTTTAAATAAATGAATATTCAAAAATTAAATATTAATATTAAACGTTATATACATTAATATTATAAATATTAAATGAATATTTTGTTTGCCTGTCAAATTGTCTTCACATTTTGCACTGTACACATTCCATTTAAACGGCATACATATTTTTTGTATATGAGGAAACCCCTCTAAGTGCCCCAAACTTTTTTACACACAGCCCATTCAAAATTTTAGCAGTTTCTAAAACGCGTGGTCATCGAATGTCGCATTTGCGGACCACAAGTAAGGATGAGTAACAAAATGTTGCCAGAATTTTTCGAAAAATAAAAAAGCATTTCCGAATTCCACATTTCTGGTTTCCATTAAAACCAGGAAAACCCAGATGACTACGGTAATTCAAATACGTCACGCCACCAGTCTCAAATAACTACAAACGGCTACAATGCGTCGCATCAGTATTCAGTAACTGTCCAAGAAATCCAACATCCTACAGTGGGCCTATTTACCCAGGCGGCAGCTGCGACGGGCGCAACTCCGCGCGTCAGCGGCGCCTGCAGTGGGCCAGCTACGTGGCCGGCGACCGGGGCGCGCACAGCCAAGACTCGGCTACGGCTAAGCCTGCATGTGCGCTTGAGGCCGACGACGACAGGTATGAGCTAGGGGCGCACATTGGTTTAATGCACACACACCACATAGGTGGTCTTGGAAAAGAGTTGTTGGGGGAGCGGTTCTTTGCTAGGACGAGAAACGGCGGAAAATCGGATTACGACTAGAAATTTTATTAAAAAATTATGATGTTTACTGACAACTCGAGTGCTGTCAAGTGGGATAGCGTAAAAGTAAATTTTTACATGAACAATCACTTAGTGACGATTTTCGTAGATTTTCTAAATATCTGTCGGTGCAGAATTGGACCAAACTTCCAAGCATTAACACACAAACAAACACAAAATCAACGCCAACACCGCAGAGTGAGCGGGCGCACGGTGACGCCCATGTGCTCGGCGCGCAGTGTGGTCGCGTGCGCCGAGTGCGCGCGCAGCCACATGGCCAACGACACCTACTCGCAGCTCGCCAGCGAGAGTTACAAGCGACTGAGCGCGTCTTGGCCGCTCGAAGGCTTGCACTTGAACCATGGTGAGACGTGATATTGGTCAATAATAGGGTGCCAACAATTTTTTTTAAGGAAAACGGAAAAATGAAAAGCAGGAAAACAGAAAATGGAAAAACGAAATTTGCATGGAAACGGAAAAACTTTGCTGGAAACAATAGAAACATGCATGCATACATACCAGTTTGGCCAAAACAAGTAAACAGAAAGTTGAGACAGAAAATGAGGCGGAAAAACAAGATTTGCTGGAAAACGGAAAATGAGCCAGAAAAACGGAAAAAATTGTCTGCACTATGCGGAAATCGACACCCTAGTCAATACACAAAAATTGATCAGAAATAAATATATAGAGCACGCAGCCGACTCGCAATATCAATTGGCGACCTCCGTGTGCGACGTGAGTAGCGGCTCGTCGGACAGCGAGCGCAGACACAGCTGGACGTTGGCCAACGCGGCCGGCTGCTCCAGTGAGACAACCACGATCGCGTCTACCGGCACCCTCGCGCAGCCAGGTTTTGTACTCAGTTTTTGGTGATAAAATCCGCAACGATGCAAAAAATCAGTGAACCGCTTTTGATAGCGTGTGAAGGGCCCTGTAGACATGTAAACCCGCTCGGCAGTTAGGCAAAATATAGCTAAAGATAGGTGAAAAACTATCTGTATATCCCAAAATAGCGACTTTGGGTTAAAATTGAAAAGATGAAACAAGAATAAACAATTTTGAGTGAAAATTTAGGAAAATCACTCAAATTTTGCTCCATGTAGATAGTTAGATAGCTGAACGACTTGGGGGGGGGGGGCTCAGGGGAAGGTAGCCCAAAACTTTGCCTCGGGGTAGATAGATAGCTGAGCGAACCTCCGAGATAGATAGATAGCTGTCCGATTGGGTGGCAGCCCCCCATTGGAGACCCCTGCAAAAGGTCTACATGCCGAGCGGGTTTACATGCCTAGGGAGCCTACGTCGTACTAAGTATTTATGTATCAACATGCACGGCAGCGATATTCACACCAGCCATTATCATTCAGGCACCGCGGCGCACCCTTCAACTAGCAACGGCGCCTTCGACGCGGCCGCCAACATAGCGGCGGGGATTTTCGGCCGCCTGGCGTGGCGCCGCGAGCCCGACCACGACGCGCTCACTTCGCAGGACAGCCGCGAGCCGGACGCGCACTCGCTGCACGAGAGGGACTCGTTCCGCGACCTGGTGCCAATCCCAGACCCTGTAAATGTCCTGGAAAATGTCAAATGTCACGCAAAGTGTCAAAAGTCATGTAAAATGCCCTGGAAAATGGCAAACCTACGTGTGCCATCTTCCAGGGCATTTTACGTGACTTTGGACACTTTACATGACACTTGACATTTTACAGGACATTTTACAGTGTCTGGGACTGCCCCCAGGCTGAATGGTCGATCAATTACGGCGACGTGACTCTAGACGAGCGCATACAGAGAGGGCGACTGGTGTCCGCCTATCGGGGTCGGTGGCACGGCGACGTACTGGTGCATGTATACGAGCCCGGACAGTTGGAACGGTTCCTGAGAGACGTGCACACGTTGACCAAGGTGCGGCACGACAACATAGCGCTGTTTATGGGGGCGTGCATGGAGCCGCCAAACTTGGCGGTGCTCACCAGGTTAGATTTTTTATTTTACAACTTTGCAAATGCCTGGTGCAGGTGAAAATACGTACATTACATAAATACAGACACAAGTATTTATGCTGTTCTCGTTTTGTGCAATTACAAGCATTTTTACGGCCCTTGAAAAAATATCAATTCACTTTATGATGGAGGAGTTTTTCAAGAATGTATAACTCCGCCGACAGTACGGTTTACATACGCAAATAATTAGGTAGGGCTTACGCAACGCGCCAACGCAATACTTAAATATGTACCTAGGTATATACTTTCACAAAATAAAATATAAAAAATAGAAAACGAATTTTTATGCATAAACATTTTCTTAAGTTTTTGGGTAAAAATTATTTTATTAATGATGACGTCATGATTGGATGATGCGTTCATAAAAATGTATAGCATGCGGTCCGCAGTATAGTCGTATATTTCTTAGGGATTTCTTACCATTCAAGAATCGCCCAACACGTACTAGTTTGCAGCCTAAATTTTCAAAAATGATAAATCAGCTTTGATGTACTTCAGTTTCATTTATTTACTATGCCTGTGTGGCAGCAATAAATTTTGGTCAATAGATACCAACATTGGTATTTGTCATACCGCAATAAGTAATACCTAAATATGTATTTAGGTACATGTTAAGTACCTGTCGAGTACAGGGCTGTAAATTTACTGCTCACGTTGCATGAACAAAGCATTCAATTATTCAAACTGGACCCAGCTGCTATCCTTCATGCTAGTCTTTAGGTTTAATGATTAATCTCAAACTGGGGATTTACACAAATGGAGCATGCTAAAAGCCATGTAATGTGACTTGTAGCTGTGTATCAGACATTAGCAATATTCATGTGAGGAGTTTGTGTTTTTCGAATTTCAAAATAATAAAAAATTCACAATGTGACAAAACTGATGACAGTAAGAGAATACTTATTTGTTTTAGCTAAAGCAGGCTGGGCATCTGATTAAACCGATTAAGTGTTGATTACGTTCTCATCGAACTTTGTAAGTACGACATTTATTTAGCTTACGCGGTCCTTAGCAGCTTTTATAAAATCTTATAAATTCACCCTGCACCGTGCCGCGTCATATTTTACTAATCCATGGCCATAAATAAATATGTGAAATTGGGTTTTGTTTATTATACTAGGTAACTATTGATGAAACGACACGAAGATCCGGAAAAATTGAACGGCTAGTAAAAAATAAATATTTACATATTTAGCTGTGAACAGACGCTAATGATCTCCTCTCATTTTCGATCAACAAAACAACAAACCTACTCACGCAGCATTCGTCGGGGCGACTGCCTTTACGACTTGATACACTTGAAGCACCGGCGAATGCCGCTGCAGCACAAGATCTGCATCGCGAGGCAGGTGGCGCAAGGCATGGGCTACCTGCACGCCAAGAACATCGTGCTGCGCTGCCTCAACTCCAGGTGCCAGTCCCAGACCCTGTAAAATGTCATGTCAAATGTCACATGTCATGCAAAGTATCAAAAGTCATGTAAACTGCCCGGTAAAATGGCAAACACGTTGGCCATTTTACCTGGCATTTTACATGACCCTTGACACTTTGCATGACATTTGACATTTTACATGGCATTTTACAGGGTCCGGGACTGCCCCCAGGGCAGTCTACCTGGACGCGGCGCACTCTGCCAGCAAGGTGGTCAAGGCGAAGATCTCAATGGTGGACTATGGCGGGCCGCGGCACCACGTGCAACGGCGGGCGCTCCTGGCCAGACAACAGCTCGCCTACATGAGCGCCGAGCTGGTGCGTACGCTGAGGCTGGACAAGCCGCTGCTCAGAGTCGACAACCGCTTGCAGACCAAAGCCGCGGATATTTACGCGTTCGGGTGCGTGACCGCCACATATGGGCCCACAGACACTAGTTGACATCGACAACAAATGTAAGTCAACTGGTTTCAATCCCGATTCAAAGCTTGCTGACGAGCCGATGAACGACGCTCAAACGCAAGTTCCGAATTGGGATCGGAACCAGTTGACATTTGGTGTCGATGTTAACTAGCGTGTGTGGAGCCTATCTTTGACAAAATCGTGTAGCTTCGTCAAAACAAAGGATGCATAAAACAAACGCGCGCAGCACGCTTCTGTACGAGCTGCAGTCGGGCACCTACCCGCTATCAGAGCTGCCCATCCAGGCGCACATATGGCTGTCCGGCTCGGGGGGCACGCAGTCGCTCGACAAGCTCAAATGTCCGCAGCAACTCAAAGTGCTCATGCAAGAGTGCTGGGCAACGGAGACGCACGCCAGGACAACTTTCGCCGCCATTTTAGCGGGGCTACAGCAAGCGGTTCGTCAATGATTGAGATTTACCACACACGTATACTCGGCGGACATCACACTTAGTATGGACACCTACCATCTGAATAATGAACCAAAAAATTTACAGTTTTTTTCATCATGATACTTAGGTATACTCGGACGACATTACGCTGTACATTTTTCCGGAGGAAACACTCCATCATGACGTCATCACTTTGGTTAATTCTGGCATTTAGCATTTCTTTTACTTTCTTTTTCTTTTTGCAAAATCTTGGTTCATAAGTTTTCATTTGGCTGTCTGCCAGCCGAAGACATAAATCATATCTTTTTGTAGAGCATCATGTCGGCCGAGTATAATTGCGAAATCTATCACAAGATTTTATTCATTAACTTATGGTGTTATTGGGCCCACACACGCTAGTTGACATTGCAAATTTGTGTCAACTCAATGTCAACTAAAAAACACAAAAATAATTTTAAAAGCAGCACAGAATCATGTGATATTAACTATGCTCTATCAGATAGGAAAGTTGAAATCACATAATTCACAAAAAAAATTAGTTGACACGAGGTCACTTAATATCCAGCGTGTGTGGCGCCTTCAGCGCATACTTTGCTGTCCACACACTATAGTAAACCCTGCCAACACGACCCCACTTGCTCAGTCGGCGGCAGCGGTGGACTCGAGCAAGACGCACAGCACGTCGGACCCGGAGCAGCTGCACAGGTGCGGCACGACGCTGGGCGGCGGCGGCGCGGCCGCCGGCCTCATGGGCCATTCGCACCACGGCGGCGCGGCGCTGGGCGGCGGGCCGCGGCTGGTAAGCGCCTTTCATCACACCGCCGCGCAGCAGCACGCGCTGGCGCCACTTAGAGCCTTTCATAGGGTGTGAGCTTTGAGCGTTGATATTGTTTACCGCTTAGAAATGTTCGTCGCTTCCAACCTCTGATGTAGCACACTGTAAATATGTTTACAATAAATAGATCAGGTTTTATTAATCTATTTATATCGTTTAGGGTCGTGTTTATAATTTATTCTAGAGACTAGAGACTTTTATACATAGATATTTATTCGTTTTTCGATTCCAACACTGGCAGTAGGCAACATTGTGCAGTAAGTTGGCAGAAGTGTTTATTGAATAATTTTTGAAAGACACTGAAGGGTGCGCAACAAGCGGGTGTCAACCCAAATGACCAGCGAAAACAGGGGGCACTCCCAGACCCTGTAAAATGTGATGTGTCATGTAAAAGATCCTGTAAAATGTCATTTGTCATGTAAAAGATCTGTAAAATGTCATGTGTCATGTAAAAGACCCTGTCAAGTGTCAAATGTCGTGTAAAAAATCCTGTAAAGTATCATGTCAGTCCAAATCTTATTTGATCGTATCCAAATCTTGTTTCTGTATCATAATCTTATGTCAAAAAAGTAAGACAAAAACATAAATATGGATACGGTTCAATAAGATTTGGATGCACACGACACTTTACAGGGTTTTTATGTGACATTTGACACTTTACAGGGTCTTTTACATGGCACATGACATTGCACAGGGTCTTTTACACTTTACAGGGTCTTTTACGTGGCACATGACATTGCACAGGGTCTTTTACACTTTACAGGGTCTGGGAGTGGCACCAGGTGAATATTTCTACCTGAAAATGTTAACAATCTTAACTGATAAAATCCAGATCGATAGCTATTAGTAATAAAAATTACAGCGGTATATTTAAAGCGCGGTTTTTGCATGATCATTTTACCAGTCGCGGTTTGAAGAGATAGAGGCAAACACATTTCGTTTAGTGAACTGAAAATATTATTATTACTTAAATATTATTAATACAGAATATCACACAAATATTTCACATTAACGATAAATAGTAAATTCCATGCTGAGACCGCACTAAAAATGAATGGTTTATGTATGTTATAAAAAATGTTTGGCAGATGTAAGAAGAAAAAGTTATTGCGATTTTAATAATTTAAAGTAAATGTCTTAATTAAAAGAAATTTAATTAAAACTGCGATGCCATCTATTCGAAAAAAATTTTTACTTTAGATGAGGTAAATATTTAAATTCCCATTTTAATCGATTCCATTTTTATCTTATAAAATAAACTCGGTCAGTCATTTGGTAGGTCCTTTGTTGCAAATAAATACAGGCCCGTAAATGTTTAATGACAGTACAAAATGCGAGGACCAAACCAATGACCCATAAAAAGTGTCGTCGATGCTAGTCAGAGGTCCTGAATATGATTTGATTCCACAAAAATCGGACACATTCCACCCAGTAACGTCATGCCTAACGGCCATTGAAAGCAAACGTTTACGTACTTTTTAATATTTATATAGAGAAATATTATACATTTATTAATTCTGACTCGTTGTAAATAATTCGATACATTTGATTTCACTGTTGATTTCTATTGTCATTACCTTAAGATTTCTTCTCAATTGTATCTACTTGACCAGGTCCGGAATCGTTGTAAAAGTTGATTACGCGCAATGGACATGAATGCAATACCCACGAATTGAATTTTTCCCACTTAAATATCCAAAAAAAATAAATAAATTGAAAACTGCACTGCGCATGCAGACAGTTCACCAACAATTCCGGGCAGTGAAAACATTTTTACTTACCGATACGTGCTTGTAAAGATCACACATTTCTACATAGTTCTAATCGCAGAGAATTATGGTTTACGCAAAGAATGTATTCATCTATTCAAAGGTCTGTGTATTTCACATCGGTATTTTCTCTGCAGGTTCGAAGAGTTTTCCACAATTTCGTCTGTGATCGTCCGTGCTATTTATCGCAGTTTCGCATCATGATAACATTCCTATTTACTTGGTTTTTATAATACGGGCCGTGCTTCTATACAAGCTTCGTATATGCATCACGCTTTGTTGATACGAATTAGGGTTTTTCACTTTTCATCACATAGTTTTCATGCTATACTGTGTCAGTTTACTTGCTATGTATTGCGGTTTACATGCTGACTTAGTGTGCCACACGTTATTTAAAGTATGCCACTTTACTTATATCTACTAAGCATGCTACTTTACCAGTCAAACTTACGTATTTATTCTGCAGGCACCACAGCATGTGACATTTTTCATCAAAAAATAACAACTTTTACGTTTTCCTGGGTAAAATTTAAAAAAAAATTCCTGGGTATTTTCTGTACTCAGTCAGTGAGTAAATTTAGAAAAAAAGATTCTGTCAACTTATACTTTGAAAAACCAGTACTTTGAGAAGTCGTAGCAAATATAAATATTTACATTCCGTAAAGTTTTAATCAGTGCAGTCTCGGATGAACAATGTCACATTCCCTTCACATGTAAAAAACGTCTGTGGCTTGTAAAATGTAATACTCAGTCTAGCAAGTAACGTGATAGTTGTATAAACTGGCATGAAAACTGACACAACAATTTGGCATGTAAAAACATGTATGCGGCTTGAAAAAAGTATGTTCTGGCACGTAAAACGGAGTAGCTTAGATGAAAAGATGCAAACTGTGGGCATGTAAACCGTTATGGGTGAAAAGTTGAACGCCCTCAGTGAAATTAGGGTTACAATGAGTAGGACACACGCTGGATGTCAACTGAATTCGTGTCAACTAAATTTCAGTGAATTATGTGACTTCAACTTATCTATCTGACAGAGTATATTTTTTTACATAATCACACTTCATCTTGGTTGTTTCTGTTAAGTGTGATGCTTTTAACAAACTTTTTGTTTTATTTAGTTGACATTGAGTTTACGCGAATTTGCGATGTCAACTAGCGTGTGTGGGTCCAATATTCGATTAGAAAGAGGCACAGGCGTCGGTAAGTCAATAAAAAGCGGATGCACCAACCACATATTTCGCTTGTATTTTTTCGATATTTTTTTTCTGTAAAAATGTACTGACAAGTGTGAGTATACCTTGCTCTTATTACCCCTTTCACGAGGTGAATTGTTTCGTTCCTCCAAAAACATATCGTACATGTGATACCTAAATAGTTAACCAAGTAAACTCAGAGCGCAGACACCATTTCTCTCAAATGACAAGCACAGCCTCGATATAAAAGCGTGAAAATCTCTAGCCAATGACGTTAGGATCTGACTAGAACATTCAGAAATAAATGAAAAGCTTTTAATTACAACTGCAACATTTTTATCGGAATTTCGATCACTTTCTATGCTTTGAATACACGAAACCTCCATTTTTCTGGGTCCAAAATGGACTAAATTGTTCTAAAATGCACAATGACATAATTACCCACATGTACGTAAATATAAGGGTTCAAACGGGATTGAATTTTAAGACATTTTGACATTTCGACATTGAGTCGAAATCGAGATCGGTACAAAAATGGTCAACTTTCTGTCCGACTTGAAAGCCTTTGAACCCTAGGAAATATGCTGAAAGCATCAAAGACTTTGTGGAAAGACTGCACAACAGATATCGCACGGGATGGATTATGCGCACTAATCGCGGCTCCAGACGGGGTCAAGCCTATTACGCATGTAAACCCATCACGCATGTAGACCCGTTATAGACACATTATACCCGCAGGGCAAAGAAAGGCGGCGGATAACCCCACTCCAAACCGCCCAGCTATCTATCTATCCCAGAGGCTAATTTTTTGGCTACTTTCCCCCTGAACACCCCCCTCCGCAAATTACCTAGCTATTTAGCAGAGTTGTTAAAATACCGGTATTTTTGGAAAGTGTAAGTGTAAGTGTAAATACACTTTCCAAATATAGAGTATGGATACCAAAAGTGTAAGGTATTTTAAAAATACCTAGGAAAGTGTAAAAAAAGTGTAAGTGTCAAAAAAATTTTTAGAAAGAGCTGTCACTGTTGAGCATTAGAAAACACCGCTGTTCTCACCTTTAGATCAATTTATTTATCATTTTCATGCATTATTTCACATTTTATGGCCTTTTATGAAACATTTCAGACTGCAACAAATACTGTAGTGGTATGAAGTTCCCTAAAAATGGCACTTTTTCAGTGTTGATATTTTACTGATTAAGCAATGCGATACACACTGTTTAAATGCAAGAATGGACATGCAGCAAATGTCAATGCAAAAGTTGACTTTGTGTCCAGCTGGTGAATTTCCATTGATCTTGTCCTTTTTACAAAAGTATGATGAAGCTGTAGAATACCATGAGTACTGATCAAAGGTTGTAGATCAAATGCTAGTTTGTACATTTGCCATATTTTCTACATTCAATGCATTTTTTATACATGACCCTATTTTATGCTTTCTCAAAAGCATAAAACAGGGCCATCTGAAAGAACAAAATACACTTTCTGTACCCAGGTGTTTTGCCCAGGAAAGTGTAAAAAAAGTGTATGGGTATTTTATGAAAGTGTAAGTGTAAGTGTAAATATAAATACCCATTTACCCGGGTATTTCGGGTAAGTGTAAATACACTTTCGCAACTCTGCTATTTAGGCATCTGGAGCGCTTTTGAGCAATTGTACCGTACTTTTCATACTTCTTTTAAATAGATTTTCACCTTCAAAACTATTAGGTAATGTGTTTTATTGCCTATTTTCAGTATGCCGGGTAATATGCGTGATGGGTTTACATGCGTAATGGCACAGGTTCCTCCAGACGGACTGCAATTACCTAAGTTCAACTGCGACGGAAGCCGGATTGACACGTCTCCACAGATCACAAACGCATTGAAACGGTTCCAACGCATACTAGCAGAAACGCTGTAACATCGGAAAATCACACGGTGGGATATTGGACACACACACACACACACTAGGGTTCAAACGATATATCGTATCGAATATCAAATATCGGATATCGATCATTTTTAATATCGAATATCGATATCGAAAATTTTGAAAAAATATCGAATATCGATATCGATCATTTTTTAATATCGATTATCGATATCGAAAATTTTGAAAAAATATCGAATATCGATATCGAAAATTTTGAAAAAATATCAAATATCGATATCGAATATCGACCTTTTTTTCGATATATCGAACTTGTAGTGTGTCCCTCAATTAAGTTATTATTTTCATTTTGAGATATTTATGATTGATCTGATGTGCTTATAGTATTGTATTTGATGAGTAAAGGTACAGTATTTATAATGCAATCTTTATTGGAGTGCTAAATTTGAAGCCAGAAAATACCGATATGCTATTTTTTGCAACATGCCCTTAAGCAATTAGTTTATAAGTATGAACTGTAATATCTACCAATTGTTATTTGTCTGATACACTTTGATTCATCATGTTTTTCTTCCATTTTCTACTTTCGAGTGATGTAAACCTTGTTAAAAGTACTTGTACCATTCACATTTCAGTAAAGAGATGATTAACCATGTGTGCAACCACATGAAAATACAATATGCAACTTGAAATATGGCTTGCTATACCACAAGCAAATCACAATATCGAATATCGAAAATATCGAAATATTGAATATCGAATATTGACCTTTTTTAATATCGAATATCGAATATCGATATCGAGGTTCCATATCATATCGATATCGAATATCGAGTGTCAGAAAAAAATATCGAATATCGATATCGAAAAGTCATATCGTTCGAACCCTAACACACACACACACACTAGTTGACATCAAAATTCGTGTCAACTGAATTTTTGGTTTATTATGCGATTTAAATGTAATATGTAATCTATGTAATATAGAATAGCTGATTTTATATAGTGACACTTAATTTTCATTGTTTCTGTTAAGTGTGATTGATGCTTTAAAATTCTTTCTGTTATAAAGTTGACATTCAGTTGACATTTATTTGCGATGTCAACTAGTGTGTGTGGGCCCATTACCACGACGGTACTAGACACTGCAGTGCGCAAGAAACCAAGCTTTCATCAATTTTTAGTTTTGACCTGTGTGCAGTTTTATGTCGTCAGGCGACCGCGTGCGTGGGATGATACGAAATCTCACATCGGAGATAGGGAGACGTCCTAAAACGTTGTAATGCAGTGTTGAGCGGCGAGTAAATGCGTTTGGCAACGACTAAGTAATTATAAAGTTTGGTATCATCTGCAACGCAAACTAGGTATTTACTTAAGCGGCTTTCGCACAGTAACGGCAAAAAGTTCTGACACAACAAAAATTTGTGTGACAAAAAAGTTTCGGGGTTTCAAACTCCCTTTTGTCATGAAAATTAAAAAATTTGTTGTGTCGAGGGGGGGACTCTCAATGCATGTAAACTCTCAGTGCATCTGATTTGCTCTGATTTCAGTGCAGCCAATGTTTTCAAAATTTAGCAGTCCTCATTGAAAAATAAAATATACCAATTGAAACATTTATTTCTTATTTTTATTCCTGATTTTGATTCCTCACTCGCAGACAAAGAATCAAATTACAAAGAAATGTTTTTTTAAATTTTCAACTTTCATGACAAAAAATAGGACAAAATCCCGAAATTGAAATCAAAGCCGCTTTATGAACTTGTTGACGCGATATATGTAAATATTATACCCGCACCACAGCCAGTTATTTACATAAAATAGACTAACAGCGTAAGTAAGATCTCAACGCACCGGTGGTTTCTGATCCTCAGTTTTTGCCGCGGAGCCTGTAGCACTGGTAGCAGTCGAATCAGCGCTGGAGACATTGTCGGGCGGCTGCGAGTCCACCTCGGGTTTCACGGGCAACGACCCCGTGTCGGGCGGCGCATTGGATCGACCAGACAGAGGATGCTGTTTTTGGTGGGACGCAGTTATGAAGCAATTTAGAACGGTACACGTTCTACCGTGTACAGACACCATCTACCTCAATTTGATTTTAATTTCGGTGATGCCTAGTGACGCTAGTCAACGGTTTTTGATAGTCAACAGTCAATACATGCAATACAAGGGTTCCCAACCCTTTTTTAGTAGTTTTGATCATCAACCTACATCCTTTTTACACGTTTAATGATTATAATCTTTCTGATATTACACACTAAAACTGTGACGTGTGTCATAACTTTTTCACTCACACTAGTCTTTGAGTCGGGATATTTAGCACTCGGTGGGTTTTGTGTAGTCACTACAGCTGGCGTGAAGCCAACGACAGAAGTAGACGGCGCAGAAGTGCTCGCCGCGACCGAAGTCGGCATGGAAGCTAGGCGACTTTGAGTCGGCAGTATTCGCAAAGGGCCACTTTGTTCAGAGATCAAACGACCCAAACCGGCCACCCGTGCTGCGCAGAACAGATTAGCTATACTCGGCCGACATCACACTTAGTGTGGTAACCTACCATAACCCATCTGAATCATTAACCGAAAGTTTTACAGTATTTACATCATAATATTTCGTTTTTACTTTTAATTACGAAATTTTTCACAAGATTTTTTCATAAAATTATGGTAGGATTCTGCGCATACTTTGCGGTCCGCCGAGTATACAAAATATTATTTTTCCGGCGGCGGAGTACTTCCGCAAAACGATAACCGCCAACAAACCGGTGGTCTCCTCCAAATGTTTCTGCTGCATTGGATTAGTTCTAGCGTGAACGCGTCTGCGCTTCTTTACCTGCACCTGGGGCTTGGCTCCGCCCAGCGGCAGCACCGGCATATTACAGGGGGCAACTCTGCCGCCCGCCACGCCCGAAATCATGTCGCCCTGCTGCGGCGGCGGACAAGAACCGAACATTTGCTGCTGCAGCGGCAGTTGTTGTTGTTGTTGTTGTTGCTGCTGTTGATGCATCGGCGGCGCCGAGCCCAATGGAAAAAACGGCTGCTGGTTCTGTTGCGGGAAGCACGACGTGGGCGTGCCGATGGGCGTGCTGCTCGCGCTGCACGCCGGCATCATTGACATGGAACTGCACGGCACGCCCGCCGATAGACTGGGACTGCTCGTGCCAGCCGTGGTGGCTGTGAAGAAGACAGCAAAGGGTCAATTAGTGAAGGTGGAATCACATAAAAGCCACGCACATAGTGGTTCACACGGGATCCCGATCCCGTATTCCGATTATTTTCGGGATTTTGCGGTTTCGATCCCGAGGTCCCAATCCCGTTCCCGAAAGTTTGAAACGCCAATCGCGATCCCAGAAAAATTTACAGAATTCGCCAAATGACTTTTTACACTAGAAATTTGATAGGAAACTCCAGTGTGCATTTTATTTATTTTATACAAGCGTGTTTTTGCCTTATTTTTGTGGCAAATTTGAGAAAAATCGTTAATATCAGAACTTTCAAAAATTGCGATCCCGAAAACCTAATCGCGATCACGAAAACTAAAAATACGAATCCCGATCCCAATCCCGATCCCACCCTAACGCACACGCAGTGGGAACACTAGAAGGTACAACGGCAGTGGGCGGGCGGGTGCCAGTCAACCGAGCGTCAAGCTCCTCGGTGCTCAGCAGCGTGTGCCCGTCGGGCTCGCAGCCGAACGCGTACTGCTCCACGATGTAGCGCTGGTGCGCCGGGAACCGATCTTCTTCCGACAGCAACCCGGCACCGTAGTAGGTGTATTGGGAGTTCTACGAAAGGAAATTTGGAATACTGTATTTCCTCGAAATACCCCCCGCCGTCAATATGGCCAGGGGCCAGATTTAATTCTCCCTACAGATTTGTAGGGTAGGGCGTACGCCCGATAGATTTTTTAAAGTTCAGCCGCATCGACGCACATGCACCGAGAGCAAGGCGGTTTGTAAAATATACGAAACCATCCTTTAAGGTCGCCGATATTGCAATATGACGTGTATCACTTCGATTTTGACCCGGAAATCACTATTTCGTCATTTCTTGGCCGTCTGCCAATTCGCTTTTTATTTTATTTTGTCCGGCGGGTTACTCGCATAAGTCGTGCCTTTGTACGCTCGTGCATGCATTTCTTTCTTGTCGCTGCCCTCATGGTTTCGGTTGCAGACAGTGAACACTAAAAAAGTGACCACCTGACTACACAAAAGCGCGACTTATGCGAGTAACCTGCCCGACAAAAAAAATAAAAAACGAATTGGCCGACGGCCAAGAAATGACGAAATCATGATATCCGTGCCAAAATCGAAGTGATATACGTCATATTGCAGTATCGGCGACGTTAATGGGTGGTTTCGTATATTTTACAAACCGCCTTGCTCTCGGTGCATGTGCGTCGATGCGGCTAAACATTAAAAAATCTATCGGGTGTACGCCCTACCCTACAAATCTGTAGGGAGAATTAAATCTGGCCCCAGGGGTCTCGGATGAAGGGGGGGGCTGGGGGTGTCCCCCCCCAAACCGCCCAGCCATCTATCCATCCCAGAGGCCGCTCAGCTATCTATCTATCTATCACGGAGGCAAAATTTTGGGCTACTACCCCCTAAACCCCCCCCCCAAATCGCCCAGCTATCTACCTATCTGGAGTGATTTTTGATAAACTATACCCCAATTTTTGCTCAAAATCGCTATTTTTCATACCTTTTTATAGATTTTCACTTCCAAAATCATGGTTCTGGTTCCTATTTCCCTATTTTCAGCTACATTTAGTACTATATGCTCTTGTATACCCATTTTGAGCCATTTTACACCTACTTTTAGCAATTTTTCTCCCTTTTCTTCCTTCTATGCCCGGAAAAAGCCTATATATCGAACCACCACAACCCCCGCCAAACCCCGCCAGAAAATTTTCCAGCTATCTATCCCTCCGGAGATTTTGTTATCTATCCAACCACTCGGAGGGTCAAAATTCAAGTTACCCCTGAATATGGCCACTATGGATTTGTAACCCCCCTCGAAATACCCCCTCTCATTGTTGTTCTCAAGTGCTTATTGTTGCATTTTTTCACGTCTGTGTACCTTACAAACAACAAATTAGTACTGACAGTTCAAAAACTTTCTGGCGAAATAATACCCCACCCCCCTCTCAAAATTCTCACTCTGAAAAATAAACCTCCGAGGAATATTTCGAGGAGATACGGTAGGTCATTTTTACGACTCAGTGGGGTAAATGTGTGCAATTCACAATCCAACCATAATGTCATGATGGTAATTTTTCTGGTACTTTCGTCTAGCCCTGTGAATTTTGCACATGATCTTGATGTCTTCTTCGCTGATTGGCGCTTCTCCATCCGACTCTGACTCTGATTCCTCTTCTAAAATATCCTGTTAGGTTGAAATCAGAGTTGTTAAAAGTACTGAATTGTTTTCAAGGAAAACGTAAACGTCAAGTATTTCTATCTTACTCATCGCTGAGTACAGAAAACGTGAGGTAATGTTTTTACATTTACACTGCGCAAAAGGTGAGTAAATTACTTTTCTTTCAAAAAAAACGTAACATTAAGTATCTAGGTATTTTTTCACAGAAAACGTAAAAATAAGTATTTCTCTCACACAAAACGTAAAAGCAAGTATTTTTTCTCACAGAAAACATAAAAATGTGTATTTTTTTACAATTTTTACTCTGGAAGACATCATTTCGAGTTAAAGGCAATGCTGTAAATGGCCCTTAAAATACGTTTTCTGTACTCGCGTACTCCCTAAAAGTACGCGTAAAGATGAGTACCGGTATATTTTTATCCAGAGGAAACGTATACGTATACTTCGGTATACGTATTTTTCGAGTAAACGTAAATATGTTTTGACAACTATCGTCGAAATACGTAATACATATTTTTAACAAATCATTAGCAAAAAATAATCTAAGTCACCTGCAACCACGCGCGACTCGCGTCCACGTGTTTGAAGTTGTAAAGTCTGGCCAAAGCTTCTTTGCGCTCTGAGAAATGAAGATAATTCGGACACAGAACCACGAGGCATAAAATTCTACAACGTCACAACGGCCCTGTGCCCATAGCGCATTTTGGGGTTAGCATTTTGGGGGCGGGGGTCAGCCGGTCAGCACGCGTTAATAACTCGGGAACCGCTTGGCGAAAAATGTTGAAATTTTGATATGTTATGGTTTCAGGTCGGGGCTAGTATCAAGTCCGACGATTTTTTTCTACGACCCCCCCTATCTCCGGTCTGGGGGGTCGTAGAAAAAAATCGTCGAGCTTAATACTAGCCCCGACCTAAAACCATAACATATCCAAATTTCAACATTATTCGCCAAGCGGTTCCCGAGTTATTAACGCGTGCTGACCGGCTGACCCCCCCCCCCCAAAATGCTAACCCCAAAATCCGCTATGCCTGTGCCGGTGCACAAGTTTACCCGGTGCAGAAGTAGCAAAAGTAATGAAAGGGCGCCATGGTGCGGCATACTTTGGCGCCATTCCATCACTAATCATGTGTAACAACAGACCACTTTCCGTGGGCCACAATCCCTTGACAGAGAAAACGCTGCTGGGCGGCCGTTGCTGCGGCAACGTCGCGCTGCCGCTCGCCGGCGCCAGCGATCGGTTCGGAATGCGGATAGGCGAGGCCAGTAGCGCTTCCACTTGGTTCAGGAACGGCGTGATGTCAAGCATGCGCTCCAGTCGCTGTAAAAGTTACGTGTCTTCGGTAAGGGCTCATACACATTAGTTGACATCAAAATCCGTGTCAACTAAATTTTGGTAAATTATCTTTTTTCAACTTTCCTATGTGATAGTATATTTTCAAGTTTAGAGTTCATTTGATATATTGACACTAAAGTACAGCAAGTATACACTTTTTTGTCTAAGTGTGATGCTTTAAATAGTTTGTGCCATTTAGTTGACATTTATTTGACATTTTTTGCTATGTCAACTGGTGTGTGTGGGCCCCAGTATCAGATTCATTCTCTTACTTGAACATGGTGTGGTTTGGCCGGTGCAGTTGTAGTACAAGCGATCAATTGCTGGTGCGCGGCAAACTGCTGCTGCTGCTGTTGTTGTTGCTGCTGTTGTTGTTGCTGTTGTTGCTGCTGCTGTTGTTGTTGTTGTTGCTGTTGTTGTTGTTGTTGCTGCTGCTGTTGCTGCTGTGCATGCGGGTTATGCTGCAGCAGCTGCACCGACTGCGCGGGCACCATCGCGACGGGATTCGGCTCGTGCAGCACCTGGGCTGGCTGCCCGATGCCCACGCCCATCTGGCTGCCCACTGCGGTAAAATTGGGTGAATGCCAGACCGCTAATGAAACCAACGGAAAGGAACCGAAGAAATCAGAAACCCGGCAACCTTGCTGAATAAGTTGAGGCTGGCCGACGGTCTGTTGCATGGGTCTGAAGTAGACCTGTTGTTGTTGTGGTTGCTCCTGTTGGGGAGGCATCTGCACCTGCTGCACCATACCGACCGACTGACCGGCGTGGTTCTGAGGAAACTGCTGCAATGCGACCATTTGTCCGCCGGCTGAGTATTTACATGAAATTAGATCACTCATTCGGATCAAATACACATGCACATGGATGGCCAAAACCCGGTGCGCATGTAAACCCGATACACATGTGATCGGTGGGCCCGGTAATCGGGTTTTCAAGCGCGGGGCTGTTTCTTTACGGAGCCCGATGAACGGGGAGGGGGCTCAGCCCGCCCATTAAAATTTTACGGCCAGTGTGATGGGAAATGAGAGAAATGGGCCTATGCAACGGGTTTACATGTGCACCGGCACAGGTCCGCGCGGAACAACTAAAGAGTCCCAACAAACCAGAAAATGACGTCACAACAGGCTGCTGAACTACAGGTCCTGGCGGCAGCGACACGGGCACCGGACCATTGTGTCGCACGTCGGCGGACGGAGCACCGGACGTCGGTTGTTGGGCTTGTTGTTGCGGCATAAAAAGGACTTGCTGCGACTGCGCGGACGGCGCCACGCCGGCGCCCACCTGTGAGATCACAACAGTAGCAGAGATTTATGGGGTCTATCAGTCCTATCGGTAGCTAAATAATAAACCCACCACGGTTTTCCTAAACCCAAAACTAAAAAATTCCATCTACGAACCTAATGCTCATATCATATTTACTGTTTCAATTTGAATTTTTGTTTTGATTTACACCATATACATTTCAAAATGATCACAATGCTCGATTTTCATATTTATGTTATTAGAGAGAAATTAAAAAAATCAAATAAAGTATCAATCCTACGTTTTTGTCACTTTTTACTGAAAAACAGGCACTACGACACTTTCCCTAGTTTTGATGCCCGAAAGAACAGGAAGACATTCGCCAGCCCAAACCATTACGATTACCAATATTTTCTGTAAGCAATCCTAGATGATCATCAATCACCCTAAGTCAAAGCCCGCGCTAAATAAGCTAGCTAAAAATAAATACATAATATCACAATTTACCTGTTGTATCTGAGGCACGCTGGGTCCACTCTGCACCATCATTCCAGGATGATGATTATATACTGGCGCAGGTTCAGTGCACGTTTGGTTCATCTGGTGATGCGCGGCATGTTTGTAAATAAAATTCAAGTGTGAAACTGTAGATAAATATGTCCGGTACGGTAGGGGACACAGGGCAGTTTTCAGAAACCTCAAATCTGAACAAGACAAAAAACACCACAAAAAATGCTTTTATTTCGAGTAAAAAATCGCAGTAAAAATTGTGCATACACATATCCATCACAATACACAATCCATACAATTATTTATGTAAATATCTAGGCATTTAATTTCGACTAATCAACAACTACACAAAAATCGATCAATGCGGCTGCGGCACGTGCCCATCAACATAAAAATTTCTCGTAGCTTGCGGCAACGTAACACGCAAGCCCTCCATTTCCTTGGTCAGAACAATCTGACATCCTAGCCTAGAATTTTCCTGCAAGAAAACGGCCATATCGAGCAAATCTTCCTCTTCCTCGCAAGGCTCCGGTATGACGTCATAAAACTCATCGTCCACGTAAACCTGGCATGTGGTGCACGCGAGCGACGCCTCGCAAGCGCCCTCCAACTCGATGCCGTGCCGCCGCGCCAGGAACAGCAAGTTGTCGCCCACCTTGCCGGACACGGACTGCATGCTGCCGTCGCGCAGCGTGTAGTTCACGGTG
Source organism: Sphaerolaimus hirsutus (assembly GCA_964036195.1). Lineage (NCBI taxonomy): Eukaryota > Metazoa > Nematoda > Chromadorea > Monhysterida > Sphaerolaimidae > Sphaerolaimus > Sphaerolaimus hirsutus. The sequence continues at coordinate 16,727,321 of OZ038458.1, forward strand.
ACCACCTCGTCGGGGCTGGACGGGTCGCGGTACTCGTAGTCGCCGTGCAGCTTGGCGGCGCTAGTGTGTACGCGCCGCGCACAAGCCTGCAGAGTGGATATGTGACATCAAATTAGACATGACAGGGCCATTGAGAGCCAGGGGTTTAGTGGGGGGGTTGGGTTAATCTATCCCTGAGGCCCCTCAGCGATCTGTTTTGGCTGGGACAAAAGTTGTGGCTATCTATCCCCCAAATCGGCCAGCTCTCTGCCTATCTGGAGCGATTTTTGAGGAATTTTGCATCAATTTTCATACTTTTTTATAATGTTTCACCTTCAAATCGTTCAGAGATCCTCTGATGTGTTTCATTGGCTATTTCCAGCTATTTGTGTGCTATATATGCATATTCTTCACCTAGTTTTAGCGATTTTTTCGCTTCTCTTCCTATATATATATAGGCTATAAAAGGCTATATATTGAACCTCCGCGAACCCACCCAAAAAAACAAGAACTTTTTTCCCTTTTTTCCAAGATATCTATCCACCCGGAGGAGCGCTTTACTATCTATATGAACCCCCCCCCCCCCCCGGGGGGTCCATATCTAAACCCCAAACCTGAATCCAAACCCCTGTTGAGAGCAGAAAAAAACAATCTCGTACCGACTGGATTAACGCGGATCAACTTGTATCCATTGCTTGGAGTTTTGCTGCATGCAGCTGCGGCCAGAAATCGGAATGCAGAAGAAATTGATCGTAGCGCAGACATCTGCTATAACAGAATAACTTACATATTGATTTGTGTTCGTAAATGTGTACGCGAAGGTGTGAAAAAAGCACCCACACTAAAGCCGTGCCTTCGGCAACTCGTGACGATTTTCGGAAAACGAAGAGAAACATTCATGGGTTGAGTTTGGTATTTACTTGAAGTCGTAAATACGAAATCTTTACAAAAAATGCATGCAGAGAATCAGATGCCTGAAAATCAAATGAGTGAAATACATAAAAAGAACCCGCATCTTTTATAATACGAACAAGACCTAAAAATCACATAAAAGTGGGATGCCTTTTCAAAAAAAACACACTAAAAATCAATTCCTATTTATTTTTTAGATCGCTCAATCAAGGCAGTCCAAGCCGCCTCCTTACACTCCCTGGCTGCATCCTTAACATTTTTAGCCTGAGTGACACCCCTGCCCACAACCACAATGTCATTTTGATCAGTCAAAATAGCGTCGCGCGGCGAGCGCCAACGCTGCAGCTGAGTGTCCCCAGTCGCGGATAGGTGAACCCCTGAGGATTGTAAAGTGGAAGTGTCAATGGTTGTGATCAAGTATTGTGAAGTGGCAATTTGAAATCGAAGGAATAATGTAAATATGAGAGTTCACAATTAAACCATCTTAAAATGTATACTGGGATTAAGCGTCAAAATACAACAACCCAACAATGAATGAGGAAAATCTTGCTGTGTGAAGCGATGATATATGAGGTTCAGTTGTGGGATATGGGGTACAACATATTTTGAGCCCAATACATTTTAATGATAAGATAGTCATTACAAATTTCGTCTGCGTGCCAGCGCAAAAAAAATATAACACGGTACCTGGGGTGATGTACAGAAAAGACGGGTCGTCGGTACAGCGCCGTTGACAAATGAAGCCAGCCGCAAGTTTTCGGTATTTGTTCGCGAGATCAACCGATTCTGAAACACCGCGCAAAGTGGTTAAAAACATGAACCAAACACAAATAAAAAGTGCAAAAATGCGATCCCCGCCACACTCACTTTGAACATATCCTGGCAAGCCGCCAGCCAGCGCGCCTTCAACACTCATCTCAGCCACAACCAAACACTCCACGCCATACTCTTCATGCGCCTTAAGACAGCCTTCAAAGGGCGCACCGCCGGCAGCAGTGTGCACGGTGACAAAATCGGCCCATTTGGCGGGTGCCGTCAAGCCGCTAGTTAATTCAAGCTCTACAGTTTTGCCTGTGTCGTCGTATTTCCTGCGATTTGATGCAGCGGAAAATTGACATATTGATGAAAATTTTATTGGCATAAATTTCCTGACGGAGACACCGACCTATCTTCGAAGATCATAAATTCCATATCGCGTGCGATAATCTTCAATTGCTCCGCAAATCCCATTGTGAAATCGGAGATTATATTTGCGTGGATCTTGAAAAGCACTATCGAGTCGCCGACCGATTTGGCGAACTGTAAGAAATCAATAGATTTCAAATAGATTGACGAAAAGTAAAATACCGTAAATATATCCTTGATTAAGTTCCAGGGAGAGTTATTTTTCCGTGAGAATTTTTAGACTGGGGAGTTATTCGAGGAAGAAGTTCGAGAAGTTGTTTTTCCGTCATAATTTTGCAAAAAAAATGTGTGGTTAATTTACTGTGTAATTGGGACAACTTAGTTTCATAAAACAGAATTTTGAATACAAATTCCGTTATTAAAACAATAAAATCAATATTAGTGAGCACAAGCAGATATTTACTTAAATATTACATAAATAATACATATTTAGGTACATAAAACATTTTTGATACATATGAAATCTTTCCCATCGGTCAAAGTGTGGGGGGGGGTATTTTACGGGGCTTATTCGAGGATATACGGTAGATTGCGTGAAGGTAGATTTCCGCATGCCCCACACAATTTCAATACACGAGGAATGCAATACGACGCACATCAAGAACCTCGCCCGTGGTAGTAAAATCGGCCGCAACACACAAATTGCTGTTTTTCTTGACCATCAACTCCATCAACTTTTTAGCTTTAACATTCTCCATCGTTTTGATCCTTCCCTCCAGCGACCAATCAGCACTAGCCGCACTCGCATCTCCCTGTGCGTCTGGCGTCGTGTCTGTCAGCTGTTTTTTAATTGCGTCGGCACGTTCCCGCGTCAACTCGCCGTCGGCGACGGTCGCGTGCAGCACGCTGTCCAGGGTGAGCACGCTGAGATGGGTGGGGGATTTGAGTGTGTTGGAAAATGGTACTGTGTGATGGGCGGTCATGCCGTATGATGTCTTGGGAACTTGCCAAATTTTTTGACATTGCTATAAATAAAATGTAAGTAGGGTAAAAATAGGTATGTAACCATATATATACAAAAATTGCGATTATGACGATGAAAATTAGCAAAATGGAGCATATATTAGCGATTTTGAGCAAAATATTAGGGAAACATCGCTCAGACTTGAACATGGGTCAAATCGCTTGTGTAAGTTATCCACTGGAACTAGGGTTCAAACGGGATTGACTTTTCGGGATCGGGATCGGGATTCACTTTTTGAGATTTCGGGATCGGGATCGGGATTGGGGTTTCGGGATCGGGATCGGGATTGGTTTTTTGAGATTTCGGGATCGGGATCGGGATCGGGATTGGCCGGGATTGGGGTCACGGGATCGGGATTGGTATTGGCATTTTTCCGGGATCGGGATTGGGTTCTAGGGATAGAGATTTTGGCCATTTTTCTGGCATTCACAGTTGTTCATAAAGGTCTCAAAACACTGTTGGATGCCAGAAAAGTGACATAAAATTGACGCTGGGGGTTTGCCTGCACATTTCTGCATGCAAAAACGTCATTATTTCACTTTTTATAATTTCCACTAATTTTTCCGGGATCGGGATCCCGGACTTGGGAGTTTCTCGGGATCGGGATCGGGATTTGAAAATTTTCGGGATCGGGATCGGGATTGGTATTTTTGGATTTCGGGATCGGGATCGGGATTGGGGTTTCGGGATCGGGATCGGGACTGGTAAATCCCGGAAATTCACGGGATCCGGGATCGGGATCGGGATCCCGTTTGAACCCTAACTGGAACAAGATATCATACGTTAAACGATCCGTGTGATGGACACAGAACCTGCTCTAGCGAAAAAATGTGAATTCAGCTCACGGATGAACGGCAATCTCATTCTTTGCGAGCAAATTAGCAGCTCCCTGTTGGCGATCGAGTAGTACAACGGCATCAGTCACTTGAAGACCTTCATCGCGAAGAACCTGTGAATAAATCTTTTCAGCCTATGACATAGAACATCGTTGTTCAACCGTATTTACTTTTACTCGATAAACACGTATACAAGAGTACAGAGTAAATACCTACGTTTATGTTTCCTCCGAAAAAAATTCCTGTACTCGCTTTTCGAAAGTACTTAAGTACTGAAAACGTATTTCTGATAGGCTTTTTATAGGTTTTTTTCGAGGTATGGAAGGGATAAAAGGGGAAAAAGGGTAAAAATTGATTTTTCAAAGGAAAAGAATAAAATGGGCAAAAATATGTAAATAAATGATTTGTCGCCAATGAGTGAAAATTGGTCGCCAAATTTTTCAAAAATACTCATTTTTACGTTTTCTGGGAAAAGGTTTCTCCCGAAAACGGGGAAAGGGAAAAGGAAAAGAGTTTACTCACGTTTTATGAGTGAACGTAAAAAATTACGTTTTCTGTACTCGGGCCTCGGGAGTTAGTAAAAAATTAAATACATACTTTACGTTTACGTACACTTTGAAAAAGTTCGGTTTTTTAACAACTCTGACACAGATCTATGGAATCTAATTCAAAACACGCACCTGCACCGTCTCCACGATACTGCTACCGGAAGTAGTTACATCCTCCAGCACTAGCACAGTCTTGCCCTTCTCATAAATTCCCTCAACTCGCTTTTTGGTCCCATAGTCCTTGACTTGCTTTCGACGCATCAACATTGGCACGTTGTGAGCCGTCGACAAAATTGAAGCATAAGGCACCGCGCCGTCGGGCACGCCGCAGATGTAGTCGAATTTCAAATCGGACGATTGTATTTTGGCCCAGATTTCAGCACATACCCGATTCTGAGTAGAAATTTAGGGGCACATGAGGGCTGGATACCCTGGATATTTACCCTTTCAATGTCAAACTCTCTCATCAATTGAGGATACATAGATTGTTAAAAAATTTGCATGACCCCTCAACCCTGATCATCACTTTTGAAACAGGAGGATTCAAATCTGTTTCACTACTCAATGCAATGCGAAGGAATTTTACACAAGTGTTTTACTCAATTAAACCGATTACCTCAATTATTTTCTCAATCCCGACCATATTTCTTCTTAGCATCTTCCGGCTGTCATATTTCCATTTTCCAGCAGCCGAAAAAATTATACCTTTCAGTTTTTCGGCATCTGACTTTTTTACCTTAACAGCTTCAGTTTTCGGAGCTGGATTTTTCTGATCTTACCGTTTTTTCAATGAATTATTTTACACCCTACTGTCAACCCCATGAACTGACCATGTCGGCGGGGCTCGATATAAGCACCCGACAATCCACATACACTGGGGAAAATTGACCACTTTTTAGGGTGAATTCTCCAAACTTGACGACACCCGCATTCCGCAGCGAGGAAGCAAGTCCAGCCGTTGGTTTCTCCATGTTGAGGGGTGTCTGTAGATGAGAATGTTCATTAAATGATATAATAGCGTAGCTGCAGGGCTTCATTCCAAAAGTAAATACTTGCAGATATCCTACACGATTTTTCTGGATTTGGCGGTTAGGTACATTTGGAACGAGACTATTCAGTTGACCAATTAAACAAAGATTGCGGGAGAGCTGCTTAATGAGAAATGACTCTATAACAACAATTAGCTAATACGCATTACGTAGAGCAGCTTCCTGATACAATAGAAACGACGCAAAATAACAAATCGTTGGCACAATGCCAATGTTTTTTTTCCAAATAACGTATTATTTGGATACACCAGAAATATTACGATTATTTTTTGAGCGCTCTTTAACAGTAATCACTTAAAAACAATTAATTAAAATGCGTCTGAGGTTGAAATTGCGATTCAGTTATGTAAATTTTTGTCCCACGTACTGCTTCCAAAGACCTCTCAAACCCAGTACGCATTTTACCTATAAATATATTCTGAGCGGTAACTGATTCAGCTTTGGCATTCTGCCATGTGTGCTAAAAATAGTACCCAATACACTTTGCACACTGAACTTCTCTGGGCAATTCATTCCTCTCTATGAATTTCTGTTGCAATAGGGGGCTGAGTTGGAGCTTTCTGGGGGTTTTTCTAGGTAGTTCTTTTGGCAGGCGCAGCCTGGTTCAAAACTGAGTAATTACAGGGGTCCCCCTGTTCTGTTGATCAACAGGGGTTAATGATGGTCCCCATTTTTTGTCAATGTTATTCTCTTGGATAAATTAGTCTTTAAGTTAGGTTGTGTTTGTATAATGTCAGCTGAGTAGTTTCCTTTGCTGACCTGCACTCTTATCTCATCTCGTGAATCACGATCTAATTATTCGATTTTTTTCTTCCTCAACTTGGTATGACCATGATCACTATGCAGTTTGCACTTTGAATTATCACATGCTGTTCATGTGATTCATGACATTTTCATCAAACTTCCCAGATGCTGGAAGGTTTCAAAACATAGGTAATTAACCTTTTACTATCAATTGTATCGTTACACAGAGGTGTCTGCTATGGTCCACTGACCGCATACTTTACAATGAAATCTACATATCCCATCCGAATAAAGCCCAAAAATTTTATTGAACTCTCATCACATTACATCACTCTCACTATGCTTGAATTTGCTGCACATTTTTTAATGTGACTTTATTTATCAAATTACAGTAACAGTATTAGCACATCCTTCACACATATCACTACACTATCAAAAAACCTCCTCCCTCAGCCAGGCTTTCACCCCCGAACGCCTGGGGTGCAGCGCCGCCACTCTGCACACCTACTCCAGCCAATCCAGCACTAGAATTAACACTAAACACTAGAAAAGTCTATTTTTAGTCCACCATGGATTCGGGCTCGTTCGAGTGCTCGTTGGGCGTGTTGGACATTCTTTTTGAAAGGGACAATGTTGGAAGTGGCAAGGTTTTTGATAGCAGTCCTTTGTTGGCCGCTGCTGATTGCAATGGGCAGGAAAAAGTTGGTGGTTCTTGTGATGTTGTAAACTGCGATTGTGTTTGATGTTATGTGATGTCAGCTGTGGAGTTTGGATCCTGTCAGTGACTAGACTTTATTCGCGTGGTATATCTGCAGCGCAACTTCATTACTTATACCGTAATTACTCGAATAATTCCCCGGGAATTATTTTTTCGTCAGACTTTTTTGATGGGGTACATCGAGGGGGATTTTTTCGTCAACATTTTCAAGCATGTTTTTATCAAGTCATTCCAAAAATATGCTTTATAAACTCACTAACATTTTTGTACAAATTGGATATAACTAATCGATCCTATGGCCTTAAGTGGGGATTTATTCGAGGGGGAATATTTTTGTATATTGTGTCACCAACTTATATTGTATATTGGGACAACATTCATTACCACCTCAAGTGCCCCTCGATTATCCAGGACGCCGACCCTCTGTCGTGGCTGGAGCCGAGCATCAGCAGCGCCGAGTGCCGCTCGGCCGACATGATCCTCGACACGCTCATCAGCGAGCTGGACAAGTCGGAACAAGTCGACCGGCAGATACTCGAGCACACGGTCAAGGCGGAGCACAGTTACGCCGCCGCGCGGCAGAATGCAGTCGCTAAAATGTCAGCCGCGCGGCACGTCGACGCTGGCAGTGCTAAAGACTGCGCGTCCGACGGCTGGATGGATATACCCATCGTTGGCGGCGCGCCCAGGCACAAGAGACATGTTTGTTATTTTGTCAACGTTGTCATTTTATCATGTGGGCCCTGTGCCTGTAGACATGTAAACCCGCTCGCATGTAGGTAAAATACAGCTATAAAAGTATACTTGCCTTATTTCCATTGATTTTCCCAGGCAATCATGGGCCCCGTGCCTGTATATAAACCCGCTAGGCATGTAGGTAAATATAGATAAAAATTGGTATATTCGCCCTATTTCCATTTATTTTGTTGGGTAATCATGAACCCTGTTCCTGTAGACATGTAAACCCGCTCGGCATGTATGTAAAATATAGCTAAAATAGGTATCTGTGCCCGATCTCTATTCACTCTCATTCAACCCCCCCCCCCCCCCAAATCAGACGCGCAAGCGATGCGACGGCCGCAGCAGCGCCAACTTGGTCCCGCCGCCCGCCAGTCCGAGCTCGCGCAGCACGGGCAGCCGGTCGACGGACAGCGGCTTCCTGTCCGAGGCGGCGAGCAGTTTGAGCGGCGCGGCCGCCAGCGACACGGCCGCCAGGGCGGTTAGGGCGGCCAGCCCCATTATTGACGTGTGTGGAGGTGAGTGGGCGCTAAGTTTTGCCTTTTTTGCTGTGGAAGCTCGCAGTTGTTAGGCATCGCGCTTTTTTGTATCAGTATTCGATATTCACCCCCTTCGACGTTTCTACGATGCACTTGTGTCAACTGGGTGTGAGTTGACACCCAGTTGACAATGACATCGGGTGTCCACTGTGCTGACTGGTTCGATTTATCTTTTAGCTGACGATTAGCGATTTAGCTGACTTTTCGACATTGCCGTGTGTGCATTTTAAAAATTATCTTGCAACCCATCAACCAAAATCTGAATTGACACATGAACCACACCACTGAGCTTTGGCTTTAACGAACGTAAATTGTTGCCTTTTATTTGGATTTGTTATTGGAAATATTATGTCTATTACCGAATGCTGACTATGCTTGAATGTTCAATATGAGCATTCGCTGTTAATGCAGGGGCCAGCCGGGGCTGTCTGTGTACATAAATGGGTAGATAAATATGTACATTTACCTACGCGCATTTATTTGTAACGTGTGGGCCGCGCGTGCGCGTCGGCCGCCCCAGCTGCTTCCATGTGTTATTGCCGCTGCGCATGATGGATTCATTTCATTGCCGCCCTACCCCGCCGTCAAGCGATTCAGCTGAGCTTCGTCAAGTATTGCATGGAAATGAGCGGGGCACGGGTAGGGGTACATTTCTATTTAGCTGTGTGGGCTGCATCCTGTCGGAGCGAGCTCGTTATTCTTCGTATAAGAGGGAATGTGAAAAAAAAAATTACTGAAACTGATATTACTTAAAAACAAACTGATATTGCTTTTAATCAATTCTGATTTCTGGATGAATGAATTAGCGACGCAAATGCGATGTAGTGTCATAAATGTAAATGTTACCGTAAATGCTCTATTAAGGCGACTGTCGCTTTATTGTTTTCAGCACATTTTTGGGGGTCGCATTATTGGAGGGGTCGGATTATTGGAAGGGGTCGCATTGTTGGAAGGGGTCGCATTGTATTTTTCAATAGTGAATAGTGGCGGTGGTGCAGCTGCTTGGGCTCTTGCGAACTGCCCTCCAAAACTGGCGAACTGCCCGCCAGCTCTTGTGAATTGCCCGCTGGCTCTGGCGAACTGGCCGTCACCTTGTCTGCCGAATCAGCGGCGTCCGAATATTGCGACATCATTTTCTTACGTCCGTTTTTTGTTTTTTATTTTTCTTTGGGGGTCGCATTATAAATACTTACACAACGTGCTCAAGGGGGTCGCACTATTGGAGGGGGTGCAATTAACATGCAAACAACCCATACACGCCAATTATTCATTTTTGAAAAAAAATATTTTTTGCCGGGTATCGGTCCCCGGCCGGGACCTGTGTAAATAGCCATTTTAAAAAACGTTGTTTTTTCAAAAAACATGGAGTTAACAAAAAACGTTTTTTTCCAACCCTACTATGAATTTGTGGTCCGGGAAATGCATAACAGACGTTCAAAACACATTGTTATGTTACATGTTGTTATGTTATGTTATTGTTACATTTTTCACGTTTTTCTCTCAAAATTTTCACTCTAAAAAAATAAACCCCCGAGGGGTATCCCCCCGATGTCACATGCCGATTCACTCATGTTATGTCAGCGCATAGTGTAAATACAAAGTGCAACCTTCACTAATCCTTTGTTTGCACAATAAGCCAGCGTCTAATGCCATGCATACAGGGGTAATTATTACGCCTTGAGGTCAATTTTATCAGGTGAGACTCTATTTATACACTTGAAACTCAATTCTACGTTGATTAAATACGCGAATTACTCAATCCATACCTGGGCTGACTGAATTGCCCGCACTGTTACTCAATCTTCCGTTTACTCAGCGCACAACTTTTCTGACTAAATTTATTAGAGGATTGAATTCGCGATTTACTCAAAAGATAGTGGGTCTACTAATAGAGCATTTACGGTATATCACATTTAGCCTCATTTGTTGGAAATGACAAGTTTAGTAGTTGTATGGTTGCCAAGCTATCTTTTCAAAGAAATGGCGGCATTTAACCCAAATTTTTTTATCGTTGGATAATTTTTTGCTGTAAAATGGACGTAATAAGCTATTTTGGGCACAACCGCGCAGTTTCACATGCAGAATGACTAGGGTGGTCATTCCCATGGTATTTGTTCAAGCTTCAGCTCAAAACGCCCCACCTTTTATTCAAATGCTGGTGCTATTAATCGCGCCTCAGGACAAATATTATGAAAGCTTCCACCAACGTGCATCTCAGACAATTTTTATGGAATTCAACATGTGCTTTAAAACTTTGCAATAGCCCACATGATTTATGCAGGATTGATGCAGTATCTGTGCGGTAATTCGTTTTGAACTTTATTTTAGACACCAATTCCGCGAGTGAATAAGTGACATGAAAGTGGGTCGAGTAGGTCGAGTGACAATTAAACTCATTTTCATTAACAACTTTGTGTTTAACTTATAGGTTTACTGTTCTTTTGACATTCTTCTTGACACACTCCACTTTTCTTGACACTTTTTCACTTGCGGAATTGCCATCAAATAAAGCAGAAAAAATCAGTTGAAGTTTATTTTACCATCCATACGCATATCCCCATTATGTTCATTTGAATGCAGCAAGCAGCTAAATAATCAAAGTGTTGTTTTTACTTTAATCTGAGTGAAAGAAAGCATAGCCAGAAAGATCGTGACTTCTTATTTTCTGTCAGTTAGGTAGAAATATCGCCTCAGTGGGGCGTACAATTGAAATTTCTACACAATGTGCGAGTATTGTGGCAACGCAGAAAGTAGACACCTTGAATCTATTCATTTTTTGTGAAAGAATCGAGATGCATTATGAATTTGAGTGCGCAGTCGTAGTGAAAGTGAAAATAGTGTGCATTCATTATGTATTTATGCCGTATGTACACTTCTACCTGTGCGTATGTATGTATTCAAATGCGCATTTCAGCAGTAAAAGTTTTCATTCAACCAACTCTGCGCTGTTTATTCAGGAGGTGTTTACTTTGGCCACTAAAATGCACCTGGCACGCGGTTTACCATTTCCAATGCACTTTGTTCTGTTTATGAAGAGTGGATGGGGGTTGTAAATATTTTTACCACTCGTCACAGTGGAAACTGCATGGAAATAGTTCTGCGAAAAACACACACGCTGACGTCACTTTTGTCGTTCACGCATCACATAAAACAGTTTGAAAAGTGTTTTTTATACCTGATATAAAGGGGTGCTTTCGAAACCCCCTCCCAATTTGGATATACGCGTGATCAACGTAAATTGGGGTGTGGCGGTGACCGCTTTTGAGCGTGGCACGGCTTAGCACATGTCGCCCGTGTACACTTCCTGCCGTCAAAACGTGCCGCCGCGCTGCAGCTAATGAATGTTCGGTGTGCACAGCTGCGGCCCCAATTTCAGTTGCGGTTTCTGAATGTACGACCGTTGATTGCTAATCTGACATGTGTGTGCCAGCCGTAGAAATATATATGGGGGAAGTAACATGTTTGAACACACTAATTCGGGGTTGGGTAAACATTAAAAATGTCGCGGCAGAAAGATCGTTTTTTTTCTGCAGTTGGATATATTTTAACGTGGGCCATTTCGAAATATAAATATGTAATAAAACTAAAAAATACACCGGTTTCAATGAACGCCGAATATATGATTGAAAGAACAACACAACAAACCATCACACCCAAATCAACCCCCATCCAATCCTCCCCAGAAGAGGCGGCACATGCCGCGCAGCGTCACGCCAGCGGCAGCGGCAAGCGCCGCCAGCAGCAACAACACGCCTCCATCTGCATGGACACGTTGACGCGCAAGCGGCCGCGCGCCGACCCCATCGACGAGGTGGACGAGTCGGACGACTACGATGATGATGAGGAGGGGGACGCGCCGCAGCCCGCTTGGATGACGCAGCTGGTGCCGCCCCCAGCGCAATTTACTAGTAACTATGGATTGCGTGAGTTTGGGGGGGGGGGTTGGAGTTCGTTGGTGGCCGCGATATACCGTATTTGCTTCAACAGTTCACCCTTGAACGATCCCCCCTTGAATAATTCCCCCTTAAGAGATTTGTTCAATTGATTGTGCCCAATTTTAACAAAAATAACACTTGTTAATGAAGCATATTTCATGAAATGGGTTGATAGGAACATGCTTGAAAATTTTGACGAAATAATAATCCCTCTCGAATAGTTCGTGATTGAATTCATCGGCATTCTTTTTACGATTTTTTTTAAATGTGCCAAAAATTCGAGTTAGATTATCTTCGTATTTTTGATTTGGATACTGTTTTTACTTCGCATACACAAACCTTACATACAAATTTGTGATATTTTCACAATATTTTAGACTGCTTAGGCCTAGGCTTAGATCTGAGTGTTTTGGTGACGTGCTCATTCTCTGAAAGAGGTAAGAGTTTCACCTGTACCTAAGCCAATTAGTAAACGAACACTGACAAATTCTTTGCCGAATAGTTCCCCCCTCCAAAAAGTCTGACGAAATAATAATTCCCCAGAGGGATTATTCAAGCCAATACGGTATGCTATCGACAATCGACAAAATTCTACATCCAAATGAAAGCTTAACTCTTTTCTCAGGTAATTCGGGCCGGTCTTACCCGCGCACCGCCGGCACGCTGCCGTTCACTGTGCAAGATGCACAGAGTCAGCAGCAATTTTTGGACGCCAATGGTGATCCAGTACCGATGATCACCGGTGCCAATGGCTCAAAGGTTGGCAAGTATACAACTTCACGTAAAAATACAATGGTTATGTGGTGAATAGATTGTGTAAAGTGATGTATGCCAGTTTTCCACCATCCATTGCCCCACTTGGACGATGATTTGAGGTCGCATGCGCGTGCCACAAGTGATTCAATACTTTCGTGGTCTCGACTCTTGAATTTTACAAAGTACGTTGACCCCATTTTCAAATCATTACAATTCTTGAGATTTCATGCGTCAGTTAGACTGGCCGGGTTGCGATGCGTGCATTTCCTGTATGTAAAGATAATACATTCTCGCGAATAAATATCGGCGATTTATATTGATATCGATTGATGCGTTCAACCTGTGTACGCCAATCTCTATCAGAAATCGGTAATTCATGAAATTTGGAGGGAATACCAAATAGGTAGATATGTATCAGGTATTTATACCTTATCTCAGTAGTCGTATTCTTTACCCGTACCGACTTACCTTGAAATGTGGCGCGATATTTATCTGTGCATGTGCATTTCTTTCGGTCAAGAAACGGGAAGAATATGTGTAGAAATAGGGGGTGTGCATATTCGTTATGAGAATAATAACTCTGCATTCATGCGGGTCAGAAGCGCCCTAACGTGTTTCAGTAGCTGAGAAACTTTCTTTTACACGCGTGTAAGATACTTTCCTGTGCACTCTGCGTTCTACCATTCATTCTTATTTTGTGCATGTTCGCGTCGAATAATGCAGCATATCAATGCAGCGAATAAAATCAATTGTGAACGTGCTCACGCTCAAAAAATTGTGGAAAAAATTACGGACCGGGGACCTGTAATTATTTTGCACAGACTCAATGCTATTTATAAAGTAAATGGGAATTCGGTGTGTTTATTTGATGAGTGATTGAAACATCGTTTTTTGAAACAATGTTTCAATGTGATAACAATGGTTGTGTGAGAGAGACAAACATGTGTTTTTCAGCGTCTGGAACCCGACTGTGTTTACGCATTTGTAAGATTGACTGTATTTTCCGTCCGGCCTAGGCTTGGCTTGGGTTGCACGCGGGACGTTTTTTATAAAGATTGGCGTCTGCTGACCAAATTGTACGCATGCGGTTGATTGCTAATGAAAGACACGCCCCCCACCCCCACACTGCACGCGTATTAATTGCGCCGATTGGCGCACCGCACACTGAAATTTTGCGTTCAGCGTTCGAACGTTTTTGCTCGCTGAACCACAAACGCTGAAATCAAAATCCAAAGAACACAACGTTTTTGAAGCCTAAAAACTGCGACTCACATGCAAATTGCGCGAAATATTACAAATTCTGAAGTTTATACCCTTCAAAAACGTTGTGTTCTTTAGGTTTTGATTTCAGCGTTTATAGTTCAGCGTGCAAAAACGTTCGAACGCTGAACGCAAAATTTCAGTGTGCGGTGCGGCTTTGAATCGACACTTTTCATGCCAACAATTTTGTGCGGAATGGATCAAAGGCTGAATGCGATCGGATTAATACTTCCCATCTGTATTTACATGTTATGTCAATTCAAAGTTTACATCGGAATAAATAGTTGGCAGTAGTGAATTCAAATTTCTACAAAAATACCGTATTTGCTTGAATAGTTCCCCCTTGAATAATTCCCCCCTGTAAGACGAGTGAGAAAATAATAATTCCCCCCTTGAATAATCCCCCCTTTAAAGATTTGATTAATTTGTTGTGCCTAATTTTAACAAAAATGACAGATAATTAAAATGGCGTAAAGTCTAAAACGTAAAAAATGAAGTAAACTGCTTTGAAGTCACTTCCCAGATGGATTATACCTGTCCGCTTGCAGAATTAACCCCAGATTATCGCCTATAGGTAATTCACATGCAAACACCCATCACAGTGCGATCATAATCATTTTTTACGTACAGGACCGATCACTCACATCCGACCATGAGCGATTTTTTTAGAAAATTATTCAGCACCCCAGAACTAGGGCATTTCGGCCGGGTCTGTTCCATGAAAAATAAAGTTCAAACATTTGCCTAAAAAAGTATATGGGCACCCCCCGCTGGAACCCACCTTGGGCCGTGTAAATGGCCCATATATTTTTTATATTCTTTTTGGTTGATCACTCAAGTCCGACTGCGAGTGATAATCAACTAAAATCCTGCTTTTCAAGGCCGAATTTTGGCCTGAAATACAGAACATGTTGATGGCGAATTGCCAAATGCAACTTCAATGGCTTTTTTAGCGATAAAAATAGGATAATGATATTTTTTCGTTTGTATTGATTTGTATGGCGGAACGCACATTGTCAGAATTTTTATCGCAGTAATTTTTAACGCTGCAAAATGAAGCTATGAAAACGCTTCCACATTAAAGAGAAAGCCAGACGCAATTTTTTAAAACTTTCCCCGCTCAAATGCCAAATATATCAAATTTGAGAACTTGTGAGGCGAACTTTGAAGATGTTACTTATTTCGTTCTGGGAAGAAAATTAGTACTGAGCGAAATGTAGCGAGGTTTTTTAAATTTCACTTCGCGTTTTCTCAAATTTGATTTATTTGGCATTTGAGCGGGGAAAGTTTGAAAAAAATGCCTCTGGCTTTCTCTTTAATGTGGAAGCGTTTTCATAGCTTCGTTTTGCAGCGTTAAAAATTGCTGAAATAATAATTCTGACGAAGTGCGTTCCGCCATACAAATCAATACAAACTAAAAAATATCATTATCCTATTTTTATCACTAAAAAAGCCAGTGAAGTTGCATTTGGCAATTCGCCATGAACATGCTCTGTATTTCAGGCCAAAATTTGGCCTTGAAAAGCAGGATTTGAGTTGATTATCACTCGCAGTCGGACTTGAGTGATCAGCCAAAAAGAGTATAAAAAAATGTGGGCCGTTTACACGGCCCAAGGTGGGTTCCAGCCAGGGGGTGCCCATATACTTTTTTAGGCAAATGTTTGAACTTTATTTTTCATGGAACAGACCCAGCCGATATGCCCTAGTTCGAGGGTAGTGAATGATTTTCTAAAAAAATCGCTCATGGTCGGATGTGAGTGATCGGTCCTGTACATGCATAGTGTTACTTATGGCAATCTCCTATTGTTATTAAATTAATCCCGAGTGAGTGCAAACTTAATCCCGTGGCATTCCACCTTTGATCCATTCCGCCGCCGACCCCGACCTGAGTTCATCAACAAGGCGGGGTCGATGCCACAAAACTTCCCAAGCGCAAGCGGGCAGCGTGCCAAGCCGGACGGAAAGTAGAATCTACCATTTGTAAAGGGCTGGCTGTAAAAATAGGCTTGAAATCACACAGAGTTTTTAGAGCAAAATATGTATAAGTAAACGAAAGTGCGATGTATTTAGTTAATCTGAGGGATGTGAACCACATTGTAAATTGTTTCTGAAAAATTGGGCATTTTATTCTCAAACCAGGATAAATCGAGCAAATAGCAAACCCACACTTTAGTCACTTTGCATCAATCGTAAGGGTCGGTTCAACGGGTTCACTTTCTTGTGTATTTAAATACATGTGTAGACGCGAGTCTGCTGAACACGCTATCGATTGAAAGTTGTTACCTATGTTGGTCAAACTGCATGCTTTGCCGCTGCACGGAATATTATTTTTACAAATGAATTTACGCGATATAAGGAAAATGTACAAAAAGAATTGTTTTCATATGGTCAAGTATCTTAGTGTAGTAGTTGATGTTCAATCAACTATTTATTTATTACATCAGGTTTTAGTAAAAATACGATGTGTGCAATTAGTAGACTACTAAAAACAACGTGAAACCCCCGCGTCAAGTCAGCCCATCAAACTGGGCCTTTCAAAATGAAAACACACACAACATTCACAGATTCACACACAACCCCCCAAACCACATTTCCCACCCCCACTCAACCCCCCAACCCCCTCAGTACCCCGCCGTGGTGCTCACTGAGGAAGAGCGGCGGCTGTGCGACAAGGAGGCCGTCCGCCTGCCCGCTCACTACCCGCTCACCAAGCAGCAGGATAGAGATCTAAAACGGATTAGAAGGAAGATTAGAAATAAGGTCGGTTTGTTGCGAGGAGCGGTATTTGATTGCGATTAGTAATTGTAGACTGTTTTTATGGGGGGGGGGGGCGATTGTGGAGTAAATTCGTGGAAGTTTCTTTGAACATACCGCCATGCGTAAATTGTCGTAAATGAATGGTTCCTATGTTGTAAAGTGTTATATTCGGCGTTTTATGATCAAATTGTTTTTTGAATGCAATTATTCTGGACAGACAATGAATGCTACCATATTTTGATGAAAAGGGTTACCTGAAAAATTGTGTACCACATTCACCCAAGGTGGGGGCAATGTGATCTGATGAGACATGTTTTTATGTCTGTTCGTTTATTCAGATGCGTTATGTTATATTTCATTGTAAGGTGTGTCGTCAGTGAACTGTTACTGTGAATGTGATGTCAATGATAGATCAACAACCACCATTTTTAGCATGACACTACCTTAATTGATATTATTTAAATTGATAGTGCATCTTTCAAGATTATAATGAAAAACACCAGTTGTTGAATAACTCCGCAATCATAAAAAATACATAAACGCCCTGCCTGAGGACTTAATCTATTATCAAAACATAAATACGCCCATAGTAAATAAAAATCCTTCAAAAATAAAAACTGGGTGGGGGGGGGGGGTTCAGTGCCTTGAAAGAGCTTGCCAAAATGCCCAAATCTCCCAATCCCACCCCAGCGTTCCGCCCAAGTGTCGCGCCGGCGCAAACAAGTCTACGTGGACGAGCTGGAGCAGCGCATGTCGCACTGCATGGTCGAGAACGCCGATCTCAAGGGCAAGGTGCAGCTGCTGCAGGAGCAGAATCGCACTTTGCTGGAGCATTTGAAGAAGCTTCAGGTGGCTGTTACTAACGGCGGCAGGCGCAGCGCGCAGGCGGGAACTTGTCTGGCTGTGAGTTTGTAAGGATTTGGATACAGCGTGTACAGGGTGGAGCGCATACTTTGCGCAGAGTCCTACCGTAAATTAATGAATGAAATCTTGATCAATTTAGTAAGTAATTATCCCATAGAAAAAACTTAATATTATGATTAAAAAACTGTATGATCTTTGTTTATTATTCAGATGGGTTATGGTAGGTTTCCATGCAAAGTGTGATGTCCGCCGAGTATAACCAAATACTCTTTCATAACCATATTTCCATCGCAGGTGCTGTTACTATCGTTTGCACTGCTGGTCGCGCCCGGCCTGAATCCGTTCAACAACTCAAATCAGACGCCCGCGGAAACTGAAGTGGGCAAAACAGCGCCGCAGGATGGTGCTAATGTTAATGCTGCGTCAAATGGAATAGTGAAAGCCCAGGAAGCGGCCGTTGTGCCCGATGTTAAGGCGGAGGCTGATAGCGGTTAGCTGATTTTTCACGATTTTTACAGAAATTCAAAGATTCGAAAACGTTTTCCGCGTAACAAAAATGTGCCGATTTATCTGCGGTCACAGCTTGGATGGCTGTAAAGCATGAAAGCGCGGTCAAAATACCCAGAAAAATTCGAAAATGCAATACTTTGTTGCAAAAAATCGAAAAGTCTAAAAAAAATTCGAAAATTCGAAAACTAAATTCGAAAAGTCGTTTAGGAAAACACACTTCAAAATTTTAACACATTTTTCCAGAGCGGGTTTTTTCAGTAACGATTGCCATCGTTGCTGATTTTCGGTATTTTAATTGCGTTCACAAACGGCGACAACGCGGTGCCATCGCTCATTTTTTCAAATTGGATCGTTTTCAGGCTCCGAAAACGAATCGACGGACACTCTGCCGGCGCGCCCCTTCACCTTCGCCGACCGGCGGCTCTACAAAGACGAAAGCGACTTCATCGACTCCCTGTTCGAGCACGGCCCTGCCAAGGAACCGGAGCTGTCCGACGGCGACACCGACCCCTGGCTGATGCGGCCGCCGGACGAAAGCAAATGGGACACGAAACCTTTCGGCTCAGAGTCGCCAAGCGAGCAAACCCTCAACTATCTAATCGGATCGATCAAACGCCCCCCGCGGCACAATGGAGGCGCGCCTGTTGCGGCCAGCCGACCCCCAAATGGGGGTCACGTGCCCACTAGGAAACGGCCGTCGGTGCTCATTGAAGAGAGTCACATGCACGGACCCCATGAACCCCATATGGACCCCACTTTGGTCGAGGTGCGTGCCATTTTTTTCATGCTTTTAAAGCAGCCTTACAAAATTTTCTGCCCGGAAAATGGAATTATGGAAAAATGGAAGAGTTATTTGACGAACTACGGGTGCGTACAGTGCTTGGTACTATCAAAGAACTTTAACGGAAAAATACCGGGACTTTCTAGTCCCGTAGCCGGTAAACTAAACAAAACGGTCCCGGTTCTGGTCCCTAGTTCCGGTCCGGGAAATGAAAATTCCGTTTCCAGTCCAGAAAACCCAGTCCCGTTTTTATCCTACGCTATCAAGGCAGTGTAAAAATAAAGTCATCACACTTTGATCTGTAAAATGAAGTCACAAACGCAGGCATACGAGTACTACATGTCGCTGGGTAACAACGCCAGCCGCCAGCAGGACATAAACACCGTGAATTCAGCAGAAAATGCACATCTGGAGTTTGTGATGGCAAAAGCTGCGCGCGCCGCCGAACTTTGATGGTGTATACAATGCGAAATATTGATATATACATATTTCTGTTTATCGCACAAAGTTTGGTGTCGGCTGTGGCGATAAGAAAGCAAGGAAATCGTGGTCGATAAAAATGATAAGCTTATGTATTGATAAGCGCTATGGTGAATCAGTATTTTTCCATAGCAATGAAATAAAAACAAATAATATTGAGTGGTGAATGGAAAGCTTCTAGATTTGTACGAAATTTTGTAAATTTTTTTCGAGTCTTTAGAAAGTACATTTATTTATGTTTTATTCTGTGAAATGTTTTGTGATGCTACTCTCCAAGCACATGACTTTTTACGTTAATTTCATCAGATAACTTTTTCTTCGTGGTGGTCATTGTTATCCGTTCAAAATTAGAAATGCTTACATATTTGTTGTTATTTTTTCAAATGAGCTACTCACCTCGATTTCTTGTATAATGTTATGCGCATTTCCCTTTACGGTTTTACCTTTTACACTGGTATTGGCTGCCTGGTGTCGGAATGTGCCTGCGCACACTAGTTTTCACGCGAAATTTGGAAAACTCATAAATTTGCTTTGAACGCATTTCAGTTTTCTACAATAAGGTGTCCGTCAACTGCAGTTGACGGAGATTATAAGTGACTCGTTCTGGAAAACTCAAATGCGTTCAAAGCTGGTTTGTGAGTTTTCCAAATTTCGTGTGAAAACTAGTGTGCGCAGGGCTAATAGCGCTGCGCGGAACACTGAACAATACGCGCTTGGGCTTTGCCGTGTTTCCTGTTAAATGCATTTTCCCTATCTTATCTTTGCGAAATTGTGATCATTCGAGAATTACTTTGGTGTGTACACATGTATTTCATTCCAAACATTTCTACGATTGACCCGTGCTTATTGCTTCATGCGTTTCCCTGTACTTTTTTTGTTTGTTTGTACCTTTCTCTGAGCCAAAGAATGCGGCTGCATAAACTAGTTGACCGTTTTCGAAAAGGCTACTGGATGTTTTTAAACTGTACTCTGTGTGCATAAAGTGATTTCCAGTGAACTAAAGCGTATTCGGTTACGTTGTGAACGGTCAATCAGTATTAGTAGCCGAAAAAAGTACGTAAACAAGTGCAGTTTTTTGCTTTGTTATGAATATTTTGAACCTGGTAAATTTGTTGATATTTACCATTATACGGACACTTGTTGAGGCGCGAAAATATTGTGTAGCTAGATAGCGCTCACAATGATTTCGTTTTTAGTTACCTATGTTGTTGGTAGAGTTTTATAATTGTATCTTTTTGCAGATTGCCTGTTATTTTTCTGTCTATTTTTCCACTTTTCGGTAGGCTTTTAAACTACCTTTCTTCAAAATCGATGTTTCTGCACCTGTAGACCGAAATTGAATCAACTCAAATTCTCCAAAAAAATTGTTATAATACCCTATTTTTTTCACATTCACGCATAAATAGTTATTTTTGTGCGGTGTCTACTCGATGACTAACATGGAAATGTTTTTATCGTTCACATTTATTTATTTGGTAGATCTAATGTCGGTATTTTATCGTAGTATTTACTTGGATTAGTCCGGTTCAGTATCCGTTTATGTAAATACATACTGATTGTGGTGGGTTTTCTGGTTTATGTATTCTGTGTACAATAAATATTCTATCACCTGTCTCACTATTTTTTAAATATTAAAAAAAACAACATAAATCATCTAATATCACAACCAACTGGAAGCATAATAGGTAAAATTGTCGTGGCAAATTCCAAGAATGTTTTCCAATTTCCACTACATACATACCAATTTCCAGTCTACCTACATGTGCGCCGGGTCCACATTCACATGCGCACTGAGTTCTCGCCGTTTGCACCTTTCTTGACGTTAAACTTTCTAGTCTGAAGCAACTTAGGCCTGCCCATCTTAACCCCTTGCTCATCTGGGCTCGCGGCCGAATTTTCACTGACTCGCCCAACTCGACTCGCCGACTCGACCAGAAAAATTTTTGGGTTGCGACTCGAACTCGAGTTTGAAAAAAATCGAGTTTCGAGCCTTAGAATTAATGTTTGAATTATAATGAAAACACCAAATATGGCACACAGCTGCACGGAACCAATAGTGCACTGCACCGCGCACGAGTATACTGCTGCTATGTATAATAGACTCCCTATGTTTCTATCAAACCGCATTTTTATCATACAAATAAATTTCGCATATTTTTTTGCCTATTTATCAAACCTCATATTTGTCATACACGCGGGCAATTTGCCAGTAGGTGAAGGCAGTTTATCATAGGATTAATTTTGAAGTGCGGGCAATTCGTCATACAGACGGAATATTTATCATACTGCAAGGTGTGGTGCTTTATTCAAAGGAGTATAAGTGACAGTAAAAATATTTTTCATAATTCGGTGGTTCATTCAAAGGAGAAAGTGTTATAATAATTGTGCACTGTCTCCATGTAAAATTGTGATGCCACTTGAAGAGCTTCATTCCAAAAGTCCTCAAATTTATATTTTTCAAAATTGCATTTTAAAAGTTTAAATTGAGGTTAAAGGTTTGAGATTTGATTTGATAAACTATTGATAAAGTTTTGATTTGATTTTGATTTTCAAACATAGATCAATATGTTTTTGCAAATAGAAATTTCTGCTATATGCATCTTTCTGCTATATGCTAATAGAAATTTCTGCTATGAAAAATATGTACAGGGGTGGGCATCTTCAGTTACCGCTGGGAAAATGCGATAGATTGAGCTACGGTTGAGCTATCAGAATGAAATTTTAACACAATGGAGTAGACTCCATAGGACACCTATTCTGAAGTTTGCAACCCAAACGGCCACATTTTGGGTGAGTTGTGGAACACACGGTTTTTAGTGTAATTTTGTGACTTGGCGTCACCCATATGATAAATCGAGGGTGGCATTTGAGGGGGGGGGCATCGGTCGTTGGTGTCGTCCCATTCTGTCGTACATCGGCCGATTTTGATGCCCTTTGAGTATGTTGTGGTCGCGCCTACTACCAAATTCTTTTTTTACTCGAATAGTCCCCCAGTCCCGAGATAAGGGGGGTGAAGTCACAAAATTACACTAAAAACTGTGTGTTCCACAACTCCTCCAAACTGTGACCGTTTGGGTTGCAAACTTCAGCATAGGTGTCCTATGGAGTCTACTCTATTGTGTTAAAATTTCATTGTGATAGCTCAACTGTAGCTCAAGCTATCGCGTTTTTCCAGCGGTAACTGAAGATGCCCACCCCTGTATCTTTTGCTAATTAAAATTTCTATTCATTTGCAAATACATAAATTGAAATATTCAAATAAAAAACAAACATTTATTTATGTGTGAAAATTGAAATTTTTATTTGGAACAACATAAATATCTCTACCTATTTATTTATCCTTAAATTCAAAAATACAAAAATAGATAAAGGCCACCATAAAAAGTGTACAATAAATGCCATTAGAACACACCTCTACTTTACACTATTATTGTTCCATTTATAATTCCCTCATCTGTTTAAGGTTTAAGGTTCCTCATACATTTAAGGATTATCCTTCCTGTTGGGATTTATTTACAAAGGTCAACAGAGATGTATTGTTCCTGGCCAGTGTAAGTTGCAATATGACAAATCTTAGGTCTGTATTTGACATAAACAGCTGCACTATACTTTGTGTTATGACGAATAGACACCCCCTTTATGATAAATATTCCGCTGTGTATGATAAAACTTCCGCCAAACTGGCAAATTAATTTGTATGACAAAAGCACCGTCGAATTGACAAATTTATTAGCAAAACAAATGCGCGATTTGATGAATAGGTATTTGCCCGTATAATAGATATGTGTATACCGCTACCTCTGCTGACCCCCAATATAGCATGTGTAATGAGTATACCATCATGCATAAGCCAACAACTCAGCACACTGGATGGAATTGATTGACAGGAGTATAAAAATATATTAAAAGTATTTAAGTAGTAGTTTTTAAGTATACTCGGCTGACAGCACACCTAGTACGGAAACCTACCATAATTTAATGAATAAAATCTTGTGATAAATAATTATTCCATAGTAAAAACAAAATATTATGATGAAAACAACTGTATAATTTTTGGATCATTATTCAGATGGGTTATTGTAGGTTTTCATACTAAGTGTGATGTTCGCCGAGTATATTAGAAGTAGTAAAAAAATTTAAGTTTCTTGTAAAGCATTCATCTGTTGCACAATTTGCCATTTTTCATGAGTGCCAATGGGTTATCTGCCATTTTGAATTGTTGTTCCGCCACTCTAACAGGCGTCGTGTGACCGCGTCTCAATATCAGCTGAAAGAATCTTTTGATGGTCCATTTTTGCTGCATTATAGGCATGCATTTTGACTAAAAAGATCAGCCATAGCAATGCGAGTCAATGTGGAATGACTATACCCTATGTGGAATTAATATACCACTCATTTTTCTCATGTAGAATGAGTACCGTATTTCCTCGAAATACCCCCCCCCCCTCGTTTGACCCCCCCCCTCTCGAGACCACTATGAAACAATCACCCCCCCCCCCCCTCGAAATACCCCCCCCCCAAATTGAGTGTAAAGAGAACGTACATGACAAATACGGCAGTTTATGTTCTGCGTAGTGCAGAACACACGTTAAAACAATGTCGGAATCACGTTAGAACAGTGTTTATACCATCTACGTAAAAAAAAAAAAATATTAGTCTACAGAACCTTATAAATGGCAGTTTTTGTTGCATTTTTCGACGTCTGCGTACGTTTCAGACGACAATTTTGTACTTGGTTTTCAAAAATTTTCTTGTGAAATAATAACCCCCCCCCCTCGAAATACCCCCCCCCTCGTTTAACCCCCCCCTCTCGGGACCACTATGAAACAATCACCCCCCGGGGGGTATTTCGAGGAAATACGGTATACTAATTGGTATACTCATGCCATGGTATACTCATGCCATGGTATACTCATGCGGGGTATACTTATGCCATGCGTGCAGCCACTGAACTCAGCGATCAATCGCTAATCTCCTGCCCATTGGACATCCGACCCCCCCTTCCCCCCAAGATGTGCAATGGGTATAGATAGGCAATGGGTACTAGCATTCAAAAAACGATGTATTTTGAGAAAATATAATTAAATATTATCTCAGAAAATCTCTCAAGAAAAAAATATAATGAAATCTCTCGGGTCATTTCAGAAAATATAATTAAATCTCTGAGAAAATCTCTTGCAGTTGAAAAAATCTCATAAAATCTCTCGGCTTAAAGTATGATTCGGACAATATTTCAATATGTTTGAACCATTGAGAGTAGATATTAAGCACATTATGTGTTGTTTACAACGATGGAAAAAACACAGAAATTGAACGCAGAAACTCATTGAGTTTCTGTGTTTTTGTTTTACACAGAAACACGGAAACTCATAAATTTTGAAAAACTCAAAACTCAAATGAGTTTTTTTTTGGAGAACACAGAAACACAGAAACACGGAAACACAGAAAAGTTTTTTGAGTTTTTGTGTTTTTTTCAGCGAAGCGGTTGAATGCACATAAATTCAGTTAAACTCAACAAGATAAGATAAGCATATATAGTATGTAAATATTTATGTACATAATGTATTCATATTTTATAATGGTACAAAAAAGAAATTCAAGATGGCATGTACATCTCATGGTGGATTTGACAATTTAAGTTTCAACATTTAAGTATACCTTATTACCTTGAAGTAACCCCCCTTGAATTAACTCCCCTCAAAATGGACTGGTGAAATAATAAGCCCGCCCCCCTCGAAATAGCTCCCTCCGGGATGATGTACATCATGTATCCAATGTACATGGTGTATTTATTACTGCTAATTTGCATCGCAGCTACACATAGACTGTACTAGGTTGTGTAGCTTTCTACATGTTTATTTCAAATATATCCTGTTTGTTCACATTTAAAACTTGTTTTGGGTATGTAAATGCCTACTATTTTCTATGATCCTTACAAAACTTTCTGACGAAATAATAATGCCAATGGGGATATTTTGAGGTAATATGGTAGTTGTAGTTCAAATCAATTCCGTAGTCTTCCATACAGTGCACATCCATTGAAGAATTTTGGAGTACTGCATAAATTGTCATTTCTGGGCATTTTGTTGCTGGTGTTGTGATGTTGATGTCCTCATTGTGGACATTTTTGTGGACTTTTTTGACACTTGAATGAATAAACAAATGTTATGTGGGGTTAAAACATGTGCAAAACCAATATTTTATAAGAAAACCACTCTTTCCAGATCGAAATGCTGTAAATCAAAATTTTTTGGGGGAAAACTCGAATTTTTTGGAAAAAACTCGAGTTTTTTAAGAAGTGAAAGTCAAGTGAAACCAGTGCAGTAAAACTTGAGTTTTTACAAAAAACACAGAAATAAAAACAGAGTTACTCAAGTTTTTTTCAAGAAAAAAACTCAAAACACAGGTATTCATTTTTGAAAAACTCAAAACACAGAAAGTGTTTTTTTTTGGAGAACTTACCCATCGTTGGTTGTTTAACCTTTTCATTCACAATTTAAAATGATAACAGCATATTGTCTACTGACAGCACGCTTTGTACTACCATTTTACTATCTGAAAATTCAACAAAAATGTGATTTAAGGTACATTTTTCCTCATAATAGAATACATTGCATTCACATGTGATGATCCCCACAGAATTTATCAGATTTAACTTTATTCATCAAAATTTGGTCAGTATATTCATAATTATCCGAAGCATGCAGTCAATCAACTCTATACTTACACCTGTTTACTCAAAAATACATATACTTGTACATATAGAGTACATATACATATAGAGTACTACGTAAATACATTTTAAATTCCTCTGAAAAAAGTACCAGTACTCTCTTTTATGTATACTTTTTGAAAGTACTTGAGTACAGAAAATGTATTTCAGATAGGATTTTTTGGCTCTTTCATGTGACAGAACAGAAAAAGGGGAGAAAAAGAATAAAAATAGGGGAAAATAGCCAAACATGTGCATATAAGCACATATATATTTGAAAAAAGATGAAAATTGGCATAAAAGCACATGAACTAGTGAATTTGAAGGTAAAAATGGGCAAATATAGAGAGATTTTCTTGAGAGATTTTCTCAATCATAAGAAAATATAATTAAATCTCTCTGGAAAATCATGGAAAAAATATAAATCTCAGAAAATCTTATATTTTCTGAGATTTTTTAAATATAAATCTTCCAGAGATTTTTTCAATGCTAATGGGTACACATTTTAGCGGCAGGCCTAGATGGGCAATGGGTTTAGATGTGCACTGGTACAGGGTCGACTGAAACTAGAGTGCACTTTATCAAGTCATTTGTCAGTATAAAAAATTAAAAAAAAGTGATGTAAAAGCGCCATGGCGCTGGCGCCTGGCGCTAGCGCCAAAGTAAAAAGCGCCATGGCGCTTTTTGCGCTTGGCCCTATTTTTGGCTAGCGCCAGGAACAAAATGCCTGGCGCTGGCGCTTGGCGCCAAAGTTATGGCGCTTTCCACATTTGTCAGTCAAGTCAAGTCACTTTTTTGTGCTCTAGTCGATTCAATTAGGTAAGTCATATGGAGTTCAAGTAAACACCTTCCCGGACAAGTTCACCACCCATTTTTTTATTTCACTTCGGATGTAATATCTCCATCCATGGGGGTGTTATAATGCTGAAACTTTGTATACATAAAGTTGTAAGACCCCCTTACTCCCCAACGATGGGGGGAGGTGCGGCGACTCACTACAGGGTGGGTCGCCCTATATGCAACAATTTTTTTGGCGTTTTTGGTGTCCCAAACAAGTTCACCACCCACTTGATTGGCTACACTATGAGAGCTGTATCTCCAGCTGTGATGGCGGTATAAAGCTGAAATTTGGGGGATGTCTTGCCAACAAACCCCTCACAATACACCAGTGGGGCGGCTGCCAACGACCCACTAAAGCATGGGTCACTGCATATGAAGTTGACCATTTTCTAAAAACAAAAGTGTCCCAAACAAGTTCATCACCCAACTGCATTAAAAAAATGTTGCATAAACATACCTCATAAAACTGAATCGGGTTGGAACCCTAGTTCAGCCAAAACAAAGTTTTTCAGTAGGGCACCCACCCTGTCCCATAAATGGTAAGACCGAAAATTTCACTTAAAACCAATTTTTTTATTTACACTTAAAGTTGGTTTACAAAGTTCACTAGAGAATGGTCTAAGGTTGAAAGTTAAGTAAACAACATAACCTCTCAAATGCCTCCATAAGGAAATTTACTTGGGGTGAATTCTATGATGTCAAAATGATGTCATTGCAGGAACAAAATTTGACAAAATTTTCACTTTTTCATTCACCCCAAAAAAAATTCCTTATGGAAGCATTTGAGAGGTTATGTTGTTCACATAACTTTGAACCTTAGACCATTCTCTAGTGAACTTTGTAAACCAACTTTTTAAGTGTGAAACAAAAAATTGGTTTAAAGTGAAATTTTCAGTCTACCGTTTATGGGACAGGGTGAGTGTCCTACTTAAAAAATTTTTTTTGGCTGAACTAGGGTTCCAACCTGATTCAGTTTTATATTAGGTATGTTGTTGCAACATTTTTTTAATGCAGTTGGGTGATGAACTTGTTTTGGGACACTTGGGTCATTTTTAGAAAATAGTCAACTTTATATGCAGTGACCCATGCTTTAGTGGGTCGTCGGCAGCCGCCCCACTGGTGTATTGTGAGGGGGGTTGTTGGCAAGACATCCCCCAAAATATCAGCTTTATATGGCCATCACAGCTGGAGATACGGCTCTCATAGTGTAGCCAATCAAGTGGGCGGTGAACTTGTTTGGGACACCAAAAACGCCAAAAAAAATTGTTGCATATAGGGCGACCCACCCTGCAGTGAGTCGCCGCACCTCCCCGATTGTTGGAGAGTAGAGGGGTCTTACAACTTTATATGTACAAAGTTTCAGCTTTATCACACCCCCATGGACGGAGATATTGCATTCGAAGTTAATAAAAAAATGGGTGGTGAACTTGTCCGGGAAGGTGTTTATATAGTTAAGTTTTGGACAGCATTTCGCAGTCACGTCTCATTCGCTACCGTAGGCTGCGTTGGACAACATGATATGGATTCTGTTTGTCATATTCGCAGGGTCTGGGTCACCGCGATTTCATCGACTTATTGATGGCCCTACACACACTAGTTTTCACCGTGACTGATGTGAAAACTGAAATGGCGACATGGCGACATTCAGCCTACTCTTATTGTATGCTATATGTGTTTTAGTTTTGAAATTGTCAAATTTTAACTTTTATTAATTAAAATTCTTATTTAAATCAAATCAATTCACCCGTGTTCATTAATTTGCATTTGAAAAAAATCAGTTTTCCCACGAAGTCACGGTGAAAACTAGTGTGTGTGGGCACGATATTGCGCAACGCTACCGTAACCTACCTTAACGCTGATTGGTCCGTTTAAATAGAAGTGACACTTGTACTTTATTGTCAAGTTTTTTGTTTGATAGCCCGCCGGATTCTCTGTTTCGTCAACGACGATCAAACACACAACCGCGAATTTCAAAGTTCAAAAATAACCCCGACACAGGGCTATATGACTTTCTATCGCCGCTACGATTTCTGCTAACAAACGATAACAGTTTCGATTTATAAACAGTCTCATTCCAGAATTTTTTATAAATTTATAAAAATAAATTGAAGGAAAAAAGTTAAAGGCTGTCCGATGAGTCACGCGCATACCGCTGGATTTTTGCGTGATACGGGCACTATGAAACTGGACGCCGACTATTTGCGGTCGCATCAGAACAACCCGGTCATGGGCCCGCCCAGAGTGATGCAGCCGCCGAACGTTTACCAGAACGGATTCGTGCAGCAGCAGGCGCAGCCGCAGTACGTCCAGCCGCCTGGCGACGTGCCAGATGGGCGCCAAGTACGCAGCCGGCCCGCGCCCGCGATGGAAGTCGACACTGGCGTCATGAAGATGTCCCTTGTGAATGAATCCGGTTTGTTTGATCGTTGTTGAAAATTTTCTATTCTTGGTCTCTTGCCGGGCGGTATTTGCGTTTTTTGCGTCAGGTGCAGTGTGTTTTTCGCGATAATTGCACACTGGAGAATCTGTTCATATTTCGGACGGTTTTAAACACGGAAGAAATAAATCTTTACGGACCCCAGTTTCAGTTACAAATTAGGCCTGCATGCAAAATTTCTTCAAGCTTCCTATAAGAATAGTAAGTTTCCAATATTTCTTAATTGATATAATTTCTAATTTGATATAATTTCTCATAATAAGTTTCCGTAAAAACAAAACTTTTGAAATAATCATTTGTAAAAATGTGCCGACGACGTTTGACGCGATTAACGTCGCAGGAAAAAGCGATAGTTTCCTGGAAGTTGGCAGGTTGCCAGTGGCGAAGGTTTCCGCCGCTAAGAATGAATACTTCGACGCCGTCGTATGTTTTGTCGAAGGTCGGTATTTTGTTTTAAGTGGGGATCAATTGTTAATGTTGGCGGTGATCTTAATATCCCTTTTCAGATTTTACCCACCTGGCTGTGCAGCCCCTGGATAAGGTGGTCAATATAGCGGGAATATCGCAGAAAATTGGATCTCATATCCAGTCCAACCCTGAATGCGATTCGGTGATCAACCCTCCCCGCGGTGGGTGGATTTTTTGATTCCGTGCAAATTCCACCAAGGCCGGTAACAAAAGCGATTGTCAACTTCTAGAAAGCGACAACAGTTTGCATTTATCGACTTTCAGAATTGTCCGTGTCCGATTAATTTTCCGTGTTTAATTCAATTGTGGAAATTTTAGAGTTATCGACTTTTGTATAGAAGTGGACGTCACATTTGTATTTGTACCTCCCCACCCCCCCCATTCGAGACCGTGCACCAAAAGTATTCAACCCTGAAAATTTTCGGTTTACGCTGCGGCGTTTTATCCGATCAAACGCTCCTATTAGGTTCATTTTAGTTCCTATTGGAAAAGCGTTATCCACTCTGATACTAGGGATGGAAAAAGCGCTTTTCCAACGGCCCCGCTGTTTTAACTGTAAGAGAAGGCTAATACATGACAGTGATGTTTCACACTGTGAAAAAGTGTGTGGAAGCACATAGGGTTCAAACGGGACCGGGGTCCCGGTACATGGTTCGGCAAAAAGTCGGGACTGGGGCGGTCCCGGTCCCGACACCCCAGTCCCGGTCCAGGTCCCGGTCCCGACAATTAAAAAAGCCAGTCCCGGTCCCGACCACCCAGTCCCGGTCCCGGTCCCGGTCCGGGAATTTTATAGCGGTCCCGACAAGGGATGAAAAAAACTTATTTTTCAAAAAAATTTTGCCAGAAATGGCACTTTTCTAATGCGATTTTGTAGAAACATCTAAAAAAATTTTGCGCGCCAGCGCGCAAATACCCAGCCAATGATTACTATGGATTTTTCCATAAAGTGACAGCGTTAGAAAGGTCCCCAACATGATTCTAGTACGAAATATAGGTATATAAAGATACCTATATTGTAGACGTTGGCGCCAACGCCAGCGCCAATACTGGCATGGCGTTGGCACCTACAACTGGCGCCGCCCCCCCCCTCCCAAAAAAATCCTGCGTACATCGCGTTTCATCAAATATTCACAACTTCAAGTGAAGATGGCAATGGAATACTGCTTGAATAATGTTATAAGAAAAGGCTTATACATTGAGAGTGGTCCTTCACACAGTGGAGGTGTGTGGAACAACATTGGCTGAATATTACATACCAATAAGGTTCAAACAATACCGTGGTTCCGGTACCTGGTTCGGCAAATCCCAGTCCCGGTCCGGACCCCCCAGTCCCGGTCCCGGTCCCGACAATTGAAAAAAGCCAGTCCCGGTCCCGGTCCCGACCCCCCAGTCCCGGTCCCGGTCCGACATTAGAAAATTTCTGGTCCCGGTCCCGGTCCGAAAAACTGGTCCCGTTTGAACCCTAGAAGCACATGCGCTGGATATTTTTACTACACTGACATATCACAACAGCCTATTACATGATACCATGGAGGAATAGAAGCAATGCCACTAAAATGCCACAAAACCAATTAAAACAATCGCCAATGGCAAAATTGCATGTGAAATTACACGCTTGCGTGCCAACAAATTGTAAAATACCTAGTGCATAAGTACTAAAAAATTTGCCAGCGCTGTTTTTTAAGCGCTGGGACCCTTGCGCTTTAAAAAAAAGCGCTGGCCATCCCTATTGGATACATGACAGGTGCATAAGGGTGTAATACTCCGCAAGTTGTAGTGAGGTCACCCTGCAAGTATGCAGACAGCTAGAATAAAAAGGGTGATTTTGAGCAAATATACTGTATTACCTCGAAATACCCACATAATGGTTAATTATTTCGCCAGCAAAATTTGAGGGGTTTTTATTATTTTGTCAGAAATTTTTGTAAGGATTGGAGTAAATAGTAGGCATTTGCGTACCCAAAATGGGTAATAAATGTGTCCAAACAGGATATATTTTGACATAAAAACGTATATAGCTACACAAACTAGTCTGTGTAGCTGCAATGCAAATACGCAGTAATGAATACATCATGTACGTTGCATACATGATGATCATTCCGGGGGATATTATTTCCCTAGCCCATTATGAGGGGGAGGGGGTAATTGAGGTAATACGGTAATCTCAGAAAATCTCTCAAAATGAAAATATATATCAATTTATCTGAAGCATTAAATTTTGTGGGAGTTTTATATATTTTTTTAATATCAGAAAGTGTCAAAAATCTTATTTACATTTTATTCAGGTTTTCCCACGTTTAAGAAGAACAAGATAAATAAAAATATCTTACAATATTTTCTTATATTTTGTCTGAATTTGTTAAGAAAGATTTCATTATAATTTTGTTTTGAGCGATTTTCTGAAGTTATATTTAATCATGTTCTCAAAATTACCCATTTTACATAATCCTAGCTATAGGGCATATTTGTAGGCTGAGCGCACTTGCATAGGCTGAGCGCACTTGCAGAGCGATCATAATTACTTGCAGACTGCCACTACTTGCAGGAGGTACAGGGTGGTGCAAAAGCGGTGAAAACTAGGGTCTCAACTTTTCTGTCTTCCGCAAGCAAAATTTTCATTTCCGTTTTCCGACTGCTAAATATTTTCTTTTTTTCTGCTCATCTTCCGTTTTCCTGCTCAATTTTTAGTTCCCCCCCCCGCTATTTTCTTTTTTTCCAGCCAAAAATTCATGTTTTTCTGCATTTTTCCGCTTTTTGGCTAAATTTTATTGTTTTCCGCTTTTTCCATTTTCTGGCTCAACTTTCTGTTTTCTGTTTCATCCGAACTGGTAAAAATGCATGCAGGTTTTTCAATTATGCATTTTTTTTCTGTTTTCGGCGAAATTACTGCAAATTTTTCTCATGTCTGGCAAAATTGCTTCAATTTTTTCCCATGTCTGACTAGGGTTGGCCGATGTTTTTTAAAACGTTTTATTAAAAAAACATGAGGTCCTAAACATTGCATGATGCATGAGGGTTTTTTTTTAACATCGGCCAAAAGTTTTTAGTACTAAGCACAAGGTATTTTGCAAAAATTTTGCGCGCAATTTCACACACAATTTGACATTGGTGGTTGTTTTCATTGGTTTTGTGGCATTTTTAGTATCATTGGCCTCACACACGCTAGTTGACATCGACACCAAATGTCAACTGGTTCCGTTCCTAATTCAAAAATTGCGTTTGAACGTCGTTCATACACTCCTTAGCAGGCTTTGAATCGGGATTGGCACCAGTTGACATTTCGTGTCGATGTCAACTAGCGTGTGTCGGCCCAAAGCAACCATTTCTATGTGCTACCATGGTAAATAAGCCATCATATGTTGCTGTAGTATATAATATTCAGGTAATTTGCTTCCATGTATCTCCACAGTGTGTAACATCACTCCCAAAGTAACAACCTTTTATAACCTTGTTTGATCACTATTCCGTAAGAAACTTCACTTCAAGTCACAAACATTCGACTATAAGACGATATATGAACATGTCGACAGAAAATGGACATATTTGACACAAATCACCACTTATAATGCTATCCCATGGCTCCACAGCGGCGCTGAGCCGGTGCGCAAGTAAAACCGGTGCCCAAGTACGCCCGGTGCCCAAGTAAAGTGTCCGTACTTGGGCACCGGGCGGCGCTTTACTTGGGCACCAGGCGGATGTTTACTTGTGCATACATGTGCAATGCTTGGGCAGCACTTGTGCATAGGGCTCAAACTCGACTCGACTCGACTCGACTCGTGACTCGAGGGTAAAATGGGGTGCCGACTCGACTCGACCGGAAAAACATGGCCCTGACTCGAGACTCGAGGTTTTTGCCCGACTCGACTCGAAAATTCAGCAAATTTCGAGTCGGGGTTTCCCATTGAATCATATCAAAAATATCAATTTTAATATGACTCTTGAACATATATTCAAAAATTTTGCGCGCAAGCGCGCATTTCCGCACCGCATGCAGCATATATAATTGCTTGTCATATCTATTCAATGATGTCTAAAGTCAAGTTTCTCAACTCAAGTTGCTATACAATTCTACGGAATGAAACACACACACCACGTCAAATACATTCCACAATGTTGGCACTGACCCAAAAAGTTGTAATGTACCGTATTTCCTCAAAATACCACCCCCCTCGAATTACCCGTCGTCTCGAAATACCCCCTTCTCAAAATGGGCACTATGAACCTATAAACCCCCCCTCGAAATACCCCCCCCCCAATTTACTGTATAGAGAACGTAATGTGGTTGTAAGTTCACTGAGTGTTATAAATGGCAGTTTTTGTTGCATTTTTCGACGTTTGTGTAAGTTGCAAACAACAATTTAGTACTGGGATTTCGAAAAATTTCTGGCGATATGATAACCCCCCTCGAAATACCCCCCTCAAAATTTCCACTCTGAAAAAATAAACCCCCCAGGGGGCAATTCGAGGAAATACAGTAGTGATATTTTTGCTTTATCTTGATATTAAAATCAACCATTGGCATTAGAGTGTGTGAAACATTGGTTGAAGAACCAGTATCTGAAATTTCTGCAAGATTCATGTGAAAAAGTAATGCATCCGACTCGACTCGAGACTCGAGATTTTTGCCTGACTCGACTCGACTTTTCACTGACTTGCCCGACTCGACTCGCCAGCTCGACCGGAAAACTTTTGGGGTTGAGACTCGAACTCGAGTTTGAAAAAAATCGAGTTTCGAGCCCTACTTGTGCACCTTGGGGGCCTCATACCGGGTTTCCGCCCCCTCACCACCGCGGAGCAATTTGCGACTGCCGGCGCTCAACTTCGAGAAGGATGGTGAGGAGACTTGGACTCAACATTTTTTTCGGGTCGTAAATAATATGAGCGCTAGTCAACTAGTGCTCATATTTACAACCCGAAAAAATGTCGAGTCCAATTCCGGGTACCATTTCGGGTCGTTTTACAGGGCATTTTCCATGACATTTGACACTTCGCATGACATTTGACATTTTACAGGGCATTTTCCATGACTTTAGACACTTCGCATGCCATTTGCCATTTGACATTTAACAGGGCAAAGATCGCTCCCATACTTGTGCACCGGGCAGGGCGCTTGCACCTGCCCTGGTGCCCAAGTAAACATCCGCCCGGTGCCCAAGTAAAGAGCCGCCCGGTGCCCAAGTACGGGCACTTTACTTGGGCACCGGGCGTACTTGGGCACCGGTCTTTATACTTGGGCACCGGTCTTTATACTTGGGCACCGGTTTTACTTGGGCACCGACCCACGCCCCTCCACAGCCATTATATGGTCATATATGACATCACAGTATTGTCACTTGTCTGATATACCTTTATATGTTGACCCAGAGCCATATCTGGGAGCTTTTTTAAAAAAAACGTTTTAAATAAAAAATATTTTTTTATTAAAAAAACATGGAGTCGAAAAAAAACGTTTTTTTCTGACTGTCTGACATTTCTGCAATTTTTCCTGTTTCCGTGCAAATTTAACGTTCCGTTTTCCAGCAAGTGCAAAAAAAATTATGTAACTTTTTTTATGACACCCCATAGGAAACACTTAATATTTATAAACGCTGACAAATGTCTCCAAAATCTGTTGCCATTTTTCATAAATTTGAATTTTATTAGAACTCAAACTCACTTGAATTTACATTCACCCCGGCAGGCACGCCCATCTTGGCCAAGTTCACCGACGGTCAGTACTACCGCGCCGTGGTATTGAATCGGCTGGATCCGTGCGCCATCAAGGTCTACTTCGTCGAGTTCGGCAACGTGGAAATGGTCGATCTGAAGGACACCCGCCCGTGCAACGACGAACTGAAAGAGATGCCGCCTACTGCGCTGAGGATCGAATTGTCGCGAGTGAACGCGCTCAGTGTGCAGAGAAAGATCCCCGACTTTCATACCGCTATGAACGATCGATATGTCGTCGTGATGCCTTGTTGGTTGGCGGGCGTCGTTTTTTTTCTATGTTTCGGAATTCAGACAGTTAAATGTGGTCACTGTTTCGTATTGGTTATATGCTCTGTATTTTGCCCCGGTATTGACTCGATTCTTTTAGATTCGATGATACTATATGAAAAAGTTTGAATGCGCTTCACAGCGGTATGTAGGGTTCGATTAAGATCTTTATCCCGACAAAAAGTGCCGATCCGGATTACTTTTATGCGAGTTGGGTTGAAAAAATATAGTTTAAGCTGCAAAGTGACCCAAAAATACGTATTTAACGGGAACAAATATACCGTATTACCTCGAAATACCCCCAGCAAATTTTCAGGGTAGGGGTAATTCGAGGGGGGTCTATTATTTCGCTAGAAATTTTGTGAAACTCTACATACGCAGCCGTAGAATAATCAAATAATTACATAGACATAGGGATGGAAAAAAGCGCTTTTTTTAACGACCCGCTTTAAAAAAAAACGCGCTTTTTTCGCTTTTTTTCAAAAAATGTCAAGACGGTACCTAAAAAGTTCCCAAATAGGGTTCTGAGTCAATATATACAGGTATGTCAGACAAGTGGTAGTACTTGTGATGATATATAGCCATAGAATGGCTGTGTAATCATGAGATAGCATTTTCAGATAGCATGAGAAGTCCTAATTTCTGCCACAAAAATCCAATTTTATGTTGACTCGTTATGTATATCGCTGTTTGTGTATGTTTCATGACTTCTAGTGAAGTTAGGCATGGAATAGTGCTTAAATAGCGTTGTAAGAGAAGGCTAATGCATGACAGTGATGTCACACTCTGTAGAAGTATGTGGGAGCACATTGGCTGGATATTATATACTAGACTGACATATCACAACTTATTATTACATGATACCATGGAGGAATAGAAGCAATGGCACTAAAAATGCCACAAAACCAATGAAAACAACCACCAATGGCAATTTGCATGTGAAATTGCGCGTTCGCGCGCGAAAAAATTACAAAATACCTAGTGCACAAGTACAAAAAAATTTCCTGGGAAAATTTCGCTGGGACCCTTGCGCAAAAAAAGCGGCGTTTTTAAAAAAAAGCGCTGGCCATCCCTACATAGACATATGTGTTTTTGGACGTATATACTCGTATACACCCTGCTCTCACGTCACTCAGTCATTGGTTACAACGTGTGTTCTGCATCATACAAATCTCAAACCGCGGTATTTGTCGTGTACATTCTATTTACACTCACTTTGGGTGGTGGTTCTTATTTCCAAGCGAAATTTTACGGGGGGGGGGTAATTCGAGGTTATACGGTACATCTGGTCGCACATAATGTATTCTAACGTCTACTGTGGAAACGCGAACGTATCACGCGAAATTTTTAATTACGCGCACAAGAGACGTTTCGAACACGGAATCACAAACTTAACCGCGTTCACAGTTTCCGTGTCGCCGGACGCGCGGCTGGTGTGCGAGGTGTCCTTGCTGCAGCCGGACGGGAGCGCGATGGGCCTGTCTGCATTTATCAACTCCGCCAGCCTGCTGCATCGTTTGCCGCCGGCGGTGCCGTGGCAGCAGAAGTTCCCGCGGCTGGCTGCCGCTGTGCAGGAGGCGTCCAAGCCGCCGCCGGAAAAACCGGTTGAACCGGAGAAACTCACCGCGGCTCCCGCTGGTATGGGTTTGTCGCGTTTTCGATTCTGTGAGATATTTTCAACTCACAGACTTTATGATGTTCAATTTAGTTCCGGTCAGCCAAGGGCGTACGCAGGGGGGGGCGGCCGCCCCCCCCCGTTCCCGGGCCGGACATAAAAATTTGCCAGGAATCGCACTTTTCTAAAGCGATTTTGTAGGCGCTTTCAAATTTTTTTGCGCGCAAGCGCGCAAATCCCCATCCCATTGTTTGATGTGTATTTTCAGAAGCTTAAAAAGCATCATAAAAGTGTCTAACATGGTCTTAGTCCTATATATAGGTCTAAATCGGTACCTATAGAGTATACGTTGGCGCCAGCGCCAACGCCAATACTGCCATGGCGCTGGCGCCTACAAATGGCGCCAGCGCCAAGGCTCCATTCCTTTACAATAGGGCCAAATTTTTTTTTTGGGGGGCGCCGCCCCCCCCCCCCCGTTCGCCGGGCTCCGTAAACAATCCGCCCCCCCCCCCCGCTCAAAAATCCTGCGTACGTCCCTGCGGTCAGCTACGAATATTAGTCCCAAATACTCTACAAATATTTATTTAATTTTTTCAGACTAATTCCATTCGTTTCGCGTTTGAAATTATTATGCGTTACCTGTTTTGTGTTAGAACACACGAAAGTGCAATCTTTGGCACAATGTCAACTTTTTGTTGTACGTTTGGAGCGGTGTGCCCTGAGGTCTGAGTATCACATGCGCGTTTCAATGGACTGTTTCATTAGGTAGAATTACGTAGAAAAAGAGTCCTTCGATCTTACGTGATTGATTTTGTATTACCGCTGAAAAATTTCCATAAAGGGTGGTGGTGTTTTCTTTCTAAAAATGACTGCCATGCCACAGCTTCGAACGACTTTGGATTCGGTGGCGGTGCTGCTGCAGGGTTCGGCGCTGTGGACAGCACCCCTGGCGGCTTTGGCCTTAGCGGTGGTGGCGGCGGCGGCGGCCTCAGTCAGTTGACTTTTTCCCTGTGTACAGTAGGGTTGGAGCCCGACCGGACCTGAACCCGATACCCGCACACTTTTTGGAACCGAAACCCGATACCCGAACCCGACTCTACTACCCGAACCCGATACCCGACCTCAATACCCGACCTCAATACCCGAACCCGCACTCAATACCTGCAATGATTTCCCACAGTTCAATCTTTCAAGCAGTTTGGAAGTGTTGTGAATACAACTTCCAGTCGTTTGGTGCAGTTGTAATTTAGACACTTCTAATTGGTTTGTTTCAATTAGTTCAGTTATTATTTTATTTTGTACAGCATGTTTTCATTCACATTTGAAAAAAAATTTCAATTAAAGACAAAGCTGCCTTACCCTTGGCCAAAATGGCTGCCAGATATCTGGGTGCACTTGATTCTAGTTTTCTCCACAGAGTGCGTTCAGTAGCACTGGTTAAGTGAGGTAGACAGTCTGACTGGGTGCACTGCCAGGCACAGTGCCAGAGCACCTTAGAAAAAGTTGTTTGCTCAACTGCAGAATGTCCACACAGTTGAGTTTGCAACTGTTTTGTAATCAGGCAATGAGAATTGATATTCTGAGTGTGCCAACAGTTACACCTTATTGCGATCCTGTGAATGCCACTGGAATACTGCTAGGGTTCAAACGGGATTGACTTTTCGGGATCGGGATCGGGATTCACTTTTTGAGATTTCGGGATCGGGATCGGGATTGCTTTTTTGAGATTTCGGGATCGGGATTGGCCGGGATTGGGGTCACGGGATCGGGATTGGGGTTGGCATTTTTCCGGGATCGGGATTGGGTTCTAGGGATAGAGATTTTGACCATTTTCCTGGCATTCACAGTTGTTCATAAAGGTCTCAAAACACTGTTGGTTGCCAGAAAAGTTGCATAAAATTGACACTGGGGGTTTGCATCCACTTTTTTGCATGCAAAAACGTCATTATTTCACTTTTTATAATGTCCACTTATTTTTCCGGGATCGGGATCCCGGACTTGGGAGTTTCTCGGGATCGGGATTTGAAAATTTTCGGGATCGGGATTGGTATTTTTGGATTTCGGGATCGGGATTGGGGTTTCGGGATCGGGATCGGGACTGGTAAATCCCGGAATTTCACGGGATCCGGGATCGGGATCCCGTTTGAACCCTAAATACTGCCACCATTAATTAAGATGTTTCAAGCACTATTGAAACTGTTTGATTGGTTTAGTCAATTAAGCTCAAGGTTTAGTCAATTAATTTAGGTAAAGCTCAATTGCTACAATTAGAAATTATTACTAAGAATCATTGAAACATATTTCGTTTAGGTTTGCAATGCAATGGCTTTGGCAGTTAATACTGAAGCAAGTTGGGGTAACACTGTAAGCCAATCTGAATCCACCAAAAATATGTTTCATTGTTCTGGGCCTCAGCCATGATCATGTGATGGTATCCCACAACCAATTGAGTTATTGTTTTATATCACAATTCAATGGTCACACTTTTTTCTTGACCAATATGATTTTTTAATGAATAACTGTTGTGCCTCCATGGGTATTTGCATTTAGTTATACACCTTGTGATAGATGATGCATCTTTGTTGTTCAATCCAATACCAGATAATGTTATTACCTGATACCCAACAATTCTATCACCCGATGCCCGACAATTCTATTACCCGATACCCGACATTTTGAACTGAAAACCCGACCCGATACCCGACCTCAATACCCGAACCCAATACCCGCAAAATTTTTGGAACCGATACCCGACCCGAAATTTTTAGGACCCGATACCCGTACCCGAAAATTTTGAAATTCCCAACCCTAGTGTACAGCTGATGTCTAATCACAACATTCACTCTGATTCATGCAGAATGTTTCAACTGCCAAGAACCCGGTCATCGTTCTTCGGACTGCACAAAGCCCCGCGCTAATAGTCAGCTTCTTACATTTATATACTCATCGCCATCGTGCCATTATTTCGTCGTATTTACACTCGCAGAGTGTTTCAACTGCCAAGAGGAGGGCCACCGGGCGAACGAGTGCACCAAGCCGCGCGTGGGCGGCGGCGGCGGCAGGGAACCCGACCGGCCGTGCTTCGTGTGCCGCCAGATGGGACACTGGCCCAGCGACTGTCCCAAGGCCGACGAGATACCCGCTAGGGGTAAGTGCGTGTTCAGCTTTGTCACTTTGATGTGTGTGCCGTATTTCCTCGAACAAGCCCCCTTGAATTAACCCCCCTTGAATTAAACCCCCCTCCCGAAATCCCCCCAGCTGGAATGATGTAAATCATGTTTGCAATGCACATTATGTATTTATTGATGCCAGTTTGCATCACAGACACGCATACGCTGATTTGTGTATAGATGTAGGTCCCTATATATCCTATTTTCTCACGTTTATTACCGGTTTTGGATATGGAAAAGCGTATTCTTTGCTGTCGGTTTCACCGAAATAATACCCCCTCGAATAAGCCCCCCCTCGAAATACAAAATCTCTCAAAATTTCCACTCTGAAAAAATGAACCTTCTTGGGGGGGGGGTATGTTGAGGTAATACGGTAATTTGCAATTAATTTGCGACGCCCTGCCGCAGGTCAATGCAGGTACTGTCAGGAACAAGGACATTGGTCCTTCAGGTGTCCCACGAAACCGCAGCGGGGAGGTCCCAAGCCTGCATTCGGCGGAAACGGTGCTGGTGCGTTTTGGCATGTTTGGTATCAAAGGAACAAATAGAGGGTAATTTCCCACTGGGGGCTAGCGGTAGAATTTACCGTACCATGAAATTTGTAAATTTACCGTACCGTTTACCGCAAAACGGTGAAGTTTTAATAGCTCACCGTTTGGCGATGCACCTTTGTT
The DNA here is from genome assembly GCA_964036195.1 of Sphaerolaimus hirsutus. Taxonomy (NCBI): domain Eukaryota; kingdom Metazoa; phylum Nematoda; class Chromadorea; order Monhysterida; family Sphaerolaimidae; genus Sphaerolaimus; species Sphaerolaimus hirsutus. The sequence goes on from OZ038458.1 coordinate 16,768,768, forward strand.
TTCCTACGTGGAGCGTGTAAAAGTTATCTCGATAGTGGATACAAACAAAGTATTGGATTTGCAATATTTCCAGTTGTCCATCAAAAATGATCGTAGCCAACGTTTTCACACCCCACATAGGCGGTGGAGGTGGCAGCGGATTTGGCGGAGGGGGAGGGGATGGTGGTTTCGGTTCCGGTGGCGCCGGCGACGCTTTCGGTTTCGGTGGCGGCGGCGGCGGTTTCGGCGCTGCTCCATCCACTGGTTTTGGCGGTGGCGGTTCAGCTTCCGGTGGATTCGGTGATGCCGCGGCCAGTGGCGGATTTGGCAATGATGCTAGCGCGTTCGGTGATGGATTTGGTGCTCCGCCGGCCAATGCGAAGAAGGATGCTCCGCCGTCTGTTTCACGTTGAATTGTAAATAAAAAGTTGATATTGTCCAGGGATTGAAGTTTGTATCAAATGTTTCTAAACCGTATCAAATATTTGCATTTGCAACATTTACTCTGGGGACTTCATATCAAAAACAAGTTTTTATCATTGTCTTTCTTTAAGTGGCCGTTAACCCCATTGACCACTCGCAAACCCACACACAAATCCTGGCGCCCTGTGTCTTGAAATTTCCGCAGTTTTTTCTTTAAATTCGCAGTGCCGCCGCTGACGCGTTCGGTGATGGTTTCGGGGCTCCACCTGCCGATGTGAAGAAGGATACACCCCGGTCTGTTTCACGTTTGATTGTAGTTCATTTGGCCCGGGGATCTAAATTTGTATCAAATATTTCCAATGTGCATCAAATATTTGCAAGACAGTCTGAGGGCCTTGGTTAAAAAATGAGTTTTTATCCTTGCTTTTCGTTGATGGCTGGTAACCATATTGACCGCTCACAAACGGGTCAAAAATGAGTTGACAACATGACCAAGGAGAATTTTATTTAAACACGTTTTTGTTCTGAATCTAGAAAAAGGCGTTTCTCTGGATTCACATAAACTGGTGGTACCATTTAAATGGAAAATCGACAACATCAATTTTCAAAAAGTTCTCATTCGCAGATGTTCAGCCCAATTCGGCTGAAATTTTGTTTGAAGGTGGGACTAACATTTATTTATATTGTCCCAAAATGGCACCCCCCAGCACCCCGCCGGTCGGCCGTAACAACATTCTGTATTTTTTTCGCAATTTCTGCCGGAAAATATAAACGGAAAATTTCAAATTCTCGCGCAAAATATCGCTGCGGGAAAGCGCGCAGCCATTTTTGGCATGCTGCCAACACAAGCATTGGATACACTTGTGCTGGCAGTTTTTTGATGGAAAAAATCACTAATGGCTTGCTCAGAGCCGCACATAGGTTGCAGGGTCATTTTTACCCGCTGCCGTCCCCCCACTGCTGCTGCCTCACAAAAATCCATCCTAAATTGCAGATATCTGCCACTTCATGACATTCAAACATATTGAGAACTTTATAAGTGCAAACATTTTGATTGTGATTGCAAAAACCACAAATTTACACTTTCTGGGAATGACCTCTTCATCTGTCTGGCCCATTTATACAAAATACAGGACATAATGCCAGTTGTCCCCTAGTATATCTTTAACAGATAATTGTTGCCTGAATTCAATGGGCACTAGCATTTAATGATTTGCATGCAGATGGTGCAGAGGCTGGTCACGCTTTTACGGAAATGTGGTCATTGAACAGTGGTATTTCCACTGATGGCCATAAATGCAAACTTTGTGCAACAATGTGGTGCAGGACCAGCCACATGTTGCTCATGACACTTAGGAAGCCAGTCCTGGCTACCATGTGTTGTATGATAAGCCTGGGGCTGTGTAAGACACATTAATTCCAATATATGTTTTGTTCAAAAAAATATTTCAGGTTTGATCTTCGGCAAAATTTTGGTGTGGGGATTGTGTGGGTCGTGAGGGGGTGGAAAAGTTGCAGGAAGTTACCATCTCATATGTCAAAAAAATCAGTGGCCTAAACAATTTTATAAATAAATCAAATTCTGGCCTGAACAAAAATTTGTATGGATTTTCCATTTATATTTACCAGAAAAAAATGTGAAAAAAATTTTTTCCAGCAACAAGGGTGGCCTGAGGGGATGCCACTTTGGTTATATATAGTATATACTTTGGGGCACCCTCACACTAAGTGACAGCCTGATGGCTTGCTTGTGTGATTTTTACAATGTTATTTTGTGAATTTTCCATTTATATTTTCCACCAGTTTATGTGTCCCAATTCCGTGTTAAAAGATTTTTTCAACATGTGCTTGCAATAGGTGAAGTATTTTGTACTCATTACACGATGTAACTAGACATTGCTGACCACGCAAAGTTTTCATGCTCACCCCATGCGACCCCTGTGTTGAGATCTGACAACCGCATTTTTGTAAAATTCGCAGTGCCGCCGCTGACGCATTCGGCGATGGTTTTGGCGCCCCGCCGACTGATGTGAAAAAGGAAACGCCACCTCCGTCTGTTCCACTTTTTATTCTAGTTGATTTAGCCCACGGGTCTAAAGTTTTGACCTGTGCAGTGTATAACATTAATTGCGCTACCGTCTGGGGCCGTAATTTAAAAAATAGTCATTTTCACTCAAAATAGACAAGAATTTGTTAGACATGCAGACATGTTGACATGTTTTACTTCGTAATGGCATGGCGTACTTTGGCATGGTAAAAGAAGGTCGTTTCTCCGGTTTCACGTATTTTTATGTATGTACCTAATTAGGTGTTTCAAAAAAAATTTTGCATACAATTGCCAATTGTGTGTGCTTGCAATTGATGAATATTTTGTGCTCATTACGCGATGTAGCTAACACATAGCGAATTATCCTCTACCTTCAAATTGCCGCAATTTTATGCAATCCGCAGCGCCGCCGTCGACGCGTTCGGCTCTGGCTTCGATGACGCGCCCGTGGCAACGAAAGTGAAAACCGATAAAACCGACAAAGGGCCCGTTCCGGAAGAAAAAGATGCTCAAAGCACTGTTTCGGTTCCGGTTTCCGATGCATTTTCCTCCGATTTTGCTCCGGAACCGGTGGCTGAGAAGAAAGTTGAACAGCTGGAGGCGTCTAAGGAAAATGAGCTAAATGAAAAAATTTATGAGCTGAAGGTTGAGAATGCTACCAGTGATGCAGGGTTCAACGCTGTCGATGCGGTCGATGAAAAGTTTGAGAAGGCACCTGAGGTGGCTTTTTTGAATTGATTGGTGTATTGCGGTTTATTCAAAGTTATTTATCACCAAATATTCTCGTTTAGTGTTGCACGTCCAATTTCAATGACATGCTATGGTTGGGTGGTTATCGTTTAATTGGAATGAGAAGTAAATCTACCGCAGTCATTGTTATTGACCGAAAACCTTTTAGTAGTTTTTCCCGGCTAGTGTCCGGTACGTGTAAGTGTACTTTAGCTGTACCTTACGATCGTGACAAGCCGACTTGACAAAAATCGCCGAATACTTCAGTTGACTGAATTGTCGCTCCGTTTCTACATATTTTTTACGTCGCCAGGAGTCTGCAAGCTGCGATGCCGTCGTGTCCGATGCAACGATGGGTAAGTTCTCCAAAAAAAAACACTTTCTGTGTTTTGAGTTTTTCAAAAATGAATACCTGTGTTTTGAGTTTTTTTATTGAAAAAAACTTGAGTAACTCTGTTTTTATTTCTGTGTTTTTTGTTAAAACTCGAGTTTTTTTAGTTTCTTTCTAAAAAACTCAAGTTTTTGTCAAAAAAACTTGAGTTTTCCCCAAAAAATTCTGATTTACAGCATTTTGATGTGGAAACAGCAGTTTTCTTATGAAATATTGGTTTTGCACATGTTTTAACCCCACATAACATATGTGTATTCATTCAAGTGTTGAAAAAGTCCATAAAAATGTCCTCAATGAGGACATCCACCCACATCACAACACCAGCATGAACAATATGCTCACAAAGGACAATTTACACAGTACTCCAAAAATCTTCAATGGATGTGCACTGTATGGAAGACTACACAATTGATTTGAACTACAACTAAATATATTTAAACATGTCCACCAGGAGATGTGCATACCATCTGTAATTTATTTTTTGTTCCATCATAAAATATGAATACTATATGTACATATTTACATGCTATACATGCATATCTTATCTTGTTCAGTTTAACTGAATTCATGTGCATTCTGAAAATGTGTCCAACCACAACCACTTCGCTGAAAAAACCTCAAAAACTCAAAAAACTTTTCTGTGTTTCCGTGTTTCTGTGTTTCTGTGTTCTCCAAAAAAAAACTCATTTGAGTTTTGAGTTTTTCAAAATTTGTGAGTTTCCGTGTTTCTGTGTAAAACAAAAACACAGAAACTCAATGAGTTTATGTGTTCAATTTCTGTGTTTTTTCCATCGTTGGTCCGATGCCGACGCACTTTCAACTGAAGTCAATGTCGCCGCTGCCGAATTTGACCAGTTGTCTTTGAATGAAAACCAGGGTCAAGTAAACGCTGAGATGGCGCCCTCGGAAGTGCGTCCCGATACTCCAGTTAGCATTGATGCCCCGGTTGCCACTGAGCAGGTCAGCCGCTCGATCATATTTTATTGTGATTGAGAGGATTGTGGTAGTGTTTTATGGGGCGGGGGGTGCACACTTTTGTGAGGATGAAAAAGGGCTCGCATGAAAATCACTGCGGAAATGGCTGAGAATTCGCCATCAACCGATCAAAAAAAATTCAAATATTTAGTTTCTTTTTATTGAATTCGGTTTACGGCGATGTATAAACGATGCAGTGGTGGTAAACAATCATACGATTGAAATTTTGTTTGAACCAGGGGTTTTGTAGATTTGGGTTCGCGGTGGTTCAATATATAGGCTTTTCCGTGGTATAGAAGGAAGAAATGGGGAAAAAATCGCTAAAAGTTAGAGAAAAACAGCTAAAAATAGGTATATAAGTACATATAGTACAAAAAATAGCTGAAAACAGGCAATACGGAACATGAATTAGAATTTTGAAGGTAAAAAACTATAAAAAGGTACGAAAATTAGCGATTTGAGCGAAAACTGGGGCAAAATTTCTTTAAAATCGCCGCAGATAGATAGATAGCTGGCGGATTTGGGGGGTGGGAACCCCAACCCCCCCCCCCCCTACTAAACCCCTGGTTTGAACCCTGCCACGTGCGCTGATTTTATCAAAACGAAAAAACGTGCTTCACTGATGGCGTGAATTATAATTGACTTGTTTCCGCCCAGGAATGCGTGCTGGTTGGCGAAGACGAGTCGACCGCGGCTGTGGAGCAACATGTTGACGTGGCCGACGAGGGTGTCTCGCAGCCGCCCGATTCTGTGCGTGAATTGAATAAGGTTAGCTTATGGCCTATTGGTGTGTTTTTGGAGTCGTGTGCGGGATTTGTCACTCGTCACGTGTCGATTTCAGATTCTGCTTGCTCTTTTACTCGCCTCTTCACTTGCCACATCGAAAATTATTTCTCACTTAAAAGTTGTCTTTTTTACTTCTCAAACTTGCGGAAATTGCGCCGACTTTTGTTTCAAAAATTAGGTTTTCTATGTTCGGTCCAGTCATCGGGAATTTGTGCGTACTAGGGTTCAAACGATATGACTTTTCGATATCGATATTCGATATTCGATATTTTTTTCTGAAACTCGATATTCGATATCGATGCGATATGGAACCTCGATATCGATATTCGATATTTGATATTGAAAAATGGTCGATATTCGATATTCGATATTTCGATATTTTCGATATTCGATATTGCGATATGCTTTTGGTATAGCAAGGCATATTTCAAGTGGCATATTGTATTTTCATGTGGTTGCACACATGTTTAATCATCTCTTTACTGAAATGTGAATGGTACAAGTGATTTTAACAAGCTTTACATCACTCAATGGTAGAAAATAGAAGAAAAACATGATGAATCAAAGTGTATCAGACAAATAACCATTGGTAGATATTACAGTTCATCCTTATAACCTAATTGCTTAAGGGCATGTTGCAAAAAAAAGTATATCAGCGTTTTCTGGCTTCAAATTTAGCACTCCAAAAAAGTGACATTATAAATACTGTACTTTTACTCATCAACACCTATACAATACTATAAGCACATCAGATCAATCATAAACATCTCAAAATGAAAATGAAAAGTACATTTGGGGACATAATACAGGTTCGATATATCGAAAAAATGGTCGATATTCGATGTCGATATTCGATATTTTTTCAAAATTTTCGATATCGATATTCGATATTTTTTCAAAATTTTCGATATCGATATTCGATATTAAAAAATGGTCGATATCCGATATTCGATATTCGATACGATATATCGTTTGAACCCTAGTGCGTACCTATGTGCCGTCGGTTCATTCATTCCAACTGTTTCAATTTGATTATTTGCCGTACATAGAGCGCCGCGCACGCCGCAACCGATCTGCCGAAACTGGACGTCGACCCCGTAAGTGCAATTTTCGCCATTCCCATGAACTTGTCAGATGTAAATGTCATATTTACGTTTACTTTCAGCCGCAAAATGAAAATCAACCGTTGGCTGACGTTGGCGGCGCGAACAGTGACGTAAAATTGTCGACATCTGAGATGCCGCCACAGCCCGTCGAGAGTTGTGAGCCGAGTACTCCGCCAAGGATTAGCCCCGCTCGCAGCGCTAAGTTGGCTAGTGCGCCCAAGGTAGATAAAGATTTTTATGTTACGTTTTAATTGCGTGTGCGATCTTTGAGTTACTGGTAGCTAGGGTTCAAACCAGGGCCGTATCCAGGGGGGGGGCGGGGGGGGCTGCAGCCCCCCCCCCTCCCGGGGCGAGACCAGAAAGTGACCAGAAAATGCGACTTTTTCAACGTCAGCATAAAAATTTTTGCGCGCAAGCGCGCATTCTTCACCAGATATAAGGTATTATCATCAGATTTGCTCGCTGTGGCCGCAAATCATTAAAAATATTGTGCTTTTTGCTGTTTTGTATGTATATTTACATACATATACAGCGTTCCATGGCGCTGACGCCAACGCCAATGGCGCCATGGCGTGGCGCCTACTAATGGCGCCAGCGCCATGGCGCCATTCCGCCACTATGTAGCTAAAATTTTAGGGGGGGGGGGGCTGAGCCCCCCCCTCTCGCCGGGCTCGGTAAACAAGCAGCCCCCCCCGCTCAAAAATCCTGGATACGTCCCTGGTTCAAACGGGATTGACTTTTCGGGATCGGGATCGGGATTCACTTTTTGAGATTTCGGGATCGGGATTGGGGTTTCGGGATCGGGATTGGGATTGGTTTTTTGAGATTTCGGGACCGGGATCGGGATCGGGATTGGCCGGGATTGGGGTCACGGGATCGGGATTGGGGTTGGCATTTTTCCGGGATCGGGATTGGGTTCTAGGGATAGAGATTTTGACCATTTTCCTGCCATTCACAGTTGTTCATAAAGGTCTCAAAACACTGTTGCATGCCAGAAAAGTGGCATTAAATTGACACGGGGGGTTTGCATCCACTTTTTTGCATGCAAAAACGTCATTATTTCACTTTATAATGTCCACTTATTTTTCCGGGATCGGGATCCCGGACTTGGGAGTTTCTCGGGATCGGGATTTGAAAATTTTCGGGATCGTGATTGGTATTTTTGGATTTCGGAATCGGGATTTGAAAATTTTCGGGATCGGGATTAGGGTTGGAAAAAAAACGTTTTAAAAATTTTTTTTAACTCGATGTTTTTTTAAAAAAAAAAACGTTTTTTTTTAAAAGCTCCCAGATATGACCTAGTGTCAACATATATAGGTATATCAGACACTGGCAATACTCTGTGATGTTAAATATGACCATATAATGGCTGTGGAGCCATGGGATAGCATTATAAGTGGTGATTTGTGTCAAAAATATCCATTTTTCGTCGACATATCGTTTGTATATCGCCTTATAGTTGAATGTTCGTGACTTCAGGTAAAGTTTGGCACGGAATGGTGATCAAACAAGGTTATAAAAGGAGGTTGTTACTTTGGGAGTGAAGTTACACATTGTGGAGGTACATGGAAGCACATTACCTCAATATTATATATTACAGCAACATATGTCGGCTTATTCACCCATGGTAGCACATAGAAATGGATGTTTTGATACTAAAAATGCAACAAAACCAATGAAAACAACCACCAATGTCAATTTGTGTGTGAAATTGCGCGCTTGCGCGCAAAAATTTTGCAAAATACCTAGTGCTTAGTACTAAAAATTTCAGCTGATGTTTTTTAAAAAAAAAACATTTCGGACGTCATGTTTTTAAAAAAAAAAAAACGTTTTTTTTATAAAAAAAACGTTTAAAAAAAAACATCGGCCAACCCTAATCGGGATTGGTATTTTTGGATTTCGGAATCGGGATTGGGGTTTCGGGATCGGGACTGGTAAATCCCGGAATTTCACGGGATCCGGGATCCCGTTTGAACCCTACTGGTAGCAGGCGGTTTTCCAACGTTTTCAAAAACTTGACGCACTTTTTGACCCCTCTTGCATTTTATATTATCGCTTGACCACTCACCGTTGAATTTGTATTTTGTAGAAATCACATAGGTAATTCACTGAAATTTAGTTGACACGAATTCAGTTGAAATCCGGCGTGTGTGGCGCCCCTAAAAATCTAGACTCTTCATTCTCCACCAGGTGCCGGCGCCGCTGCGCACCGTGCCGCCGGGCGACCTGGGCGAGTGCGAGCGCGTGGACGGCTGCGACAAGTCGACCACCTCGCCGCACATGTTCCACGTGTTCAGCAAGACCATGGACGACGAGCTGATCAATCAGCTGTCCGCGTTCGAGTGCGACGACACGCTGCCCGATGATGTGAAGGTGGTCGGTTAGGACTTTGTTTTATTGTGTTGCCATATTTCTTCTAATAGAACGGCAGTTTTTGGCACGTGTTTGCACTCACGAAAGCAGTAGAACGGCACATTCTAATAGTAAACGGCAATGGGCCCACACACTAGTTGACATCGCAAATTCGCGTCAACTCTGTGCCAATTGAATAAAACAAGAAGTTTGTAAAAAGCATCACACTTAACAGGAACAATGAAAATGAAGTGTTATGATGTAAAATTAACTATACTCTATCAGATAGATAAGTTGAAATCACAGTATCACTTAAATTCAGTTGACATTTAGTTGACACGAATTCAGTTGACATCCAGTGTGTGGGGGCCCAATAGAACGGCACACATTTGTGTAAAATACATATAAAAATGTGTAAAAAAAATAAAAATGTGAAAAAATACAACAGCAGCCTCCAATAGAACGGCAGGTAAAAAGTTGTTTTGTATGTAAAGAACCGTGGAACTTACCTCGGAAACCTTCAACATTATGCGCATCCTCGCAGGGCTCGCTGGTGTCCGCCTTCTACGAAGACGGCATGTACCGGGCCGAAGTGCGCTCCATCAAAGGCGACCGCGCGCGCGTCTACTTCGTCGACTACGGCAACGGCGGCAACGTGGCCGTGAGCGAGCTGCGCGCCGTGCCCAAAACTTTGGCCACCCGCAGGCGTCTGTGCATTCGCATGCGCTTGGCTGGCGCCGTGCCAAGTGGCGACGACGGCAAGTGGTCCGGCGCCCAGCTGGAGCTGTTCGACCAGATGGTGGCCACTAATGGTTTGGTATTTTGGGTTTTGGTAATCAATTTAGGCGTCCAATTCTAAGAGTCGACCAAGTCCAAAATATGAAAATTTCGAGTTAGGCCCGGAAACGTCATCTGGGGCTACTTCCGCACATTTTTCATCATTTTCCATAAATTTTTTGACCTCACATGGCCATATGGCATAGTGCCAAATTTGACACTTGGGGGAAAATGCAAAACATTTTGGCAAGAAGTCGGCAAGTCCACTCAATTTTGGGCTAAAAGTCGACAAGTCCATCAGCATCCTCAGCATTTTTATGGGAAAAACGCAAGAAATGTGATAAGTCCACTTTGGTCACCGATTTCTAAAAGTCGACAAGTGCATAAATTTCTGATAAGGGAGGCGCAACGCGGGCAGGAACAAAAATGTTCTCGCGTGCAAGAAGGCGACAAGTCCATTTCCCTCAGTTTGCTTTTGCAAACAGTTTTGCTCTGGTCTGACCGAATGGAATTTTATGGACACCTCATTTTCACATATACGTTGAGATTAGGGACTGAAAATTTGACACTTTATTGTCAACATATGGAACTTAATGGAAAGCGTGAGAGAGACAAATTGAACACGCACCATTGGCCTGGAATTGGGTTTGAAACTTAAAATGCGATTTACTCAAAATCGCATTTTGTGGACTTGTCGACTTTTAGAATTAGACGCCTCAATTATGGTGTAGAATCGTATTATTTTTCGATGTGCACAGTGACGTAGTCGGGATGGGGGCAGCCGTCCCCACTATCCTATGTAGCCACTCCGTGACGCTTCTGACAATGGAATTTTGCGATGGGCATTCAAACGTTTTTGATTCAGCGGTATTGGTATTCTAAAGAGCTGGTATCGGAGCTGGTATTCTAAAAAATGGCGGGGAAAAAAACGGCTTAGCGCACAAGTTTAAAGGAATTGAAAAGGATCGAAATCGTCAGCCTAGTAACCGGATGCATAATAAATCTGAATTTCAACATAACACCATAAATACCATCACAACATTTTCCCAGAGTTCGTCTCTGTGAACGTTCTGTCGCCGGCGGGCGCCGACGGCGTGCACCAGGTCAAGGTGATCGACAAGAACGGCAACGACGTCGCCGACGCCGTGAACACCGCCGATGAGGGTGTTGAGTGAAGTTTTTTTAGTGGAGAAAGTTTGAAGATAGTTTGTACGGGTTTTGAGTTGGTTTGGTTGTTGTTTTCGTATTGTGTTTCGTTTAGTGTGTGTTTTTCAAGTGATGTGTTTACGAGCTTTTAGATAATTGCTTTTTGTTAAAGTTTATTATCATCTGGTCGCTTTACCATTGTTGCTATTTTTCGATATTTCTTTGAACCATTGTTTTGTAATGTAGTATTTTCCGTTTGTACCATGTCTTCTATTTTTTATGTCCGTCAGGAGATCGCGCAACACGCTGAAATTTTCAGTCATGCGTTTCCGAACGTTTTTATTCGGAACTGCAAATAAAGAAATAGCTCCCCGCACGTTAGTTGACAATCGAAATTTCCCAAACTATTCCCAAAACTGTTTCAACGACATTGAATTCACCATAATGAATCAAAACGTGTATAAAATGTTCCCATAACAGATTCACTAGCTTTGAGAATTTCAGTTGTTAACTAGTGTGCCGGCGGCTATAAGAAATGCAACGAAGGAAAAACCTGTAAAAGGAAAAAGTTGAGCTTACATGCGAATTACTTCCGAAACATTTTGGTGGACTTTTTTCATAAAAAAATATAGAATTTTTGAAGGTATGAGTATCGCATCCTAAAAAGATAGAGCATAACTCAAATTTTCAGTCTGCGACACCCAGGGACGTATCCAGGATTTTTGAGCGGGGGGGGCTGCTTGTTTACAGAGGCCGGCGAGGGGGCCCCCCTAAAATTTTAGCTAAATAGTGGCGGAATGGCGCTATGGCGCTGGCGCCAGTAGTAGGCGCCACGCCATGGCGCTATTGGCGTTGGCGTCAGCGCCATGGAACGATGTATATGTATGTAAATATACATACAAAACGGCAAAAAGCACAACATTGAGTGTATTTACAACGATTTGTAGCCACATGGAGTAAATCTGATGATAATACCTTGATGTCTGGTGAAGAATGCGCGCTTGCGCGCAAAATTTGTTACGCTGACGTTAAAAAAGTCTCATTTTCCGGTCACTTTCTGGTCTCGCCCCGGGAGGGGGGGGGGGGGCTGCAGCCCCCCCCCGCCCCCCCCCCCCTGGATACGGCCCTGGCGACACCAAATACTGTTTTGCGTTCCTTCAGGCTAAGGCTGCCTTGTTGCTATTTTGGTATTCGTTGTTTACGAATTAGAATAAAAAGGGATTAGAAAATGAAGGCTGCGTATCAAATACATTTTGTGGCTGCGCCTCAAACCGAGTCGATACGAGCTTATATTTCATGGCCCACAACCACATCGGGGCGAGACAAGAGTTGAATTAAGACTAATGTTAATTACAATTGTCTCGGCTTAAACATGACGCTCCCTTATCAACCCATTTTCACTACTTTGCCGCGTCTACACACGGAATTGTCCCATGGGATTTGCGATCATTAGCACTTTTTCGAATATAAAATTTACGACCACTAGAACCCTGCGAGCTCGGGGGGGGGGGGGGCGCACCCTCTGAGTAAAGTAAGAAGAAAGTGTCAAATGTAACGTAAGAATGATTTTTTTTACTGACCGTTTGACAGTTTGCATGACATTTAACAAATCTGACAATGGCCCTGCGCACACTAGTTTTCGCACGAAAATTCGAAGACTAGCAATAAATTAGCTGTAAACGTGGTTGAGGTTTCCACAATGAGTAGGGTTGGCCGATGTTTTTTTTTAAACGTTTTTTTTATAAAAAAAACATTTTTTTTTTAAAAAAAACATGACGTCCGAAATGTTTTTTTTTTAAAAAAAACATCGGCCGAAATTTTTAGTACTAAGCACTAGGTATTTTGCAAAATTTTTGCGCGCAAGCGCGCAATTTCACACACAAATTGACATTGGTGGTTGTTTTCATTGGTTTTGTTGCATTTTTAGTATCAAAAAATCCATTTCTATGTGCTACCATGGGTGAATAAGCCGACATATGTTGCTGTAATATATAATATTGAGGTAATGTGCTTCCATGTACCTCCACAGTGTGTAACTTCACTCCCAAAGTAACAACCTCCTTTTATAACCTTGTTTGATCACCATTCCGTGCCAAACTTTACCTGAAGTCACGAACATTCGACTATAAGGCGATATACGAACGATATGTCGACGAAAAATGGATATTTTTGACACAAATCACCACTTATAATGCTATCCCATGGCTCCACAGCCATTATATGGTCATTTTTTTATTTGTGTTTGTTTATTGGTTTTTCTATGGCAACTGCACATCCATGTTCGTTAGTAAGACAAACACGATGCTGTGTAGAGTCGCACCAATTTAAAGTTTTGACGGAAGTTTTCCTACTATAGAAAATCTTGTGTAAACGTAAAAATTTCAAATCGGATTTCAGTGTCATGCCATCTGCGGTCCGCGTGGAGAGTCGTCGACTGCCGGCGCGATGAATCGTGGATGTATGATGATGAAGATTTTGTTATGACGTGTTCTGACATATTCAGGTGCATAAACGTGTGTTTAGTTGTTTACTCGTATTCGATCATGTGCGTAAACGCATGGGTTCCATGTTGTGCTAGCGAGCATCTGTTCATTGTATGCATGATGTGATCATGAATTTTTTCGCGGTGTTTCTCGCATCTTTTTGAACTTTGTAACCATGCCATTCTGTCGCGTGTATTTAACATATCTGTCGAGCGTGTACATGAACAATCCCCACATTTGAAGAGTTGGATAATTCGTTTTTTGGTCGGGCCATGTTCACAGCTGGATAAAATGTGTGCCAGTGTTAGGGCGATTTTTGCGGTGTTTGTGCTGCAGCTTGTACAGAAAAGCATTTCATTATTTGGGTATCTCAGTGCATTGTATCGAGCTTGTGTCCAAAGCCAGTGTCTAGCTGACACGCCATTTAACATCAGCGGATTTTCATTTACGAGATTCAATCGCCATGTAACATGATTATTGTGCGTCATTATTCGCGTCCGACAGCGTACCATCCAAAACTCATTCGTGTATTTTTTCAGCGTTTGCTTCGAGTGCCTCATTATATCCGTCTCATTCAGGTTAATTTGCGATGCGTAGTATTTTGCCCTTTCGCCAATAGTGTCGTTTGCGCGTGCCGTCGAATTTTGTAATTTGCCATTCGACATGTACTTGTAGGCATGTTTCAAGAGTTCATTTTTTGTTTGGCGTAAGTACTTGTCATAATTTATTGTGTTTCTACGCAATCTGTCGGACGCCGTACTCCCCCCCATGTCTAACAGCAAAACGTCGGTGCACGTGTGCCGCGATAACGATCCAGCCATTTTCAAAGTTTGTACGTAAAGCCTGTCCATATGTGCCAAATCTATCTGGCGGGCACCCACTACGTCCAATCCATACATCATAGCACTTTCTGCATACGTTTTCCAAATATGGTTTGCATACCATAGCGGGCGTGGACTTTTTTTACTACAATGTACAATGAGGGATTTCAAACTTCTTGCTTTACCTTGCGATTTCTGTCTGTGTTTTGCGAACGTGTCGCGACTGCTTGTGAACGTCACACCTAGATATTTTATTTCATCCGTTTCTGTCACAAATGTGTTTAATTTATTTTTCGAATACCCCAGGCGCCATTTGCGAATTACATCCGCCCGTTTCCCCCAACGCATGACATAGCTTTTTGAAGTATTTATGGCAACATTCCATTCCCATGACCACTTTGTAAATATGTCCATTATTTGTTGCAGCTCTGGTTCGGTATTTGCTGCCAGGCAAATGTCATCCGCGAATAACAAAATAGGAACCTTTTTTTGCTCGATTCGTGCGCCGATATCCACCCTGTCCAGATGCATCCATAAGTCCGCAATGTACAATATGAACCCCGTTGGAGACCAGCAACAACCCTGCCTAAGTCCAATTGGATATTCGCAAAGTCCACTTTTCACATCGCCGAATTTCAGGCGACATTTCAGACCTGTATATGTGTTCGATATTGCACGTATCATTTTGTGACTGTATCCGTAATTGCTCATTTTAGCCCACAATTTACCTCTGTCCACTCGGTCAAATGCTTTCACAGCGTCAACAAAGCATGTAAATAAACTCCCCTTCATTTTAACTGCGTATCGTTTGCATGCTTGTAGAATCACAACGTTATCAAGCGTTCTCCGACCACGTCTAAATCCCCCTTGTACATCGCCAAACCCCCCGCAGTTTTCAAAAGCATCAAGTGTACGAGTGTTCAAAATTGACAAATATAGTTTCAATATATTGCATCCAATGCCAAGTGTCCTGTAATTTTTTATGTCCATGGTGCTCCCTTTTTTGTGCAGAAAGACCATTTCACATATTTTTTCTTGGCTATCGATCATCTCACCGTCAAACCATCTGTTAAACAGATTTAACATGGCATGTATGCGGCTTGGGTCCAGTTTTTTTAGTGTTTCGTGTTGGATTGTTGTGGTGCCAGCCGATTTTCCATCTTTCAATTTCATTAACGCAGTTTTCATTTCGGTTAGAGTGATAGGTAAGTCCATTTGTTCTCTATCTGTTCTTGTGATTATGTCGCTTCCTAACCAGCTGCGTGCATCCATTTTTGTAGCACCAGGATTTGGCGACATCACTAGTTGCCACGCATTTTCCATTTCTTTGATCAGGTCCGCTGAAGATGTAATCACACCTGCTGAATTTTCAAGCGCAAAATTTGTAAATTCTGGCTTTTTGTATTGATTTACCTGTTTGTATATTTCTTGTATACTCCATGGCTTGCTAATTGTCGCCCTGTCCGTGTACTCCTCTTCTCGTTTGCACATTTTTTCTCGTTTATACTTATTTAGATGCGCTCTACACAGCTGCAGTGCCAATAAATTTGCCGTGTTGTCATTTTTCCGCAGGTGACGTCGTGCTTTATTCACTTTCCTATTCAATTTGGCTTCCATTGAGTCAGTTAAGTCTTTTTTGTGTAATTTACCGTTCGAATATCTGGCGTGGCGGTGTATGGATGCTACTAGTTCTGCATGTGTACATTTGTCATTTACTGCATCATTGCAAAATTTCTCCTTTAGTAGGCCCAGTTCCTTTTTATTGAATTTGAGTGGTATTTTAGTGTTTTCTGTGCATTTCGCAGCTATCGGTTTGTGAATTTCAACTGACATGTCCACCCACAGTGCGTTGTGGTCACTTACCATTGTACTCAAGTCACCGTTTTCATCCACGCAGCCGTTTTTTAGACTGATCCGTCGACCCGTGTAAAGAATAAAATCTATGATCGAGCGAGTGTTTTTTCTAGTAAATGTCCATTTACCCTTCATTTTTCTATTTGCCAGCGTCAAACCGGTACTTTTCAGCCATTCTCGTATAAGTTTCCCATTTTCATTGACCACACCGCTGTTGCCATCGATACCCCAGCGCCCTGTGCCAATGTGGCCATTTAAGTCACCCATAACTATAGTTGACAGGTTTTTCGATCTATTTTTTTCCACTATATCGCGTGCCGCATGTAGTATATGGTCGTTTAAATCTAGCACCCCCTTATGCTTTTTTACCTTCCCATTATTTTCTAAATACACTAAAACGATGCTGATTGGATTATCGTCAAGTTGAACAATGGCATGTAGTAAATGATTGTCAACACCGGTGTCATGTGCATTTCCTATAAATTTTCCATTCAATTCCTTCTTTATGTACATAGTTAGACCACCTGCCTTACCATTATCAGGCTTGTATCTACTTATTGCATCGTAGCCATTTACCGACGGAATTGACAGTCCGTTTGAAGCTTGCGTTTCACATAAAGCCAGAATATCTAGACCATTTGTATTTTCGACATTTGCCACCGTATCATGTAATGCGTTAAAGTTGCAACGTAGAGCCCGTACATTCTGATAAAGGATTTTAATCGACGTTTTTTTTGGATTAGTTTTTCTATTTTTGCTGTTCCTAACTGCATTTATGCAAGATACGACTCCATTGAGTAGTATCGGGATAGCTGTATTCATGCTATTAGTAGCCGCATTTACATTTTCCATTCCAAATACCGGTACGATCAGTTGTAACAGTATATATAATTTCAACAAGTATCCACTGGTGTTTTTCAGCAATTTATGTAAAAATAACACGTTTATCAGTGAGGACATCAACGAATCCAAATTAAAATCCACCATATTTTCAAACACGGCCCACCATAACATGTACTTTTCACATTGCGCAAAATTGGTACATCGTTTACAGTTTTTCTCAAGTGCATTTTCCACAATTTTAATCGTCCATCGTGTGATCTCGTTGTCCTTTTTGCGCAATGTGTTTTTATGACAAAAAATCAAACAAGTATCAACCAAATCCCATTTTCGCGCGTCAAGTCGAAACAGCCAAACATACGCCAAAATCGCACAGCCGGAATTCGTGCTGCATGGTAATAAGCATGTCATATTTTTGTGCAGTGAAGTTTTTGGGTTGCAGGGGGGTGCGAAATTTGGGTTGTTGTACGGTAGAGTTCCAGATACATGTATTCTATTGAAAGTGTGCAGCGTGGGGGATTTTGTGCAGATGTAACAGCGACCTACTTTTGCCCATTTTGATCTATAGCATTTTTGCGTACTAGTGACGTAGATCTCTGTACTCAAAATTACCTCATTCAAAAGACATGAATCTAATCGTATCTTGTATATTTGTTGGCACTCTGCCGCGAATCGCTGGGATGCCCAGATCGCTCTCCAGCTCCACCTGCGCCGCCATGATGTTGTCCGGGCTCGTACCCGCCGCGGCTTGGCTGTTTGGGGGGGGCGGTTTATTAAAATGTTGTTCGTATATAAGTACCTTAGATCCGAATGTGCTACAACTGACGTGTACGAATGTAATCTTTTGACCAGCTCGCGGCATACAACCGCGTCAAATAGCGTGCTCGGGTGCATCGAGTCATTTTTTGTACCATATAAATACGCTATCGGCGCGTACAGCTGCACGCGCGTCACGCGGCCAATATTTTCTGTCAGCCATTTTATCGGTTTGAGCACGAGTATGCGCGGGTTCAATTCAAAAAATTTTTCTGTTTCCAGCTCAAAATCCATCATGTATTCATACATTGACTCGACTTGCTGTCCAGTCACACCCATCGTAATGCTCGTGTGCAGTATCGGGTTATGTGGTGCGAGTATGACCATTGTGCGTGTCATCCCCGAGCGATTTAGCCACTGAATAACCCTTTCCAACAATTTTTCAATCGGGTTAAAAAAACTCTCGTTCCAGCACGCTTTTCTCGGCTGCGCCGAAGTTGACATTGACGATTCAAAGTACTCAGTAGCCAGTGAATCCAGACAGCAGCGGATCAAAATTGCATCAAATTCATGCGCCGGCCTATAACATTCCATCAAAATAGGCAGGAAGCATGCCAAACGCCGCCCATTAAATATGGTCCCAAAGTCAGTCAGTTGCAGCGCCCATTTGCACTGTCGCCCATAACTGAGTAAAATGTATAAAGTTTTGTGGTGTATGCTATTGACAGAGGTACTTTTTTCCCATAATCGGCACACCAACCGTTGCATTTCCTCCCTAATCCTATTTGAAGAGCTATCCCCCACAATCAAAATTTTCGAGCTCCAGTGTTGCATGTCCAGAGACGGGTGCCTGATTGAATAATCTAGGACAAAGTGCTGCCTCGCCACGGCTTTTCGGTATGGAGCCGGGGGGGCCCAGTCCCCATGATCGAACAATTGTTGGATCAAATCTTGCACTTTTAGCTGTACATTGTTATCAACCGAAGCGGCTACCGTGTACGCAGTTAAATTTGTCATGCCGCCCGACGCGGCAGATTGCAAAATTACACCTAAAGCGCGTTTTGTGGCGGTTGGCAGTTTTTCCACAGTTGCATTCATGGGCTGCAACTGCTGACTTTCGTTGTCCGGCGCACGTACCTGTGTGACGTTTGTGTAAATTCCCAGTCCTGTGCTTGTGTACGGTAAATTGTGTCTCACGTTGTCCGTGCGCGGGGCACCGTATCCACCAGGACCACCTTCATGTCCGTATCCGCCCACGTAGGTCGATTTGTAGCCGCGGGAGCCCCTCGCCGACGTGTACGCAATGTTTTGCTCCTCGTACGGCTGTAAAACGTAACGTTTAGACGTTATAAAATCTTTGAGATGGTAGATTGTTGAGCTAATTTCACCTCGACCCGATACCGAAGGAGGTAGTATTACGCATGATATATTTACGCACGGTGTTTTTACATACCCAGCATGTACCAAATATACGAAATTTGATTTTACCCAAATCCAGTACTTTAATATTTCACACCCCCTATACAAGTGCGTTTTTACAGGTGTATTTGTATTCATGTGCCAACTGTCCCATTTTACCTTCACGCCGTCCCGCTGCGCATGTAGTAGCGGATCTCTCGACGCGTGTGCTCCGCGAGTGCCCGAATTCTCCTTGTTGCGCGACTGTAAGTGTGGTGTAAAGTATATAAAATGCGGTGACATAGGTGACAATACAGAGGATGTAAAAATCCCCCGAACCGTGTTTAAGCTTCCAAAGTGCCAAACATAGCGAGTTTTATGGCTCTCCAATTTATAGTCCGGCGACCAGATCCCGGTATCCCTGTACTTTTTGAATTCAACGTCAAAAAGGCGCGTTTCCACATTGTTTTCCGTGTGGATTTTTTCGCGCACCATTTCCTCTCTCACAAGCATGTACGCATCCCCAAGCAAGCCCATGTATGGAGTGCCCCAGTTTTGACGCTTTTCATCCGGACAAGTTACCTTCGTATCAGGTTTGAATTGAGTAAATAACAAATTTCTGTGGTGCCAAAATATCAGAAAGGGTTTAAAGTTGCCCCGTACCTCCACGTCGAACTTTTCTGCTCCAACCATAAGTGCGGTGCGAAAATCCCATTTCCTGTTTACACTAAATGGGAATACGCCACAGCTGCGAAGCGGTTGCGGTGCTAAAACGCCATTGATCATTTCATAAGTGCGGAACAAAAACGCCCCCAGTTTTTTGTTCAAAGCCAGCGCGGACTGTACCTGCATGTATGATTTATGTGCGTTGAGTGTAAGATGTTTGCCTAAATCTTTACCCCATTTTATAAATATCTCTCCCGTAATCAACCCTTTATAAATCCGTGAAATTGACATGAACGTCTTTTTTTCAAGTATATTTCCCGATAACATCCGGTAAAACACGTTAGCATGTATCCAAAATATGTCTTCGTAAAGTGATAGATAGAAATTGTAAGCTTCAGTGTAAGCTTGTATCCAAATCTTTAAAGCGCAAAATGATAAGCTTTTCCCGGTACAGACCACTTTCAAAAGCGCATAAAAAGCTGGCGTGTCATGTGCACTGTCTTTGTCCGAAACCAAATTTTCATCAAACCAGTCTCCTCCGCGCGGCAGCTGCGCCCACAGCTCCAGAGCGCGAAAATACCACAATCGATATGCGTTATCAAAGCACCCCGCCGCGTGTACGTGATGGCTCTTTGCCAGAGCCGAGATTTTGCGCGTTTGTTCCGGCGTGGCCCCACAGTGATCCGCTTGCAACTGAAAGTTTTTAAGGATATAGATATGCGTATGTAACGGTCCGTATCGATGGTATGAATCAAACACAAAACTGTTCCTTTTCATTACGTTTTCCGTTACAGAAACGTTGCGATCAAACATATTTTCATTTGCCGCTCCCCTCAAAATGTTTTTACCTACAAAAATCTGGTCAGTGTTGTACAGATAGTTGTTAACAATACTGTTTGGACTTACACGCATAATCGCTAGCAACATGCATGGAAACGATTCATCCACGCCATCTAGCATCACCGTGTGCGGCCAGCAAAGACTCAGGACATCACTGTACTCATATGCCGAGAAGTGAATCGCCCCTGGTTCCGACTTTGGCTGAGTGCCAACGTCCGTGGGCGCGCCCAATGATTGTGCATGTGCCAGCTTACTCTCCAGGTCATGTACGACTTTTGTGAGTTTATACATGGTCTCCACATCGATCGGGTCGGAGCCCTCACCGCGCTGGATTTTGTCGCGGAGCGACACCACCAAATCGCGCGTAGTCAGCGGACCTTTTGTGAGTACATCAGTAGCCTGGAAGTGTGCAACGCGATCGTGTATCAAAGTAGTGTATAGACTCATGACCTTCATGTACATTCCTCTAAGTATCAACCCCCCCAACCGGTGTTTGGCATTGTGCCAGAAAATATCAAAAGATGTTTTACCCGTTGTAATTGTTTTTTTAAGTGTCATTAATTGCCGTGTCCCTCTAACCTCTACATTTTCTTGGTTCATGTTCGTTAGATTAACTTTGCGCGCCGGTGTCGACGAACGTGACCCGCCTTCCGAGCGGGCCAGTTTTTTCTCGGATCCGACAACCTGCACAAGGTCATAGGTAGATATAGTGCAATATGAGTACACATGGAGAGTTCCATTTGCGTCTGAATTATGTTCTAACAACGCAGTGCTCAACAGAAGTAGCTGGGTGATCAAAATCATGTACCGTAGGGCTCTCTTTGTACCCTCTATCACAGAAGAGTAAATATATAACTTAGACTTTACCTCGTTATCATCCGCCCGGCTACGTTTCAGATGTTGACTTGTATCCATCGAACCGTGTTCATGCGCCAACTGTTTTGAATCGTTGTCCTGAGATTTGTCCATAACTTTGCAGGTGCGTGTGCTAGTAGTCGATGAGTCTGAGCTGCTGCTTGAGGAATTTGAATTATCGCTGCCTGACGCCCAGATCGTACTAGTATTCGATCGGAATGAATGGAATGAAGTATTTAATGCATTTTCATCCGTGACAGGTACTTCGGGGGTTTTTTTGGGACTTTTGGACATGTGCCAACGTTTTTCGTTCCAGGTAAAAAATCGATAAAACGTAAACAATACGGGTAAAAATCGGTTCTGAAAAGTTTGAGACGTGTAAATCATGGTAATACCAGTCAAAGTAACAAAGAGCAAGTCAAAATAAACAGTAAAAGATCTCCCATCCACCACACAAAGAGCCACCTGGCTCTATCTGTTTACCGGTAAGAAAAAACTGGTTTAAATTTTTTCTTTCATATTTAACATCACAGAGTATTGCCAGTGTCTGATATACCTATATATGTTGACACTAGGTCATATCTGGGAGCTTTTAAAAAAAAACATCGAGTTAAAAAAAAACGTTTTTTTTCCAACCCTAACAATGAGTCATTTTTTAATCTCCGTCAACTGCAGTTGACGGCCACCTCATTGTAGAAAACTCAAATGCGTTCCAAGCTGATTTGTGAGTTTTCGGAATTTTGTGTGAAAACTAGTGTGCGCAAGCACATTGGCCCCACACACGCTAATTGACATCGACACCAAAAGTCAACTGGTTTGATTCCCAATTCAAAGATTGCATTTGAACGTCGTTCGTGCAGTCGTCAGCAAGCTTTGAATCTGGATCGGCACCAGTTGACATTTGGTGTCGATGTCAACTAGCGTGTGGGGGCCCATTTTCACCTTTACATAGTGCGGCTCTACCGCCATGTGGGGTGCCGAAGCTGCCGAGTTCAATAGCCTCTTCGAAAGCACCCCCGGCGGCGGTAATGACGAGCCGCCGCTTTCCGCTGAGCGCGTGTGCCGCCTGCTCGCAGATTCTGCCGCTGTGAAGCGCGTCGCTGCCAGGCATGCTGTCAGGGGTAGAGGTGTTGCTCATTTTGGGCGGCGTTCTCTGGGGCCTCGTGGAGGTGCGTTTTTGTCCTTTTATGCTTACCGGTCGTGCAGTTTCTGCGAAGTTGTAGGGTTTTTGACGTATGGCTACTGGCTTCAAAAGTTGCTTGTTTCGGTGCCTATTCAACTGTTATCGCTCAACTTGTGTGGTCCTAGGGTCTTACTGACGACCCCTGTTCAATTATTAGAGGTATTGGCCCCACACACTTGTTGACATTTGGTGTCGATGTCAACTAGTGTGTGTGTTGCCCAATATGGGAACAACTGCGCGCAGTACCCCTGAAGTCCTATAATCGAAGTGCTTTGTATTCCAGGCGACGGCCCCAGACAGTTCCACGCAAAGGCATGTTTAAATCCGCCATCCAACCAGCCAGTCGAGTCAAACTGGCTGCAGTGCTTGGTGGTCCAGTGCATGTTGGACGAAGGCGGTGCGCTCGCCGGCGGCCTGCTCATGCACATCGTGCTCGGCGCCCGGTACCATGTGCTCGTGTTTGATAGATTCACTCTGCGCCGTGATGTGGCTGGGCTGCGTGTTGGACAGTTGGTGTGTTTTTGCTTTTTTTACTATTGGCAATCCTGGTGCCAGTTCCGCAAGTGCAGAAGTGAGAAATAAAATGGCAAAAGCAAAAGAATAGGTAGAAATAACAAGTTATTTTATCTTCGCTGTTGGCATTTTACTTCTCCACTTGCGGAACTGGCCCCAGGTACTGACAGCACACCTTAAACGAAATCTATCATTTTACATCTGAGCAAACTAACAGACCTACAAAAAATTCTCATCACATCACATTGCTCCCACCTTTAGTTAATTTGGTGCACAATATTTCACGTGACCTTATCAAAAAATGGTATCACTGGTAAAGGAATGGCGCCAGCGTCATTCGTAGGCGCCACGCCATGGCGCCATTAGCGTTGGCATTGGCGCCAAATACTGCTGTACATGTATGTATTTTATGCAGGGACGTAGCCAGGATTTTTGAGCGGGGGGGGGCGGATTGTATACGGAGCCCGTAGAACGGGGGGGGCGGCGCCCCCCCCCCTAAAATTTTACCCCTGTTGTAGGGGAATGGCGCCATGGCGCGGGCGCCATTCGTAGGCGCCACGCCATGGTGCCACTGGCGTTGGCATTGGCGCCAAAACAGCAGTATACGTCTGTATTTTACAGGCATATACAGCGACATGGACAGAAATTGAGTCCATTTTCACTGGCTTTTAGGCCGCGAAGACTGGTCAGCCAATTGCAATTGTCTCTATCCGGCACTCGCAATTTAGGTGTCGGCGCTTCGGGCGTCAAACGACGGAATAGGCGTGCAGTACTGCACCGAGTTGCATCTCGATTCCGACCATCAATCGGAACTCGACTTTTGTCTCCATTCCGGCTGTCAGTTGGTTGCCTGAATTGGCCCACACACACTTGTTGACATCAAAACTCGTGTCAACTAAAGTCAGCTCAATTTTGGTTTATTATGTGATTTCAATTTTGCTATGTGATTGAGCATCGTTAATTTTATATTGTGCCACTGTATTAAAATTGTTTCTGTTAAAATGTTATGCTTTTATAATGTTTTGTGTTTTTTAGCTGACATTCAATTGACACGAGTTTGCGATCACCCAGCAGCTGTAGGCAACAAAGACCGCATGGCAACTGCGCTCAATGGGCAGCTGCGTGCGCTCGGTGGGCCACAATCACCGCATGGCAACCGCGGCACACGCACAGTGACCGCAGGCGCCCGCCAAGTAAGCGCCATGGCGCCTACTTGGCGGGCGCCTGCGGTCACTGTGCGTGTGCCGCGGTTGCCATGCGGTGATTGTGGCCCACTGAGCGCACGCAGTTGCCCACTGAGCGCAGTTGCCATGCGGTCTTTGTTGCCACGCGGTTATTCGCCGTTTGCGATGTCGACTAGTGTGTGTGGGCCCACACTGCCGCCCGTATGTCAACTCAAGTACTTTTCAAATTAAATACGTCCGTTCCAGTGCAACCGTGTAGCGAATACGACGCGTTGGTGCTGCGTCGCGACCATCCCACCCGCATGGAACACTCGCAGCCAATTTTCACACTGCACACTGCCAAGTGCGAGCGGGTTGTGGCTTTCGGCGTCGCTCTTATAGGCGTGCGGCTGGTCGATTGCGTGGCCCCGATTTGGAAGCAATTGTCGCAGTGTCGCGTGGATGACCGTGTGCGGTTGCGATGTTCGGAGGCATTGCGAGAGGAACTTCAGGGATTGAAGGTAATTTGAGTGAAAAGTTTTTGGTTGCGTGGCACCTAAGCGGGGCTCGGCAGGTTTTGGACTTAGTGGCTCTTGATGGAAAGCTTGTAGGAATCACCCAGAGGCTGTCTCGCAGCCTGTCAAGTGTCAAATGTCATGAAATTTGTCAATTGTAATGCAAATTGTCAAAACTTCAAAAGAATCCCTTTTTTATTCTGATCGACATTTGACACATTACTTTGCACTTTAGAGGGTGAGCACCAGTTTATTGGATTCACAGTACAGGTTCACTGGATCGGCACAGGGAGGTCTTGAATTAGTAAGCTGTGTAATGCTCGCGACATACCTGCGCAGAACCGGCTGCCGCCCGAGCGAACTGTTCGTGTGATGGCGACCAGATCTGCGTGGACGCTGCGCCGTTCGATCGAGTGCGGCTTCGCGCTGCCGCAGCACTCGTTGATCGCCTTGTGCGTCGAGCCGCTGAGCGACAGCTTTCTGGCGGAGGTCAAGCTGCTGGGCGCTGCCCCATATCCCTGTCGTGAGTGGTGATGGAAAGAGCGCTTTTTTATAATACAATAATACAATGAAAGCTCATTTTCCCCCGTTATTTCAAAAAAATCCAGACATTCCTTAATTTGCCCAGTCGTGAGTGATTTTTGCTTGATGTCTTTTTCTCCACTAATTTTTACTATTTTTCCCCGCACCAGGCCTCGTGGAAGTTGTCAGTTTACTGCCCGGTGGGACAAAGTCAAACGGTACCGAAGGGCTTCCGTTACATGGGCACCCTGCCGTTGGAGATTTAGCGCAGGTCGGCCCTCGTTGCAAATTGGTTCACAAGTTGACGGCGTGCAAAGTGCATTTGTGCAGGTTGGGCGGGGTTTTTTATGGTTAGCAATTGAGGCGTCTGATTCTAAAAGTCGACAAGTCCACAAAATGTGATTTTGAATTTTGAAAAATCGCATTTTAAGTTTCATATCCAATTTGGCTCTCGCATTCGTACCATCAAGTTACATATATTGACAATAAAGTGTCAAATTTTCAGCTCCTGCTCTCAACGTAAATATGTGTGAAAAATGGGGTGTCCATAGAATTCAATTTGGACAGAGCAAAACTTTTTTCAGGGGGAATGGACTTGTCGACTTCTTGCATGCGAGAGCATTTTTGTTCCCGGCTACGTTGAGGCTGCCTTATGGGCAATTTATGGAATTGTTGACTTTAGAAATCGGTGCCCATAGTGGACTTACACATTTATTGCTTTTTTTCCCCAACAAGGGAAGCTGCGGAAGGTGGACTTGTCGACTTTTAGCCCAAAACTAGGTGGACTTGTCGACTTCTTAGTTCTTGCCAAATTCTGGCATTTGTTGCATTTCCCCCCAAAAATATCAAAGTTCACACTATTGTATAGGGGCATGTCAGGTGAAAAATAATGGAAAATGTGCGGAAGTTGCCCCAGATTACGTTTCCGCGCCTAATTCGAAATTTACATATTTTACACTAGTCGACTTTTATAATTGGACACCTCAATTATATTTACTTGATGATGTTTCAACGCAGGAATTTACCTGGCCGTTCCCATCCCTGGCGCGTATTCTCCATTGAAGACGATCACGTTGTCGCGAGAAAAGAAAGTGGTGAATTAGATGGAATGTTCCGCGTGGAAAATGCGTCGATGGTCAGCGACGGCTTGGTGGATAATATGTTTCGGAAACGGCAAGCCGGTCATTTCAGCAAAGACGATGACTCATCGAAGGTGAATCATTGTCTTATGCTTTGTCACTTCTTGTTATGGAAAAAGCGCCAGGACTTTGGCGCCAAGCGCCATGGCGCTTCTCCGAACCCCATCGCCATGGCTCTTTTTGCTTTGGCACTAGCGCCAGCGCCATGGCGCTTTTCCATCACTGTCACGTCCTTCACGATACTAAATATCGAAAGCTGCATGTGCAGCGGCAGGCCACACGTGTGGAGGTGCCGGCTGAAATCGACGCTGCCATTGACGACATGGTCGGCACGGTGGAGTATGCCGACCATGATGACCAGCTGGAGGATATGTTCCTTGGCGACCAAGGTCGCTTTTTATTTAACTATTTATACTGTCGCTTTTGACATTCGTTCAGTTGGGCCTTTGTCGCTTGGCATGTAACCCGTTCAACATGTTGACAGCGATTAGGGTTTCCAAGGTTTTGACCCTCGCGGCGGCATCATAGATAGCAATCTCTTATCCGGAGGGATAGATAGCTGAACATTATTCTTGGGGCTCGCTCGGGCAAAATATATCTATATGCTATATGCAAATTTGACAAAATGGTTCAAAATTTAGTGATTTTGGGTGGTGAAGGTTGGGGAAAAATCGCTCAAAGTTTGCTCCACTTAGATAGTACCGTATTTCCTCGAAATTATGGGGGAGGGGAGGCTTATTCGAGGGGGGTGTTTATTATTTCGTCAGAAATTTTCACGAAATTCATAGAAAGAGTATTTATATACACAAAACAGGTAATCAACGTGTCCAAGTAGGGAATATTTGGACATATCAACGTCTATCGCTACACAAACTAGTACATGTGTAGCTGCGATGCAAACTGCGACCAATATATACATAATGTACACTGCATACATCATGTACATAATTCCAGACAGGGAAGCGGTTATTTTTTCCCCAGCCCAAAAACACCTGGGGGTATTTCGAGGGGGGGTTAATTCAAGGGGGGGGGGGGTAAATCGAGGAAATACGGTAGATAGTTGAGAGATTTGGGGGCGTGGCTCAGGGGATATTAGCCTCGGGATAGATAGCTAGCCGATCAGCCACCCCCGCAACGCGTCTACATGCGAAGCGGTTTACATGCCAAGCGAGCATAGGCCGTTCAGTTCGTTCAACTTTGTCACAGACACTATGGAGGTGGAAGGTGCTGAGACTGCCGTATCAGTCGAATCCATGGATGATTCGGCAGCGCTGCAGTCGTCGCGGCGCACGCAGCTGGCTGTCGGTCCGGCCGGTCTGCCGCTGCTTGTGGGACAACGTGATGTGCAACAGTGACCTATGTGCTCGCTGACTATGCCTTTCCTGTAATGTGGCGCGTCTGGATCTTGGCTTGGTTTTGTAAATATGTTGCTCTATTCACGCCTTTACGTTTGCCTTTACTTGTGTGACACAGTCTGTAAACTTGCTCAGTCGGGATACACTTTTTACAAATCACAAAGTTTTGGTAACGTTTTAAAAGTTATAAGATCTTCGCTCAGTGCGAGATGAGCTCGTCGACGATTTTGTCCATCGCTTCAGCATTGTCGTGGGGCGCCTGCGAGTATCGATCTGTCAACATAAGTCAGGGGTCTCCAAGATTTTGGCCCACGCGGGGGCTGGATAGGTAGCAAATCGCTCCACATAGGTAGATAGCTGAGCGATTTTGGGGGGTCTCAGGGGATAGTAGCCAAAAAATTTCCTCAAGGTAGATAGATAGCTTAGCGGCCTCCGGGATAGATAAATAACTAGCCGATTGGGGGGGGGGCAGCCCCCCAGCCCCCCTTGGAGACCCCTGACATAAATCTCAAACGCGTGTCATTAATATCAATCACACCAACCATGTGCCCCGCCCTCATCACCCAATACATGTGAAAGCGATCGTACTCTCGTTTGAAATAGGACGTCTGCTGCGCCGAGTCGCGCACAGCCCTGTGTTCAGCGTCATAGTACTGCTGAATGCCGGGCCATTTGAGCTTGGCCAGCCACACCTCGGTGCCGATGGTGGCGCAGATCAGGTCCAGTTGTCCGTTGTAGACGGCCACGTGCAGTGTGGTGTTTTGCAAAAGGTAGTCGACTGCGAATTGTGTTGTGGCAGTGTGATTTAGGTGTTTGTGGTCTAGATGCAACAATGCAATTTTTGGATCTTGGTTTTTAGTTGGTAGGTTTACTGGTGGGATCGAACCTTAAAAAATCTGAGAATATGTACTTTGATGAATCAGTCATATTTTTGTAGAATTAATTATGCATCAGATTCACCCATAATGAAGAGTAATGTAATGTGATGAGAAAAAGATGAAAAGTGTTTTCTGTTCACATGGGATATGGTGCCAGGGGTTTCCTAGGGGGGGGGGGGCTGCCCCCCCAAATCGGCCAGCTATCTTTCTATCCCGGAGGCTGCTCAGCTATCTATCTATCCCGAGGCAAAATTTTTGGCTACTACCCCCAAAGACCACCCCCCCCCCAAATCGCTCAGCTATCTATCTATCTGGAGTGGTTTTTGAGAAATTTTGCCCCAATTTTCGCTCAAAATCACTAATTTTCGCACCTTTTCATAGTTTTTCACCTTTAAATCGTGCTTTCCGGCTATATACATGGTTATATACCTATTTTAGCCATTTTATACCTACTTTTGGCTACTTTTTACTGATTATTAGCGATTTTTCCCCTTTCTGCTTTCTTAACCTTGAAAAAGCCTATAGATTGTGCCCCCGCCAGCCCCCCCCCCAGCCCCCCCCCAGCCCCCCCCAGAAAAATTTCAGCTATCTATCCCTCCGGAGTAGCGATTTGCTATCTATCCAGCCCCCGCGAGGGCCAAAATCCTGGAGACCCCTGTATGGTGCATTTGATTGTTGAGTAGTGCGGTCAATGGGGTTTAGCAAGACAAAACATTGATCCCGGAATCACTGAATAGGTTGTTTATTAGGTTTATTATATACCTGAATGTTTATTACTTACCAACGTCGATGACTGGCTTCATGAAATCTTCATATTGAGCGGAGAAGACCTCGCCACTTTGCCCTGAAATAAATACATCGCATAATCACAAATTTGAACTGCACTGATATCGTGTTGACATATTTTTTCAATGCAAAACACCAACCGGCCCAAGTGACATCATCGGGGATCATCTTGAGTTTATCCCTAATCGGTCCGTTCATGAACGATGCCAGTGAACGCTGGTCGCGTGTTTTGTGCGCCTCTTCTGTGGTGCCTGGCTCGGCTAGGGCGTTCACTGTGTGAAAGTGTGAAATATGTGTTTATAATTGCTGTGGGCTGATCAGAGTGTCACCCTGAAAATGTCACAGGAATTTGTCGTGTCTGTTATTTTACCTGACACCTGTCTACATTTTGCAGGGTCCTTGAACGACACCACCATGGGGAGACTCGCACCTTGTAAAGTGTACAGTTAAATGTAGAATGTCAATTAAAATATAAAAATAGTGTTACTCAACTTTTGACATGACATTTGACATTTTACACTTTACAGGGTGCGGGACAGTCACCTGTAATTTCAAATCATTTAGATACTCACACGCTAGTGTCGTAGTAGCCAATGACCACGGGTCAGATCCTCCCCGCTTCAAGACATTGTACCAGCTCACGCCATCCGTCTCCTACATATTTACATGGATTTTTAGGGGGCAGGCTTGATACTCACATCTGCCCGATACGCACATTTGCCCGTTTTTTCACTTGACACTTTTTCAAGTGATTTTCAGATATGAGTAAAGTGAAAAAAAATTGCGCTATGACATTAGTGAACTTTTTTCACTTCACGCATATCTGAAAAAAACTTGAAAATGTGTCAAGTGAAAAAAACAGTGAAAAATAGCCATTTTCCACTGTTTTTCACTTGACACATTTTGAAATGATTTTCAAATATGAGTGAAGTGAAAAAAGATCAATAATGTCATTGCGCAGCGTTTTTCACTTCACTCATATCTGAGAATCACTTGGAAAAGTGTTAAGTGAAAAAAACGGGCAAATGTGCGTAACGGGCAGATGTGCGTATCAGTACACCCCCGATTTTTAGAACCCTTTGCATCATACACCAGCTAAAAATGTTGTCACTAACACCGGAAAGGAGGCTTTCCATGCCGCTCCAGCAAACGGTGGCCTCATACCATCGACCCGCGTCGACATTGTCTTGACACCGTTTTGCCTGTGTCTTCGCCCTTTGGCGCCCTTCTTTGCCCAGCAGCGACTGCGCAGGGGAGTTCATTGGGAAGAGTTGTGTTCAGGGCACGGAGATGTCCTGCACTCACGAATGAGTATAGATAATCTGGCCACGCGTTGACGTAATCCATCGGCGATATCCAGCTGTCGCCGAGGGTGATTCCTTTGAAGTTCACCGTTACTTCTTTGCGTTGCATAGCCTGTGAATTACATAAGCGAGTGCTTTTGAAATAAATACCGTATTACCTCGAGTTATACCCCTTGAATTCCCCCCCCCCCCGAATAACCCCCCTTAAAATGGGCTGGGGGGCAATCCCCCCCTCGAATAAGCCTCCCTCGGCTTAACCCCCCCCCTCAAATTTTGCTGGCGAAATAGAAAACCCACGTGGGGGTATTTCGAGGTAATACGGTAGCATGTATGTAGCTCCGCACACTCATTTATGTCGTGCCTTGCTAACTGTTTTGGTTGAAAACCGCAAATGCATTTGGTAAATTTCAATAATCAACTCTACCTGATACAGTGCCTGCGCAAATGCGGCTGTCATTTTGCCGCCATAACTTTCGCAAAACACATAAAATGGCTGCTGTTGTCTTCTGGGATGCCGGTAGTCGAAAAAATCCTTAGCCCACGCGACCAAATCAGCTGCAATCTCGTGCACGTCGTGCGTGAAGCTGCCACCCTCGGCGGTATTGACGTAGCTGAAGCCGCTGCCGACCGGGTTGTCCACAAATACAAGGTCTGCCTTGGCCAGCTGAAGTGTGGAGAGTTGTTCGATTATATCTCCGTGCAGCGGAGACATTTACTTACGGCTCAGGCACGATTTTTCCAAACTCGAGTTCCGGTCAGCGCCCCCCCCCATTTTTCCGGTCGAGTTGGCGAGTCGAGTCAGTGAATATCGAGCCTCTGTTTAGTCGAGTAAAAACTTCCGAGTCTCAAGTCGAGGCTATATTTTTCCAGTCGAGTCAAATCTTTTGGCAACCATTTTTACCCTCACGAGTCGTGTCGAATTCGAGCCCTACATTTACTGCTCGTTTTACGCACCCATGTAGTGTCCCTTGGCGTCGAATCGGTGTCCACAGGCCCAATCTCTTGGAAGTTTCCAAATCCTGTGCTCGATGCCCCCGGGCCCCCCTGAAGCCACAATATGAGAGGGCGGGTCGCTGGATTGCTCACGCCTTCAGCGTAATAGAGCCACCAAAAAGTGTGCGCCCCTGGTCGCACGGTTGTGTAGTTCCACATTTCCTGCAAATTTGGGACAGTGAGTTTCTATGCAAATTTTGAAGGTCTATGTTTTTATTGTAGACACCTGATATCGTAGTATGGAAGAGAAAGTGTTTCCAGTCCTTATATAGCCTCCTTTTTCTGGGGTCATGGGGGAGGGAATTCCTTGGGCTGACATTGTGCACCATGCTGCCAGCAATGTGGCTGTTGGGAATATGTACCGGAACATTTTTTTTGTTTTTTCTTGTAAGATTGGGAGTCAGTTAACAGACTGTCCTTTCTATCTTTTGGGAGCTACTGATAAAGTTTGAATGTATGTAGTGGCGCTTTGTATTTATTTATTTTATACGTAAATAAAGTAAGAACATGTGTGTACAGGGTGGTTTCTTAAAGAATAGCTTCAAGATAGCTTTTGAATGGCTTTGGTGTATATAGTATTTACCACTCCAAAATCTTGATGTAGAAACACGCCAGCATATTGTTGCACATTGGTGTTGAACACTTGCGCAAACAATTGGCATGAATAACAGAATTTGCATTGCTGTAGTGAATGATGGAGACGGACCACTTCTAATCATGCACGCTTCTCATCAAGCCCAGGTGCATCATATCTAATCAGGAACTACCTCACTTCTAATCAGGACTTTGTTAAACGTTACTGCCTCATCAGGTACTGCTTCATTTCTCATCAAAAGTGCATCACTTCTCATCAAAGCTCTTAATTGAGCTACTGCCCCACATCTAATCATGAACTGCATCACTTCTAATCAAATATTTACTTACACAATATTTCTCATCAATATTTGTGCTGTGTCTATGGTACTTATCACATTACTTCACATCAAAGTCAAAAAATTTGTCTGATCAATGCCGTCTGTGTGGCACATGCTTGTTTGTTGCCCTTTGATACACACTTCATTCGATACTGCAATCACCAATGCCAATATCACTTTTAAGTACACTTGAGCTAAAAATGGAAAGGGATTAGCTCATGCAAAGGATGCACATCTTACACGAGTATTGAGGTTTCCCAGCCGGTCAATACGGAATGGAATGGAATCCCAGTTTAGTAGCAATGGAATTTGTAGTTGGTGGTGCGCTAGGCGGCTGATATTGGTATCAAAATATAGCCCAAACATTTATCTACCGCCATGTAAAATTTCAGCAGTGTGGCTTAGGATTCAAACGATATGACTTTTTGATATCGATATTCAATATACAATATTTTTTTCTGGAACTCAATAGCGATATTCGATATTCAATATTTTTTTCTGAAACTCGATATTCGATATCGATACGATATGGAACCTCGATATCGATATTTGATATTCAATATTAAAAAATGGTCGATACTTGATATTTGATATTTCGATATTTTTGATATTCGATATTGCGATTTGCTTTTGGTATAGCAAGGCATATTTCAAGTGACATATTGTATTTTCATGTGGTTGCACACATGGTTAATCATCGCTTTACTGAAATGGGAATGGTACAAGTGATTTTAACAAGGTTTACATCACTCAAAAGTAGAACATGTAGAAAAAAACATGATGAATCATTGTGTATCAGACAAATA
The DNA here is from genome assembly GCA_964036195.1 of Sphaerolaimus hirsutus. Taxonomy (NCBI): domain Eukaryota; kingdom Metazoa; phylum Nematoda; class Chromadorea; order Monhysterida; family Sphaerolaimidae; genus Sphaerolaimus; species Sphaerolaimus hirsutus. The sequence continues at coordinate 16,802,063 of OZ038458.1, forward strand.
ACAATTGGTAGATATTACAGTTTATACTGATAACCTGATTGCTAAGGGCATGTTGCAAAAAAATAGAATATTAGCATTTTCTGGCTTCAAATTTAGCACTCCAACAAAAATGACATTATAAGTACTGTACTTTTACTCATCTAATACAATTCTCAGATCAGATCAAGCACATCAGATCAATCATAAATATCTCAAAATGAAAATGATAGCTTTTTTTGGGACACAATATAGGTTCGATATATTGAAAAAATGGTCGATATTCGATATTTATCAAAATTTTCGATATCGATATTCGATATTCAATATTTTTTCAAAATTTTCGATATCGATATTCAATATTCGATATTAAAAAATGGTCAAGACTCAAGAGTTCATGAAGTTTTGAAGTTTTGAAAGTTCATGAGGTGACAATTTTCCATCCATTCAGGTGGATTTGAAAACTGCGTAATTCCGAACTAATCCCTTCCCATTTTTGGTCAAGTGTACTTAAAAGTGATGCCGCATTGCAGTATTGAAAGTACTGAGTATAAAGGGAAACAAACAAGCAGGTGCCACACCGACATAAATATGTATTTCCCAGGCAATACTAATTCTGTAGCTTTTTTGACCAGTGGCATTGATCAGATGAATTGTTTGACTTTGACGTGAGGTAATGCAATAAGCACCATAGAACCAGCACAAATATTGATGAGAAATATTGTGTAAGTAAATATTTGATTAGAAGTGATGCAGTTCATGATTAGATGTGGGGCAGTAGCTCAATTAAGAGCTTTGATGAGAAGTGATGCACTTTTGATGACAAATGGAGCAGTACCTGATTAGAAGTGAGGCAGAAACGTTTAATTAAGTTCTGATTAGAAGTGAGGCAGTTCCTGATTAGATGTGATGCAGCTGGGTTTGATGAGAAGCGTGCATGATTAGAAATGATGCACACTCGAATAAATGATGTCAAATTAATGTCATACAGTGGGCCTACACACTAGTTGACAGTTGAAATTGTCAAAACTGAGAAAACAGTTTTGAATGCACTTGAATTCCGACGGTCAACTAGTTCGCGTAGAACCAATGAAGACAAGTTATGCATATAGCCTCAGCATGCAGTTTGACCATTTTTATACAATACTACTTGTCCAGTTGTCCGGGTCTGAAATTAGAGAATTGATAGAAATATAAAAATGACTGTTCAGAATAAATCACACACATATTTATCTACTTCTGTGACCAATGATAGTTAAGTTAAAAATGCTATGTTTTGAGCTTTCAAAAATAAATAAATAAATGTTTTGAGGTTTTTCACAAAAAAAAACTTTTTGAACTCTCAACTTTATTTTTTATAAAACTCATGTTTTTACACTGTGTTTTTGCAATGTGAAATTACCTAGTGCATAAGTTAAAAAAAAGTCCCGGCACCTCTTTTTAAAAGTGCTGGGACCATTGCGCTTCTAAAAAAGTGACTTTGAAAAAGCGTTTGAAAAACAGCTGACCATCCCTATCTCTGTGTTCTCCAATAAAAGAACTCACTTAAGTTTCGAGTTGTTCAAAAAATTAAGGTTCCGTGTTTCTGTGTAAAACAAAAACACAAATACTCAATCAATTTTTTTATTTACTGTGTTTTTGCTATCGTTGAATGGGACACACCCAGTCAAGAGGGTGTGATAAGGTTCGGTGACGGATGGACTGTCACGCGTGTCCGTGCGTATTTGTAGTTGGTACAGTGTCACCTCTGTCTATTTTTCGTTAATTTACGTCAAAACACTAACTTGGAACGTGCTTACCGCATTTAGGGACGCGTCACACCAGTTTTTGTCACTGGGGTTGGATTTGTAAATAGGGGTACGAAGGCATTGGGTTCGCCGCCCCTATGGCACAATTTGGAGGTGACATTTTTTTTTTTTGGGGGGGGGAGCTTGTTCAACTTCTGTGTGTGCCTATTCCGTTGTGCACGGGCCATCTTTGCCACCATTCAATTGTGTCGGGTTTGGGACGGAGCTATGGCCAAATTCCTTGATTTTCCAAACAAACTTCTCCACTCGTCAAGGGGGGGGGGGTGTTGGGCGTGTTTAACATTTAAATCAGAAACAAAATAGCTCTTTTCGATTATGCAATTACTTGCAATGAAAGATGGAACTTTGACGCAGGGGTCTCCTAGGGGGGGGGGCTGGGGGGGGGGGGGCTGCCCCCCCCCCAAATCGGCCAGCTATCTATCTATCCCGGAGGCCGCTCAGCTATCTATCTATCCCAAGGCAAAATTTTTGGCTACTACCCCAAAAGACCCCCCCCCCCCAAATCGCTCAGCTATCTATCTATCTGGAGTGGTTTTTGAGAAATTTTGCCCCAATTTTCGCTCAAAATCACTAATGTTCGCACCTTTTTATAGGTTTTTACCTTCAAAATCGTGCTTTCCAGCTATATACATGGTTATATACCTATTTTTAGCCATTTTATACCTACTTTTGGCTACTTTTAACTGATTATTAGCGATTTTTCCCCTTTCTGCCTTCTTAACCTTGAAAAAGCCTATATATTGTGCCCCCGCCAGCCCCCCCCCCAAGCCCCCCCCCCAGCCCCCCCCCCCAGAAAAATTTTCCAGCTATCTATCCCTCCGGAGGAGCGATTTGCTATCTATCCAGCCCCCGCGAGGGCCAAAATCCTGGAGACCCCTGCTTTGACGTGCTCTAGATTGAAGAAATATCTTTTCAAAAAATCAGGCCAAAATGTTAGCATGATCAAGCTTTTTTCATGTCGAAACCTGGGCCAAATTGACCTAAAATGTTTGGACATTTATTTTATTTTACCTAGGACAACCTTCGCTCCCTGATGTGCCCTTGAGAGCGTACGCATTCACTTATTTTAGATTTCCATAATTTGATTCAGTTTTTCATAGAGTTTTAAAGTTGAAATGTGTCTAGGTATTCGAAAACAAGCGTCTTCAGCTTAAAAAGGTCGTGTCACTCCGTTCTACCGTATTTCCTCGAAATACCCCCCGGGGGTGATTGTTTCAGAGTGAGAATTTTGAGGGGGTATTTCGAGGGGGTGGGGCTTATTATTTCGCCAGAAATTTTTTGAAATTCCAGTACAAAATTGTTGTCTGTAGTGTACGCAGACGTAGAAAAATACAACAATAAACAATATAGGTATATGAGTCTATGGACTTATATAACCATGTAGATCGCATAAACACTGTTCTAACGTAACAATTCATTGTTTTTGGCGTGTGTTTTGCATTGCCCGAATAACAAACCGCAGTTTTGTCACGTACGTTCTCTGTACACTCAATTTAAGGGGGGGGGGGGTATTTCGAGGGGGGGGGTATTTCGATGGGGGGGCTAATAAATTCATAGTGCCCATTTTGAGGGGGGTATTTCGAGGAAATACGGTAGATACTTTGTCATAATGGTTTTTATGTGTGTCTGGAAACTGTGTCGATGCAAGCTCGGTGATGGATGACTGGATATAATTTATATAATATACACTTTTCTGCCGCAAAAATGCAATTGAGGCCTCTACTTCTAAAAGTCGACAAGTCCACAAAATGTGATTTTGAGTAAATCGCATTTTAAGTTTCCGACCCAATTCCAGGCCTGTGGTGCGTGTCCAATTTGGCTCTCTCATGCTTTCCATCAAGTTCCATCTGTTGACAATAAAGTGTCAAATTTTCAGCCCCTGCTTTCAACGTTTATGTGAAAAATTATTATATATATATATAATAACGGAATCCATATATTTCCATTCGGTCAGAGCAAACCTGTTTTTGGGAGGGAATTGGACTTGTGTCATGAATTTTCACCGGCTGCTTTTACTCAACCAAATTCCACTATGGCAAACTGCCAAGTTTTACCGATCTCACACCTACTCGTTGGATGAGCGACAAAGTAAGGCAACGGAAAAGCGACTACCGATTGAATTCGCAACGCACAATGGTGAATTCACCGAAGTGAATATCACAGGTGTACGCTACGTCAATTAAGTTAGCTTTTTAGCGAATGGCGTTTTTATCAACGCACTGGCAATTAGTTGAATGTCTAATTTACACCAAGGGGTCCGAAGTTTTTAGAAGAGATTTTATTTTAGGCGATTTTTAGACTCAGAATTCACACATTCAATTAGAACACAGGGAACACACTGAGAGCGAGTTTCTAACCAGCGGCACAAAACCTTCGAAAAAACTCCAAGAAATAAAACCGAAGCAATTTCGACTGAATCGACCCCTACTCTAAATTACGGTACGCTTTTATACGCAACAACATAAGCCAAGTCCAGACAACACTTCCACATACCACGAGAAGCATGCTTACAAACGATTTTACGGACACACGGAATTTTAAAACAGGCATACCTAAAATTATTCACGGCGTCAGTTTACAGGATACGTCGATCAACTACACAAAAAACACAAAGAATTCACGCGCCAAAAATCGGGTTGGGAACAAGAGCGAGGATAAAAATAGAAGAATGAGAAAATGAACGAATGCGACAAGAATAAAAAGAACAGGAAAAACACGCGAGATACTGTAAAAACTTGTTTTAGCGCGAAAAAAATGGCGGGCGATTCAAATTTTACTCAGCGAACTCTACCGAAATCCCAAAACCACCTCCACGAACGGGGAAACACACGGCGATAAGCGAAACAAATAAGCACGCGAACAATAATCCCATCAGCAAAAAGAGCGTATAGTAAACGAAAATGACGTTGATATCCAAAGCGTAAGAAGCACACGTATTATTAATGCACAACGAAAAAATGTCGTAAGTGGGATAATCCATGATGAGATTAGGATACCGGTAAGGCGAACGAAATTAACTTTCACACTGACTGTCAAGGAAAAAATGAATTACGGTACCGTTTTAAAGACGCTTAGCGGAAATTCCACCAGAGTGATAAAATAAATACGCACTCAAATCAGATCACCTTTACACTTATCAAAATATTCGGGAAAAAACAGGAAAAACAAGCGGCTTATTATTTCATCTCTTTGTATAATAAAGATCAACTACGAAATTTGCATAAATTCCTAAATATCCAAATGTCAAGTTATCAGTTTTCTAGGGGAAAGGGAAATACAAAAAAATCAATCTAGGATTAGGTAGATAAAAAAATAGCGAAGTTGCAAACGTAGAAATCAAATAAAAATTAACTTACTCGAGTTTTACCTATTCCCTACCAAACCTAAAGTTAAAATGAATATGAAGTCGGTATAACGCTTAATAAAAATACGAACGCAAATGATTGGCAACTTGAAAATTTATAAATTTCAATCTTTGTAGCTTAAATGCATGTTTAGATTGCATGACTTTTTGAAGTTTAAAACTAAAAAAAAAACAACCTCAAGTGAACACTGCCACATGCCGAAACGCAACAGCCATTAACTACCGAAGGCACTTATCACGAAAATGACCACTCTCGCTGCTACACCACTCATTCTGCTACCAGAATGTTAATTAGTCAGCCACGGCTTTCTGATCCCATACGCACTGTGCAAAAACCACACCCCGAAAATACCGAACTGCTCAATTCACTCAAAAATAAGTACACTTGTCACTGTATGGGTGCTTGTTTCGATGAGATCGGCGGACTGGGCTGTTCTCACAACAAGCCAAGGGAGTAGGCATTTAGACATGAGATCATGCCTGTCGAGTTAGACTCAATTCTTTTAATTACCTCTCATTTTCAACACCAATCATCATCGCACCTCTATAATCAGTGTACCTTTGTAAAATCGCTTGTAAATTAACTTTTGTTTTCCAATTCGGAAATGCAGGAATGCACAGTACATACTAGATCAATAGCCACGGCCTTCACTTCAAAAGATGCAGCGAAAATTAGTCAAAATTCAACCCATGTGCCCTCAGTTATCACTGACCATTCACGCACTACGACACGTAACTGCAGCGTCACTCTTTTTACTTAGAGAAAATAAATGAAACTTTGTTATGCAATCTAAACTGCTAATAGAAAAAATACTTTTAAATTAAACTGTCACAATTAAAATTGTTGCCAATTCACTTGTCTCACTTAAAAAACTACCTAATTACCTAAAAAAAAATTCTAAACAAATAAAAACAATTATTTACATCACAGCGTCAACTTTGTGTCAGATCCTCAATACCTCCAATCCTTTCCTTGGCCAAAAAGACACACATAACACAATGGGGCACCGGAAAAACGGAAATGCACGTTGCCACGTTGCCGACGTAGCGCAGCGACGTAGCCGAAAACGTCAACGCCACGTTCGCCCACCGAATCGCCCAAAACCAACGTCGAAGTAGAACTGAAATGTTTAAATTATTGTAAGCTCGGAAGTGTAAACAACCCTCTACATAAATTCATTAAGTGAACTATATATACATTTACGCTTAAAATTTTTTAAATTTTACAATTTTTGGACACCCACTTTTGCTCACACTTGTCGACTTCTTGCACTAGAGAACATTTTTGTTCCCGGGGAAGCCGAGGCTGCCTTATGGGCAATTTGTGGACTTGTCGACTTCTAGAAGTAGCTGTCCATAGTGGACATATCACATTTCTTGCTATTTTTTCCCATAAAAAAGGAAGCGCAGGAATGGACTTGTCGACTTCTTGCCCGAAATTTTTTTCATTTTTCCCCAAAAATGTCAAATTTGGCACTTTGCCTCATGGGCATGTGAGGTCAAAATTTTTTATGGAAAATGATAAAAAATGTGCAGACGTAGCCCCAGATGACGTTTCCTGGCGTAACTCGAAATTTTCATATTTTGGACTTGTCGACTTTTAGAAGTAGACGCCTCAATTGCTGTCGCCAAAAAGAGTGGTGTTATGTTTTCCTCGGTTCTCCTGTTTGAATTGCACCTAGTCGAACAGTTGGGATACATTCGGATTGGAATGCATTTATGTGTGATGGAATGAGTAAAGAATGTACCTTTTACTAAATCTTCCCATTTGTGTCGTCTTCCATTTGTGTGAACTCCAGAAATGGTTATTGAACTTCACTGTGCGGCGGTACAGTTGCTTACAGTGGCTGAGCCGACGTGGCTGTGCTGCCCAGAGAAATATATATTAGCCCCACACACTAGTTTTACTTATTTATACAGAAATTTCGAAAACTCATAAATCAGCTTTGAACGCATTTGACTCTGTCAGAATGAGGACTCTGTCAACTACTGTTCATAAATATGAAAGAGACATTCCCATAAACTTAAATGCTTGAAAAGCTGATGTATTTATGAGTTTTCAAAAAAATTGAAATATTCTTACAAAACTAGTGCCCGTTGGCATAATATTGCGCACCAACCTCTACGCTACACCTCAACTGACAAATTTGAAATTTCACACAAAGTATCGAATTCTCTGGTAACTGATGTCGAGTGACAAGTACAATATTAATTACCCGGTAAACACTGTTCTTTAAGTCGGACATTCTATGTACTTGAAAACAACCCGTTTTAAACATTTAAACTTGCCCTCCCCTGTTGAGAAGTTTAAAAAAATTATTTAGTATTATTTTACCTTATAATACCTTTAATTTTTTTACTTCCCATTTTACCTCACTACTATATTTATATTACTTTTAAATTTCTAATTTTTATTTAACTTCTCTTTTAAAGTTTTACTTCTCACTTCTAAATTGTGTCTTTAATTCTCAACTTGCGGAATTCTCACTGAAAAATAGTCGCCAAATGGACCGATGTCCCCGTGGTTTTGCATAATCATATTTTTTAAAATTGTTAAAATCGAACAACTCGAGCAATAATAAATATCCTTGCATACGGTGCACCAAAGACTCTACTTTGGTCTAAATTTTTCAATAGGCGCTCCACACGGTGGTTGACGCTAATTTTCAGAAGTTGATTGAGTCAACTCAGTGTCAACTGTTTTTTTCAGTTGACCCCAGAACCTATTTAGTTGAAAACGTGTGCACTTTTTTGTGTCAACTGAAAAATTTGGACAGTTGATAATTTTGAGACAGTGACAAGTCAACTAAAATGGCACGCGTGCACTAAAAAGTGTACATTTTTCATTCAGTTGACATTTCTTGATGGTTACTTTTGTCATTGTCAATTGGGTGGTTTTTTTAGGCAAAAATCAACTAGTTGACATTTTTGCTGCACACAAATAACTGATTTCTATAGTAAAAATGTCAACTAGTGAAAAAAGTGTATGTAGTACATGCAAGTATACATTTTCAGTTGACATTTTCATTTTACAGAAATTCAATTGACACATGTAGTCACTCTTCATTGTCAACTGCCCATAATAGTGCAAAAATGTATGAAAAAGTATGTTTTTGGCTAGTTGACACTAGGGTTCAAACGGGATCCCGATCCCGATCCCGGATCCCGTGAAATTCCGGGATCTAGCAGTCCCGATCCCAATCTCAAAACTTTTCAAATCCCGATCCCGATCCCGAGGAACTCCGAGGAAGTCTGGGATCCCGATCCCGGAAAAATTAGTGGTAATTTTCAAACGTGAAAAAAACAACCTTTTTGCATGCAAAAATGTGTACGCAAACCCCCACCGTTCATTTTATGCCACGTTTCTGGCATCCAACAGTGTTTTTAGACCTTTATGAACAACTGTGGATGCCAAAACATTGGCCAAAATCTCTATCCCAAGACCCCAATCCCGATCCTGAAAAAATGCCAATCCCGATCCCATGACCCCAATCCCGGCCAATCCCAATCCCGAAATCTCAAAAAACCAATCCCGATCCTGATCCCAAAAGGTCAATCCCGTTTGAACCCTAGTTGACACAGCACTTGCCAACTTTCTAAAAGTACCTTTATTCATTCATTTTTTATTGAAAATGTATGAAATTTGAGACTATGATAGAGAAAAATTTACTCCATCTTTCATAGGAGAACTTTTTGCATGAAAAATTATATAAAAGTTTTGAAAAACATTTTTGTCCAATTTTTTTGCTTGAGTTGACATCAGGTTTTTGTACTGATCGTATGTGCATGCTCACTTGACAACCATTAATTTTTAATTTTGTCAACTTCAAAAATAATTTTATCACAAAACTTACTAAAAATGTAATTTGATGCTAGAGTAGTGAGGGAAAAGGTGAAGAAGTGGATAAAGACTGGTGAATCCAGACTGTCATGGATAAAATGGCCAAATTGCTCAATTGACATATCATTGTGATTGTATTTGTCCAATTCATAAAATATGTTTCCATTCTTAACAATTCAAAAAATATGTTTTAATATTTTTGCTCTATTAAATGACATGTAATCCACAATTTAAATTGCAGTAAAAACATAACTTTGAAATATTTTAACATAGAATTTTCTAAAAATCATAGATTTTGTTTCCTGTATGCATTTCTTTCTGTTCAGTGATCACCATGTTCCAAATTTTTTTATCTTTCTGCTGGTACTGTTTGCAATATGATATACATTTGTTGTGTTTGATGATAAATAAATGTTGGTTTGATGCAAAATAATTTTTTCCTTTATCATTAAGGCATCATTTAAACATTTTGTTACATCAAAAAATTGCCCTATATTAATTCTACATGAATCACCAAAACAATATTTACACAATCACACTTGTCACAAATTAAAAAAATTTCAATGTGTAACAAGAAAATAAATTTTAAAATTATCATACTTTACTCTAACATGAATAATTGAGTGTCACAATGTCAAATGAGTTTTGCTCAATAACATAGGAACATTCAAATCACACAAATAACATCAAAGAAGGCTGGGTCAACTCATTTCTGAAAATGTATTTTTTGCAGTTGACAATATCATTTTAAATCAGACCTAACTACCCAAAAAATAACGAAAAACAGGTTAACATGTACGCAGTTGCGTAAATGTCTACTAAGAAATAGGTTGCGTCAACTAATATGGAGTTGACTCTGAGTTGACGCTGGAATCGATGTCAACTAGCGTGTGCAGCGCCTACCACAGTAAATATTTCGCACTGTTTTCAGTCATCACTGCAGCAACATCACCACCAGTTTGTAACTCCGAAATTATTATTGACTAAATGTTTCAGCTCGTATAAATACTAAATAGTAGCATTCTCTGAACAGTTGTAGCGGCGCGGCATAAGCAGCCGAAAGTTCTGCCGCCCTGTCATCGTGTAGTTTCTGAACCCAAATTCAATCCGCTTTGTTCGATCTTTTGGCCGCCCGCTGCAGCTGTCTGTTATTTTGTACAGAAAAAGTGCCCAACGTGTGCGCTTTGGGTTCGACCTTTTCGATTATTTTAGTCAAACGCCTCAAAATGCGAAGAATGAACCGTTTACGTTGACTTTCACGTTGCGAAGTGCGAACGCGACATTTTGTCCACCCCCCGCAAAATTTTGTCGAACTGCCCCCACATTTTTTATCTATTTTCGGCGCCCGTGATGATGTGGCAGTCGGAACGCTGCCGCTTCAAAGCTACCGGTGCTTTTATTGCGCTTTTTATATTTTTTCCGCGTTAATTCAGTCGCTTTTCACAATTTTCTGCCAAATTTCACTTGCCACGTGCACTGTAAACCCGTAAAAATGTCAACTCGGCAGAGGCATAGCGGCACTATGAGCTGGATGAGCGCCGGCGGCGGCTCGCACGGCACCTGGTCCTCGTCCCGTTATGACAGGCCCAGCGCTTATTCGGTTATAATTTTATTTTAATCGAGTCGTTGGATCCCACTGGGGACAGTCCCGGACATTGTAAAATGCCATGTAAAGTGCCCACAGTCTTATAAAATGCCCTGTAAAATGGCAAACGAGTGCCATTTTACATGACTTTTCACACTTGCATGACATTTTACATGACTGCGAGTGGCACCTAACCGATGTCTATCATGCTTGAGCGCGCGCAGGGTTCGAGCCGGCCGTCGACTGCGAGCGCGAGCGGTCGGCCGCGTCTGTCGGCCAGCTACGAGCCCTTGTCCAGCTACTCGTCCACCGCCGGCACCACCCACGGCTCTTTTGGTACGTGTATGAGTGTAGGCTTTGCAGCCGCATAGACAGCCGGATTCTGTCAAATGTTATAGGAAGAGTTAAAAGTCCTGTAATATGGCAAACAGCATTTTACATGACTTTTGACAGTGCATAACATTTGAAATTTTACAGTGTCTAGAAGTGGCATCTGTTCCGGTCCCGAAAGGATGACAGAATTTATCGTACCGTACCGTAAATTTGAAAAATTTACCGTACCGTTGACCGCAATGCCGTACCGTTTGCCACCCGAAACCCCAATCCTGTTGTCTCGTCGCAGGCAGCACCAGCAGCCTGGGAGCTTCGCGCTACGGCATGACCTCGTCCTATCCGGAGCCGCGTCGGTCCTCCGCTGTTTCTGGCAGATATAATTCTAGCGAACGTATTGGTCGGTGTAGGGTAATTCCGCAACTTGTGAAGTGACAAATTTGAAAGCAGAGAAGTTCCTAATTCTCGGCGAAATTTCTGCGGAACGGGTGGAATGTTCTCGACAGTTCATTTCTGTGCAAAAAATTTTGGCGGCGGTTTACCTGCAATTTGTGCTTAACAGGGTTCTCTTATTTCCTAAAAATGTTAAATTAAAACGGCCGGTGTTCCTGCTATCAGCGTAATTTGCCCTGTCCACTGCAGGAGCGTCCTATCACGCGCCAGTGTCGTCGCGCGTCTACGGCTCCACATCCTACGTTCCATACCGGAGCACCAGCTATGCCTCAGGTTATCCATTCATTTTTGGGTGTTGCTTATTCGTTAGTCCCGCAAGTTGACAAGTGGTTTACTCTTGACTCTTGAGTTGACTCTTGACTTTGCTCTTGACTTTTAACTTGACTCTTGACTAGTGATGGAAAAGCGCCATGGCGCTGGCGCCTGGCGCTAGCGCCAAAGCAAAAAGCGCCATGGCGCTTTTGGCGCTTGGCGCCTTTTTGCTGTGGCGCCGTCGGCGCTTGGCGCTGGGGTTTGGAAAAGCGCCATGGCGCTTTTGGCGCTTGGCGCTATGACGCCGTGGCGCCATTGGCGCTTGGCGCTAGTGTTTTAAAAAGCTCCAAAAAAGCGCCAAGAAGTACTAAAAATTCTTTTTTTAATGCAGAAAGACCTGTTAAGTATAATTTACAAAAGTATATGTACTACTGTAAGTGTATTCCCGGATTAACATACCCTATTCTTGATTACTTTGTAAACAATGTCCCTGTAATTGCATGGGTATTCAACATTTGTCCCATTTGATCCGAATTATGTACGGCTTTTTGTGACTATTTATCGGAATGATAAATATTACTCTTCACATGGGTTTTAGCTCAATCACTATACTGAGCTCATTCATTGCAGTTTTGTTTAAGCAGGGTTAAAGGACCCTGTAAAGTGGAAAGTTAAGTAATAAACATCATCCAAAATTTCGTAAATACAACTTTGTCAAGTGTCATGCGAAGTGTCAAAAGTTCTATAAAAATGTTTGTTTGTTTTTGATTCACATTTTACATCACATTTACTTCTAGAAATTTGACACTTGATTTTACAGCGTGTGGAATCACTTTCTGAAGCCATTCCAACAATGGCAATACAAAATTTGAAACCTCAAAATCCTGTGTTCAAAAGTGACTAGCAAAACTCGAAACCGCAATATCCTAGTAGAAAAATCGAAAGTATTCAAAAAAATTAAAACTTGAAAAATTTAAAAATTATTTTTGGGGAAAAACAACTAAATTCCAAGAGTAATTTAAAAAAAAAACCTAAAAAACTTAGCACTTTTTATAGATGGTTTGCCTAAACTTATACCCGTTTGCCCTATACTTAGCCCAAACACCCAGCTGTAAAATATCAAGACAAAAAGAATAAAAGTGACTGGCGTTGACTTAAATTGCGCCAAAAACAAAAAAATAGCAGTTCATTAGCATGGCTGCATATATGAGAAGCAAAAAAATTCGGCGCTGGCGCTATTGGCGCTTAGCGCCAACATCCTCTGGCGCCATTGGCGCTTGGCGCCGTGGTCTAGAAAAGCGCCATGGCGCTTTTGGCGCTTGGCGCATTTTGCTCTGGCGCCATTGGCGCTTGGCGCTGGGTTTCGGAAAAGCGCCATGGCGCTTTTGGCGCTTGGCGCCAAAGTCCTGGCGATTTTTCCATCACTACTCTTGACTTTATAACTTGCCGGTTCCGCAAGTGACAAAGTCAAAAATCAAATCAAGTAAAAAGTCAAGAGTCAAGAGTAAAGCACTTGCATGTCAACTTGCATGACTAGCCCTAGGTCGACTTATTCGAGGGTCTGCAATATACGTAGGGTTGGCCAATGTTTTTTTTAAACGTTTTTTATTTAAAAAAAACGTTTTTTTTAAAAAACATGACGTCCGAAATGTTGTTTTTTTTAACATTGACCGAAATTTTTAGTACTAAGCACTAGGTATTTTGCAAAATTTTTGCGCGCAAGCACGCAATTTCACACACAAATTGACATTGGTGGTTGTTTTCATTAGTTTTGTGGCATTTTTAGTATCAAAGTATCCATTTATATATGCTACCATGGGTTAATAAGCCGTCATATGTCGGTGTAGTATATAATATTGAGGTAATGTGCTTCCATGTACCTCCACAGTGTGTAACTTCACTCCCAAAGTAACAACCTCCTTTTATAACCTTGTTTCATCACTATTCCGTGCCAAACTTTACCTGAAGTCACGAACATTCGACTATAAGGCGATATACAAACGTATCGACAAAAAATGGATATTTTTGACACAAATCACCACTTATAATGCTATACCATGGCTCAACAGCCATTATATGGTCATATATAACATCACAGAGTATTGCCACTGTCTGATATACCTATATATGTTGACACAAGGTCATATCTGGGAGCTTTAAAAAAAACAACGTTTTTTATAAAAACAACGTTTGTTTAAAAAAACATCGAGTTAAAAAAAACGTTTCTTTTCAACCCTAAATAAACCTACAATTTCTTTGTATTCAGGCCTGCCCAGCACGGACTACTCGTTCGGGTCGTCTAGCGGCGGGCGGTCGAGCCAGGCGCACGTGCCGCCGGTGCACCCCACGCCGGAGGTGTACTCGCGCTACAGCTCCCGCGCCTATGCGCCCGCTCCGTATTCACGGTGACGTGGCGGGGCTTTTAGATTGCTGAATTTAGAATGGGACATTTTTGTTGTATATATTTAGGTAACTTTTAAGTTTAGAAATTGACTGAATTGAATTGATTAATTCGGATAGATATTGAGAGAAAAAACTGAGAAGCAGAAAAGATGTATAGATTCGGATGTATATTTTATAATCGTTCGCCGTGAACTTTCTTTTCTTTCTTCTTTATGCATGAACTTTTTATTTCTTCTTGTTTCCATCCGTGGATGCAGAGCAATTTCCCAACTGATTTTCCCTGAAACATCCGTATAATGGGGCTGTGGAAAATATTTTATTGTAATAAAACTGAAAAATATTTTTCTTTCCAAACGTGCTGGTAGATTGAAAAATACTCTCCAAAATAAATAGGTATGTTATATTCACAACAAAGTTTGCTCAATCTTACCTATTTGGAATTTTGCCAGTCCCCCAAAAAATTCAGTTTATTTATAACGCACTAACTCACCTCGCAGGCCAAATTCCAACAGTTCTTACGCGAGCGCCAGCGAACCATTGGAGAGCGCCCGTTCGCAGCCCAGCCCCCTGCCGCCCAGCAGCACAAGTTTCTGCTTGACTGCAACTTCACCGTCGAAAATGGATGATCGTGGCGATCAAAAAGGCGGGGCTAGGAACTCCGGTGATGCGTTAAGAACTACCGACACTGCCTTTGATGTGAGTTAGGTGCTGGGGGCACTCCCTGACCCTATAAAATGCCCTGTAAGGTGTCAAACGTCATGCAAAGTGTAAAAAGTTTTGTAAATGCCCTGCAAAATGGCAACTCAGTTGCCATTTTGCAAGGCATTTTACATAACTTTTGACACTTTGCGTAACATTTGACACTTAACAGGGTCTGTGAGTGGCCCCTGGGGCCAGTTCCGCAAGTGGTAGAGTACTCTCCTCTTCAGTCTTCACTTTACTCTTTACTCTTTACTCTACTCTTTACTTTTTACTCCACTTTTTAATTTTCCACTCGGGAAACGGGGCAGTCCCAAAATGTCAACTGTGTATCCAAATCTTATGTTTTTGTATTCAAATCTTATTATCAAACATAAGATTTGGATACAAAAACATAAGATCTGGATACAAAACATAAGATTTGGATACACAGTTCACACTTTGGAACTGCCCCCTGGTGCTGGCTCCATGGGTGGAAAATTGAAAAGTAGAGTAAAAAGTAAGGAGTAGGGTAAAGAGTAAAGTGAAGAGTGAAAAGGGGAGTTTTCCTTTTTACTCTACCACTTGCAGAACTGCCGCCAGATTTACCTTATGTAAGATGATGTGCATCGGATGTGCCCACTCGAAAGTCTAGTCTGCTGCCATCCGCACAGACATTCTACAACCGCTACGTGACCAACAGTCCCATTCCCGACTCGAAGAAGCGCCAGGAGCAGCACGAATTTGTGCTGTCCAGCGCGTCCACGTCGAACACGAGCAGCGTCAACAGCGACCACTTGCAGACGGTCAAGGAGAATTCGCACGACACTGATGTTACGGGTGAGTACTTTTGCGCACGCTTACCGTGTTTCTTCGAAATACCCCCCCCCCCCCCAAATTGTGTGTAAACAGAACGTAAATGATAAAAGCTGCGGTTTAATATCCAGGCAATGCAGAACGCACCTTAAAACAATGATTGTGTTACGTTAGAACAGGGTTTTTCACCATCTACATACCCACATAAATCTATAAACTCTTACATATGGCAGTTATTGTTGCATTTTTTACGTCTCCGTACTTAACACACAACAAATTAGTAATGCGAGTTCAAAAAATTTCTGGCCACTTTATAACCCCCCTCTCGAAATAACCCCCTCGTTTACCCCCCCCCCCTCCTCAAAATTTCCACTTTGAGAGAGTGAACACCCCGTGGGTAATTTGAGGAAATACGGTATTTTTACTTTTTTTATGTTTTTAGCTGCTGCTTTTGAACCTGGTGTGAGTCACAGAAAGTATTTCGATTGTGTTTGCCGGGCTTCACATTGTCAGTCCAAGTCCATTCACATTGAATTAAGAAATGTCACAAGACGCCGACGCACAGCACTTTCATCAAGCCGCCCTTATCTAACTGCCAAGCAAACGGTGAATCATTACAGTATCCAGTTACAGTTTACTGTAAATACATTCATTCCTGTAGAATGCGAAACTGCCGACAATGATGCAAAGCCTGAGGAAATGACGGAGGAACATCTGGTCCAAATTGTCGACCAAAAAGACATCTCAGCTGAGCAAACTGTGAAAGTTGACAATGTAGACACGGAAGTTGATATCACTATCCCCTTGCCCAAGGTTTGTATTGCGAAACGATGCGAGTTTTTCTATTGCTGTTTTCCCATTTTATTTTCAATACACAAACACGTATGAATCTATTCTCTAGCATAACTGAAAAGTTTCCGTTGACAACAACTGTCTTAGAACTGAAGCAAAAGTAACGCGCGTTGTCCCGGTCGATTTATTTTAGTGCTCATTTTGACGGCACAGCGCCCATCTGTTTTCCGCTTTCAAAACTGCGCCATTGACATCGTGTTTGTGCAATTTCGGAAACAACTTACCTATTTTTTGTGTCATACACAGGTGTTTTCGATCGACTATTCGAATGACCGGCAATTGACGGAAACGAATTCGACCGAACCCAAACTCGACACTGAATTGAGCCCATGTCCTTGCCAGATTAAATCTCGGCAAAATACAGAGGAAACTACTGATTCAGTTGATCCGGAACAAACGGTGCCTGAGCATTTGGAGGATGTTGAAGTGACAGTGAATTTGCCAAGGGTGTGTTTTTTCAAAAATTTTGTAAAATGTGTTTTCATCACCCTTTGTACTTTTGAACAGGTCTTTTTGCTCGGCGGTGGCGGCGACATTGGAAATGGCACCGTTGACGAAATTCCTGATGACATTGAACCCGTTGAATCGTACACATTGAAGCTTAAAACTGACACTGAGCCAGATAATCAAATTGCCATGTCGAATGGAGTTTGTAAACCGGAACCGGAAAGTTTACAAAATGGTGTCGATAATGCCAGCCCTGATGATGAGAGTGCGTTGCCTGAAAATGGACACGATCAAATGAATGAAGTGGCACATAATGATGACACGTATGATGTGAAGCCGGCGCCGCGACGTGCTTCCCAGCATGTTAGCAATGATGTGTGGATCGAGGTGGGTGTCATAGTTGTTAAAACGTATTTACCTTTACTCGATCGATATGTTTACTCAAGTACTGCGTAAATACGTTTACGTTTCCTCCTGAAAAAACACCGGTGCTCACTTACTCGCGTTCTTTTTTAAAGTACGCGAGTACAGAAAACGTAATTGAGAAAAAAAAATGGGTCGCATAAAAAGCAAAAACCACTGAAAGCAATTGAAACGGAAATCATAGAAGTTGCGATAGCTGGGGAAAGTAACAACTATCGCTTTTACTTTTACACATTTTTGCATCTTCCTTGGTACAAAATCGAAAACAATTCTTGCTCTTACGTTTTTCCTGCGTAAAAATACTCGTATTTACGTTTACTCACCTTTTAAAAGCATCGTGAAAGTAAAAAAGGTTTTACTTTACGTTTTCTGTACTCAGGGGTGAGTAAAAATAAAATACTTTACATTGACTTTTATTTTGAAAAAAAGTTCTGTACTTCCAATAACCCTAGTAGGTGTTTGTTCTTGGTGAAACAGCCATCAAACTTCAACCAAACCCACTTTTCACTGGTGGAATCCGACTCTGACTCTGACGGATCATCGCTCGCATCGGAACCGGGCCCTCTGAGCCCCAGACAGCGAGATGCTCGTGAAGCGACCATGTCTGTCAGCACGTCGGGATTGAAACCAGCCCGTTCAGAGCCCTGTCAGTTTGAGGCATTGTGTCTTTTTACTCTGTGATCTTGTTGACGCATTCATCGATATATAACTACCGAATATCCTCGAAATACCCCCCTCGAGAAAACCTCCCCATTCGAAATACCCCCCACAAAATGAACACTGAATTTATAAACCCCCTCGAAATACCCCCCCCCCCAAATCGAGTGTAAACAGAACGTAAATGAGAAAAGTTTGTTATCTAGACAATGCAGTACACACGTTTGGTAAAACAATGACTTTGTTACGTTAGAACCTGGTTTACACCATCTACCGTATTTCCTCGAAATACCCCCCCCCCTTGAAATACCCCCCCCCCCTCGTTTGACCCCCCCCCCCCCTCTCGAGACCACTATGAAACAATCACCCCCCCCCCTCGAAATACCCCCCCAAATTGAGTGTAAAGGGAACGTACATTACAATAACTGTAGTTTGTGTTCTGTGTACTGCAGAACACACGTTAAAACAATGTCGGTGTCACGTTAGAACAGTGTACATACCATCTACATACTAATATTAGTCTACAGAACCTTATAAATGGCGGTTTTTGTTGCATTTTTCGACGTCTGCGTACGTTTCAGACGACAATTTCGTACTTGGTTTTCAAAAATTTTCTTGTGAAACAATAACCCCCCCCCCTCGAAATACCCCCCCCTCGTTTAACCCCCCCCCCCTCTCGGGACCACTATGAAACAATCACCCCCCGGGGGGTATTTCGAGGAAATACGGTAGATACTTATATAAGCCTATAGACTCTTATATTTACATTGTGCTTATTGTTGTACTTTTCCACGTCTAGGTACCTTACAAACAAAAAATTAGTACTGGGAATTCAAAAAAATTCTGGCGAAATAATACCCCACCCCCCTCGAAATACCCCCTCGTTTACTCCCCCCCCCCCTCAAAAATGTCACTCTGAAAAGTTAAACCCCCCGGGGGGAGGGTATTTCGAGGAAATACGGTAGGCATTGACCCATTCGATGCAGACTTCATGAACGCGGCTACAGTGCAGCGCGTGTTGCCCAAACATGTAGTGGACTCGATGGCCAGTAGCCTGACTTCGTTCCCCTCCGAAGAGGAGATCGACATCGATGTGGCCCAGGGATCCACTGATCAGGTACCTGTGCATGTATTCATTGCAGCACTGTTGTGACCAAATTCTTCACATTGTCAAATGACAACAACCACAAAGTTTGTCAGTTGTAACTTTGTAAGTTCAACTACAAATTCAACTGAAGTAAAGACTCTGTGCTTGTAGTCATCTGAAACCACTAATCATGTAGACCTGCCAGTCCTATATTTTTACCCGCCGCTCATCTATACCCGCTAGTCATCTATACCCCCATTCAGGGTTGGCAAAATCTCAGAAAAAAATAAAAATAAAATGGAAAATTGAAGAATAAAATTAAAATAAAATGGAAAATTGAAGAATAAAATAAAAATAAAATACAATTTTAATAAAAATAAAATACAATTTTAGTAAAACGGATTTTACTAAAACCAATCCTGGTCACAAACTAAAATAAAAAATAAAAATAAAATCAAAACCTGAATAATAAAATAAAAATAAAATGGAAAATTGATGAATAAAATAAAAATAAAATACAATTTTAATAAAAATAAAATACAATTTTAGTAAAAAGAATTTTACTAAAACCAACCCTGCCCCCATTTAGATGACTAGCCCAATTCAATGTCACCCGAATCACCTATGCAGAGTGACCGGCGCGGGCGTGTATCGGAAGACAGCCACGCGCTGCCCGCGCCCGTGTTCACCATGACGGTCAGCTACGGCGAGCAGGGCACCGCCGCCGGCACCGAGCACAAGTCGCTCGCCGAGACCGAGTGGAACAGCCAGCTGGAAGAGTCTGTGGAGAGTGTCTCTGATTATGAGGACATGCTGTCTGGCGAGGAGATTGAGAGTCTTTCGGGTGTGTTTGGGTGTGAGCATGCCCGTTCTGGGATGTCACCGTGCCAATTATAATATTATGAGCTGATCTCGCACACTAATGTGCTATGTAAAATTACAAATTGCAGTTACATTTCTAGAATCCTGGTAAGCTGCCGTTTAGAAAGGCATCTACGTAAGTGACAAGTGAAATTCCTTTGAAGGCCAGTTCCGCACCCTGTAAAATGCAAAATCAAGTGTCAAATGTCATGCAAAATGTAAAATAAATAAAATGCAATCTAAAACTTTTTCTTTTGATTGACACTTTGCATGACATTTGACAATTTACAAGACACTTTACAGGGTGCGAGACCCTGATGAGCTGAAAACATTTGACCGGTAATTTAAATATTTGTCTGATATTTTTCACTTCATAGAGCACTTTTCAGGGTGCGGGATAAAAACTAGATCCTTGAGCTAAACATCGCTTTTCTAAATAGGCACTTCTGTTCTTGTGTCAGCCTTCCAGGAGCAAAATTTTCAATGGCTAAAAACGCCCCTAAGTATCAGTGACAGCCTTTCAAATAAAAGGCGCTTCCAAAACCAGTCTCACCCCACTTTTTTTCTTTTTTTTCAACCCCCAGACGAAGAGGATTCCGATCTCGATGATGAAGAGATGGAGGCTGAGGATGAGGAGGAAATTGAGGATGACGAGCAGGCTGAAGTTGAAATTGATGAGACACCTGAAAATGTACAACTGGCTCAGGAAGAGGTTAATGTTGAGTCGACAGAGGTTCTGGATGATGACAAAGTCATGGCTGAGTATTTTGATAAGCAGAGGGAAATTGGACAAGATGAACAGGATTCAGCTGTTGAGGTGTGATTTTGGAGTATTTGAAGTGGTTTGAATACCGTATTTGCTCGAATAATTCCTCCGGGGAATTATTTTCATCAGACATCTTGAGGGGGGAACTGTTCAGGGGGGGGGGGATTATTGTTTCCCCAAAATTTTCAAGTACCTATGTTTCCATCACACTACAAAAAGATGTACGTCCAATTTTCATTGGTATCCGATAGTGCACATTCCATTGCATCTTTGCACACCGGATGTGCTGCATTTGTATTCAATGAATCAAACCAGGCACAGCTATTTTACTTGGTTTGATTCCATCGATTGTTTTTCGTAAATAGATGTCCATTATCCGTCTTCCATCATTGTGGGGGAGTATTCAAGTGAAGGAATTATTTTCCCTCACTCGTCTAGCAAGGTGGAATTATTCAAGTGGGGAATTATTCGAGTACATACGGTATTTATATACGTGGATCGGTCCTTACTCTGTCGATGCAAATATGTTTAAAGTCAATGGGAATGTTTTGCTTACTTCACCATATAAATACCTATACCCTGAAGTTTTACTGCTTACACATGTTCATATGTACATAGGATGTGGTAGTAGCTGATTGCACTTACGTATTTACTACTCACATCAATAGAACACCCCACAAGGGTCTAAATTTTGTAGAAACCTGTCATTACTACGTAATCAGTTATTGGCATCTAAACAGCACTTTTCAACACTGCGCGTTAGCTGCAATGTGTTGCTCTCGGATGGCAAAAAGTTCTGAATTCTCAAATTCTTCTGTTGGTGCAACATGTGCTAAGTAATTCCATATGTGCTTTCACTGCTGAAATATTTCTGCGTATATTTTAAGAATTTTTTTTACAGAGTACCCGGTACCTTAGTTTCGCACACATTATGTATTCGCTTTTACATGTTCTTATTTATTCGTATACTTGTGTGCTGCAGGAGGTAACTACTGAGGCAACCATCGATTTGGCAACAATTCTACAAACGGTACCTGTGGTTGATTCTGAGGAAAACACACCTGTAAGTAATTGTATCACAGTTTTTAACAAAATGTAGTGTTGTATTGGGCCCACACACACACTAGTTGACGTCGACACCAAACGTTAACTGGTTCCGAACCCAATTCAAAAGTTGCATTTGAACGTCCATCGTTGGCTCGTCAGCAAGTTTGGAGTTAATACCGGAACCAGTTGACATTTAGGATCGATGTCAACTAGTGTGTGTAGGACCAATCTAGAAAATACTTTTAGGTTAATGAATTATGTATTACTATTTTATCAACTCAGAACGCCGGTGGTCGTCTGGCAGCTTTAAGCGCCGCCTTATCTGCCGCCCAGCCGATGCACGTTTCTGAGTCATCGCCTTCATTAGCTACTCAGCAAAGGTCATCGTCTTTGGATGAAACCAGCACAATGGATGATGAAAAACGGTTGATGAAAGCGATTGAAGCTGAAATTGGAAGTTCGGCCAGTAAAGACCAAACGCCGAGCTACTATAAAAGAGGCCCGCTGAGTGCCGAGGAGAAGCGCAAAAGAAATATGGGATTAGTGAGTGCATTTGAGCGACATTTCATTTGCGTGACTTTTTCACTTGGTTGCCGTTAAAAAAGTCTTAAACGCTTCATCACATTCACTTTATGAAGACTAAATGAAGGGTGTGCTTCTAAAAGTACCAATCTACAAATTTTTCAAATTTGAGTTAGGACCATTTTTGGGGTCCCCATAAAAATGCGCTTCAAAAATATATATAATATGTGGGGGGTGCGAAATTCAATTTTGAGATATGGGGGGTCGAAAAAAGCAAAAAAATCGCAAATTACAGTTTTTGAAATTTTAAAAGTACCGATCTACAAGCTTTTTCAGCTTTTGTGTCTTTAAAAGTACCGATCTACACACTTTTTTCAAAACTGTTCTTTGAAATGTACCGATCTGCACATTATTTTTTGTGCTTCTAAAAGTACCGATGTCAGATCGGCGTCCGCTTGCGCAAAAACTCATTTTGTGCTTTTTTATTATGGGTAAAAGTACCGATCTACAGCTTTCTGATTTTGTGCTTTAAAAAATACCGATCTACACGCTATTACCAATTTGTTCCTTTCAAATGTACTGTACTGCAAAAATACAATTCCCTAAATTTTATATAGCTAGTGTTATGTGTATAATCAATGATTATACCCATGCATGTGGATACCCAACAATATGGCCGAAATACCCTTACCCAAAATTCCCATACCAAATACCCATGTATGGGTATTGCATGCTCCAAACTTTCAATCGCGATTATCTCAAAATCGATTTTTTGTAGATCGGTACTTTTAGAAGCACACCCTTCAAATACTCTGCGCCAGCCGGTTGGCAGTCATATTCAACGATTGAAACCGAAAATTCAAAAACCGTTTTATGACCATTCCAATTTTTTCACATTTTTGGTCCAGAAAATTAAAAAATTACCTACTTAAATTAATTAATTTTAAGCATATCAACATTTCGACAACAATTCCAAAATTTCGAAAATTGGACAAATTCCAACCTATCTTCCCACAATCCATTTTCCCCCGTAAGTCACTCTCACCAGTCACAACCAATGTATTTACATTTACCCGAAATACCCGGGTAAATGGGTATTTATATTTACACTTACACTTACACTTTCATAAAATACCCATACACTTTTTTACACTTTCCTGAGCAAAATACCTGGGTACAGAAAGTGTATTTTTTTCTTTCAGATGGCCCTGTTTTATTCTTTTGAGAAAGCATAAAATAGGGTCATGTACAAAAAATAACTGCACAGTGCACACATGCAGTTATGCATTGAATGTAGAAAATATGGCAAATGTACAAACTATCCTTCGATCTCCAACCTTTGATCACTACTCATGGTATTATACAGTTTCATCATACTTTTGTAAAAAGGACAAGATCAATGGAAATTCACCAGCTGGGCACGAAGTCAACTGGCTTTTGCATTCACATTTGCTGCATGTCCATTCTTGCATTTAAACAGTGTGTATCACATTGCTTAATCAGTAAAATATCAACATTGAAAAAGTGCCATAAGTAGGGAATTTCATACCACTACAGTATTTGTTACAGTCTGAAATGTTTCATAAAAGGCAGTAAAATGTGAAATAATGCATGAAAATGACTAATAAATTGATCTAAAGGTGAAAACAGTGGTGTTTTCTAATGCTCAACAGTGAGAGCTCTGTCTAAAAATTTTTACACTTTCCTAGGTATTTTAAAAATACCTTACACTTTTGGTATCCATACTGAAAATTTGGAAAGTGTATTTACGCTTACACTTACACTTTCCAAAAATACCGGTATTTTAACATCTCTGGTCACCACCTCTCAAAGGACGGTGTGCCTCAGCGCATCCAAACTCTCAGCACATCCAAGCTCCCAGCGCATCAAGGTCTACTCTCAGCGCATTGGATGCCTGAGACCTGGATGCGCTGGGAGCTTGGACCTGGATGCGCTGGGAGCTTGGATGCGTTGAGAGTTTGGATGCGCTGAGAGTTCGGATGCGCTGAGAGTTTCCACCCTCTCAAAGTAGCCATTTCCCACCTGCCTGTGCATCATCGCGCAGACGAGCAGCGAGCTGATCGTGCCGGAGCGCAAAACGTCCACGCCGGTGAAGAAGACCACGCGCGAGGAGGACGACGAGTTCGAGCGGCAGATGAACGAGCTGCGCGCAAAGATTCGATCCGGCGCCAGCAGTTTCGCCGCGCAGGTCTGTTTGAGGTTTTGTTGGTGTGTTTGAGGCGGGGGTTGTATTGGCTTTCCTAGTTGACAGATCAGTTTCCTAGTTGACAGATGACAGTTGACACACATTTTAGTTGACTATTGCAGTTGACATTGTGCTTACTTGGTATACATATATTTTGTGGTCATTGCCAAATAGTATTTATCCCAGTGGGCTTTTTCTGCGAATGTGGCTACACCACTGTACATGCTGCACTGTACAGGTGTAAAAAGGTATTTTTTGCTTTAATTTGCTACTACCTGTGTTTTAAAGTCATGGCCCATGACTGTCGTCTATGCTTTAACAACTCCCAAAGGTAAGTACAGTGAGAAAAACAAATAAAATAAGTCTCGTTGAATAATGAAAACACTGCGTCTAATATGGGATTTGAATGAATCACTGAATGGGAACTCAAAGCGTGCACTGCACAGGTCTCATTTAGAAGCTCTTAGATTTTATTTGTTGTTCATTTACATGTCCGTTTTACCAATATCGTTTCTTTGCAACGGTGGATCTTGAATTTACAAAAACAATGTGTAAATAATAGACTGATGAAAAATCGTTTAACTCTACGTAAAACAATAAAAATTAGTCGTCGTTGAATAACTCCCCGCGCCAATTGCCTGTCAAAAACCTCCAGAGGGAGTGGTTCATTAAGCACACAGTTCATGTTCCATTATTATGCGAAAATGCATTAATCTATTTATTGCATTTATGCAAAAAAAATCATCAGAATTTTGACCTCATTAAAACATCTCACCCAGGTGGCGGACATGAAGCGCGGCATAAGCGCCTCATCTGCAGCGACCCGACAAGCAACCCAAGACTCCACCAAGGGCACGGCCATCGACGACGCCAAATATGCCTGGTGCCAATCCCGGACTCTGTAAAAAGCCCTGTAAAATGTCAAATGTCATGCAAAGTGTCAAAAGTCATGTAAAATGCCCTGCAAAATGGCAATCGAGTTGCCATTTTGCAGGGCATTTTACATGACTTTTGACACTTTGCATGACATTTAACATTTTACAGAGCTTTTTACAGGGTCTGGGACTGTCCCCAGGGACTCGGCCGGTCGGACTTATGAACGCGTGCGCCAAAGTTTGGATGAAGTGTCCAAGAGGAAAGAGGATGAGCTTAAGAAGCCGATTGAGGTGAAACACAAGGTGGTTGTGCCGCAGCCCCAGAGCAGCAGCGACGTGGACAGACAGAAGAGTGTGGCAGATACTCGTAAGGCTTTTGTGGCACCGGTGCAGAAAATTGACAATAAGGTCTGTTGTATCTACCTATTGGTTAACTGATACCAGTTCCGCAAGAAGTAAAATGGTAAAAGTGAAGTGAAATGGCAAAAGCGAAGTGAAATGGCAAGTGAATTGGCAAAAGCGAACCAAAAAGGAATTTCTCTTTGCTTTTGCCATTTTACTTCTCAATTCACTACGCTTTTGCCATTTTACTTCTCAATTCACTTCACTTTTGCCATTTTACTTCGCTTTTGTCATTTTATTTGCCACTTGCGTAACTGGCCCCAAGTGTTCCTTCGTAGGTCCTTAATCTATTTTAAACCAATTCACTATGGAAAAAAACCCTATCACAATCAGGTGCTCCTCACGTCAGCGGCGCCTCAAAAGGCCGAAAGTGCGGCCAAAAAGCCCAAACAAGCTAAGCGCACCAAGCGAAGAAAGCGGTCGTGCAAATACGTCGGCCCCATGCGCGACATCGACGAGCTGCTGCACGACAAGGAGAACGTGCACGGCTTCGAGCAGCTGGAACGTATCCTGGAAGCGCAGCGGCCGGTCAGCGGTCTCAACGGCGAGCGGCGGCACGCTGCGACGACGAGTGGGCGGAGCCGCGCCGGCAGACGAGTCCTCGTGAGCAAGCTGGTGCCAGTCCCGGACCCTGTAAAATGCTCTGTGAAACAATCAAATGTCCTGCAAAGTGTCAAAAGTCATGTAAAATGCCCGGTAAATGGCAAACACGTTTGCCAGTTTACCGGGCATTTTACATGACTTTTGACACTTTGCAGGACATTTGACTTTTTTACAGGGCATTTTACAGGGTCCGGGACTGCACCCTGGACGACGTGGACTCGCTGTACGAACCCAGCGAGCTGGATATGATGCTGCGCTCGTTCAGTCCCTGTAGCCGTGTGCCTGTTGCCGAGTTCGATAAGGCTGACCAGACGAATAGTGAAAAGGTACGTGTGTGACAGGGATTTTACCAGAGTGGGCCCACGCCCCACACACTAGTTGACATCGCAAATTTATGTGAATTGAATGTCAACTAAAAACGCAAAAAAATTAAAAGCATCCTGCATCACACTTAACACAAACAACGAAAATGATATGTCACGATATAAAAATAACTATGCTCTATAACATAGGAAAGTTGAAATCACATAATTAACCAAAATTGAGTTGAGTTTAGTTTACACGAATTTTGATGTCAGCTAGTGTGTGTGGGCCCAACCTTGCACTGGGCAGGTTGTATACGTGACCCATGTAGGAGGCCGTGAATCCTGAAAGAAAATTAAATACAAGGACGTAGCCAGGGGGGGGGGCGGGGGGGGCGGCCGCCCCCCCCCTTCCCAGGCCGGACCAAAAAATGTGCCAGAAATGGCACTTTCAGAAGACGATTTTGTCGACAGTTTGCAAAATTTTTGCGCGCAAGCGCGCATTTTCCCTTCACAACATATATTTTCGGCTGACCGGTCACCGCGGCCTCAAAACCAGTCAAATGGACTCAATTCGTGTCCATGTCGCTGTAAATGCCTGTAAAATACAGACATATACTGCCTTTTTGGCGCCAATGCCAACGCCAGTGGCGCCATGGCGTGGCGCCTACGAATGGCGCCAGCGCCATGGCGCCATTCCCCTACTACAGGGGTAAAATTTTAGGGGGGGGGGGCGCCGCCCCCCCCGTTCGCCGGGCTCCGTATACAATCCGCCCCCCCCCGCTCAAAAATCCTGGCTACGTCCCTGATTAAATAGGTAATACTTTTTACTCATCTTTATCTAGTGCTGCCACCATTCTTCTTCAATATCGTACATTATCATTAATCATTTACATTATTATTAATCATTTTACATAAACCTTACACCTTATCTTACAAGGTTTTTCTTTTCAAACTGTTCACAATTTTCTCCATTGACACGATGTCTCACCGCCTGCTCTTTTTCAACCGCTGACATTCTGAAACATTACAAAATTTGAATGCGACTGTATAACTGGCGTTCGAGCCTTGGCATTTTGACAGCGGACACCAGACGGGTGAAATCAGCACCACCGCGTGGGCGGTTCAGTTTGGTTCTATTTTTTACATGAATACTGTATATTCTTGGATAAGTGCCACGGAAGTTAATTTTCACGGCAGCCAATTTTGACGGCTCAGATATTCAGATATATTTTTCCATCAGAGTTTTTCACTGGCTGAACCTATTTAACAACACTTTTAATTATGTTTAATTGTTTTATGTGACTCGATTATGGTGCCAATTCTGCTAACTGACAACAAAAGTGGTGAAAGTAAGAAAGTTTTTGATTGAGATGTTATGAGCCAGAGTTATGGCTGAGAAGTGAAGCTGAATAGATGACTTTTCCGTTTGACTTTCCATAAAAAAACCTTATCCATCATTTACCGCTTTTCTTGTCACTTTTAAACCACTCACGGAATTTATATTTGCCTTTGTTCATAGTCATTCTTTTAACCACGTATTTATTTGAAAGCTACTTTTTGTACTTATTATGTTCACAACTTGGCTCTGCTTATGCCATGTTCATATCTGACCTGAGAGTGCTATTTTGCCTCACGCTGCTTAAATGAGGTTATTCATGGGGTACTATTCAAAAATATACTGTAAGTGCTTTTTTTCAAGTTAACGTAATTTGTTCATTGCACGGGTGCTATTCATTTATGGCCAGTGCTATTTTGATTGACAAGTGTGCCATTGGCACTTTTGCGATTCATGTTAGCTAAATAGATTGAAACGAATCCCCGAGCGGGACTCGTGACCTTAACACTTGTCATCCGCTGGCACGGCTTTTTGATACGTACTATATTTATGTTTGCTCAGCATTTTTAGTCACATTCAAATCCATTTTCGACTGAATGCTCGCCAGAAATGCTGAAGTTCTTTGTATGGTAGTAAAAGGGATCCGTATTTTATAGTGATAGTTTGCACACCTGCGTAGGCCTACGATGGAAAATATTCCGGTGAAATAGATTCCATTTTTACGATTTTAGGCTAAATTTGCGAGAATACTTTATTATTCGGTGTTTTAACTGAGATGTTGATTACGACATGTATTTAGTTGATTTCGCACTATCGCAAAATTTCGAAAAAAGAATTTATGTTTTTTATTTCCATCATCAAATCCTTCCGCACTTACTGCACCAATTTTTAGTTCTTGGCAATGCGCGCAAAAAACGCGCAATTGTCACAAATTGCTTCAAACTTCAAGCAGCATATAAATACCTAGGTAAAATACATACACAGTAAAAACGAACGCTGCCAAGTCCCGAATGTGCATACTTTTATTATTCCCTTTCATAATGCAATGCTACTATTATCATAGTGTAATCACGTCCGAACAATCCACATGAATAATAGTGGGTAGGGTTTGAAACGGTACTCGAGAGTAAAATAGAATTGATTGCTAAAATGTAAACCGATATTAGGTTTCCTAAAATGTGTGTTTTTCGGGAAATTAAATCGCAGAATACCTTTCAAAAAATAAAATAAAATAAAATTGAATCTCTCTGAGACAATGGACAGAAAATATAAACAAATGAGATATTTTATGTATTAGGTATTATGTATGCAATTTCGAGCGCTATTTCTGGCACCAAGTCGCTACAACAGCATCACATGATACTTCCATGTGCGTGAACGGCGATATTTAGCATTTATTTATTTCCCCCGCCTTCCTTCACACATTGAGCATCATTATATATTTACTATATCCCATATACGTTTTTTAGCCCCAACGTTCATTCCACAGCCAACCATTGTGCATTGTCTACCGGCGCTGCACAACCATGTTTTCTCTCAGCCGCCGCTGTGATCACCGCGTAACTTTGCGAACCTTTTTACCCGCCGCCCGGCCCTCATCAGCGCAGCGCAGTGCACTGCGTGCGCGCCGCGCGGCACAAGTGGCTGGGGTCGGCGTCTCGTGACAAGCCGAGATGAAGCGCATATATTTGCCGCCCGCGCAGTGGACTTTTTTGTGCGGCGCACTGCTTTTGTGCAGCTGCCTTGGGATGTGTTGTGCGGCGCCGCGGTTATTATGTGGATTTAACTTTTTGCAGGAGTTTTAGTTCATGATCACGTTGGGGTGAATTGAGTGACAGTGTCATGCATATTAGATTTGACATGCTGCTTCATGTTTCACTTGGTACTTGACTTTTTTGCACTTCTTCTGCGTCACAGTCTAGTCAGGTAAACTTAAATATGCTATGTATTTATAAATTTTAGCTTGCCAAAGCCCCATCTTTGCATTGAATGCATTCATAACCCTTCACATTATTGTTTGTTGGAACAATCAGACACTGCTGTCTGTGCCTAGTGTGTTCCAGTTTTCATCCCTAACGGTTTACATGCTCACGGCTTTCATCTAAAATGCTACGTTTTACTAGGGATGGCCAAAAAATGTTTTTTAACAACCACGTTTTTTTAAACAACATGTTTTTTAAACAAAACTGTTTTTTAAAAGCTCCCAAATATGGTTATGGGTCAACATATACAGGTATATCAGACAATTGCCAGTACTGTGTGATGCTAAATATAGCCATAGAATGGCTGTGGGGCCATGGGATAGCATTACAAGTGGTGATTTCTGTCAAAAATATCCATTTTTGTTGACTTGTTAAGTATATCTCCTTTTGTGGAACATTCATGACTTCAAGTCAATTTTTGCATGGAATCGTGTTTAAATAAGGTTATAAGAGAAGGCCAATACATTGACAGTGATGTTTCACATTGTAGAAGTATGTGGGAGCAGATTGGCTGGATATTATATACTACACTCACATATCACGGCTTATTATTACACAATAGCATGAACAAATGGAAGCTTTCACACTAAAAATGCCCCAAAACCAATGAAAACATCCACCAGAAAAAAATACCTGGCCGAGAAAAAATACCTGATGTGGCAAAAACATGCAAACTTGTTCTGCTGCATAAAAAGGGCGCAAAATCGGACGTGAATAACTACAGAACAGTGGGGATACAGTGCAACATACTCAACCTGTACTGCTCCATCCTGAACAAACAGCTGATGGATGTCTTCGAATGTAACAATGCCTTTGGTGATATGCAGGCAGGATTCAGAGCAAACCGAAGAACCACAGATAACCATGTTATACTGCAGGGGTGTCTGACAGAAACAGTGCTTTGTGGATGCAGTGAAAGCCTTCGACAGAGTGGACCGACAACGCCTTTGGATAAAGCTAAGAGACTACGGATATGGAGAAAATCTTTGCAGGGCAATAAAAAGCACCTACACGGATCAAAAATGTTACCTGCAGTACAACGAAGTCCACACGGAGGAACTGGAATACCCGTTGGGAGTACGACAGGGCTGCTGCCTAAGTCCAACGCTATACGTGCTGTATATGGCAGACCTGAGAACGGAACTAGAGAGAAGTGGACTGGGAGCAAGGCTTGGAGGCAAACGGATACCAGCCGGGTTTTTTGTGGATGATGTTGTACTCATGGCGAACAATGACATTGAACTGCAGAAAATAATGGACATATTCACAGATTGGAGTCATGAATAGGGGATTGTGATCAGTGAGCAAAAGAGCATGATTATGCACTTCAGAAGGAAAGTGGACAAGAACAAAGAATGGCAACTGGGCATAGGGGAGGATGGGAAAAAACAAACGATTAGAGAATGTGATGAGACCAAGTATCTAGGTATCATATTTACTATGCAGTGGACGTGATCCATTTCAAAAATGAAAGAGTGGATACCTAGATAAGCTGATAAAAGGCAGATTTCTCGCAAAAGAGGTTACGAAACACAGCAGAAGGCAAATCTGGGTGCTGAACGTGCTATGGGGGGCATACGTTGCCAGTACAGTAATGTATGGCATAGAAATAACCGGAGTGTCAAAAACTACGCTGAAACAAATGACGGCTTCACAGATCGGACTCTACCGTCAGGTGGGGAATGTAGGGAAACACATCTCGAACAAGTTGCTGGGAATGGACTGGAACATTAGGACAGAGGAGTGTTGGTACAAATACAGTGTCATTAGATACAACGACTATTTAAACTCAAACAAATCCTCAGAAATGACAAAAATTGCAGCAAAAATATGGGGTGCTCAAAGGGGAACAGCGGGGACAACACGGAAAAATTCACCTGAGGGAAGAGCAACCATGGCAAAAAGAGAGGTAAATATGGAGAATACAGAAACATTAGGGAAACACAAGATTGTAAACCCATGCAAACATTACGGGTGGGAGGAAGGACTGAAACCACAAACAAAAACAACTAGTAGTATGCAAAGTGAAAATCAAGTAGTACAGGAAATCACACCACTGTTGCCTGAAATGCTACAGGTGACTGAACATGGGTGGTTCGCCGGGAGACATGGCTGGCTGCCAAAAACACAACAAATGCACTTCAGGCACAATCAAACGAGACAATGGAATAACTGTCCGCTATGTGAGACGCTGGGGTGGTCATTCTGGATGACATTGTCCCATTACCTGGGACAGTGTCAACATCCAACGGTGACGCTCTGGCGCAAATCATGGGCAAAGTTGATTAGTGAATACTGCTGTAGCCGACAGTGTGGGAAAACGTTTACCACACCCGAGGCGATGGCAGCATTAATACCACAACAAACAACCCGTAGCATTGAGAGACAGATTCCAAGCACGGTTTTTGATGCCGCAGTGTGCCATAAAATGCGTATTGATGCATCGCAACACCTGGACAAATTGACCAGAATGCTGGCGGATTGGGTGGAGCGCAGCGACGGTTTATCGTTCGCAAGCGGGAGACCCGGTCGGCCAGCACGCTGATTGATGGAAAACCAGGAAACTGTAAATATCAAAACTGTACAAAACTGTAGCAATATCCCAATTGGAAACTGGGAATCACACACTTTCAAATGCTGTTTTCAAAAATGTGAAGACTAGTGGAATGATCTAACACCAACAAATGGATTTTTGTGACCGTAGTGATAATCTCTGGAAATCTTACTTTTCACTTACATTTACTTTTATTTTTTGCTTACGTTTGCTCAAAGCTTTTCTTGGAGCAGTCAAACCCGGGCCGTGGGGTGCTAGAGTGTTTTATTTCTCGGTGTTACTGGCAATGTTGCCTGCCGCATATCTTGCAACTATGTTTCTAGGTTGTTTAGGTGTTTTTCTCTATACTCCCCTCAACAACAATCTTCACAGCACTACGAAAAACTCACCTGTTTAGACCGCAATTAGGGGTAGTCGATGGGTGTTCAATATGGTATTGATATTTACTTGCATTTGGCTTTCGAGGTCTGAGACAAGTAAACCTATTTGATTTGATCCACCAATTGTAATGTGTACGTGAAATTGCGCGCTTGTGCGCAAAAAAATTGCAAAATACCTAGTGCATAGTACAAAAAAATTTGCTGATGTTTTTTAGATAAAAAAACGGTTTCGATGCCTGTTTTAAAAAAAATTTAAAATTTAAAAAATAACATGAAAACCGCGAGCATGTAAAAACCGTACAGGATGTAAAATGAAATCTCTCTGTGCCTGGTCAGAGCCCTTTATTCCCTTATTCAAATGATCCAGCTTAAGATGCGGTTATGTACAATGTGTGTATTTACTGTGTGTGCTCAACAAAGTGGAAGTTTGGCGTAAGATGTCCTCTTATTGCTGTTGACCGGAAAAACACAAGTGCCGAATAAATCTTCAAGAGGGATGTTTTGACACGTGCTTACTTCTTTTTTGCGTCATGCCGCACTTTTTCGGTGTTTTCCTGTTTTCCTTGTCTGAGTTCGGAGTTTTCTTTACCATTTTGAGTGTTTTTGGAGGGAAACTTCAAAGCAATGGTCATAAGGACACTGTACTTTACGTACATACATAAATACATAAAACATTTAAGCACATATGTCTGCTGGTTTGTTTTCTAGATTTGCAGCTAATTAAAGTTTAGTTTACTGGCACTTTTATTACCAACTTTTTTTTGGATTTCAAGTGATCTCAATGCAAAGTTCGATGGAGGAACGTTTTATGGCATTTCACTTTACATTATAGGTAAAGCCGTGTTACGTATAAATACCAGTGCACAGCTTTTATTTCAACCCACCGTTTTCGAAGTTTGTGTGCCAAAAGCCGGGATGCCCTCTGTGTTTGCGGACCAGATCTATATGCCGTCTGCTTTTTAGAAAATAAAAGATTTGAGTACAGATCCAATTTTTTTGTGAACGTTTACAAAATTTTAGCTTGTGACTTTCGTTGGGTTGATTTTTCGGCTGGAATATCTTGGTTCAACTGAGCAATTACTTTACTTCTAAGCATTTTACCCGCGTCTACCAACTACCATTTACATTTTACCTCCATTATTGTGTCTGCACACAACCACTAGTGAATTTTTCCTCCTTCAACCGAAATTTTTAAAAAATCCTTCCCTCATAAATAAACTTTGAACGCGTCTGAGTTTACTAGAATGAATTAGTTCCGTCAACTGTAGTTGAAAGACTCCTCATTCTAGTCAACTCAAATGCGTTCAAAGCTGATTTTTGAGTTTTCAAAATTTCGGTTGAAAGCTAATAGAAGTGTGCAGATCCAATACTATCAAACGCAAGGTTCTATTACCCATTTCACTTTCCATTGTTTTCAAATCGCTTCACACGAGTAACTCAGCGCAATTCCGACCGCTCATTACGAAGTCTATCCAACCTTCCTTGCCGTGTTATGAAGTAGCGCAGTTTCGAACAACAGTTCGATTATTCGCGGCTCGCAATAGGTTGAAGCGTCCGACAATACGGAGCACTTGCCCGTGCGCAGTGCAACGCTTTTCGTCCGACATGGCCCCGGGTCCGGTTTCGGGTTGGCGGCAGCTGCGGCGTCTCGTAGTTGTTAAAACGTATTTACGTTTACTCCATCAATGCGTATATTCTAGTGCAGAGTAAATACGTTTACGTTTCCTCATAAAAATTCCTGTACTCGCTTTTACGTATACTTTTTGGAAGTACTCGAGTAGAGAAAACGTATTTCATGTAGCCATTTATATCAATTTTTGATGTCATACAAGGAAAAATGGAGAGAATATGCTAAAAATACGGGAAAATAGCGAAAATCGGGGCGATATTTCTCAAAAATACTCACGTTTACGTTTTCCAGGGGCAAAAGTATATTTATTCACGTTTACTCATCATGGGTAAACGTAAAAAAATCATTTAACGTTTTCTGTACTCAGGGGGTGAGTAAAAATAGATACTTTACGTTTACGCATACTTTGAGAAAAGTTCGGTACATTTAAGCAGGTACAGCGTCGCCGTGCGAAAATGGCGCCATATTGGCAGGTTGCTGCCGCGCCCACATATGGAATTTGTACAGGGTGGGGGTGGGGTTGGCGCTGGCGCCATAACTGCGCCTAGGCAATGGAATGGCGGTGCGCAGAAAATGTTGCTCGTTGACCATATGCGGCGGCGTCTGTAAGGGCGGCATTATATTTTACCGGCTCTTGCCGCGCGGCAGTCTTGCACAGAGTTACGCGGCTCGTTTCTCTTGCATACATGAATGTGTACACACAGAGTGATACACGTATATAAGCATACGCATAATGTACGCTGTGTACATACAGATGTTAGCTGCCGCGCCTAGGAACCTCCGTGCCCACGCGTCGGCATTTTGTTGACGCCAGCTGCTAAATTGAACCCACGCAGCAAATCTGTCAGCTTTTTGAACCCCGTGCCTCCGCGCTGACTTTTCCAGTCGCCTCATTATGATATCGTTTTTCTGTGGCTAATCGATGCTAAGCACTTTAGGGGATAAACGAGTCCATAAAAATTCAGTCAACGACCTTTCAGTTGACGCTGTCGAAGCAAACAATCAGAACTCAGTTACACCAGCTACCCGCCAAATCTTTACACTTTATCTACACAACTGGATGCTGTACGCCAGCGACATTATCATCACCCACGCGACCGCGGCCGCAGCGGCACTTGCGTGAACTCACCGCGCCATGGCGACGCAGCTGTGCCGGGTGCAGTACGTGGACGACATGGACCCGTTCGCGGTGACCACCAGCTGGTGCTTGGAGCCGGCCAGGCCGGTGTCCTACGTGTTCTCCAACTACCTGCCCGTGGGCGACCAGCTCGCCGCCGTTATTCGACTGCTTAGAGCGCCGCACTCGGTTCGTGCTGTTGCGGTGGATATATTCGGCGAACTTGATACTCTGCACTCGCAATGATTTGTGTTTCATGTTGGAAACTTGCCAATCAAAATAAAATCGTGCGTGTTTTGCATAATGATAAAAATTCATTTGTGAATACGCTTACGTATTATGTTAATACAGCAGTGAATTTTTCTAACTTTTGATGAAAATCGCGTGCGTTACATATTATTGGCACGCTTCCAGCGTGAACCACGCGTGCAAGATGTGAAGTCACTGGAGTATATGTGTGAAAAAGCGCTTACAATTACAATCATCATGTAAATTCATTCATCACCATTCCAATCAGCATCTATCTGCATATTTTCACCCATTTCGACACACTCCACTCACCATCACCATGCTCAATCGACATTCACCTAAATACATTCACCTGTCAATTAACCCCCCCTTCTTTCGCAGGTGCGCTCGGCGGCGTTGCAGTTGTGCCGCGCGGGCGAAGGCTCGGGCGGGGCGGCCGCCGATCTGGGCACGTACTTGGACAACGACTTGTCGCTCGCCGAGCAGCCGGACGAATTGGACATGCTCAGATCGGACCAGTGAGTTGTGGGTGCGATTTTGTCTGGGTCGTGATTTAGATTGCCCTTTGTGAATACCTAATCGAGAGAAATTCAACGTGGACTGGTCTTGGCACGCTGCCCGATTCAATGTTGCTCAGATAACTGTCCGTGTCGTCAGCCGAAAAGCAATAAATATAAATAAATACTCTGCAGACAGCACAGTATGCATTCGCACATACTTATGTCTTACGCGCCAACGCGTAACGGATACTTATGCACGCACTTTCACAACAAACAAAAATATTTTAGAAAGAGTACAAACATCATATTTTTCGAGCTTGAAATCATTTTTTCTTCTTTCTGAACTATTTTTAGTAATGATAACGTCATGATGGAGTGTTTAGTTCAGAAAATCGCGTAGCACGCTGTTCGCGGAGTATAAGTATGCATTCGAGTCGGGCGGTGGGTCACACTCATGGTACCTTCGGGATAGGGCAATCTGAATTGCGTGCCAATGGTCGACTGTGTGCTCTACTGACCGCATGTAAATATTACCTGATTGCATCACACTGCGCCCCGCTTTACGTTAATTGGGAGTGTGGTTGGCATTGCGCACTTTTGGTTTATTTTCATGTGCCCGGCGCTTGCATGCTCTCATGGTCAAATTGTGTGCAAATATTGCGTGTCACGCTTGGGGCTTTGGGTTGCCGTGTTTGTCGTTCCATATTTGCATTGGCTGATAATTGAAATTCCATAAATTGTGTCCAAATATTTGCCGAGCCCCGAATGCCCTATATGATATGCTATGCTATGAGAATGGACATTGACTGCTCATATAGTTTCACTGTTAGCGTGATTTACTACGAAACGTGTTGCAATTGGTCTTGGAAAATGCGCAGTGTATTCAACTGCTGTGTGCAAAGTGTGGCCGCGAATTGTTTCGTACTTATCGACGCTGTAATAGTGAACAATTGCGACGATGGTTCTCTAATCCACGCATCAGGGCAGCGGCGTCATTGCGGCCGCGCGTATCATTTCTGCGGATGATCGACGGCCGCTCCAGCCTCGGTCATTTGATCGATCATTGATTACCGTAAACGACCATATAAAGCGCTTGAACTGGTCGGAATGAGGTAGGCTCCCTGGCCATGTAAACCCGTTGGCCATGTAGACCGGGCGGAAATGTAATTCAACCCGGCGGCCATGTAGACCCATATATATGATATGAAATCTTTACTCATCGTATTTTGACTTTATTCAAGGAATATCTTCACTTTATAATGTGAAAAGTGACAAAAAAAATCAAAAATAGTCATTTTTGACGTTTTTGTCACTTTTCACGTCTTAAAGTGCTGAACACATTTGAATCAAGTCAAATATGATAAGTAATGACATTTCTTATCATATTTGACTTTATTCAAGTGTGTTCACCACTTTAAAATGTGAAACGTGACAAAAAAAAACGTAAAAAATAGACACTTTTTTCGCTACATGGCCAGCGGGTTTACATGGCCGGCACATGGTCGGTGGTTTCTCATCACTAGCTGTAGATTCTTCAGGTTGCAAGTCTTCAATTCAATATGGGAATGTATTCTGTTTGTTACGGTAGCCCTTTGAATGGGGTGTCGCAAAAGTGATGTTTTGACGCCCTTAATCTTAATGAAATTCCTTCGGCCGTTCGTGCGACTGAAATGATGTAAGACCTGTCATTTCTCGTTGGAAACTTTCATGACGAGTGTCATTTTGGTTTGACTATATATTTATGTATTTATTTATTTGTATAATATGTAGGTGATGACGTCTGAAAATTGCACCAACTTCGTAGTTTGTGCAGGTTTGCATATGTTGGTGTAATTTTCATCGACGTATTTTATACATGCTTCTAATGCACATACTGAGAGTTTAGTGTTGTGCATGTGCTCTCTTTCTTGACAAGTTTCTTGTCAGCGACCGTGACATCCGTTACACAACTGGCGTCGTAAAAGTGTGTTCACAGCTGTGGTGGACCCACTGACATGAACACTTTTACAACCCTGAGCGATGAAACCCCCCCCCCCCCTGCTTGTAAATCTCACAGCGTAGATATCCCCCTAAAAGTGCGCCATTAACCATGCATTATCAAGAGATATCCATTTGCGTTCACATTCATTTGGATTATGCAAATCGGCAGTCGACCCTGGAACGCGGCTGCGGCCCCATTCACAGGGCTGCGTTGAACCGCCGGCCCACGCGTGTGAACTGCGGCAAACATGATAAGTTCATCTTCTATTGTAATTGAGGTCCGCGTCGTTGCAGCGTGTGCGTCGCATTTGTTAATGGGTATTTATTTTTACCCAAAAAGTACGCATACTCGAGTACCGAGTAAATACGCATACGCATGCTTTGAAAAAGTATATGTACTCTATAAAGTAAAAGTATAGCCTGTACGCTTACTTTTTGAGAACACTCGAGTACAGTGGAGTAATTTTTGCGAGTACAGAAGGGGTACTTTTGCCATTCGAGACCCCTGCATGGGAAAAAAGTATTTTACTTTCATTTACTCGCGAGTAAAGGTAAAAAATACATTACGCTTTCTGTACTTGGGGGTGAGTAAACTTTACGCATACGCATACTTTGGAAAAAGTTCGGTACTTTTACCGACTCTGATGTGTTTCGCCGCCGCCCACCGAATCTTTCTGCGCGGCTGCCTTGCCGCCGCTGGTGACCCTGCGTCACAATCAGTGCCACCGCATGCCTATGTAATTACTCCTGCCGCGCCGACGAATTATGATATGAATGGATGAAATAGGCTGAGGGCGCAGTTTTTGGCCGCACTTCGCCGGGGGGATTTTCGGCTGCCCGCGCGCGTTTCTGTGTGAACGCAAAGACCTGACGTTACGCCGTGATATTTCAACGAATGGTTGATACGTACCGTTTTTGTACCGTTTCGACCCGAGCCGAGGTGTAAAATGACATTTTAAAGTTGTCAGGTGATGGATGATGCGATGCGAACGGCAGAAATTTTGGGAACTTGTCCGAATGCAAAAATTAGACAAACCGAATAAGTTCCAACCACCCGCTGGGTATGGGACATGGGTGCGCTGTCGCGGCTGCAGTTTATATGCAGCCGACATGCGTCACACTCTCGTGTTCACACTAATTGACTATCTGACCCATATCATCGTTCATTTGTGTTTTTGCACCACCAGACAGTTTTTGCCGAAATGATGAAGTTACGGTACGCCCGAAATTCTATGATTTATGGCCGGTCGTTCCAAGTGACTTTTGAAGGGGTTTTTTTTCTCATTTTTGTGTGACGTTCTTTCTGTTCACACGGGCCCCCATTCGATGTATTTAGGCGAATGCTACAAAATGATCGGATCTTCATTTGAACACTCTATTCAGAATCCAATATTCTACGCAGTCGATGAGTGCAGTCACCAGCACGTGTGCATACATAAATACTCAATATATATCTACTGTTTCAGCGTGTCTTCTGTCGCCATTTTCAAACAGTTTCATTGCTGGACCGGCCCGTTTCAAATTTTATTGGAATGTGTGTCAGCGACGAGTGGACGCACAGATAGACGCGTGCAGATGCGCGCGACGCACCGCCGCTGACCAGTGTCCACCCCCGTTATCATTCACGTGCAGTCGCGTCGCTGGATGACGTATGGCGGCGCGTCTCGTGCCGCCGCCGCGCTAATCGCCCCCGGTCGGGCGGCCCGGGCGATATGTGGATTTCAGTTTCCGTTCATCCTTCGCTATTGTACTGGGTTGGATGCGTAGAATGTGCACGAGATAGATAGTGTGCGATCTATGTTCGGCGCGCGCAGCAGCAGTGAGTGCGACGCGTGTACATCCCGCCACTCGGCCGTAACCTTTCACATTTCGTTCGCATTGTGCATATAGTCTCTTCAGCAAAATTTCACTGTGCCAATGGATGGTCAGTGTAATGTATGAACATTGTGGGTGTATGTATGCTGTTGAGTACATTTAACATTTATTCTAAGTTTGAAATTGCAGGGTTTCCGATGATAGTATCATGACGTTAGAGGTCGATAATTGACCGCAGGCACTGGCAACGTGCGCCGCGCCGCGCGCGATTTGCAGAAACTTCGCATCTTTCATAACCTTCGGGTCATTGTAAGATTTTGCGAATGCACGATTTTACTGTGCCTTTTTGTGCATTTTTTATTGTCCAGCCACTTTTTGTCACTTGGGAATCATTTCCTGCCTTTTTAGGTTTAGTATATGTAAATACATATGTGCGTAGTTATTTATATTGAATATTTTTAAATTTTTACCGTTGAAAATGTGAAAGGCTACTCAAAATTGCCACTAAAAATTTTATTGTGTGATGTACTTGCAACAGTAACTTAAATATTTGTATACATTGTCACCCCACTCAGATGTATATTGAACCCTCAACCAGTCCATGCAAATGACCAAAAATGAAATAAAAGCTTTTCCGACAATCAACACATTCCTACTAAATGGCCGGCCGCTACGAGAGTGCGTTTGGTGCCGGCCGGCGGCAGTCTCCATTTACTAGCTGCCGGCCACGTTTCGAACCCTGCACGTCGTCTGTCGGGCGCGCGCCCGACAGCGGGGGCGCCCTGCCGCCTGCCAGCGCCGCTGCAGCCAATGCCTACTCTAAACACAAGGCGGAGGACAACGGCGAGCAGCTAAGACTCGACGCGCTGATCACCCCGCCCGTAGAGCACCACGCGCATGTGCGGCCGGCCAAGTACCCCCCGATTTTCCCCAAT
Organism: Sphaerolaimus hirsutus; assembly: GCA_964036195.1. NCBI lineage: Eukaryota > Metazoa > Nematoda > Chromadorea > Monhysterida > Sphaerolaimidae > Sphaerolaimus > Sphaerolaimus hirsutus. The sequence continues at coordinate 16,843,100 of OZ038458.1, forward strand.
GCGGCTACAACTACTTCCTACACTGCTGCGACGACCGCGCGTGCCGCGGCGTCGCGCAGCTCGACAGCGGCGGCCGAAACGGACACGGTGCCGCGCTGCAGCACCTCTTCCTACACGCCCGTGTATTCGTTGAAGAGGTACGGCAGCTCGGCGGCGGCACCCACTTCCGACAGCGCGTCTACCTGCACCGGTAGACCGACTCCGTTTTCCGCCGCTCCGTCGAGCAACGGCGCGACTTTGAGCCGCGTCAACTCTACCTCCAGACCGCCGATGACTTACAGTGGGACAATGACTTCAAACGCGTCGTGCACTAACACAGCGGGCAGCCAGCCCGCCGCCAGTGGCTCGGCTTTCAGCTGGGACTCGAGCGATCGACCTAAGCGACGAACTAGTCGCACGTGGACTGAGACCAGTGTCGATGGTGAAGTGCCCACCAGCCCCGCTGCACGGGCGCAGCCTTTTCGCCCGCCCTCGCCCAAAGTCAGATCGCCGCCGTGCACTGCGGTCGCCAGAAGCGTGACCAGCCGGGCGTCGCCCCACTGCGCCAGCCCCAGGAGTACAATGACCCTTCCCACCGCGTCCACGTCCAGCCCGCTCTCGTGCACAAACTCTCTGCGCCCGGGGCGCTCTACTTCGATTCGATCGACGCCCAATTCGATAGCTAGTCAACAGCACTCTCCCGGCAGTCCGCCGCAGTCGTTGAACGTGTGCTGGCCGCCGCCGACGCGGCAGCGCGATCACCAGCGACAAACGGCTGAGCGGCACGACACGAGCGCCAGCAGCGACGACGGCTGCACTGCTCAGAAGTCGCCCGCCAGTACGAGCTCGTGCGGCGAGTCCACCTTGAGCACGGACTCTGGTCTGGCTAGAGACCCCGGCGGCACTTTGAAGTCGGTCGGTGCGGCCGCGGCCAAAGGGAACTGCACGCTGGTGCGCGGCAGCGGCGTGGCTGGGCAGCGGCATGCGCCTTATCTGCGGCACATTGACGCTGGCGACAATGATCACGATGATCAGTTTGACACGTGCACTTTGGTCGACGATTCCGGACTGGACGTTGAGCCGGCCGAATGCGATCAGCCGCTGCAGCATCGAAAGCAGTGAGTTTTTAAGTTGCATGTCTCCCGTCAAAATACATAGATCGCTACACGTTTTGCAGTGCACCGCAGTTTGCAGCGCGCTTATTTGCACGAAAGTCTGCTACTCAAACAAAACTTTTTCTGTATTTTACAAAACTTTCAAACTTCATTTTTATTGACACTGTCAAACTTCCGCCCCCTCCGTTCCGCCCAGGCGACGCACCAGCCTCGTACTGCGGACGCAGCCATCCGTTAGAGTTCAGACGATCATCGGTCAGTGGTTATTTTGCTATATTGTGTTTACTGTGTGCAGTGTCGCAAACGGGTGTTTTGTCCTGTTTTTTTTATATTGGGAATAAAAAGGGACCGCATAATGAAATGGTGGTACAAAACGAGACAGTTGATTCATGTATACCGTATTTACTCAAATAATTTTGTTTTCGTCAGACTTTTTTTGGGGGGTGGGCTATTCAGAGGGGATTATTTTTTCGTCAAAATTTAGAGCATGTTTCTACGAATTCATTTCACGAAATATGCTTTATTAACAAAATAACCGGCCATTTTTGTTCAAATTGGACACAACAGATGTTTCATTTGGCTTAAGGGTCGTTTACACGGTTTCGTGTGCCGACAAAAAAGTTGAGCGAGAAAGTTCCATAATTCCGGAATAAAGTTCCGTATCTGCGGGAAAAGCCAGTGAAGTATGCTCACTAGTTAAGTTTACACACATGCCAATTTGCATATAATTTGAGCCTGTCGTTCAGGACTTATTTGCATTTGAAGATGAATTTCAGTTGTCGGTTCGGTTTCAAAACGAAAACCGAACCGACAACTAAAATTAATTTTCAAATGCCTATAATTCTTGAACGACATTCTCAAATTATCTGCAAATTGGCATGTGTGTACACATAAAAAGTGAGCACAATTCACCGTTTTTTCTTGCATATATGAAACTTAATTCCAGAATTATGGAACTTTTCCACCAAACTTTTTTGTCGGCACACGAAAGCGTGTAAACGCTGCTTAACGTTTTGTATACATCGGCATCATTGGGGGGATAATTTAAGGGAGGATTTTTTCCTCGCTGATCCAACAGGGAGGAGTTATTCAATGGGATGAATTATTAGAGTAAATACGAGATTTTACACCGGCACCGGCGGGAATTGTCATCGCACTTAAACATGCGAAAGCATGGCCACGCCAAATATTTACTTGACTTTTGTTTAACACGGACTGAACAAGTATTTTTTAAATAATTGTAAGTGGTCCCCGTTCACGACGACAACCCTCATTTTCTGCACTATAGTTTGACGGTGTGATGCTTGGCTGAGATTTTATTTGATTCCGTCTCCAATGTAGTGTGATTTTTGCGCTCTGTTAACCTTCGGAAATTGACGACTTTTGTCTTCAAAACCGAAATGGTTTATTTCACGTGCGAGTGATGCGGCCGCGTGTCATAACGATTGTGCCTTTGGCGTGCCGACAATTTAGTTTAAGGTAGAATAGTTTAAGGTGGAACCGGTAGTTGTATTATTTCAATCGGATGGCGTGCGCCAGTGTGAATTGAAAGCGCCCGGCCAGTTTCTGAGACGCCGTGAAGTCGCGTTTGTTTTTACCGTTCGCAAATAATTTGTTATGATGAACCCCTCGTAATTGCGGTCGCCGCTGCCGGCGTCAGAACCGATTTCTGAGCCACTTATCAAACTCAATTGACTTTTTACGTCAAACAGGTGCATTAGACGTTGGGCGCATTTTTGCCGCGCCGCTGCGCTGAAAGGAATACGTTAAATTTTGCGAATCAGCCCACGCGCGGCTATATTCGCTGGTGTATTGGGTAAGCGCGAATGGTTACATAAAAATATACAACGGTCTACTTTGCCATTGTGTAAAGTGCGTTAGTGCAGTGAGGTCGCTGGGTTGGAAGGTGCGACCAACCGTGGCGCGCCGGCAAAAAGTTTGCGTCGCCCAAGCCACAGCAATGGCGGCCGCGTGTGCACCTGTGAGTGTGCTGTGCGCCGGCCTCATACCGCGCCATTGCAGCCATTGGCCGCCGCGTCGCATTGTTTGCGTTGACGGCCGTCGCCGCCACCGCTGTGCAACCACCATCGGAATTTGATCATAAAGTAGCCACATTTATCCACTGCTGGCCGCACTTTCGATTTCAATTCCGCCAAATTGCTACAACGCTCTTTCAAATTATCACTTCCGTTCGGGCCGCAGTCGTAGCGAAGTCACTAAAAAGGGCTAAATCCTATCAAAAAAATGTCGGTGCCATTGAGTTGGCGGCCGCGCGTCCCATCTGCGGGCTATGGTGGCCATTCGTACCTGGCCGGCGGCGCCGACTACGCCTACCGCCGCAAGCCGTTCAGCTTCGAGCTGCAGCTCGACGACAATGACCACAAGCTCACCGGCGCGCAGATTACAGGCATGGCACGCTTTTGATGGAGTGTTTTTTGGCTCTGTGTGGCGCCTGTGAAGTGGTGTGGTGTTTTTGTGTGGATGAATGAAATGTGTGGATGGGTTTGGACTGCTTTACACGATTGACAGTTTGCAAGTCAGATGAATCTCGTAGTTTACAAATAATTGACGTATTAGTGCTACTCGCCTACCGCCTCAGTTCACCGGTAAAGTATTTTGTTGTGAAAGTTGACCGATGGATTTGTAAGTGCTTGCTGTCTGATGGGTTTGGAAAATGAGTATTGATTCTTAATAGTGTATTAGTTTTAAGCCGGCGAAGTAGCACTGTGAAGTATCCACTTTTAACTACCAAAAAACCTCAGTTGTAAATTGTCAAAAAATATGACGTGGTCCATTTTCATTTCGATTGTTGTCTTTGTCATATAAAGATCCCATCTGTATCATATTTACCGCAATATCCAAAAATATGCAGACAAGCTGCTGAACGCCACTGGACGCGACCTTCGCCGGGCGCTCTTCACACTCAAGCAGATTTTCCAGGTTCATTTTTCATCCACTTGTCGTGGATAACTACCGTATATCCTCGAATATCCCTTGAATAACTCCCCCCTGTTGACTAGGTGAGGAAAAAATTTCTGAGGGAAAAATTACCCCCCTCCTGCCGATGTAAAAGCTGTTGGAACTTAAGCCATTTGATAAATTTGTAGTGTCCAAATTGAACAATAATGACTTGTTATTTTGTTCGTAAAGCATAGAGTTTTAAAAGCACGCTTGAAAATTTTGTCGAAAAAAAAATTCCAGTTTGAATAGTTACACCCTCAAAAATTAACTTCCCCCTGAATATTCCCCCCTCAAAAACTTCTGACAAAAATAACTCTCATGGGGTTTTATTCGAGGAAATACGGTATGTATATAATGTATGTGTCATCACTGATTGTTTTTGGGCACGCAAATGCAAGTGCAAGCCACTTCATCAATATTCCGACAGACAGCCTTGAGTTTGCTTCCGTTCTGTTCACTGTTTTTGCATGGACTGCATTGATGGGATGCGCCATGTGACAGATTTCGATGGGCGTGGGTTTTATCTATTTTCCAAGGCCATCAGATATTTGGTTGACGGGACTGCGTAATTGTTTTTCAGTTGCAAATTGAATATTAAGGATCGTGTTTGATATATTTTTATGTTACTTATTTACTATGTCTTTTTGATCTCTATTCAAATTTTAAACGACATGACCGCATTAGGTGGTCCTCACTGGTTTCTGAAAATTTCAACTCACGATATTCGCAATATCAAGAATTATGTAAAATACCACATACCGATTTCTAAAAGGCGGTAAATCGATGATGCTCCAATCCAATGTAGCTACAGCAAATAGAATTCTGCGTAAGATGCGGCGCTGTAGGCATTCAGTAGCGTTCTCGAAATGGTGCGCTGCGTAGAGTGCGAAATTCCGCACATTCCGTTGTTCTGCCGTCCCGTTGGGATTAATCGAATTGAACATTTTGATTCGATTTTCAATCCGGCTAGATTATTTATGTATCTCTGTCCTTGGGACCCGTTTTCAGTCAAAGAAACGCATTACTTCGGGGGGTTCGCTCGAAGGTCGGGCGAAATTGTTATAAACTGCTTCGTGACGCGCGAGCACTTGAAGGGCGCAATTCATTTATGTTTATTTATCATCATAAAAAGTTTGCCACTTAGATGAGAGAAGTTGAATATAAACGGTCGATTTACGATTTGCCCAGGCTACATACTCAACTTATTCTGCAGTGTCATATTTTCGCTACAGGATTTGTATTTAAATCAATAAAAAAATGTTGCTCGCGGATGATATTCCTCAAATCAAAACTTGTTCACTTCCTTCCGATGGCTCTGCGGTCGGTTTTGATCAAAGTGGCTTGCACAATTTTACACGTCACCCACAAAAATGATCCCAAAGCTGATTACTTACATCTTTTTTGCGTGCAGGATGACAAAGACTTGGTGCAGGAGTTTGTGCAAAGCGGCGGGCTCGCCTGTTTGGTACAGGTCGGATCTACGTGCGACCAGAATCACCAGAATTATATACTTAGAGGTGTGTGAAGCCTGTAAAATCAGGTTCATTTTTTTTTGGCTCGCCATCAAATATTTTCATTCGATTTTCAGCACTCGGTCAAATAATGCTTTACGTGGACGGCATGAATGGGGTGATGGCACACAACGAGACTGTCCAGTGGCTGTATGAACTCTTGGAGTCGCCAGTATGTTTTCTGTGTTGAATACCTTCATTAAATGAAGTGAAGGACATTTATGTTGCCCGATACTTTTTTGGGCAACCCGATTTATAAATTATTTGAAATTTCTGTTATGTTTAATGTGCTTCTGATCGGCAACAAATGTCGGGATAACTGAACTTCTCAAAAATTTAATTCAACCTGATATACTGCCCTCCTCCCAACAACAGTATCGACTGGTGTCCAAGACAGCGCTAAAGCTGTTACTCGTCTTTGTCGAGTACGCCGACGCCAACGCGCTGCTAATCGTCGCCGCCGCGGCCGCAGTCGATCGCAGAAAAGGTCAACTCAATTCTTTTTGTCAACTCAAAACCCAACTGTCAACTCCCAGCTCACCTCTTCAGGCCAACGGGTGTGGGCGCACGTAATCTCGCTGTTGACCGACGGCGCGAGCACCGACTGCGAACTGCTCGCCTACGCGATGACGCTGGTGAATAAGACGCTGAACGCACTGCCCGACCAGGACTCGTTCTACGATTTGGTCGATGCTTTGGAGGAGCAGGGTTTGGAGCAGGTATATATTTACGTTCTTTTGCTGTGATTGTCGATGGATGTTGAGGGAAAACGTGTGTTGATTACATCAGGCAGGGGCCAGTTCCGCAAGTGGCAAAGTAAAGAGTAACGTAAAAAGTGAAGGAAAGTTTAAATTTAAAAAAACGAGTTAAGTAAAAAATTGACGACTGAAGTTAAAAATAAGGTAAAATATTAGGTAAATGGAAAGTTAAAAGTAAAGTAAAGAGTAAAGTTAAAAGTAAATTGAAGAGTAAAGTGGAGAGTAAAGTACTTTGCCACTTGCAGAACTGGCCCCAGGTGCATTTTTCGGGTTATTTCCTGGTCCCAGGTCACCATTTGGGCGACATATTGTATCGTGTATCCATTATCGACTTGAAAATGTTTGAAATATAAATCACAGGCAGTCACACGCATGACGACCATGGGCAACGAGGACCTGACCGACCAGTGCAACCTGTACGAGCGGCTGGTCGCCAGCGAGGACCAAGTCCAGCCGCCGCTGGAACACAGCCAAATGGCTCAGATGAGGTGAGAAACTACCTATATTTTATTCACGGTCCCCTGGCTGATTGATAGGTTTGAATTTATGTTTCCATTGGGGCTAGTAAATATTACCTAGTTTAAATGTTGCATCTGCGTGTGCCGTTCCTCATCTGATTATGAACGTCTACATTGCACGCTGAAGGGGCACCAGGGAATAGCCGGGGATGATAGCGTATGCATTTCTCGCCGGCTTCTACAGAAAATATATACCTACCATACATTTCAACGCACCCAAGTCCGTCCAAGGTGCGCGTTCCTTCTGTGTGCATTCATAAAAAGTTCGAGCACCAGCTGTGCGGCCGCGGGGCCAAATGCATCTTCTCAACTCTCCCGAGCGCATGGGCGCGCGCATGAAATGTGATCATTACGAGCCGTCGGCAGCGCGGCAGCGCGCCGCTGCATTTTCACGGCTTCCGTCGTCCCGTCGCTTCTGTACCTTTCGTACAAAACAATGCACTTTTGCATTGCTGCGAAAATGATGCATAAATATTACTTGAGATATCTGAGTGGATTCTTCCACCACGCCTTGCCTCGTCGGCGCGCTTCCACACTTTTATGCATTGCCAATGCGCCAGAGCGCAGCACTCGATGGCACACGCGTGGAAAAAACATTAGGTATCTCCACTCTCTACCCACACCCATCGCAGGACTGCGCAGCGGCTTTCATCGGGCGGCAGCACCGGCACCATGTCGCGCCGGCGACAGCAGCAACAGCCGCAGCAGCGGTCGACGCCGCCGCCGCGGCAATCACCCGCCCTGTCCAACGCGCCGTCAGAGCACAGCAGTCGGCATTCTGCAGTCAGCGAGCGGTCGTCGCAGCAGAACGGCCACGACGCCGAGGTGGCCAGCGCGCTGGCGAAGTCTGTGTCGACGGCGAGCAGCGCTAGCACGGTTGGTTTTTTTATGATGACATTGGAATTTTTTATTTTTTTTTCAATGTGGTAATTGTCTTTTTTTGCTGGGAGTTACTCCGTGTGGGGAAGCAGTTTGGGGGACATTTGAAATAATATAAAAATACTGTGGTACAGTCCTTGCCATTTTTACACTCCCTAACGTGATTTAGAAAAAGACATTTATACACCGGTCATAAATATGTGTATGTTTCATAATGCCCCGGCCTTCCCAGTATGGGCCCACACACACTAGTTGACATCAAAATTTGTGTCAACTAAATTCAACAATATTTTGGCTTATTATGTGATTTGAACTCTCCTATGTGATAGCATAGTTAATTTTATATCGTGACTCTTAATTTTCACTGTTTCTGTTAAGTGTGATGCTTTAAAACCATAGTGTGTTTGTGTTACATAGTTGTGTTACATAGTTGACATTAAGTTGACACAAATTTGCCCCTATTTGACATCCACCCCTCAAAACTCCTCAATCACATTCGCAGCAGTCGCGCGCCAGCGGCAACTCAGCGGGCAGCCGGCCGCCGTGGCGGCAAGTGACGCCCGAGTCGAACGCGGGCAGCTACGCCAACGGCGACGTGGACGTGGACGTGGAGTTGAGCTGGCCGTTGACCAAGCCGAGCACGAGCGCGCCGCCCGCCGACGACGAGGAGGAGCGGGTCTCTTTGAAAAGAGACGAGCCGCTGCATGCCGAGACTGACAGACAGAACAGTGTGAGTCGGATTGTGCCTTTTTACAGCACCTAAGGGTGTATTTATTTGAATACGTACCTATGTGTGCGGGGGTGCAGTAGGGGGGTTGGTGAAGTGGTTACCTATCTATTTCGATCTATGTATCCAAATAAAATTCTTTCTAAATTTCAGTGCATTTATTATTTAGGTAGTTGTGAAAACAGCTGCACCTGCACACATTTTCTATGCATAATTTTATATTCTATTCTATGATTATAGGTAATTATATTCAATGCGTATATGATATTCGATTTGTTGGGTTTCGTTGTCACATCATGTTTTCATCACACATAAAAACCCATTTACCCCCACACAGCCGGCCACAGAATGGCGGCAAACACCTAGCGCGACTCACAGCAACGGCACATCCCGGACCAGTTCCTCAGCGGGCATGCGGTGCCCCCCGCCGACGGTGCCCACCTTAGACGTGGACGAGGCCACCCCCAATGGGGTGCCAGAAACTGCCGCGGTGCCCTCGGTGCCCTGCGTGCCGCCGCCGCCGCCGCCGCCCATGGTGAACGGGAATGCGGCTGAGCCGCAGAAGCCGCCGCCTGAACAGAGACCTGGTGAGGATGAGGAGGAAGAGGAGGAGGAGGAGGATGGTGAGCTGTTTTTTTGATGGATTCAGTGCCATTTGGATTTTTATTTAGGGCCTGGTTATGGTGGCATATGGTGCGAATTTTTGCGGTAACCCGTACGGTACGGTAAATTTTCGATTTTGCGGTAAGCGGTACGGTAAATCTTCAATGTTTCGGTGAACGGTACGGTACGGTAAATCTTAAAAGTGCGGTACGTGGTACTGTACGGTAAATTCTGCCACCATACCTCTGGTGCCATTCCCAGACCCTGGAAATATAAGACCCTGTAACGTGTCAAATGTCATGCAATGTGTCAAAACTCATGTAAAATACCCTGCAAAATGGCAAACGTACGTTTGCCATTTTGCAGAGCAGATTACTTTGCAGGACAGGGATCTTTGCATGTCATTTGGGACTGCGCCCTAACAAACGATGCATTTCAGACACCGGTTGCACGAGCGCTTTCGCCGCGGCGCTGCGCAAGGGCCGCCGCGGCATGGTCAAGAAATTGGAAGCGCGCGGCCCCATCGACACGCGTTCCGAGGCCGACGTGCAGTGGGAGGCGGCACGCGAGCAGCTCAAGCTGCGGCCACTCATCATCAACGACCTGGACTTCAGCGACTTCGCCAACCCCGACGACGACGTCGATCCGACAAGGTTGCCGCCGCCGTCGATGGGCGCCGCGCCGGCATTTGCGAGCTTCGGTGGGGCCCCGCCGCCGCCGCCGCCGCTGCCCGGCATGGGCGTGCCGCCGCCGCCGCCGCCGTTGCCCGGGGCTCCAGGTGCAGTGTGTTTTAAGTTTGAGTTTGCCCTTTCGTTTTTATATTTTGTTTTTTTTGTGTGCAATTTACATCAAATTCATAGTGTAGGTAAATGCAGTAGTGAAGGCAGGTTTTGAAAATATCTGAAAAGTTTTGAAATTTTTCAGTATGTTTGCAGTAGTATTTTTATAGCATTTTTTCAAAACTGGTTTAAAAAAGAAATATTTTTCCAAAATGTTCAAAATTTTCGAATTTTGTACTGCTAAATAGTGTTTCCGGTGGCCCTGTTGTTGTAGTGACTCTACATTGATTATTCATTTCATTATAAATAGTAGCAATATTTATATGCATTTCCATTATAGCAATATTTCGCTTTCGTTACAATATTTCACAACACGAATGCATCAGACTGAAATTCTGATGATTTTTACGAATTATAAAAAATGAATTTTCGACTTAGAAATCTTGAAATTTTTACAGTTTCGGGGAGGGGGGGGGGGGTAGATTATTAGATTCAAGTGCCGTCCCCACGGTGAAAATTTATTGGAAAACTTTTTCAAATTTTCTCCACCGCGTGTCAATATGCAAACTTAGACCATCATCCACACCACCACAGGGGCGCCGCCGCCGCCGCCAGCCCCGTTCCACCTGGGCTCCGGACCCCCACCGGCACCCAACGGAGATTCGGCACGGGCGGCCAGCCCCGGCACCAGCACCAAAACGGTCAAACTTCACTGGAAAGAGGCGCACATCGAGCAAGTGCTGCCCGTCAATCAGAAGCGCGGCGTTTTTTGGGAGAAAGTCCGCCACGTGCAGATCGACCAGGAGAAGCTGGCGCAGTTGTTCGAGACTAAGACCAAGGATGTCATGCCCAAGGTTCGTGGTTTTGAGGTTCGATTTTTTAGACGTTTTTTGTTGTTTGCTAGATTTTGCGGGCTACCTGGCTTTGTGTAGTAAATACCGGAATAAAATTATGACTTTTTATCGTTTTTAGCTCGGCGACGTCAAAGTGAGTTCACCGTTTCATGGTCACGTTTCATGTCGATTGCACTGACGGGGGCCTCGCCGTAATGAAAACCCGGCCGTAATGAAAGCCTGGTCGTAATGTATGCCTACCCGGCCGTAATGAAAGCCTGGCCGTAATGTAGCATCCCCTACATTACGACCAGGCTTTCATTACGGCCGGGTAGGCATACATTACGACCAGGCTTTCATTACGGCCGGGTTTTCATTACGGCCGCTACACCCTCGATTGCACTTGATAATAGACCTGATGTCCAATTTTGCAATAATAACATGCACAACGATTAGATCATAGTGATAAGAAATAGCCTATACGGCGATACTTACTGCACTGTAGATTCCTTTTTCCACGCATTCATCACATGGAGTACATCGTTGCGCATGTGACATTTCTCACATTTTGTGTCTTATTGCGGCTTGCTGTATTTGACAAAATAATGCGATTTTTGTTTAAATATGAAATGGCTGGATAAATGAGAAGGCGGCGTTTCACCCTGAAAACTTGTATTGAATCCTGATGAACCAATTTATCTAAATGGTTTGATTGTCTGAACTATATGTCTTTGTGAAAACCCTCACTCGAACCTCTTGTCTCACAAAACCCTCCGTGTGACCAGTGAAAGTTAGGGTTCAAACGGGACAGTTTTCCAAACTAGGACCAGAAATTTTTACTGCCATTGGGACCGTTACCGCATCAGTCCCGGTAATTTTTTGAACCACATATCTGCCGTACCGTGAGCATAGTCCCATTTGAACCCTACCGACAGCGTACACCATCTCGAAATACCAACTCTTATACAGATGCACTCTCGCACAGAAATCGAACGAGCGCAAGGCGGAGTTGCGCGTGCTGGGCACCAAGCGCTCCAACGCAATCAACATCGGATTGACTAAACTGCCGCCGGCGAAGGCGATCAAACAGGTTCGTAATTGCCTGAATGAAGAACCATATATCCTCGAATAAGACCCCCTTGAATAACACTCCCTGTTGGCCGAGTGAGGATAAATTACTCCCCCTTGAATAACTCCCCATCTGTGATAGGTGGAAAACGTGTTGGGTCAATTTAAATAACAATCAATGATGTCAGACAGACCAAATGAAGATACGCCTGGGCTGCATATGCAGTGCAGTGGGTGAAATGAATAATACAAAAGAAAATTAGCCTACGGCAGCGACGACAGATCCATAATATAATTATGAGGAACAAAGAACTCTCTCTTGGAATAACTCCTCCCCCTTCAATAACTCCTTGCTCAAAAACTCTTGACGACAAAATTTATGGTCTTATTCGATGATATACGGTATTACACACTTAAAAAAATATCCTTTACATAATCCTTACATAATATCCTTTACAAAATCCTTACATAATATCCTTTACATAATGAATATTATACACTTAATCCCCTCAAAAATCACAGGCCATTCTGAAATTCGATTCGACAATCCTATCAAAGGAGGGCTTGGAGAAAATCATGGACACTTTGTTGCCGACGGACGAAGAGAAAGAACTCATAACGACCGCACAGGCGGAACATCCCGACACGCCGCTCGGCACCGCCGAACAATTCGTCATGCTGCTCGCGTCCGTGCCCGACTTGGAGCCCAGATTGAGGTGTGTGTTTGTGGACAGGGTGATGTAGTTTTATGTCGGTTTTTCGCACTCTCCTGCGTATGCTGGCGAAAATTCTGCACTTTCAAGGAAATGATAAGTCAACTGCAAGTTAAGTGATAAGAAAACTTGTAAGAGAAAATGGTTACAAGTTTACTTGTCACCGTCCCGTGGCAGTCCCGAACCCTGTGAAGTGTTAAGTCGAGTGTAAAATGTCATGTAAAATGCCATATAAATTTGTCAATTGCCATGCGAAGTGTCAATATTTCAGTAATTAGGTAGATCTTTTCTTTTTGGTTTTATTGACATTTTACATGACATTTGACACTTGATTTTACACTTTATAGGGCTCGGCACTGCCCCCTTATGACTTTCAAGTTCACTTGTCATTTGATTTCCACTTGTAATTTCACTAGTCACTTTTTTCTTGCGCGCATTAGGCTGTTATGCCTCTAAATTTTCTGACATCCACCCGAAAATGGCCTGAAAATTCAACCTCCTCTAACCTACCCAACCTCCGCAGACTGTGGCTATTCATGATGGACTACGCGTGCGTGGAGAAGGAGGTCGCCGAGCCGCTGATGGACCTCAAGCTCGCCATGGAGGAGCTGGAAGGTTGCGCCACCTTCCAGTACGTCCTGTCCACGCTGCTCGCCGTGGGCAACTTCCTGAATGGCGTCGAGGCCAAGGGGTTTCAGCTGGAATATCTGGCTAAGGTGGGGTGGTTTTGGTTTTTGGTTGGATTGAGTTTTGAGTTTTGAGTTTGGTGTGTATGCGTGTATTTATTTAGGTTACCGCAAAATTTTACTCGAGTACCGTATCTACTCGAATAATTCCCTCTCTTGAATAATTACCCCTGTTAGACGAGTGAGGAGAAATACTCCCCACTCGATTAATTCCCCCTTTAGGCAAATGATGAAACTGCTAAAAATTAATCCCTAAATAATAATTCCCCCCTCGAATAGCCCGCCTTCTCGAAAAAGTCTGACGAAAACATAATTCCCCTGGGGGATCATTCGAGTATATACGGTAGACTCTTATATATGGTGGTTATTGTTGCATTTTTCTATGTCTACGTACGTTACACATACCAATTATTGCTGCGAGGACAAGAAATTTCTGGCGAAATAATAACCGCTTGCTTAATTTGCTGGGTATAATTTGAACAAAAATGGCATGTTATGCTCTAAAAAAGCACACTTCATCAGATGAGTTGATAGAAACATGCGTGAAAACTTTGTTGAGATGATAATTTTCCATTGAATAATCCCCCCCTCGAAGAGTTCCCCCTAAATAAATCTGACGAAAAATAATTTCCCAGGGCAATTATTAGAGTAAATACGGTAGTATGATTTTTGTCGGCGACATGGCCGGGGTTCTATTCTAGAACAATAATAGATTTGACACGTCAAATGAAGGGTGTGCTTCTAAAAGTACCGATCTACGAAAAATCGATTTTGAGATAATCGCGATTGAATGTTTGGAGTATGCAATACCCATACATGGGTATTGGGTATAGGAATTTTGGGTATGGGTATTTAGGGTATATTGTTGGGTATCCACATGCATGTGTATAATCTTCGATTATACACGTAACACTAAGCTATATAAAATTTTGTAATAGTGATGCCATTAATTTACTGTAGATCGGTACTTTTATAGGCACAATTAGGAAACATTGAGGAAGATCAGTACTTTTAAAAGCACAAACTGTAGATCGGTACTTTATGAAAGCACAAATAGTTGCATTTCATGTACATCGGTACTTTTAAAAGCACATTTAAGAAAAAACACATTTTTATGGCAGATCGGTACTTTTTGAAGTACAAAATGTATATCCGTACTTTTAGAAGCACAAATCTTTGAATTAAATGTAAATATATGGGCACTAAAATAGTATTTTTGCAAATCGAAATTTCGATTTGCACATGTAAAATGAATGTTTTTTTGGCGAATCGAAATTTCGATTTGAACATGTAAAATGAATATTTTTGGCGAATCGAAATTTCAATTTGCACATGTAAAATTAATATTTTTTGCAAATCGAAATTACGATTTGCACATGTAAAATTAATATTTTTTTGTGAATCAAAATTTCAATTTGCACATGTAAAATTAATATTTTTCGCAAATCGAAATTTCAATTTGCACATGTAAAATTGAAATTTTTTGCAAATCGAAATTTCAATTTGCACATGTAAAATTAATATTTTTTGTGAATCGAAATTTTGATTTGCACATGTAAAATGAATATTTTTTGCAAATCGAAATTTCAATTTGCACATGTAAAATTGAATTTTTTTGCAAATCGAAATTTCGATTTGCACATGTAAAATTAATATTTTTCGCAAATCGAAATTTTGATTTGCACATGTAAAATTAATATTTTTTGTGAATCGAAATTTTGATTTGCACATGTGAAATGAATATTTTTGAGAATCGAAATTTTGATTTGCACATGTAAAATGAATCTCTTTTTTTTGCGAATCAAAATTTCGATTTGCACATGTAAAATGAATATTTTTTCTCAAATCGAAATTTCAATTTGCACATGTAAAATTAATATTTTTCGCAAATCGAAATTTCAATTTGCACATGTAAAATTGAAATTTTTTTGCAAATCGAAAACTTTTGATTTGCATATGCAAATAGATTTTTTTGCAAAATCAAAATTACGATTTGCTCATGTAATATTAATTTTCTTTTTGCAAACCAGAATTTTGATCTGCATATGCAAATAGATTAGTTTTGACGTATCAAAATTACAATTTGTTTGTACACTTATTTTGAGATTGGAAATTTCAATTAGCATGTGTAAAATGGATAAATAATTTCAAAATCAACAGATTGAAATTTTTATTTGTAAAAAAAATATATCTTACATGTGCAAATCAAAATTGTTTTAATTTTCATTTTACAAGTGCAAAACGAAATTTCGATTTGCTAAAAAATGTCTATTCGCACATAAATTATAATTTTATTATATTTTTATTGAAATTCAAAATGTTGAGTAAAAGACATTTATTATGAGAAGTAAAACAATGATGTGATCTTTTTTGATTTCAAAGCTCTTTTCTGTGATGTTTGCTGTTAAAAGTACCGATGTACAGTGCTGAAAATGAAAGTTTCAAATTTGTGCAAAAAGAAGTACTGATCTACATGTATATCAGTACCTTCAGAATTACCAATTTTGTGTTAATTTGCAATTTTTAGGCACCTTTTTTGATGTGTGCTTTTAGAAGTACCGATCTACAGCAAGAATGAATTTTTTTTAAATTTGTGCAAAAATAAGTACCGATCTACATGCAGATCAGTACTTTCAGAATTCCGTGTTGGCTCTACTTTGATTAAAAGCGACTTTTTTGAAGGTGTACTTCTAGAAGCAACGATCTACAGCACAAAAATAAGATTTCAAAATTTGTGCAAAAAGAAGTACTGATCTACATGCAGATCAGTACTTTTAGAATTGCGTGTTGGCTTTATTTTGATCAAAAGCGACTTTTTTCTAAGGTCTACTTCTAGAAGTACCGATCTACAGCACAAAAATAAGATTTCAAAATTTGTGCAAATAAAAGTACTGATCTACATGCAGATCGGTACTTTAAGAATTACCAAAAAAAATTGTGCATTTGAATGTACCAATCTAACAGCAGTACTTTTAGAAGCACAAATTATTTCTATGTAGATCGGTACTTTTACCCATACAAAAAAAGCACAAAACAAGTTTGTGCTCTTAAAAGTACCGATCTGACATCGGTACATTCAGAAGCACAAAAAATAATGTGCAAATCGGTAATTTTTAAAGAACAATTTTGGAAAAAGTCTGTAGATCGGTACTTTGTAAGATACAAAACCTGACAAAGCTTGTAGATCGGTACTTTTAAAATTTCAGAAACTGTTTTTTGCCGTTTTTGGCATTTTTCGACCCCCGTATCTCAAAATGCATTTTCACACCCCCCACTTTTTTTAATTTTTTTTGAAGGGCTTTCCTATGGGGACCCCGAAAATGGTCTTAACTCAAAATTGACAAATTTGTAGATCGGTACTTTTAGAAGCACACCCTTCAAATAAACTGGCCTACAGTTTCTGAAATAGTTTTTCATAAGTGAAAATATCTAAATCACATACTCAACGAATACTCGCACTTATAACCCCTTCCAACACCATCCAACCCAAACCTCCCCCCACAGGTCCCCGAGGTAAAAGACACTGTCCACAAGCACTCCCTAGTCCACCACTTGTGCACACTGGTCATGGACCAGTACCCAGACTCGACCGATCTCTACTCGGACATGGGCGCGGTGGCTCGCTGCGCCAAGGTGGACTTTGATGAAGTCGGCCAGATTTTGGACAAACTCGAGAAGGACTGCAAGAGGTCCTGGGGACATCTTGAGACGGTGGCTAAGCATGAGCAGCCGGCGTTTAAGACCAAAGTGTCCACGTTTTTGAATGACTGCGCTGTGAGGATTTTGGCGTTGAAGACGATTTACAGAAGAGTAGTCAATCGGTTTGTTTCAATTTCTGTGCTGATTTTACTGCAGTTGTTAAAAGTATTGAGTTTTCCTCAAAGTAAACGTAAATGTAATGTATTTTCATTTAAGTCGCTGTGCTGTGCTTTTTCTCAGTGTGAGTCAAATATGTACTTTTTCTCATGATAAATATTTCTTACGACAATATAGTTCACTTTCTATGCCAATCATTCATTTTTCTGAAGCCCAAGTCACAGCAAAATGAAAAATGATCACTGAAAATGCCCCTTAAAACACGTTTTCTCTGCTCACGTACTTTAAAAAATTACGCGTAAACGTGAGTACAGGTATTTTTTCGGTGGAAACGTCCACTTGTTTCCTCAGTACTTGAGTACATATACGTATTTTTGAGTAAACGTAATACGTTTTAACAAGTATTTATGCTGATCTAACCACATTTTATGCCACTTTCCCAAATAAACTTTGGCAACACAGCTTCCGCTCCTACCTCCTCTACATGGGCATGGGCTCGGCGGCCGCGAAAGACGCCAAAGTGAACACCATCTGCAAGACGGTCAGCGAGTTCGGTCTGGAGTACCGCACCAGCCGCGAGCGAATACTGCAGCAGCGCAAAAGATTGGCTGAGAAACGGGAGAGGAACAAGACTAGGGGGAAGATGTGGGCCCAGGCTCCTGGACAGCCGCCCGCATTTGAACAGGTTCTTTTGGGGGATATTTTGAGGGGTGTGAACAGGGGGCAGTTCTGCATCCTGTCAAGGGTATAGTAAAGTGTAAAATGTCGATTAAAATAAAAAATGGGAGATATTACTGCTTAACTTTTTGACGTTTTGCATCGCATTTGACATATTTGTTTGACATTTTACACTCATTTCTTTACAAGGTGCCACCAGGTGCCAGCCCCGCGCCCTGTAAAGTGTTAAGTCAAATTTTTAATTTCTCAAATATCATTCAAAATTTCAAATGTTCAGTAATAAAATATTTTTTATTTCAATTGAAACTTTACAGGGTACGCGTCTGCCCCCACCCAGGTGACAAGTGACAAGAAAAGGCATAATATACAAGAAATGTAACCTGTCACGGCAAACTTATAAGCTCCAAGTATTATCATTTACAAATTTACCTGCCACTTAAAACCTTGAAACCTAGCTATTTGACATAAATTTACCAACCAACTTACACATCTTTCTCGCCACTTGTCACCCTGCAAAATTGACATCACCTTGACACCACACACCATAAAAAAACAACCCACAACCCACAACCTTGACGTTTTCAGCACGCACCAGCGCCCGGCCGCAGCAGCACCAACGCGCCGGTGCCCAACGGGTCTGCGGTCAGCTCGCCCGCCGTTGCGGCCGCCATGAAGGCCACCGAGCCGGCCGACCGCGATAGACTGCGGCACGCTGAGATGTCCAGAGCCCTACTGTCCAATGTGGAGTCCACGTCGACCGGCGACTTGCAGCGGACTAGGCTGAGACCCGCGCAGGATAGGGCCAGTCAGATTGTACAGGATAGAAATGGTGGGTTTGGTTGGATTGAAGGTGTGACTAGGGTTGGAAATGGGTGTTTTGACAAAACTTTTATTTAATATAATCTCGTAAAATTTCTCAAAGATAAAATATAATAAAATCTCTGTGAAAAATGCAGAATAAATAAAAATAAATGTACGTGAAATATTTTGCATTTTTTCCCAAAAAATATACAGAATTAAATCTCCGAAAAAATACCTGAAGAAAGGGAAAAAAATCCAAAATGTTCAAGGTTTTTCAAAATCCAAAATCTTTTAAGATTCCAAAAATATAAATCTCCCGAGAATTTTAAAACGCTACCTATGACGCAATGTTGTTTTGCAGCCATGCGGCTGGAGGCGTCCGCTGCCGACCCCATCGACGGCGAAGAGATCCTGGATGGACTCGTCAAGGCGGCCACCATTCGCAGCGACGCCAGTGTGCGCGAGCGCCGGCGCGCCAGGCAGTTCAACAGGAAGTCCAGTCGGTTACAGGAACAAAATTTATATAATATACTCGCTGGACATCACACTTACCTAGTATGAAAACCCACCGTAACCCACCTGAATAATGAACCAAAATTACATCGTAATTTGTATTTCGTTTTTACTGTGGAATAATTCATAACAAAATTTATCATGACATTTTATTCATTAAATTATGGTAGGATTCTGCACATACTTTGCGGTACGCCGAGTAGTGATGGAAAAGGCACCGGCAAATATGGTACCGCACCGCACTGGCACCACTGCCAATTTGAAAAAATGGCACCGCCACCGGCATGGCACCCTCTAAAAAGGGTACCGCACCACACCAATTTCAACACATAAATTCTTAATATCATTAGGACATAATTTGAGATCAACGTGTAGGAAGTAAATAATTAGGACCGGTGATGGTGCCCTTCGGTGCCCAGCACCGGTACCCCGGTGCCTTTCCATCACTACCGCCGAGTATACTTCACAAACACGTTTCAATCCATTGTCTTTTTCGCAGTGCGGCGCACGCGAACGTTGAAGCTAACCGACGACCAAGTCGACACGCCCGTCTGCTAGTCCAGTGACTTTGCCACATTTCTCCTATATAAATATATTGAATATTTATTGCTTTGTCAGTCATTACTATGCTCATAATACACACATATATGGCTACCTTTGGTTGGGGAAAGTGCATAACATACCGATGTCGTTTAAGCTTCCATTGGAGTTCTGGGGCTTCAACTCGTAGTCCGTAGCTTATATTTACTTGCTTCTTTTTGTGAAGACTATACTTTTTGGCTTTGGTGATTGTCTTTAGCCAGCTAAATCGATGTGTATTGTATTTATGTACGCATGTAGAACTTCATACGTCGTTTTTATTGTATTTTAAATTTACTTTTATGGGTATAAAGTCATCAATAATAATGTACAGATTAGGAATTCAGTCTGTTTGTGTCGTTTGTTGCGCGATTCGCATGGACTTTTGTATTTTACAGTTGTTCAGTTTGCTGACCGGTAGCAAAGGCGTCAGATGGGAAAGCGCTTTGCAGTACAAATAAATATTGATTTTATCGAAAAATCTTCATTCATAAATAGATATTAAAAAAAGAAACAATAAAGGCATAATAAAATTATGTTCCTAATGACATAATGCACTAATAACATTGAAACTGTAGGACGTAAATAGCAATCATAGTGGTTTGGAAGTACAATCGACAGTTTTTATTGAGAAGATGTTAAAATCCAGTGATGAAAAACTGCGAGAAAAAAATCGCTTATAGCACTTCTCAAATTGCATGGAATATTGCTCTGGATTTTGGCACCTTTAAAACCTAATGTTATGTAACCATTCCATCACTGCTCTAGGTATGAAATGTCTCTAAATAGAACCTATACATGAACAAGGAAGACCTGGCTAGAATGAGTAAAATACCATGAGTCACACAATGCCACAAACTATTTCTTTTATTTACATTTTTCACGTTTTGTGTGAACTTATTTAGGTATAAACTCGGCAGACATGAAACGAATCAGGTATTCGGCCCTTGGTTACCAATGACGTATCTTTTTTAATTCGAACTTGAATGGACGGATTCCATTCGGTTCACGATACTTTTGATTCAATCCAACTTTTTATGCGAGAACGAGATGAGTTTGATAGACAAATCGTTGTAGAAAGTCAGATTGTAAGGTCTTAGGTCGGATCTTATCGTCGCAGTCTCGACGAATTCCTTCAAAAAAGAACGTATGAACTTCCCAGTGCGTCCAAGTTACCTTTGCGTTGAATACGAATGAGGTAAAAGACGCTAGATTTCCGCTCTCGTCAACGAAAATGACCGCGGTATCCAATTAAATCAACATGTGTGTCAACTCGTGTGTGCGCCGCCATTAGCGACCAATTGCGTTCGCTTAATCACATTCCGCAGCCATTTTTGGTGACGCAGACGGAAATCCTGCATCTTTCATACTGGGTAACATTCTCTCAAACGGTAACTTGGACGAGTGCCAACTACGAATATACGCAGTTGTACGAAAATCCCGTAGAGCATTGACTTCCATAATGTCCGTCGAGTTTATCCAAAAAAAACATCGACAGAAAGCCTAATGGCAGTCCCACACCCGGTAAAGTGTCATGTCAAGTGTCAACTGTCATGTAAAATAAATAAACATTATTGCTGAACTTTACATTTTACATGACACTTGACACTTAACAGGTTTCGGGACAGCCCATGGGCACAACGATGCAACAGATATTCACGTTAGGATTGTCGAACTCAAGAAAAGTTGAAGGACGTATTAATTTAGATAAAAATTATTACATAATATCTTAACGTGTGTCACAAATGAGTTCAATAAAAATGAGCAGTCTTAAAAGCTATTGAAAAAAATCCACACAAACACACATGGCTTCAATTCTAGGTATCGCGGGGACATTTCTGCTGACTGTCTCGATGACAGTTAATGCACTGACGACCTTTATCATTTATAATTGCGCTCTGGCGAGTAAAATTGACAGTGTACCGTATTTCCTCGAAATACCCCCAGGGGGTTTAGTTTTCAGACTGAAAATTTTGAGGGGGGCTTATTCGAGGCGGGGGTTTATTATTTAGCTAGAAATTTTCATGAAGGGTCGTAGTAAACAATAGGTTTATATTTACATACCCATAACTGATATTATAACGAACATGACTTAACGGGGTATATATAGGACATATCATCGAAGAACGTCACAAAAACAAGTCCATGTATAGCTGTGATGTAAATTCACCGCAATAAATACATAATGTTCATTGCATACATGATGTACCTTATTCTAGACGGGGGGGGTATTTCGAGGAGGGTATTTTTCCCTCAGATCGCTCAGATCTGGGGGTTAATTTCGAGGGGGGTAATTCAAGGGGGTATTTCGAGGAATACGGTAATAAATAAAACAGCGTCGAGTAGCTTCAATTACAATCAGTGCTGTGCACCGAGGAAGCATCCGAGCACGAGTGCGGGAATCCGGGCATGGGCATACCCCCCGGACCCCCCATGCCGGGCGGCGAGCGCACCACGGGTCTCTGGAGCGCGGCGGCCGCCTTGGGGTTGAGGTTGCGCTCGCGCACCTGCTCCTCCAGCTGCGAGATGACGGCGACCGCCTGCTGCAGCACGCCCAGCTTGGTTTGGGTCTGGTCGTTGGACGCGTGCACTGAACAGAGGCGGCCCAGCTCTTTGAACGCGTCGTTGATGTCGCGCACGCGCACTCTGGGTGTGATGGGGGTGTGGGTACTCTTGAAACTGTCCATCGATTAGGGATATTACTAAAAAGCGATAACGTCTTTTGCAGAAAGCAGAATCCCATAATTTTGGTGCCCAAATAAATGACAGTCATATTTACCAACAGGGTTCCACCAGGGTAAAATGTGAGACAAAGTTGCAAAGTATTGGTAAAATGTAGAATGCCCGAAATATTTATATTTTGAATTTACTGCAATTTACCCGAAATCTACCAAATTTGATTTTTACGTGACATTTTACAGGGTGTGGTACTGGCACCTGGTGACATATATTCTGTTTCCTGGCGCTTTGTTTTCTTTTGTCCTCAACAAAGCGGTTTCAAACTAGTGTGTCAAAAATATTTTTTAAGGAAAACGGAAAGGCCAGAAAAATTCACACCTATTGACACCCTATAATACACTGAAGGTCTGGCGTTGATGCCAAATAGCACCAACAACACAAGTGTTTGAGTGTATTTAGTCCAAAATCCGTTGCACCCCACACCACGCCCAGCACCCCCACCCACCTCTCCCTAGCATTATTAGCGTATCTTCTGTGCACCTCCTTCTTCTCCCTATCATCCGGATCGGCCGACGTGGCCCTGCCGCCGTAGCCCGACTGTTCCTCGTCGCTGATCGCGCTCGACCGGGCGCGCTTTGATCTACCGCCGGCGACAGATGACGCGCCAGTGGCGCGACTTCTGCCGCCGCCGCCGCTAGAGTCCATTGGCTCGTGTGTTGCTGCAGTCGGTTTGTTGTAGAGGGGTAGCTGTTGGTCGGAGGTGGAGGCCAGGCACACGGGCGACATGTCCACCTGGGAAGGGTTTTTAGTGCTGTTTTAACTGTGAATATAATAGTCTCTGGATGACCAAGTATTTATTTTTTAACAATAAACAGCACCAAGCAGGGGTCTCGAATGGGGGGGGGGGTGGGGGGGTTACCCCCCCCCAAAAAAAAAAACCGCCCAGCTATCTATCTATCCCGGAGGCCGCTCAGCTATCTATCTATCCCGGTAGCAAAATTTTGGGCTACTACCCCCTAAACCCCCCCCCCCCCAAAATCGCCCAGCTATCTACCTATCTGGAGCGATTTTTGCGAAACTATACCCCAATTTTCGCTCAAAATCGCTATTTTTCATACCTTTTTACAGATTTTCACTTCCAAAATTATGGTTCTGGTTCCTATTTGCCTATTTTCAGCTATATTTAGTACTATATACTCTTGTATACCCATTTTGAGCCATTTTACACCTACTTTTAGCGATTTTTCCTCCTTTTCTTCCTTCTATGCCCGAAAAAGCCTATATATCGAGCCACCACAACCCCCCAACCGCCCCCAGAAATTTTTTCAGCTATCTATCCCTCCAGAGGAGCGATTTGCTATCTATCCAACCACTCGGAGGGTCAAAATTCAAAATACCCCTGTAACCAAGTCACTGAATTGATTCGTGTAAAAATACCGTATTTCCTCGAAATACCCCCCGGGGGTGATGTAAAAGTGCATAAAATGATGTAGATGGTGTGTTCTGCATTGCCCGGATCACAAACCGCAGGTTTACACTCAAGTTGGGGGGTATCTCGAGGGGGGCTTATTTATTTATAGTGGCCATTTTCAGGGGAGTATTTCGAGGGGGGCCATTTCGAGGGGGTAGTCTTTCGAAGGGTGGGAGTATTTCGAGGAAATACGGTAAATAGAATACCATAAAAAATTCCCCAAACCAACCCCCATGGGCTGTGCAGTTGGTTGCGCATAATTCGGTGTGATATGCGCCGGTCTGCTGTCGTAAACAACCGACGGCGGCAAGGTGCCCGCCGCTGGCGACGATTGTGAAGGCGACGTGTATGAAAGCGGGCCGGAGTCAGCGGGTGCCTGTAGTGATTGGTGATTGTGGAGATTTTGATTCATTGTGTCTATTATTATGCCTATTTTACTGCCATTGGATAGACATTTGGTTAATAAAGTAAATGGGACTTTTTATGACATTGGATAAATATGTGTTTATTGCCACCAATAAAATTCTTGTATTGTACCGACACACGCTAGTCTACTACCGAAATTTCCAAAGCTCATAAATCAAACTTGAACGCATTTTAATTTACTGGAATGTATCATTTTAATTAACCGTCGACTATAGTTAACAGACATTTCATTCCGGTAAACTCAATTTCGTTAAAAGCTGATGTGCACTAGTGTGCGCAGGGCCATTAGTGTCTTGCATTTGAAGCGTCCACTTCTAAAATTCGGTTCCAAAATTGAGAAAATAAAGTCAAGCGGAAACAGCGTGTATTTAGAAACAGCATCTATCTCGCACATTTTTTACCATTATTGAAACAACGCCCCTTTTTCACATTTTGACACTTTTGAAACAATTGGAAGCAATTTTATTTTAATACAGCAAGAAGTTGATAACTCCTTGCTCTATCCAGCATAAAGTCAATAAATCCACTCAAAATATTAAGAAATGTGTGAAGTCCGAGTGTGTGTTATGTGGGATTTTTGAAGTCAATAAGTGAATAAATTGTCCATAGCAAATCGATCAAGACCAATTTAGCAGAGAATTGGACATGAAACTTTTAAAATGCCACTTTGGCAAAGCCGAGTTTTAGAAGTACAGACTTCTTTTGGAAATATACCACATAACTCACCACGCCATTTTGGTGCCCACCGTACCCGTCTGCGGGCAGCGGAACTGACCACCATTGTTGATTCGGCGCTGATTCGCTGCACATCTGAAATAACGGATCCACAACACTTTTTGCGGTTCAAACCCAATGTTTCAAAAAAATAACAAAGTCACAAATTTCACAAACGTACCGGCTGGTGAAACTGTTGCTGAACATATGGCATCACAGCTTGCTGCTGCTGCGTCACTGGCACAAGGCCGGGGGGACCGGCATCGTGTGCGCCGAGTCCAACGCCGACGTGATCCTGTGTTTCAAAATTGAGTTGACATTCGAGTTCACTGGAGTATGGAACTGAGTATGCCGATGCAAACTCAAACTGTTGTGTGTAAACTTCGAGTAATCCCCCCCCCCTCCCCGAAGATGTTTTCACTTCAGAAAATTGCGAAATTGGTTATTGGGAAAGCGCAATGTATAATCTAGAATTGATAAAAATATTATACATACCATCCGAAAATCACATACTCAATCACGACTTTGGAACAGTTGTTAAAATGTATTTACCTACATAAACTCGAGTACTGGGTAAATAATTTTACATATACTATTAATAAAAGTACCCGGTACTCACTACGTTTGAAAAGTACACGTGTATAGAAAATGTATTTCATAACTTTGAAATTGTTGCTAAAATAAAGAAACCTTGAAGAAATCATGAAAAGTACACGTGTATAGAAAATGTATTTCATAACTTTGAAATTGTTGCTAAAATAAAGAAACCTTGAAGAAATCATATCAATATCCTATAGAAATACTAAATAATCATAACAATCTGTGTCTTCCAGTGTAAAAATCGCTTTTACATGTAAAAAGTAGTCACTTTTCATGTTCCACGTAAGAACTACCCACTTTTACACATTCTATGACGATAAGTACTCGCATTTACATTTTTTCCGGGTAAAAGTATTTACTCGCTTTTACATCTTCTTAGAAAAAAGTATATTACTCCCAGGTACCCATGAGTACGGGTAAAAATATATTTTACATCTTCTGTACTCAATGGAAAGCGACAAAGTATTTCACATATAAATAAATACACATACTTCTAAAAAGTTCAGTAACTTCAATAACTCTCCTTCAGAAACGAACCTGCTGCATGGGCGTGGGCGCGTACGCGGCACTAGCCGGCGCGCCGGTGCTGTACGGGTCGAAGCCGGGCAGCAAGTTGCCGCCGCCGCCCGACGCCCAGTAGTACGACGATGGGTCGGCCGCGTAGGTCGAGTAGCCGTTCATCATGCTTGTTGTGAATTGTAGTTGATTAGGGAAATTTGGGAAGTTTTTTGGGCCGCGGCCCTCACGTCGGGCCTTCGAGCGTCTATTTGTCTGCACTGAGTTTGAAGCGTGATTCCGGTAAATGACCACCAAAAAAACGACCAAATAAATGTCATTGGGTTACATCGATCTTATCGCAAACCATGCATCATAGACAATCGAACACAGGTAGTTACCACACACTTGCATAACATGCATAGAGTAAAAACAGTGATGAATCTCAGCGTGACGCTGGGAGACATTCGAGCGTGGGAAACGAATGCAACGTCGAAAAAAGTTCGCGAGTTGGCCAGTTCAAAGGCTGCGATATTGCCCAAATAGGTGGCCCACATGTACCCAAATAAGTTTGGGCGTATTTACGCGGCCGAGCGGCATGGCTGTCATGTCAGACAAGTTGTTAGCAACTCGAGCCGAACAGCGGTAGCCGGCCGCCCCAACATCTGGCCGGAACGAAAACAAGCCGCGGCACGGCAAAAAGTGAGGATGGGCGGCGGGGCAAATTTGAAGGGCGCGCCGAGAAAATATGCGCCCGCCCGCCGGAAGCACCGGTGCCGCTTCATTTTTGAGACAAAGCCTTGCAAGCACGGGTGGGAACACGCCAGCGAATGTCGTCAATCACGCACTCGCGCAGCGGCCGCGGCTCACCTGGCAACTTCGCCGCCAAAGTCAGGTGTTCTAAAACAAAATGACATTCGCGGCGGCGGGACGGGCGCGACAAAAACGACAGCGCCGCCATTCGAACAGCTTTACATGTTTAAAGCTGCCCAAAGGTGAACGGGAACGGAAAGCAGCCAGAATGTCAAATGCAGATCATCCATTTTCATGCGGGCGGCGCCAATTGACGCAACGAAAAAGCTGAGCGGGCACATTTGTCGAGCGAAGGTAAATGCGAGCTCAAAGGTGCGCTGCACATTGGGCAATTTTATTACGTATTAGAACCGTTCTCTAACCGATATACATAAAATGTACTTTATGTCAAATTTGGGCAAACACAAATATAAATACCGCGTTTATTCTGGAAACGGCATTTGATTTACAAACAGGTTAGAATTGACATTTCCCGCGCTAAATAAATCAACATCAGCTCCCCTAGAATTTCCTTGCAGAACGATTCAGTTTTGCCAATAAAAACACCATCAAAATGAAGAACCAAAATTCACAGAGCGCCGATAAAAAGCTCCGAGGGCTTTCACTATTTAATAATTCAGCATTTCTGCCGCTCGGTGGGCTTGCGCAGGGATCTGGCCCCAAATAGCACAAAGAGGGTGGCAAAAAAGGAGGTAAAATATAAAACGTGAAGGGAATACAAAACAGGGGCCGTGGCTGGCTGGCGGGCAAGCGCGGCTGTACGCGATCAGGGCGCAGTCCCAGACCCTGTAAAATGTCAAATGTCACGCAAAGTGTCAAAAGTCATGTAAAATGCCCTGGAAAATGGCAACACGGTTGACATTTTCCATGACTTTTGACATTTGACATTTTACAGGGTCCGGGACTGCCCCCGGGGCGGCGACGGCGATGTTTGGAAAACGGTCGGCAGTCATGCATCGAGCTGCGGCAGTGTGCACACGCGCGCCGCCGCCGGGTAACAGATGGCCGGGTCCGAGGACGCGCATCACGCCCGCCCCGGCCAAGGTAGCTGCGCCGCGGCACGCAGTTGGGACGCGCTGTACACCAGAGTCCATGGCTCAACGCAGCGGCGGAAAACGTGGATGACGTGTATATAGGAATAGTCGCTGTTTAGTGTAATGTGGGGTAAATAGCGCAGCATGTTCACAGGCAGTCTGAACATTTTTTGTGATTTTCCGAAATTATCACTCGACAAAGCAGCACAATTTATCATTATGCCCCTGGAAGACTTCCAGGTTCTACTTCCAGACATTGTAAAATCCCCTGTAAATTGTCAAATGTCAATGTCATGCAAAGTGTCAACAGTCATGGAAGATGCCGTGCAAAATGGCAACATGCACGACATTTTACAGGGTCTGGGACTGCCCCTAGAAGACTTCCAGACCACCAGATCAACACTTTCCGCCGCCAACACCGCAGAGCTATGGAGGTCGCCAGCCAAAAACTGGACCAGTGTCGCGCCATTGTCCAGCACGGCGCTGAATAATTAGCCGTAGCCATGAACCAGGGCGCCCTGGGCGATTGGCAACGCCGCGCCGCGGCACATGATTTTACAACATCGGCAATGGCATCCACCCAAACTGCGTGTGTACAGGCGAAAGCGTGTTGGGGAGTTCGCGACGCTCCCGGCTGGGGGGGGGGGCGCCGCTGATCAAGGAGGCCACCCGATCGATCGATCGACGCCCCGATATTATCGACTGATTTTTGTTTGGAACGCGAGCGGCCAGACAATTACGCGAGTACGGAAATTTGATAGCCCTGGCGAGATACAGTGAGTATGGTATGGCATATATTGATGATGAAAAATCTATTGATGAATTGGCGCCGATTTTCAGCAATAAACTGTATCATACTTGTTCAAAGATTGAGTAACTTAATTACACCCGCTGAGTACTGTTACGGGCTACCTGTTACAGGGCACATATATGTCTACTTGCTGCCTTGAATTTTTTATATGAATTTTGTCGTAACGTTTCGGGTTTGGCACCTAGTGCCAATTCCGTAGATGTGACAATGTATTTACAATAAAAGTGACAGGATGAAGGGAATGGCAAGTTCTAAGTTGTAATGTCACAAACAAACTTGAAGTGACAAGTGTCTCCATTCGCAAATTTACTTGCTAAATCGGCCCAAGGAAAAAAACTATATTGTAAAACAAATAAGAAAGCGCCGAATGCAGTTCAATCAAGTGATAAAAAAAGTGCCATAAAAAAACAAAGTGAACATTTGGACACTTTACAGCAGCGAAATCAAGCTGCGGTGCAATGTCGTTTTTACAACTTATGTCTAGAGACGTAAAAAATTGAAGCAAAACGACTTAGTTACAGAAAAGCAGTGCAAGCGATAACAGGTGCGCACGTCTTGATTTCACCTGTGCCCTAACACTACCGTAATCAGTCAAATAAAACACTTTTGCAACAAATAGCATCTGAGAAAGCTTCAATCGCCCAGATACTGTAGACTGTCGCCGCATTGATAACGTGCTTCGTGGCGCCACCTGCACCAGGTAAACAGTATGTGTCCATTTGTCGCGGCTAGCAAACACTGCAAAGTCCTACTGTTGCGCATGAAGTTTTGGAGCATATTTTAACAATGCAAAAACTTCAAAGAAAATAAATTACAGAAATTGAAAATATTCACGCGCGAGCGAGCAATGCAACATTTGTATAAACGTAAATAGTGATGCGTAAGATTTACGGCGTCAACTTTCCATTGTCTTCTAAATTTACATACAAACTGCAGCGAAATAATAGCAAATTGTCGCGAGACGAGGCCCATTGCGCAAACATATGTATACCAATAAAAGATGCATCATTCCCAGTGATAATGCGAATAAATCTGTCGGGCGGCGCGGCGGCGCGAAAGCAACCGGGGGGGGGGCAAAATCACCGCCCCGACACGCATGAATTATTTCACAAAATGGGCTGTATTTCATTTCAGTTTCCACATTGGCGGCGGCAGGTGGCGGCGGCAGATGCTACCCCGCGCGACAAAATATCAAAATTGCTGCCACTCTCGTCCATGCATAGAGGGCCTCGCCCCATAATCAACTTGAATCGGGGATTACGAGTCGATCCGATCGAAACTATCGAATCAGCCGACAAAATGCGATCGAATACCGTGCTCGAATAGAGAATTCAATCGACAATCGGCAATTTTTGCAATTTTCATGGCGCCTGACGGATTATTTTGGCAGATTATGAAGAATTGCATGACAAAGCTAACTAGCGATAACAATCTGAGTGAACACGGCACTCCCGTGGGACATAAATGAATAAATGCATATTATACGCGATAGATGGACGCATGATGCACGACGAATTTCTGCACTCGCAAACAAAGACACGGCACCGTTTGATCTTGGCGCCCTATTATGGCGATCAGATTTTCACAAGTATTTAGGAATATAAAATTCACAACGTCGGTGGCGTAAGACAAAAAAAAACGGAATAGAAAATTAATACTACGACTGGTATCGATCGGTGGCAGTCTCGCAACGAGTCCAAGGCAACGTCGAATATTGCCCACATGTGGAATCAATGACGCAGCAGTGTCAAGACACCTATGGGCGTGCATGAAAACTGGAAAATTTGCATCACAGCGCAAAATTATTCCGCTCACAATATGCCGCAACACCGGGCGGCGACTACACGAAGCACCTGGACCAAACTGCACCGGGTAGACAGTTTGTCCAAAGAAGCACCGCCGCCGCCGCGGCGACTTTACAGCGCGGCAAGTAGTTCACGTTTGAGTTTTTGGTCTCACGCGCAGACAAACGCATGGACACAGAGGCATGATACGGCGGCGAGAATTTGTCTGCGGCCGTGTGGACGTAATGAAGCAATAAAAATGCGCAAAAATTGGCTGCGACAGCGCCGAGCGCGAATAAACTTTTTTTTGTAACGAAAGTGTACTGAAAGTTAAAATGGCAAAATTTACTGAAAAAAATTGCGAAATGGAATAGGAATACAACGTCTTCTTTGAATACAAATGCTAAAAGTAAAAGGGAGGTAGCGAAAATGAAGAACAATTAAATTCAATGAGAACAAATTATGAATGATCAACGTTTTTGAAGCATGCAAATATATAAAAAATTTAAATTGCATGGATTCAAAAATTCAAACACCACTAAAATTGAAGAAAAAAAATTTGCGATAGGTAACCGTGACTTTGCAATAGCATACCATGACAAGAGTGTGGGAAAACCCAGTTCAGTGGGAGCACAATTAATTGCGTTTCCTCACCTGATTATTTCAATCGAGCATATGGCATCTTCGAACAATCGAATTTCATCACGCCTGACTTAGCTAGGAATCTATTTATTTATCTATTTAGGTAGATAGATAGACCGTAAGGTACGGCACCAGGTTGATTTTTAACGGAAGGGGACTGCACACACTAGTTAATCAATGGAATTTTGAAAAATTAGTTAACTCATAAGTCTTAGACTGGAAAACATTTCAGTTTACTGGAACGAGTTATATTTACTCCTCATCAACTGTGTTGATGTTCACCTAATTCCAGTAAACTCAAATGCCATTCAAAGTTGATTTACGAGTTTGAACACTTTATTTTCAGTTTACCTGCAGTAAACTAGCATGTGCAGCGCCACAAAACCGGAAGGCAGTATATGGTACGACACGCAATGTGAGGTAGATTGTAGATGTAAAATGTAGACGAAAAAAAGATGCGAAATTTTTTTAAGTAATGAAAATACATACGTTCAAGTTTGATACATGAAGTTTACAGAAAAGTGAGCTTAAAGTGATACAAAACAATACTGTGCCGGTGCACAAGTAAACCCACTGCACATGTAGACCCGCTGCACATGTAAATTTATTCACTACACATGTATACCGGTTACACATCTATGGGGGTATACATGTGTAGTGGGCTATCTGCATATGCGTTTAGGTTACACATCGATGGGGGTATACATGTGTAGTGGGCTATCTGCATATGCATTTAGGCTGTGCATTGTGGGGGCATTGTGTATGTGTATACAACAATGTGAAGTGGTGCTCATGTCAATTGTCTATTTTTTATCTATTGTTAAGTGACATTGTGACTGTGAGTGCAGATTAGTGCACTGAAACAACTGCACCTGTGTGACTCATTTTGGTGCACTACTGTACATACACTTGCAAAATCACTTCACAATTGAGCAACAATCGACAATGCAAGGAAATCTGCATGGTGTCACTAACATTGCTACAAAAGGTACCACTACCCCACATACTGCACAGCCTCAATGCATGATGCAGTTAGCCCACTACACATGTATAACCTCATCAGGGATATAGCCAGGATTTTTGAGCAGGGGGCTGGGGGATTGTATACAGAGTCAGGCGAATGGGGGGCGCCCCCTAAAATTTATCCCCTATAATAGCGGAATGAAGTCATGGCACTGGTGCAATTGTTAGTTAGGGAAATGCATGCCTGTGTGCAATTTTCTTTGGAAACTACCTACAAAATCGCTTTAGAAAAGTGCCATGCCTGGCACATTTTACATGTGGCCCGGGTACGGGGGAGGCAGCCGCCGCCCCAGCCCCCTGGCTCTGTGCTTGAACCCAATAGATGTGTAACGGGTATACATGTGTAGTGGGTACAGGGGTTTAGTAGGGGGGGTTGGGGGAGGGGGGGTTACCCCCCCCCCAAAGTCCGCCAGCTATCTATCTATCCCGGAGGCAATTTTTTTGGCTACTATCCCCTAACCCCCCCCCCCCCAAATCGTCCAGCTATCTATCTATCTAGAGCGATTTTTGGAAAATTTTCGCTCAAAATCGCTAATTTTCGTACCTTTTTACAGGTTTTCACCTCCAAAATCGCTAGTTCATGTTCATTATCGCCCATTTTGGCTATATATGTGCTTTTATACATATTTTTAGCTATTTTTCACCTACTTTTAGCGATTTTTACCCCTTTTCTTCCTTCTATACCTCGGAAAACCCTATATATTGAACACCCACGAACCCCCCCCCCCAATCACCCCCAGAAAATTTTTCAGCTATCTATCCCTCCGGAGGAGCGATTTGCAATCTATATGAACCCCCGTGGGGTCCAAATCTACAAAACCCCTGAGTGGGTAGATCGAAATGTGCAGAGGGTTTGCATGTGTAATAGGCCCAGGTCATACAAAACCATTCCTTCTATACTCTACAAAAAAGTACAGGCTCTGTGGTATGGCTATTTCTGACTACACTTGCAAAAAGCTAAACAAAGTGACCGGTGAGTGGAATGGCAAAATTTCGGTTTACATACACCAAACAATATCATAAATATATAGGCAAATACGCAAATTTTAGATCCCCGCAGGCCTTTCAGGGGGATAGTTACTGGAGGGGGCGGCTAACAAAACGGGATGTTTAATTATTTGTTGGACCCACCGTTTCACCATACTTTGATCATTTTTAATAAATCTTGTGTAGGAAGATTCAGGTAGAATAAACTACGGAGCCAACTTATTCAAATAGACTAAGACACAAAAACAACAATGCCCGTCACAATATGCGTATACTATGGATAAAATAAAACGAACCCTTCAACCTGAGACCATAAATAGAAATCCATAGAGACCACGTGAAAAAAACGTGTAAAAAATCCTAAGAACATGTAAAGCTACAGGAAAACCTCCTCGAATCACCAATCTGCAATTTAGCGCCGCCTTTTTTGAAGTATGGGCGACGGGGTGAAGCGGTAGTGGGCGCGTCGCAGGCGGACGCTGCGCATCGGACGCCCAGTCTCACTGTATCGACGAGACAAACGCTGTCTTATAACTTTCGAGAAATTGGCATGAGTTTTTTTTTTGGGGGGGGGGGGGTACTCAACAACTACCCATGTCGAAACTTTTCGATTGAGTACGCGACTTTGGCTAACTTCCGCCTATGTAACAATTGGCCGGCTGCCAACGCATGGCTGATATGAATGAATTTTTTGGTGATACAGGGTTAAATTCGGCACGTTATTTTATTGTGAGTTTTACCCAATGCACCTTTTTGAATTTTAATTTTCATATCCATTTTTCGACCTGTCTACGTAAATAAGTTTTACTTGTCTATATCTGCAATCGTATCTGCAATAAATCTCACAATTTGTACCCCGCAATCGATACTACGAAAACAGGTATTACCTTCTAAATATATGAACCCTCACACGATCAGAGTCTCACAAAAACAACGCCAACCTCAAAAGCTGGCCTCCATCAGCACTGCTGCCAGTGCCGTTCGCGCTGCAACTGCTGTACTCGGACGCAGTGCCGCATCCGAGACTGCCGCTGCAGCCGGGCGACCCCTTCGCCGGAGTGTAGGGCGGCGTGTGCAGCGGCACGGCCAGCTTGTGCGGGCTCGACGTGAAGCTGTGCGCTGCGGCGGCGTACACGCTGCGCGTGGAAAACGTGCTGTTAGGGGCATGCAGTCGATTACGACGACGGCAGTACATTAAGGCCAATTAAATTAAATTAAATTGGACGACGGCAGGGAACGAGTCAAAAACAGATGAGGTACGGCTATTTTTTAAACACAATGTTTCAAGGTAAGCTTTCAAAATTTACGAATGTTAAACAAAATTCGTCCACTGCATGTATTTAAAATGTAAAATGGCTGGTAAACTTCCCATCACATTTTACACATGACAAATACTGCCTGACACTTTACACGGTGTGAGAACTGCCCAGGGAAGATCAATGAGCAGAAATAGCATTCAAACGAAAAACATTTGGTAGGGTGTCTTTGGAAACTCCTGGATTGGTACCAACCAGTATTGGTAAAAACGGTTTTTATGCTGCCCGATTTTAAAAATATATATCGATTGAAAAAATCGCTTGCGAACCCTAATTGGCACCAAAATCAGAATTGCTGTACCAACCGCCTGGCCACAAGCAGACTCTGCACCACGTCGTGTCCAAACTGTTCGTCGTGCCCAAACTCGGCGTCGACCAGAATGTGCCATGTCATGCCAAAGTACTTCTGTGATGTGAGCTGCTCGTAAATCACCATCACGATTGCCACAGCAGTGGCGCACGGGTGCGACCCGCAGTGACTGCGGTAGCTTCCATCTGCACAGGTAAGTGTCGCTATAGTTGCAAGGTTTTGTACTACGTAACAACCACACAAACTAAACTGCAATCTGACGCTTCAAAAATCTACGCCAACAAAATTCTCACTTCTAGGCAGCCCACACACTAGTTGACACTTGAGTGTCAACTGGTCTGTGTCAAGTCAGATTTCGGCTTCACGCATCTCAGAGGGATCTCAAAAATGCACATGCGGCAACGAAAAATAAATATTGCGACAAGTACATTAGTGCGAAGATCGCTTTGCGACACGTGAAGCCAAAATCTAAGTTGACACCAGGTTGTTAAAATACTGGTATTTTTTGAAAGCGTAAGCATAAGCGTAAATACACTTTCACAACTCTGGGACACAGATCAGCTGACACACACACGCGTCAACTACTTTGCGGGCCGCCATAAAATCAAAGTAACCCCTCACCGGCGGCCATCAACCTAAACAGTCCCCTGGCAGCAGCCAACACAGCCGGCGGCACGACCTCCTGCAGCACGTCGGCGGCCGTGTCGTCCATGCCCATGTGCGACTGGAGCAGGCGGACCACGGCCACGGGGCACGGGTGCACCTCGGCCACCAGCGCGCCCATGCCGCTGTCGTCCGGCGAGCAGCTAGGCCAGTCGGAGCTCGTGCAGTGGGAGAGCGAGGATGGCCGCTGCGGAGGGGAGAGAGTTTAACTATGTGGTGTAGGCGACCGCGGTTCAAACGGGATCCCGATCCCGAATCCCGAGAATTTTCGGGATTTTGTGGTCCCGATCTCGATCCCGGAACCTCAATCCCGATCCCGAAATCTTCAATAATGAATCCCGATCCCGAAAGAAACGCAAATGCGGATCCCTATCCCTAAATCTAAAAAAACGAATCCCGACCCCGTGACTCCAGTCCCGAAATCTAAAAAAACCCACCCCGAACCCCAAATCTGCCAGCTATCTATCTATTCCGGAGGCCCCCTCAGATTTCTATCTATCCCAATTTTTGGGCTACTTTCCCCTGCGACTAGGGTTCAAACGATATGACTTCTCGATATCGATATCGATATTCGATATTTTTTCAAAATTTTCGATATCGATATTCGATATTCGATATTTTTTTCTGAAACTCGATATTCGATATCGATACGATATGGAACCTCGATATCGATATTCGATATTCGATATTGAAAAATGGCCGATATTCGATACTCGATATTTCGATATTCGATATTGCGATATGCTTTTGGTATAGCAAGGCATATTTCAAGTGGCATATTGTATTTTCATGTGGTTGCACACATGTTTAATCATCTCTTTACTGAAATTTGAATGGTGCAAGTGATTTTAACAAGCTTTACATCACTCAATGGTAGAAAATAGAAGAAAAACATGATGAATCAAAGTGTATCAGACAAATAACAATTGGTAGATATTACAGTTCATCCTAACCTAATTGCTTAAAGGCATGTTGCAAAAAAAAGTATATCAGCATTTTCTGGCTTCAAATTTAGCACTCCAACAACAATGACATTATAAATACTGTACTTTTACTCATCAAATACAATACTATAAGCACATCAGATCAACCATAAACATCTCAAAATGAAAATGAAAAGTAAATTTGGGGACACAATACAGGTTCGATATATCGAAAAAATGGTCGATATTCGATATTTTTTCAAAATTTTCGATATCGATATTCGATATTAAAAAATGGTCGATATCCGATATTCGATACGATATATCGTTTGAACCCTACCTGCGACCCACATCCCAAATAGCCCAGCTGTCTATCCATTTACGTGGAGCAAAATTTTGAATGATTTTTTCACAAATTTTCACTCAAAATTGTCATTTTCACCATAAAATCGCTATTTTCGGATACATACATGATTACATATCCACTTTAGCTATATACCGAGCGCGTTTACATGTCTAAAGGCACAGGGCCGTTGAACTCTCGCAGGGCTCGCGGGTCAACCAAAACCAACCTCCCCAATAGGCGAGACCGGCGGCGAGGGAATGCACCCGTTGGTGCTCACCCCCTCCACCGGCGTGGACGTCTCTCTGAGGTACGGGTCATCGGTACCGCGGGCGGCGGCCAAGTCGGCCAGGGGGCAGTCCCAGACCCTGTAAAATGCCCCGCAAAACGTCAAATGTCATGCAAAGTGTCAAAAGTCACGTAAAATGCCCTGCAAAATGGAAACTCGGTTGCCATTTTGCAGGGCATTTTACGTGACTTTTGACACTTTGCATGACATTTCACATTTTTACGAGGCATTTCACACGGTCTGGGATTGGCACCAGCGCGCGGCACAAGCTCGGCGCGGCCAGCGCGACAAAGTGCGGCAGGAAGGCGACCGCGGTGGGCACGTGCATGCGGAAGCCGGCCGCGACTAGAAGGGCGCGTTCGACGCGCAGCACCAGCGGCCGGTCGGAGTCGGATACTTCGCGGCATGTCGGCACCAGGGCGTCGATCTCCTCGACTTTGGCTGGAATGAGGTGGGGTTGTGAGAATGGCAGATAAAAGAGCGATTACCTAGCGTTAATTTATTTGATTATTTTTGGACGAATTTTCAGTGAGGGCAGGGAACGTTGGCTAAATTCCAGTGAATTTCTACCTTGCACCCGTGGTTGTAAGCGTGCCAACGACATTTTACACGTGCAATTTTCATCAAAAGTTGATAAAATTAATTGCTTTTTAACGTTATATGGTCACATATTCACAACAATGAATGTTTTTTATTTTTACGATTTAATTATCATTGGCACTTTTCCGACATGGCATAAAAAGTGCGAATGCACAGTATCGAGTCCGCCGAGTATATCGGGGGCGAGTATATTTGTAATCTGGGAGCTATTGGCTCTGAAGACAATCAGTAACGGTGAGTAATTTAGGCCGCAAATACTGGGCGGGCGAAAAAACCCTTCAAATCGCGGTACACGTTAAATTGCGGGCCAACAAATCACACTAACCAGCCAATTTGATGGCCACGTGGGTTAGATAAGTGCAAGTGTGCGCGGTGTCCCGAAACAGGGACATGACGCAGTCGCTGGCCAGGCCGATGTCGAGCAGGTAGACGGCCAGCGCCGCCGTCTCGGGCCCCATGCCCACCGTCCTGCATTATTCTCGATTATAATGGAAATCATTTAATTGCAGCCTTTAGCTCGCGTATGTAATGGCGGATTAGCTGCTGCGTATGAAAGTCTACACTCACTCGTGCTAAATTTTCACGTGATTTGAATCGGTTCTACTCGTTTTTCTCAGTGTATCTGGCTACGGAAACGAACGGCGAGCTACTGGATAGAGAATCTTGGTTGGGTAATCAAGTAATAAGTAATTTGGAAAGTAATTAACTTAAACCCAGAACGTAAAAAAAACGACAAACCGGCGAGCGTCGTAGTAACGATAAAGCGCCTCCACAGAAACTCGTCGAAGAGCCTGCAAACACGCACGAGATTGACACCCGGGCGCGACGCGCTCGACAATACGAGTGTATTCTCGGCGGACATCACACTTAGTATGGACACCTACCATAACCCATTTGAATAATGAACCAAAAATTATATAGTTTTTCATCATAATATTTCGTTTTTAGTATGGAATGATTAATTACGAAATTTGCCACAAGATTTTATTCATAAAATTATGGTACGATTCTGCGCACACTTGGCGATCCGCCGAGTATACACAAATTCAATTCAATAACGAGAACAGCAAAAAATACTAGTAGACGTCAAAAACTATTCACTCCAGCCAACTAGCGCACCGCAATGTGGGACAACTCCGGACTATCCCTTGCAGACCATCACAACCAGAAAAAACTAAAACCCAGACAAGTTCGGCCAAACCAACCTCCGCGGCGACATCAAGGGGCGTATGCGCCACCTGCAGCAGGTCCGCCTGCCGCTGCAGCATCACCGGCACCGGGCAATCTGCATGCACTCCCAACTTGCATCGATGAGGTCCCGATTCCATCGAGAATATGATTTAATTGCAGAACGTAGCAGCGTTGCACCTGCGCGCCGCGCCGCCAAACGTGAAGTGGAAAGTGAAATGGCAAAAAAGTTGCACTCAAAACGGTTACAAATCAAACATTTCACACGAAATCTAGAAAGGAAAAAGTGCAGAAACAACACAGTTGTAAGTAATAGTAATTGATGACCGAAATGTGATGACGAAATGATGAGCAACTGAAAACCAGAACGACATCGTGCCAATGACATGAAATTTGATAGTTTACTTCATTTGATCCAGTGCATCAGGATCAAGTAACTGACAGTTAACAGGGACAATAAATAGTGCACAAGTTAGCAGCATAGTTGTTAAAACGTATTTACTTTTACTCGAGAAATGAAGAGAATACAGAGTAAATAGGTTTACGTTTCCTCTGAAAAAAGTTCCTATACTCGCTATTATGTATACTTTTTGAAAGTACTCGAGTACAGAAAACATATTTCAGATAGTCTTTTATATTGACTTTTTGAAGGAATAGAAGGGAAAAAGGGACAGAAATAAGGGTCTATAGCAAATATGTCTATAGCTATAGGGTAAATTGCTAAAAAAATAAGGGAAAATAGTTATAGTTGAAAATGTGTATACGCACATACATACCCAAAAATTGCTTAAAACAGGCAAGAAGTTATGAAAATTAGTGATTTTGATCGATAATCGGGATGACATTTCTCAAAAATACTCACGTTTACGTTTTCTGGGAGCAAAAGTACGTTTACTCATGAGTAAAAGCAAGTAAAAAATAAATAAGGTGAGTAAAAGATAAATACTTTACGTTTACGAATACTTTGAAAATAGTTCGGTACTTTTAACAACTCTGGTTAGCAGAGCAATTAGCGCATCACTAATGAATCATGACAACTGAATAAATACATACCAATTTATGTACAACAGAACAGGCGCGGTCAAACACCATTTCCGAGAGCTCAAATGACATAAACCGCTGGACACCCACAGTAATTATGCGCGCAATGCGATAATTTTTGAGATTGTGTAAACAAACGCATGCTACACTCATTTTGTAATGCGTTAATCCGAATATTTCACCGAACGATACAAATCGCAAAGATGACAATAAGATAAAGTGTGAAAATGTAGCTTATGAATCATTATCAATATAGGTAATCATATTATATTTATCACCATCAGATTTCACAGCTTTTTGTCTAATTACGCAGGAGCGAGTATCGATACGGTTGCGAAAAAATCACTATATTGCTCGAAACTAATTTCTATCAAACTAGAGTTTGAGTCACAGTGCGAGCAAATTTTTCAATATACTCAATGAGTAGACTTGGCAAAACTCAAGTCTAGAGTCGGGGAATAATCTCAAATTAGATCAATTTGGTCACTATTCACCAGAAACCATGGTAGGATTTATATTCACACAGGTTGTCCCAATCCCAACCAATCTTTGCTCAATTTGGAGTGAAAATGAAAAATCTCCCAAAATTTGCAAATAGGTATTTAACTACATAGTACATTGCATACATGATGTACATCATTCTGGAGGGGGGTATTTCGAGGGGGGGGGGTATTATTTCCACAGCACTCATAAATCAGCTTTGAATATATTTGAGTTCACTGGTATCAGCTATTATTTATCTCCATCAACATTGGTTTGTTACTCAACCTCATTCTAGCAAATTCAAATACAGTAAACTTTTAGTTTACCAGCTGCAAAATAGTGTGTGAAGGATCAATCAACTGAAACAGCCAAACAAAAAATAAAATATAAAATAGATAGCTCACATGATTATTATTTTTATTTATCATCATTTAAACCAAATTTGGGCACGGGCGCATGGTGCAACTCCGCATAATGCTACCACCACTGTTCAAATTTTTGAATTTCTGTTTGCTATTGTTTTTTATTGCACGCACAATTTTTGCCCTCCATTGGAATATGGAGAATTGGCTATAGAATATAAATATAAATATAAAAATATAAAAAAGTGCTTACATTAAGCTAAATGGCAGGGAGCAGTGCCAGGCCCTGTAAAGTGTCAAAAATCATGTAAAATGCCCTTTAAAATAACAAATGAAGTTTAAGGTGACATTTTACAGGGTTTGAGTTCCATTGGATTAGGTAGCAGCCTGAAAACATTGATCTAACATGAGTGCAATCACTGGGAATCTATCAGACACAACATACATTTATCTACCCACATACATATGTATTTACCCTTTCACTTCATACACAGCATCTGTGCATGAAGTGAAAGGGTAAATAGGAGTTGCACTGTGCGGGGTTGCACGATGCCATACAGCCCAAATTTGAGCCAAGTCAAACGAAAATCTTGAGCCACAGCTGATCTTGGCTACCAAACTGAGTAGCTTTTTGCCCTCAAGTCAATAGTCTAGCTGAGTCAATTCCAACCCTTACAAATAGTCACAATTAGATTTTTTTCAAGCCAGGCAAAAGAGTCTTGATTCAAGTCAGTGTTACCTTTTGGTATGATAGGTTGTAAATGTTAGAAACTGTTTTTCACCAATGTTTTAACAATAAAATTGCAAGAATAAAACCAGTCACAATAGTTTCTAAGCAAACCATCATAAAAAATATTTCAGACGAGGAAATGAAGGTAACATAATGATAGATGTTTTGGGCATTACATGTTGCGGCGCTCGGCTCCAAATTTGGCAAAAAAGTCGAGTCATGCAAAAACTGAAGTCACGACCATCGAGTTTCATTTGATTCAAGTTCGAGCCATACATATTTATAACCCACACTAGGGTTCAAACGGGACCAGTTTTTAAGGCCGGGACTGGGGTATCGTACCGGGTATCCGGGACTGGCATTTTTTATCGGGACCGAGACTGGGGTGTCGGGACCGGGAACGGTACTGCCTGTCCCGGCATTTTGCAGAACCATCGACCGGAACCGTGGTCACGTTTGCACCCTATTTACCCCACACCCGTCGCCACGTGATAAATACGCAATGCAGCAATTCATTCCATCTGACACGAAAATATTCAACCAATCATTGATTCACTGGTGCTGCAAAAACAGTGAAAATAAATGCGGCGGGATGCAAATTCAAGGAAGCAACCAATTTCAAAAAATGGGATGAAAATCGTAAAATGTGTATTTACAAATAAGCTATCACTATCTACAATCATAAATATAATGTGTCTATTTTAACATCACAAAACGAGACGTTGTCACGAAACGACACACTTTCTGTCAAAGATGGACTTTTCCCCCGGCGAGGCGCCAAGGCTGTCAGGCAGTAACGAACTACCATACGCGTCGATTCGGTCCTGCCAAACGGGGGGAATATCCAACTGCTCGTCACGCTGGGCGAACACCGCCTGCCTGAATAAGGCGCACAAACATTGACCCACTGAAATACCCATTATCAACACCCAAAATAAATCCTCGAATAGCACCAAAATTGGTCATCGCCTTTGACAGTTTAAATACGCTCGCTCACCCTAAAATGCCATCCCACGGACAGCTCCTAGCGAGATACCAAAAAGTGAAAACCCTCAGCGCAAGTAATCTAACCTCAATGCCCCAGTTATCTACCTAACTCTATCAACACACACACAATCGACCAGCCATCTATCTGTCTGGAGTGATTTTTGAGGAACGTTGCCTCAAGTTTCACTCAAAATCGCTAATTTTCATAACTTGTAATTGTTTTTCACCTTTACAGACTTCGAAATCGTTATGGTTCGTGCGATTTACTATCTGTCTGAACCCCCACAGGGGTCCAAATTCACTAAACCCCTGAATTGTAGTATATTACTTGCGCTGAGAGCTTACTTGCACCGAGTTTACTTGCGCTGAGGTACAGCCCCACTGAAACTGCATCAACGCCAAACTAACTGAAAAAGCAGCCCGCGGCAGTAAGCTCTATAGACCGTATCCTCATACGTATCACTGCGCCCATTACCACCCAAAGCCATCTTCACCAGGCGCTCATCCATCTTCCCATCGAGCCCCATGTGCCTTAGCTGAGCGGCCGGCCGCCAGGCCCTGCCCTCGTCGCCGCGCCCGTGCAGGTAGTGCAGCAGGACGACCGCGTCGCCGCTGCCCTCCGGCTTGGCTGACAAAACGCGCTTGCACGGTGGAGTTATGTGCACGTGCTCGCCCAGGGAGATGCCTGCGAGGGGGGGGGGGGTGTTAAGGTGAACGGGAGTTACAGAAAAAT
Organism: Sphaerolaimus hirsutus; assembly: GCA_964036195.1. Classification (NCBI taxonomy): domain Eukaryota; kingdom Metazoa; phylum Nematoda; class Chromadorea; order Monhysterida; family Sphaerolaimidae; genus Sphaerolaimus; species Sphaerolaimus hirsutus. Next base: position 16,886,064 of record OZ038458.1, read on the forward strand.
GCCGATAACAGTGTGTACCAATATCAAGATCAAGGCCGTATCCAGAGGGGGCGGGGGGCTGCAGGCCCCCCGTTCCCGGGTGGGACATGAAAAAATGTGGGAAAACGCAACTTTCGGTATAAATTTTCGAGGTGTTTGTAAAAAAATTACACGCGTTGTTCATTACAAAACAGGTATTTTATGCAAATCAGTCCAAAATCCCCAGTATATGTTCTCAATTCCGTGCCTGACGCACTATATGTATGTCAATTTACATATATTTACAGTGGTTCTCAGCGCCAGCGCCAAGGCCAATGACGCCATGGCGTGGCGCCTTGTACACTGGATGGTGGCGCCATTTCAGCTTCCACCGAAGTCACAGTGCAAACTAGTATGTCTAGGCACACTGTTTCAACACAAAACACAGCAACCTTCTCTGGGCATGTTGGGGTCGAGCACCACAGCGGGCAGGCGGCACTCGGTGCCCTCGACCTTGCAGGGGGCCCACACCAGATCCAGTTGGGCGAAGTCGTGCAGTCGGGGCGAGCGCGCGGCGGCGCGGCGCGGACGGCCCACGGAGCGAACTGGCGGACTGCAACTCGGCCCGGCCGCGTCGTCGTTGTCGCTGCTCGCCGTGGACGCGTCCGCTGTGGTCGCCGGCGACGTGGGCGCTGTGAGAAGGAACACCATGTATTTACGCAGGATAAAGTTTGTATACTCGGCGGAAATCACACTTAGCGGAAAGCTACCAAAACCCACAATGGCAGAATGAACCAAAAATGTTTCAGTTTTCCATCATAATATTTCGCTTTTATCATGGAATAATTACTTACGAAATGTATCAAAAGATTTTATTCATTAGATTATGTTAGGATTCTGCGCAAAGTATGCGTTCCACTTGAAATATCAACCTTAAATATTCAAACCGCAGCTAACGTTCTCGAAATTCTGTGGCGGCAGAAGTCGAACCGGTGGCCGTTTTCGGAGACTGAAAATAACTCAGCAAACTCGTCTGGCCGCGATCATGCTGACCAGCTTTTCTTCGCTTCTGACCAGCTACGTTGGCAGCAGAAAACGAGTCGTCCAAACGTCTCTTGCTGCTTTGTAGCTTCGCGGCAGCGCCACTAAATGAAACTTTTTTCATCGTTGAGGATTTTGGAGTATTGCGCTTTTTGGTCGATCCCTTTGAAGCGGAACTTGTCGCTGGCACATTGCTGTTCTCGATTTTGAGAGTCGAAGTTGAATGATCTGAATAAAATACGTCAGCTGTGTGTGTGTGTGTTAGAAAAACTTGAGCTATCACGCAGATAGATTGTCAACTATGTCTCAATTCTTAAAAATACATTTATTAGGCAAGATTAGATTATTAGGCAAGATAGAGTACACTTATAGTTGGCCCCACAGGTATTATATGGTCACAGTATATATTACGCGCCGCTTCTTATACCTATATTTATTTTTGCTCTACACCCCACTTTTCGATTCATCTTGAAAAAATTCGATTGAAATAAATCACGCTAGAAAAAAATTTATTTTTCCCATCACTAGCCCTAGCTAACCAGAATCTTTGACAGGTGTCGCAAATGAATCCCCGGTCACAAAAGGGTTCGCACTTATAGCTTTATCTAATTCCTCATCTGCTATGGGCACCATATCCGGCCATACAAAATCATCATGTTTAATGGAACCAGACTGGTTTTTGCCATCTTCATGCAGTACGCAGGCGCGCTTAACGATTTCGTTACTCTGTGAATGGGAGTGAAGTGCGGAAGTTCTAAAAATGCTGTTTGGATTAATGGGCCCAAACACACTAGTTGACATCAAAATTCGTGTCAACTAAAATCGGTTAAATTTTGGTAATTATGTGCTTTCAACTTTCCTGTGAGGTAGAGCATAGTTCATTTTTTTATCGTGACACTTTATTTCTCATCGTTTCTGTTAAGTGTGACGCTTTCAATTTTTTAATGTTATTAAGTTGATATTCAGTTGACACGAATTTACGATGTCAACTAGTGTCTGTGTGGGCCCTTTTGAAGTGAAAAATAACGCATAAATTTAGCAAAAAATACAGTTATCAATTAGACTCACTACTCTACGAAGCCGCACGCCATAGTCGTAAAAGAACTTATTGTCTCTATTGAACAGCAAACAATTATCGAACATGAGCTTCAAATCTGCGTTCAGCTCTTCGATCGATGAATACTTTCCCGCCGTGGCTTTTTTCCGCATCGTTTGCAAGTCCATGGCCTTTTTGATGATGTTTGAGTAGCCTGGCACTTCCTGGCAAAACAAAATTAATATTATTATAATATATTTACTTTGCGAGATTAACAAGTACAGAGAGGGTTCAAACGGGCCTGTGCCTCTGTGCATGTTTACCCGCTGTGCATGTCGGGGGTATTCTAGATTTTGAGCCTCCAGGGGGTTGGATAGATAGCTAATCGCTGCTTTGGAAGGATAGATAGCTGGAAAAATTTAGGGGGTTGGGGGTTCAATATATAGGCTTTTTCGTGATGTAGGAAAAAAGGTCGAAAAATCGCAAAAAGTAGGTGGAAAATACTAAAAATGGGTATATAAGCACATATACTACAAAAAATAGCCGAAAAAAGACAATAAACCACATGAACTAGTGATTTTGAAGGTAAAAAATCTATAATAAGGTATGGAAATTAGCGACTTTGAGTGAAAATAAGGGTCAACATGCACACCGGGTAAACATGCACAGAAGGCCTCAGTCGTTCAAACAGGACAACGGCAAAATTCCGGGACTGATGCGGTACCCGTCCCGAGAAAAATATGTCAGTTCCAGTCCCGGTGCCGACACCTCAGTGCAGCTCCCGGTGCCGATAATAACAAATATCCAGTCCGGATACCATCACACCAGTACCGGTCACGAGGAAACTACCCAATTTCTTGTTTCGGTTCGAAAAACTGGTCGCGTTTGAACCCTAAGGACAACACAGAAAAACAACAAACCTTTTCAGAAACAGGCAAATGAAAAATTTTGTGCGTATCCTTCTTTTCGATGCTGCCAATTATGTCGTGCACGACCCCGGTGGAGGGCATGAAGCGCGCCTTGAATATCTCCTCGCTGACTGCCACCTAAAAAAACCCAATAAACTTAGCCAAATAAAAAAAACCCAGCGAATGATTGCAAACGGATAAAAAAGCTAACAATCTCCGCCTTTTTCTTCTCTCGATTTTTGAGCATCTCGCAGAGCAGCCGCAAACGTTCCAAGTGCCGTCGGAAAGTGTGCCAGGCTTCCAAATACATGTGCGCCTCGGCGGCTGTCGCGATACCCGCCGCTGGTGAATCGCTTCCTTCTGGAATGGGTTCGATCGAATGGATTTTCGAGGATCTAAATACGTATAAAATATATTCGCTGCCACCAATCGCAACTATTGAAATGACTCGCCGTCAGTTTTCACGTTTTCTATCACTCAGAAATCTTGATTTGTAGCCGTCTGTCCTAGGAGTGGCACAAAAACGTTTTTTCAACCTCGTTTTTAAAAACTGGTGTCATGGCGCTGGCGGCCGCCTCCATGGTACGCCCCGACATCAACACAATTCTACCGAACGGACAAAAATTTAACTAAAAACACATCTCAGGCAAATTTTGTTGCCGAGCACCTTAAAATTTACCTCAAGGGTAAAGGCCTCAAACAAGTCACTATCTAGCCACTATCAGAAGAAGCGTGTTTTTAGCGCCTGACATAAGAGAAAACAAACCGGTTTTTCTCGCAGTAGAACCACTAGCAGTTGCTTTGCGATTACAGCGCGCCTGCAGGCGTCGTATAAGAGGTACGCCAAATCGAGACCGCCGTTTGAGCGTCCAGTAAGCCAGCAGCCGCGGCATGAAAGAGGCCACTTCGTCAAAACGCACTTTTGCGGCGATGTGCTCTAGTCTGTAAAATCGAGTGTGTAAAAAGGTTGACAAAGATGGCATGGTTTCCACACTATGACATCTACCATATGCCATCTGAATAGAAACGATACATGTCATTTTTCTGCCCACATAACACGATGCTGCCAAAGCTGATTTTTATGCAGATAAAGTAAACACACTGAATTGCATTGTAAATAAATAAATATTAACTCGAAAATGTAATTAGGAATATTTTGAATTTTCGGCTACTCTAATTGTCAACTTAAAAAGCTTCACAACCCCCGCCCCAGTCAGTAAACCAGAAACAGCATCAACTCACTGATCCTTGCTCATAACCGGAACCGAAATCATCGGCACCACATTTTTCCGATCGGCCAACACCTTGCGCGCATTTCTGACCCTCTCCTTCTGTTTCTGTTTGCGCGCGGCAGTGGACACGAGTTTGTTATTGGGCGACACTTCAGCTGTTTTGTTCGCGTGGTGACTTTCGGGCGCGTGCAGATCGCAGTAGACAAATTTGCGAACCTTAAAATGGGGCGTGGAATGACTGGGTGAAAGTAAATAGCGATGGAAATGATAAATTTCGAGCACTTTTGATCATGCCGAAATTCGAATATGAACATCTAAAATAAAGAAAAGGCATAAAATATCTACATTAAAAAACTACTGAAAATCATGTCGAAAATCGAATTCTAGCACATTTTAATAACTAATATCGCATAGAAAATGTGAAAACCAATGAAAATTGATATCGACAGTAAAAAATCCGCCCGAACCCAAAAGTACTATTCACTATCCAACCGTGTAAGCGGACCCGCCGGGAGAAACGTCAGCGGCAGGCTCCACCCTCATGTACAAACCAGCGGACTGGGCACACGTCACGTGGAAGGCAGTGTAGCAGGAGGGCTTGTGGCACTGAATGCACGCGCCGACGCCCTTCTCCCTGCACACGATGCACTTCAACTTCCACCTGGGGGCAGTCCCAGACCCTGTAAAATTCCCAGTAAAGTGTCAAATGTCACGCAAAGTGTCAAAAGTCGTGTAAAATACCCGGTAAATTGGCAAACGTACGTTTGCCATTTTACCGGGGATTTGACACGAATTTTGATACTTTGCATGCCATTTTCCATCTTCCAGGTGCATCTTACAGGGTCCGGGACAGGCACCTGGCCACGGGCACTCGCTGGATGCCCTCGACGGGCTCGAGGAAGACCGTGTTGGCGAAGTGCACCTCGGGCACCCAGATGGCGCAGAGCACGTGGCACCAGCGCCCGTCCGATGTCTGCTTGAACGCGGCTGAAGAGCTGTCGTTGGGGCACAGACAGCACTGGACCGCTTGTGATGGCGACAACTGGCATCTGTGGACGCAGGGGGTTGTCGTTGTAAATATTATGCTTACTCAACCCCTGCTGCGACATTAAAATTACCAAAAGACCAATGAAAAGAACCCTTAACGTGTTTTGGTATACTCGGCGGACTTCCAACTTAGTATGGAAACCTACCATAACCCAAACGAATCATGAACCAAAAATTATACAGTTTTCATCAAAATATTTCGTTTTTACTTTGGAATGATTAATGACGAAATTTATCACAAGATTTTATTCATTGAATTATTGAGGGGATTCCGCACAACTTCGCGGTCCGCCGAGTCAGGGACGTATCCAGGATTTTTGAGCGGGGGGGGCTGTTTGTTTACGGAGCCCGGCGAACGGGGGGGGCTCAGCCCCCCCCCCCTAAAATTTTACCTGTACATTGGCGGAATGGCGCCATGGCGCTGGCGCCATTCGTAGACGCCACGCCATGGCGCCATTGGCGTTGGCGCTGGCGTCATGAACCGCTGATATGTATGTAAATATACATACATATGGAGAGATGGGCACGAAATTAAACGTACTTTACAGATATTTGAGGGTACAGGTGCCGATTTTCCAATAATCCCGTGGACGGTGGAAAAATGCGCGCTCGCGCGCAAAATTTTTACATAGCACCTTGGGAATTAGTACCGAAAACGGCATTTTCCTCGATTTTTTCCGGTCTCACCCGGGAACGGGGGGGGCTGCAGCCCCCCCCGCCCCCCCCCCTGGATACGTCCTTGCGCCGAGTACATGAGAAATTGCGCTTGCGCACGAAAATAGACAAATAACTAGTACTGAATGACCACAAAACAACTTTTCATCAAGTTCACCTCCTACACAGCCACTGGCCCTCGGGGATGTAGGGCACGCCGTAGCACTCCTGGTGGACGGCCATGTTGCACAGGTCGCAGAACATGATCACGTTGGTGTCCTCGCACTCGTGGTCGTTGCACACGCAGCACCGGGCGTCCTCGTCCACCAAAGTCTTGGAATGCGGGAGGTTGTATTTGATCACTTTGATTGAACAAAAATTGCCTCGGTGAAATAGAAGGCTGCTATTTGGGGGCTGCTTACCCCCCCCCCCCAACGGCACCTCTAATTAGCGTTCCTAAAATCTCGGGTGATTTATATTTTTAATATAAGAAAAAATCCACTGTTTATTCATAATTTCTATAGGTTGTTCCCGAGCGATTTGATTATATTTCTTCTAACAAGAAAATATAAAAAATGATCTCATCCATATTTTCTGTTTTTTTTCCAGATAGATATATTTTTATTTTTTGTTGAGAGATTCTCTGAGACTTTCTGAAAAACAAATCAAAGAACGAAGCACTTCATATTGTACCGCAATATCTATCCATCTATTCAGTCTGACAGCAAAACCCAACCTGATGTTGCCCAACTCTGCCGTCGGCCCAGCGAGCCTCTTTTTCGAAGCGATCCATCAGCAATTCGAATGACGTCACGGACACCTCATTCAGTCCTCGTGATGAACGGCGTGCGTTCATTGTCGATAGCCAAGCAGTATCCTGGAATGAGTGTGAATGGAACTTCAAAAATGGAAATACCAACAGATATGATAAATTAAAAATGATACAAAAGCGGTTGTGCGATCGAAAAAATCCCCTTTTTCGGTTTTCAGGCTCGATTTTTCGTTTTCCGGATTTTCCGACATTTTTCCCGTATTTCACCCTTTTTCTATTCACTACGGCATTGAATAAATTATTTTTACAAATTCCAAATTTCTCCAATTTCCTTTCCCAATTATATTTCACACCCCACACTCAAACAAACCTCCTCATCCATATCATACTCCACGACGGCGTCGCGCGCGTCGGGCGACAACTCGACGTGGCGCACGTAGGCCGCGCTCGCAGTGGGCGGCATTTTGCACGGCGTGCCGTGGATCCGCGACAGACGCAGCGCCACAGACTCGGGCCGGTATGAGGGGAGTTCTCTGGGGGGATGGAGTTGAGCGGTATTTGGGGGGAGCGAAGTAATTGCCTAAGTTTGTTACTTAATATAAGTGAAAAACAGCGGCCAACGTCGAACAACACCAAAATTAACTCAGCGGAAATCGGGGATGGATAAGGTAGATTTCAAAGCACCCCGATTTTTTTAATCGTGTTTTTTTAATCGCTGGAGCCAAAATATGTGCTAAATGATTTTTGGACACGGAATAGGAATACATATCCTGAAAATTTTTCATTTTTGGACTAAAAAACGCCCAACAAAGAAATTTGAAAGAATTTCTGCCGCTGTAAGCAATTGCGCATGTAAGTTTTCCCTTTTACAGTTTACCGTTCGGTAACTAAACTTTAACGCATAACTAAAATTCCTGTGCGTGATGAACTATTCCACACGTGAAATCCCCATCAAAGTAAAAAAACAGCAGGAAAAAGCAACAACCTAAACACCGGAACCGGCACAGGTTTACACCCATCATTATCACAATCATCATCAGATTTGGACTCCCTCTGAGCGATAATCTGCGTAAATCGCTCTTGCACGGCTGCAGTTGTCGCGTCGGCCGGACAGTCCGCATCTGTGCCGCTTTGCAGTTCGAGCGGCTCGTTCACGTTTAGTCTGGTGTGATTTGTTCCGGGTGTGCGATTGGAGGTATTAAGATGAATGGGCCCACACCAGGGGTCTCCTAGGGGGGGGGGGCTGCCCCCCCTCATATCGGCCAGCTATCTATCTATCCCGGATGCCGCTCAGCTATCATCTATCCCGAGGCAAAATTTTTGGCTACTACCCCCAAATTCCCCCCCCCCCCAAATCGCTCAGCTAGCTATCTATCTGGAGTGGTTTTTGAGAAATTTTGCCCCAATTTTCGCTCAAAATCACTAATTTTCGCACCTTTTTATAGTTTTTCACCTTCAAAATTGTGCTTTCCAGCTATATACACAGTTATATACCTATTTTTAGCCATTTTATACCTACTTTTAACTGATTATTAGCGATTTTTTCCCCTTTCTGCCTTCTTTACCTTGAAAAAGCCTATATATTGTGCCCCCGCCAGCCCCCCCCCAGAAAAATTTTCAGTTATCTATCCCTCCGGAGGAGCAATTTGCTATCTATCCAGCCCCCGCGAGGGCCAAAATCCTGGAGACCCCTGGCCCACACACTAGTTGACATCGACACCAAATGTAAACTGGTTCCGAACCCAATTCAAAGCTTGCATTTAAACGTCGTTCGTTAGCTCGTCAGCAATCTTTAAATTAGGATCGGAACCAGTTGACATTTGGTGTCGATGTCAACTAGTGTGTGTGGGGACAATGAGGGATTTCAGAATAAACAACAAACTTGAAGGTTTCGCCGTTCACTAGGATATCCACGAGGCGAAGAGGCGCCGCCACATTAGCAACTGCGATAGATATTGTTGGTTACAAACGATCGTAGAGTATACTCGGTGGACAGTACACCTAGTATGAAAACATACCATAATTTAATGAATAAAATTTTGTGAAAAATTTCGTAATTAATTATTCCATTAGTAAAAACGAAATATTATCATGGAAAAACTGTATAATTTTTGGGTCATTATTGTGGCCACACAAGCTGGTTTTCAATGTTCCTTTTTGAAAACTCTCCTAGGCGATGCGTCGCTGTACGGAATTCAAAAGTGTGCAATTTGCACTTTTATTTTTCAAAAAGTGACAGCATATGTGAATATTGGTTTCGGCAAGTCACATTTGCCGTTCAAAGTTCACATTTGCAGAACATTTTTGAAAACTGTAGGGCGACGCGTAGGCGACGCGTAGGCGACGCGTCGCCAACAAAATACTCTGAAGACAATTTTGAAAACTTAAAATTGAATAATGTAGTTTTCAAAAATGTACATTCTAGTTTTCAAATTTGCAGAACATTTGTGAAAAGTGCGACGTACAGCGACGTCGCTGTATGTCGCTGTACGTGCCAGTTTTCAATATCTGTGCAACATATGTGAAAATGCGTCGCTGTACACACAAAAAGTAGCAAAATCGTCGCCAGGCGTCGCTAGTTTATGGATTTTCGCCAACTTACTCCAAAATCCTTTAAAAAACACTGGATGGATGGGTTAATGTAAAATTAAGAGTGTACATGCAGTATTTTATGCTGCATGTACTGATGGGGTTGTAGAAAACTTGGGATGCATATAAAATAAAATAATTTTTTTTTTAAAAAACGTCACTGTGGCGACGTTTCAGGTGACAACTGTATATGTCACCTGTTTCCATAAGTTATTACCAATCTTGAAAAGTACTTATAACATGACAGAATTCATAAATTTATCAACAACACCGAATCTGGGACTTGGTACTACTGGTTATTAAATCAATCTTTCTGAAATTTGTGTGTACCATGCAATTGTTAGTCATGATCTTGCATTAAAATATAAATATATATATAATTTTTCATTTCATTAATTGATAAATATTTGTGAAAGTGATTTATACATGCAGTTAGGTTGGCACTCTGTACAATGGGCTAAATGAAATTTCAGATGCAAATCACAGGGATGAAATTCAAGATGCCATCACAGAGAAAATGAAAGACTGGTTTCGATGTACTCATGGCAGACTTAGATACTGCTCAATTGCCAGTCATTGGTGAATTAATCCAGTATGACCAACTGCTTGCACAATCTTTGGGTCAATACCAGCATCAACACTCCAAGGTGACCAAACAACTAAACAGTATCTGGCTAGCTGCCAAACCTGATTTTATGCATATAACATATGTCTTATTTTGTGCACTTTCACCTTGCATCACATTTACCAAGCTGAGTTTTCCTGAGCACTGCTTGGCTCAGCTGGACTGGAGTTTTTGGAGTTTTTGCTGCAGGCTGGAGTGTTGTAATGGCCTCCACTGGGTGCTTGGCAGTTAATTTATACCCTTTGCACTGACACTTGGAAGTTGTGCACATACAGTAAATAATTTTGAAAAAATCTCTGGAAACATAAAAAGACTATGTGATTTTTCCAAGCCTTTTTTTGCATCTTTACATTTCTTTTTCAAGACTTTCACTCAATTCCTCAATTCCATGGATAGATCCAGATAACTTTTGAGTTTTCAAAAAGGTTCATGTTTATGTTAAATTTTGTGACAGATCGTAATATTAAATGAAAACATTTCTGAAAACAATACAATAAAATTGTTTTTATTTTTTTTGTGCTAGTGTATTGAATGTGACATTGTCTCAGTCAGTGTTCACTTGTTGTTCATTTTTTTGGCTTTCATTTACATACAAAATCAGCTGTTTCAATTGCACTTGTGATTTTTAAAAAAATTATAAAGTGGATTGTATAAAAATATCATTACTTGTTTTGCAGAAATGTTATTGAATTCAGTTTTTTTTTTTTTGATGTGAAAAAATAAGGGCTTTTTACTGTGATAATGCAATAATTACAAATACACAGATGTAATTTTAAAAAAAATATTTAATGTTTTAAGCATAACCACAATTTCTTGATCATCTTTGAACTTCTATTGTGAAACATGGTATCAAATGAAAGAGAAAAAAAAACTGGATATATATCTGAGACGGATATCATATACAATGTAAAACTGAATTTTTAAAAATATTTATAGTTAGAAAACGAATTAATTTTTAAAAATATGTATAACAGTGCTAAAAATATACAATACAGTCCCAAACATCAAGCATAATTTTCTGCATCACATGCCGCTTACAGCTTGTCCTACAAATTCGTACTTATTCAACAAAAAAATATTTTGTCTGCAGCATTTTACCAGAGTTTTCAAATATGTGTTCTTCCGGAGGAAAAATAGAAAAAAAACAAAGATGGCGGCCATTTGGTTCATTACACAGACTGTTTAAATGAATTTGAAAACAAAATAATGGGTTTTCACAGAGGGAACCTTGAAAACCAGCTTGTGTGGGGCCAATCAGATGGGTAATGGTAGGTTTTCATTATGTGTGATGTCCGCCGCGTATACCTCAGCGACGAAAAGAACAAATTTGGCAGAGTGCCCAAAAAATCAAAATAGCTCCGCACCAGCTCTAACCAAACAAACCTGGGTCGACTTTCTTTATAGGCGTCTGCTGCGGTTCGGGGGCGGGCTCAGTGGGCGCCACCCCACGCTTCACATCGTCAGGCAGCTGGTCGGCCGCGTCATGTTCCTCAGTCAGGTGCGTCAACAGTCCGGCCAAACTCCTGTAGCGCCGACGGCCGCCGCACCGCTCGTAGGGGCACGTGTAGGGCGGCTTGGTGCTGCGGCAGTGGTCGACGAACGCGGACAGGGTGAAGCCACGCGCCGACGCGCACCACATGGCCGAAAGTGACAATTTTTTTGGATCGGGTCACTTACGTAATCTTGGAACAAGTCAAAGTTTGTATTGGATATGGTTAGATACAATTGGGTGTCACATGAACTTGAGTAAAAGACGCAGGATTTCCGTCCACGTCACAGATAATGGCCGCGGAATGCGATTGAGCAACCGGAAATGGTCGCTTATGGCGGACGACACACTAATTGACACATATATATGATGTATGAGTAGAAAGGTGTGTATCCAAAAGGGTGTTTTGGCTAGCTGCCAAGAACACATACGGGGACTCCTCCAATTTTTTGGGCTTTTTTCAATTTTTGCGGGAAATTGCCCGTTGTACTTTATGGGATTATTTAGACATCACTATCCGGTAAAGGAAAATAGCCCACGAACATTTTTGCAACGTTTGTGTGAATTGACGATCGCGCATCGACGAAAAAGTAGGTTTTCTACCTGTCGGATCATTTTGTGCGATGAAATGTTTGAAGATATTCACGCTGACACATCCCCAAATTATTTACAAATATATTTGTTCGCTTCGACTTATACACAGACTTGGTACGAATCGTTAGAGTAACAAATTTGAGAACTTCTCCAATCAGGGTTAAGCCAGAGAAGATTGTCAACTAACTTGTCAATTCCTTCGACGTACGTCCTTTCTGACAATTTGGAAAATGACACTTGATTACATTGTTAAAATGTAACGAAACTGAAAAACATCTGTCACGTCACACCCGATCCAGTGCCGTAAAATACCTACCGTATTACCTCGAATAAACCCCCCTCGAATTAACCCCCCTCAAATTTTGCTGGCGAAATAATAAACTCCATGGGGGTATTTCGAGGTAATACGGTATTTATTAGTTCATAGAACTGTTTGAGCACCACCTTTGTTTTTTTACACCAGTTTTCCTAGAAACTGTACAATGTCGAATGTCATGCAAAGTGTCAAACGTCACGTAAAATCCCCTGTAATATGTAAAAAAATGTTCAGTGCAAGCGTAAAACGCTTCTCATTGCCTGTAGCGACATGCCTCACGGCTAGTGATGGAAAAGCGCCACAGTGCTGGCGCCATTGCTGTGGTGCCATTGACGCTTGACGCCGCACCCATGAAAAGCGCCATGTCGCTATTTTTCTGTGGCGCCAGGAACAAAATACCTGATGCTAGCGCCAAAGCAGAAAGCGTTCTGGCGCTTTTTCCATCACTACTCACCGAATAGATGGTCGTACCTATTTACAACTTGTAATACCAAGAGATCCACAATGGAAATTTTTATTCAGTAAATGGAGCGTAAAAGATAAAGAAACATGTATATTATTTATAAAAAATATCATAAAAAACGCTGCACAAATAAAAAATAATAATACACGAATCACACAGCACCAGTACCCTGTTGTCTGCTGTGCTGCTGGGCTTCCTGCAGCGCGTCTTTCCCGAACGACTTGGGCAGCAGTTCGCCCAACGTGCACGACTGCACCGCGGCGATGTTGTCGGCAGGTGCAGAGTGAATCTTGAAGCTGGCTGGGCAGAACTGCGGGTGTTTGTGGAGGGTTGAAAAATCAATGTAACGTACTTAGGTACACCCTATTCTACTTCACAATTCGAGCACTGTGACCTAGGCGACCTCTGCGCTAAAAACTCCAGCTATATTGTGCGTTAAATTGGTCAGTATGAATAGGTCAGCTACAGTATGCCGTTATATTGGAGGTATGCTGTTCTATTAGAGGTATGGCGTTATAATACAAGGGATACGGTAAAAAAACAGCACTTCTGACAGTTCAATGGAGAATGTTACACAAGCTTGCAGCTCCAATGGTCAGCTTACCTCAAGAAGCAACTGCCGGCACTGGCCGCACGGCCAAACAATATCCTTCGTCGGCCTGTAAACAATCACATCCTGTGTAAAATCACCAACCACTATTGTTATCACACTCGAAGACACAGATCGAAAACCAACGTCACTATAGCCACGTGCGTGAAGTTCCTATGTCCCTGCGCGATGGCGGCGCACAGGGCGGTGCGCTCGGCGCAGGTGGACGTGTAGGTGGCCGTCTCCACGTTGCACCCGGTGAAGACCGTGCCGTCGGAGCACACCAAGGCGGCGCCCACAGCGAACGAACTGGAGGGGTTGGAGATGGAGGAGGGTTTGATGGAGTGGTTGAGGTTGAAACCTTTCGCGCGCGTCGTTTGACAAGTGTCAATTTATTTTACGAAATATTTACATGTCAAGAGTGTCACATCTGTGTCAAATGTCAATTCAGATTTCGGCTTCACGTTTCGCAGAGTGAACTCCAAATGCACATGCGGCAATGTTGAACCAGATCGTACTTGACATCGCAGATCTTCCTTGCTTGTTGTCATTTGACACTTAAAAAGAAGGGGAATATGATTGAGCACCTGTACGGGCAATACGCATGTTTTGCCACGGATTTTGCTTTCGCAAGCCATCGCTGGGTGTCCTCCATTCTGAAACGCAATTCTGATCGCTGGCACTATTTGTACTTTGTCACTTTTCACACAGCAAATTGATAACGAGGAAGCTAAAATTTCTGAAGGCAGAGCGGCGACTTCTGTAAAAAAAATTTATATAAAAACGACATATATTTAGAAAAAATCGCCGGCAAAGAATATGGCACTCGATGTATAGCGAATTCTGAATTTGTCTGGCATTTAAATGTCGCGGCACCGGTTATTGTACGCGCAAACACGTGCATGTATTCACAACTGATAAGTGATAAGCAACTGCGCGAAAATGTATTTTTGGCCCGTATGATCGTAGATAAGAATAATACCTATGACTGTGTTGGCGGATTGATAGAAGGGCACTCGTTGTGTACAAAAAGTGGCACCCAAAAACCAGCAGACCGTGAAAAATCAGCCACGACGGGAAAAAATGTCGGCAGAGTACAGAGGTTGTGACTCTTGAGTCATAACCACGAGTAACGGTGGCAAACTCTCTGAATAAAAGTTTTTGTGTTATTGACCGTTTTTCAAATTTCAATTTTTTGGTCAAATTTTCTTTGAGTTTCTAAATATTTTGGAATAGTTTTTGAATTTTTGAATTGCTGTTTGACAGGAGGAAAAACAATTTAAAAATGGTGCATAAAAAGCATCATGGACTGGATGCTATAAAAAGTATGTTATCATAATTTGATGAATTAACGGTCATAAAAACTTGTGCATGAAGAAGACTACTCAAGGCAGAGCAATGAAGATTGATGAGAAGAAATTAAAACTCTCCATTTTTTTCAGATGGGGTATGGCAGATCTCATATTTAGTATGTATTCAGTCAGTGCACTCTAATAAATATAAGACATTTCAAAGGTGCAGTTAAGTGTCGATTTTTCGCACGACATTTACAATTGTGCCAAGAATGTGTAATAAGATATAATGATATTTTTGGAAAATGTGAAGAAAAATGTAAGTATAGGTAAATACTAGGGTGTCAAATTTCCGTTTTCTGTTTCCGTTTTCCGCAGGCAAATTTTTTCCGTTTTCCGTTCCGTTTTCCGGCTGCTGAAATTTTTTTTCCATTTTCCGTTCCGTTTTCCGGCAACTTTTTTTTCTGTTTCCGATTTTCTGGCTAAATTTTCAGTTTTTCCGCCTTTTTTCCTTTTTCCGCCTCAATTTCCAGTTTTTCCACCTTTTTTCTATTTTCTGAACCAATTTTCCATTTTTCCGCCTCATTTTACCTTTTTCTGGCTCAACTTTCTGTTTTCTGATCAGCCAAACTGGTAAAAATTCATGCATATTGTGAATGATGTAAAAAACTTTCCATTTACAGCAAAATTACTGCAACTTTTTACCACTTCCAGCAAAATTTCAGCAAATTTCATCCATTTTCTGGCAAAATTTCAGCAAGTTTTTCCATTTCCGTGCAAATTTGATTTTTCCGTTTCCATTTTTCCGGCCTCTTTTTTCATTTTCCGGCCGTTGAAATTTTTATTTCTGTTTCCGTTTTCCGCCAAGTGCAAATTTTTTTCCGTTTTCTGTTCCGTTTTCCGTCTGCTGAAAAAAATTTTCCGTTTCCGTTTTCCGAAAAAAAATTTTTTTGACACCCTAGTAAATACCCAGAATAGCTAGGTATACCCGGTAAAAGTGAATAGATACGTTTTTACAACTCTGCTATGTATTCACGTTCAAACTGACTAATAACTTTCAATTGGGTTTTTCACAAGTGTGCCTGCGTGTGTAAAAATGTGACAATATTTATCAGGAAATCAGGATAATCGAAAAATTGAATTTTCCATGAACGTTTGTCCAGGGGGTGGGAGTATCAGATAACACAAACCCGCTACAAATAAATCACTGTGGTCGCATTGAACGTGGCATAGAATTAGGTACTTTACGATGCATTCAACTGGTTTTCATGCAAGTTCCCCCGCAGTCAATGTACGCGTCAGTGCCTGGCGGACTTCCTGGAGGAGGTGTGTCGTCGGCGCGACGTGCGCAGCCGCTCCTGGTCCTTGAAGCAGCAGGGGAAGCAGTCGGCCAGCCGCCGCATGATCTTGTCCCGCACCTGAACGAGCCTTGTTTGTGTGCAAATGGCGACCTCACATGTTTGTCAACTGGTTGTGTCAACTCATATTTAGGCTTTAGAAATCGCAGAGGGATCTTACAATGCACTTGCTGCAATATTTTTTATTTTTCAACATTGCCGTGTGTGCATTTGGAGATTGCTCTGCGACACGTGAAGACGAAATCTGAGTTGACACTGACCAGTTGACACACATGTGTCAACTACTCGCGGGTCGATGTATATATTTATTATACGTGCCAGCTTAAGTGCTATCTTTTAACTAAGTGCCAGCACAGCTCACAAGCACCAAAATATGCACCTCCAAAATCAAGGGGAATTACGTGCTTCCAGTCCAACCCACGCCGCAGTTACGACGGCATGGGACTCGATTCAAGAACTGACCACTTGTCCGACCACAAACCTCACCCAAAAAATTATTCCCCCTGGGTTAGTGATGTAAAAGCGTCATGGCGCTAACGCCAAAGCAAAATGCGCCATGGCGCTTTTGGCGCTTGGCGTTATTTTGCTGTGGCGCCTGGCGCCATGCCCGTGAAAAGCGCCACGGCGCTATTGGCGCTTCGCACTATTTTTGATTGGCGCCAGGAACAAAACGCCTGGCGCTGGCGCTTGGCGCTAGCGCCAAAGCAAAAAGCGCCATGGCGCTTCTGACGCTTGGCGCTATTTTGCTCTGGCGCCATTGGCGCTTGGCGCTAGGGGTCGGAAAACCGCCATGGCGCTTTTGGCGCTTGGCGCCAAAGTTCTGGCACTTTTCACATCACTACCCTGGGTACTTACTTGGAAATTTTTTAGTACTATGCAACAGGCATTTTTCGCCTAGTTAAACAGGGTGCGGCATTTTAGACGGACGCTCTAGATTTCAAATAACTGGTCACTGGGTGGTCGGATTAACGTCAAATTTGAACTAAATAGGAAAGGATCCCTGAGAATATGGCTGCGATAGCTCCACTCGTTCTTAAGTTATTCACGCAAACACCAAAAATTGTCGCTTTACTACCACCGCTTTACTACCACTTCGGCAAAACAGAAGCTGCAGATGAAACTCAGATCGGTTGCAGTTGGCTATTGATAACAGTGTTGGTTACATTGAGCAATCATTTCTTGCATTTTGTGGGTCGGTGTATATCACTCCTTCATAATAAAATTTTGCACTGGTTTTTGTGCGTTTTTATCGCTCAATGCCCATTGTCACGAGGTGTATGTAGTGACAATTACGCGTTTGCATGAATAACTTAAGAACGAGTGGAGCTATCGCAGCCATATTTTCAGGGATTCTTTCCTATTTAGTTGTTCATGTTGACCTAAAAGTTGACATTCATCCGACCACCCAGTAACGAGTTATTCGAAATCTAAAGCGTCCGTCTAAATTGCCGCACCCTGTACGTATTATATGCAAATGCGGTGATTGGCTGTTTCAAAGGCTTCAAAAGGCTTCAAATATTTAAAGTGTTTCAAAATTGCACGAACATGCGCGTTTCCGAGAGAGTGGTAGAACACGATGCAGCAGCCGAGCGCGATGCACAGGGCCATGGCGAGCGTGGACCACAGATAGATGGTGGGGTCGTTGGGCGTCTCCACGCGGTTCTGGTGTGCCGCCACCGTGGCAAACGTGGACAGGTACGACAGCAGCGTCTTCAGGTACATGCCCGACCTGAGGGCCGTCCCAGACCCTAAAGTGTAAAGTAAAGTGTCAGATGTCCTGTAAAATGGCAATCAAAACAAAAAAAGGAAGCGTTTTATTTCTGAACTTTGCATGACAATTGACACTTTAGTTTACATTTGTCACGACAATTGACACTTTGTATTACAATAACCATGGCATTTGACACTTTACTTTGCACATTACAGGGTCTGGGATATGCACCAAGCCAGCTGAGCATCTTTGTACTGCTTTGCGTCGGTGCCCGGCAGCGCGTACGGAAAATGCCTGCAGACGTAAGAGGTAGAGTGTCAAATTTCCGATTTCCATTTTTTGTTTTCATTTTCTGAGAGAAACATTTTTCCGTTTTTTTTTGGCAATTTGGGGAGAAGTTTCCAGCAAATGCAATTTTGTTCCGTTTTCCGTAAAAATTACTTTTTTGACATCTTAACAAAGACTACCTGCGCTGCACCATGGCAGATTCGGTGGCGACGAGCGTGATGGCGGCGAGCAGCGCGTGCAGCACGAGCCAGATGCGGCCGGGCCACTCGCTCTTGCACTCGGGCATGTCGACGCCGACAACGTGCTTTTTGGCCAGATCGCCATACTTGGCCACGGCGCCGCCCTTCAGTTTGTCCGCGTCTGGCACGCACATGCGCACCCAGCACAACTTGCGGTCCTCCATCTACATGCGGAGGCAGGTGAAATAAATCAATGAATACAAAATAAATGCCAAATTCACATATACCGTATTACCTCGAATTATCCCCCCCTTGAATTAACCCCCCCTCGAATTAACCCCCCCTCAAAATGGGCTGGGGAAATAATAAACCCCCCCCTCGAAATACCCCCCCCCCCTTCGGAATGATGTACGTCATGTACATCATAAATACGTCATGTATGCAATGTACATGATGTATATTACTGTTAATTTGCATTGCAGCTACACATAGACTAGCTATTTACGTTTTTACGTCCAAATATATCCTGTTTGGACACATTTATTACCTGTTTTAGGTATGCAAATGCCTACTATTTACTACGATCCTTACGAAAATTTCTGACGAAATAATAACCCCCCCCCCTCGAATAAACCCCCCCTCGAATTAACCCCCCCTCAAATTTTGCTGGCGAAATAATAAACCCCCATGGGGGTATTTCGAGGTAATACGGTAGATTGGCAAGTGCTTTACCTCAATCACCATTGCATCGCGCCAGTAGACTATGATTATCGTCAGCCACACGCCCACAAACACTGAAAAAAATACTCTGCTGGTGTGTGTATTTAATTTCCAGTGTTGTTAAAAATACTGTACTTTTTCGTAGTAAAGATAAACGTATTAAGTGTGAAGTATTTTATTTGGACTCATCCATGAGTACAGAAAATGTTAAGTAAGGTTTTTTGCTTTTACACTGTGTAAAAGGTGAGTAAATGTAAATAGCTATATTTTTACTCAGATAAAATGTAAACTGAGTATTTTTTATTTTTCATGGAAAACAATAAAAGTAAGTAAAAGTAAAAGTAAGAAGCATCGCTTTCCATGACCAAGTTTGATGTCATTTTTGAAGCCATTGTAACTTGTTTGAATCATTTTTGCTCTTGATGCACACCATGGGTGTGTAGTGTACAAACTAGTTTACTAATGTGACATGTAAAACAAAAGTGTAAACTCATAGCATACTCAACATGTGTGCTTCGGTAAACCATAATGTTCAAAATGTTGTGTTGTGGGTTCGGCAAGTCTAGGAAGTGCAACGCATCGCGAAAATTCTCATTTATGTGAAGCAGACTTATGTGAATTTATGTGAAACTTATGTCTTTATTTAAAAATTAAAACAATTTTATAATCAAAATTTGTAAAAGTTTACCCATGCACCTACACGCGTGTTTGCTCAATGAATGCTCAAACTGAAATGGCAACATTGTGACATTCAGTGTACACTTATCATGTGCTGTATGTGTTTTAGTTTTCAAATTTTCCAATTTAAATTTTGATTAATTCAAATTCAATTTAGATTTCAATTAAATGATTCAACTGGGTTGATTCATTTTCATTTGAAAATATTTAGTTTTCACTGAAGTCATGGTGCAAACTACTGTGCATAGGCACAATACTAAACTATATAAATACTAAACTAAGTAAACTATATAAACACAGAGAACACACACTCAGTAAACTAAAAAATAAAGATGGCGGCCTAAGCTGCACCCACTCGTCCTGTTTGTAAAACATAAAAGTATTTAACTAAAAATTACAGTTTTATGTCATTAAACTCAAATTTCCAGTAAACTAGTGTGTGCACCACCATTAATTTTTGATTCTACATTATCTGTACTTGAAAAAGTATGTGTAGAGATGAGTACAGGTATTTTTTCTGGAGGAAACGTAAACATATTCACTCAGTGTACTTGAGTATACATATTTTTAAAGTAAACCTTAATATTTATGTTTTACCAACTATGGTAACTTCTATTAAGCTCAGATCGTTTTTATTATAAAGACTCACCCAATGTTATGAAGTACTGCAGCCATAGATAAATCAGATGTTTCCTGGCAATCACATGACTCACATATGACAAAATGTGTATCGACTCAAAAAGTAGCAGCACAAAAAAGAGCATGAAAATGCCATTGAGATATCCAATGAGCCAGTGGCAAACAATTGGGTCGTCATCGATGGAGCCCATCACGACCAGCCCCACATGTCCAGCAATGAGGCACAGCTCCTCGGGCAGGTGGTACACGCGCATTGTTGTGAAGTTGCTGTATTTTCATCAACTCATGCATTTTTCATCATCTGATTCAGAGCTAATAGTTTAATTGGGCCCCACACACTAGTTGACTCAGCGATAAATTTGCCATGTGTCAACTGCAAAAAGCATAATGTGTGTGCATGCAGTTGACACAGTGACATTTTCTACCAAATTTCCATAAAACATTTGTGTTAATGGGTTTCAGCAAGTCATATAAATCAAACATCTGATCAATTATGTGTACTCAATCAGAAAATGTAACACCATGCTAACACACGCTGCTACCATTTCTAGTAAACAAAGGTAATAGGTTTTACACGTGTGTCTAACTGTCTACTGTTTCAGTTGTCACACATTGAAAATATAAATGTGTCAACTGACCAAATTTTGTAACATTACAATGGAAACTGCATGCGCAGTTGACACAAACATATGAATGTGTGTGTTTAAACACACAAAATCATGCAAAATGTTACACTTTTCAAGCTTTTTTCTGAGTACACCTATTTTCTGCCACTGATTTAAAAAATAGCTTTATTAGATGGAAAATGATGCTACTAGTTAATTTTTGGATTACATGTGCAGTAAATGATGGCATATTGTTTTTGGGTCACACACTGCTATAAATAAATTGCTATAAATTGCTTAGTAGTTGCAAAAAAATCTATTTAAGGTAGTGTGCACTGCTATAGTTGACACATGGTTTTGTGTTAAAATACAAATGTGATAGATACAAATAAGTTAAGGTTCTGTCAACAAAAAAATTGTTCTACATTTTTAATGTTTGAGATATGTAGCAATTAAAACAGAGTAATGTCTAACGATGGCAACAAAAAAAATTCGAAAATTCGAAAATGTTTTTGAATTTTCAATTTTTTTAGCACTTTTCGAATTTTTATCACGTGATGGAAAAAATACATAAAAATCGATTTTTTTTCAAAAGATTTGAAAATTCGAAAACGTTTTCGAATTTTCGAATTTTTTTGGTGATTTCTGTTCAAAATGAGTAAAAAATGCAGAATCATAACTAACAATATCATACTCACATTGATTTTATGTAGCAGCAGAAGCAAAAATACTTATGCGGTAACAGCGGTAAGGCTGTAAAACATAAAGATGTATTCAAAAGTCAGCCAAAAAATTCGGAAATGCTATAAATTGATGCAAAAAATTCGAAAAGTAACAAAAAGGTTCATAAATTTGAAAAGTAATTAAAAAGATTCGAAAATTCGAAAACTATTTTCAAAAAAATTCGAAAAGTCTTTTTGGAAAAATTTAAATACTTTTTTTCGATAGGGTTTGCCATCGTCAGACATATACAAAGATAGTAGCAGTTATTTTTTCAAACTTTATTTTAATTTCTTATCTTCAAATTTTGATACTTCGATATATAAAAATGGCAGAATATATTTACTGTTTGACTTAAAACAGGTGAGGGTAAATTACATACCATGGCTGAATTGGCAAAATTCTTAGTCAGCACAAGTGATTGACTCAAATTTTTTCAGTAAATTTTTAGTCGACAACACATGTTTAGTGTTTGTGCTTGCACAGAAACATGTAACACTGTGTAATGCTCATGTTACATTTTCTTTGTTTGAAATGAGAATAATGCTTGGCTTGGAATAAATGTAAATCGCATCCTGCATCATTTTTCACTTGTGTCACATTTTTAAAATTGACACAACGTTTTTGAAAATTTCTGTACTGAAAAAAAATGCAAATGGTGGGCTTAGCACCGCCCATCAACCAAAAAGTTCAATTGTCAAATAAATGTTCAGTTGACACTTGCACAATCTAGTCGCTGTGTCAACTAGTGTGCGGGCCGCCAATGTCACCCACCAATCAACTAGAAACAATATGACGGTGGCGGCAGCGCACACAGCCACAAACACGGAACCACTGGTGCCCAGCCCTTGGTTGATGGAGGCGTGGATGGCCTGTGGCGCGGGGGTTGTCTCCCTCCCGCACACCTTGTTGTCGCGCGCCACGGAGTGGGTTTCGCACTCCCGCGTCTCCTTGTCGCACACTCTGACCAATGTGGCCTGGTCTACTCCACACTCGCACCCCGTGCCTTGGTCGCATATTCGTGAGCGCTCCTGTGACGCGAGGCGTGCCTCATTTTGGCGGGAAAAATGTGGCAAAAATAGGTGGTAGGCGCATACCTAGGGCCCACACACACCTGGTAGTTGACACCATGGTTGGTTTTAGTAAAATTCTTTTTACTAAAATTGTATTTTATTTTTATTAAAATTGTATTTTATTTTTATTTTATTCATGTTTCAGTTTATTTTATTTTATTTTATTCTGAAATGTCATTAATAAAATAAAATGAAACCATTTTACAAAAATTTTACAAATATTTTACAAAATTTTTACAAAAAATCGGAAATCTTGGATGCAAGGACATAAAACAATGTGCACGCTAGAAGCATGCGGATGAATACAAAAAATTTTTTTTGTAAACTTGTGACACGGGTTGCGAGGTAGGTATTTTGTATTTTGACCCTCAGGGGGAGCTAATTGCTCCTCCCAAGGGAAGATAGCTAAAAGTGGGTTGTTGTTTTTTGGGTGGGGGGGGGGGCTTGCGGGATTCAATATATTTATAGGCTTTTTCAAGGTATGGAACGAAGAAAATAAGAAAAAAATCACAAATTAGTGGTTTTTTAGATGAAAATATTATAAAAAATGTGAAAATTGGCAATTTTGAGCAACAATATTTCTCAATCACAACAATGAAAGATACAACAAGGCACTAGTTCTGCAAATTGGCAGCAAGAAACTTAAGCAACACGATAGAAAACTTTCTATAGAATTGAACAAACACTCGAGTTTTTGTAAAATTTTACTAAAATTGTACAAAAATTCAAATTATTGTACAATTTTACTAAAATTTTACAAAAATTCGAATTTTAGTAAAATTGTATTTTTATTTTATTAATTTTCCATTTTATTTTATTTTATTTTATTCTCCAATTTTCCATTTTATTTTTATTTTATTTTTATTTTTTTCTGAGATTTTGCCAACCCTGGTTGACACCAAATGTCAACTGGTTCCGATCCTTATTGAAAGCTTGTTGACGAGCTAACGAACGGCGTTCAAATGCAAGCTTTGAATTGGGATGGGGACCAGTTGACATTTGGTGTCGATGTTAACTAGAGTTTGTGGGGCCATATTGAATCCAGATATACAGCAGAACAAAACGATGTTCACCAACTCTGCAAGTTTGTTTTCGCAGGAATACTAAACAGAAGATGCTTAACACAAATACAGACAGTTAAACTTAATGGAGTTTTTATCTTTTATGTCATTATTTTACAGAAATTAGGTAACTAATATGAAGTTGAATTAATCCCACAGCCGCATTTTTGAAGTTATAATATATTTACACCGCAGTTGTTAATGCATTTACTTTTACTCAAAAAGTATGCATACTCGAGTACCGAGTAAACACGTATACGCATACTTTGTTAAAGTATCTGTACTTGTCTATACGCTTACTTTTTGAGAGTACTCAAATACAGTAGAGAAATTATTGCAAGTACAGATTGAGTACTTTTACGATTCGAGACCCTACGATTTACGATTCGAATCCAGTTGATCAATTTTGAGAACAACTGAATAAATATTGATAAATATAGGTAGGTAAGGGTGTCAGTGGATTTTAATATTGATTAGGTAATATTTGGGGACAAATGTACCGTATTTCCTCGAATTATCCCTCCCTTGAATCAACCCCCCTCGAAATACCTGCCGTTTTTAATAACGTACATCATGTATGCAATGTACATGATGTATTATTTGCTGCCAATTACCATCGCAGATATTACATATAAAGTAGTTTGTATATGTATCCTGCATATACCGTATTTCCTCGAAATATCACCCCTTTGAATTAAATAAAAATAAACCACCATGGGGGTAATTCGAGGGGATTTAACAATGTCAACATTGTAGTGGTTGATTGAACTTCAATGACAGAAGTTAAATCGACTACTCGACTAATTGATTAATCAACCGTGCCGGTGCGTCACAGTTATGAATCCATTATTCTACAAACTAAATAATTACAAAAAAATTTTTTTGGTGCTGGCGCTATTGGCGCTTGGCGCCATACCCCCCTGGCGCCATTGGCGCTTGGCGCTGAGGTTCAGAAAAGCGCCATGGCGCTTTTGGCGCTTGGCGCCAATTTGCTCTGGCGCCATTGGCACTTGGCGCTGGGGGTGAGAAAAGCGCCATGGCGCTTTTGGCGCTTGGCGCCAAAAGTCTGGCGCTTTTTCCATCACTAGTCCGGGGTAAACATTCTGAATGCTCCCTTCTACATTTTCCAGGGAGATAAGGTAATTTTTATGCTTTCCTGAGAAAAAAATACTCGCATTTACGATTTCTATGGAAAAAGTAATTCACTCTCATTTACTCACGAATAAAAGTAAAACAATTTACTTGACGCTTTCTGTACTTGGGGGTGAGAAAAACAAAATACTTTACAGAAAATGTACAAAAATGTTTTCGCCCTGGGCGGGACCCGAACCCTGGACCTTTAACTCTGCGTGTGAATGCTCTAACCGATTGAGCTACCAGAGGTCAGATTTTTTGCACCGCTCTAACTCCTTCCCATGAAAGGAAGATGCTGTTTGCAGATGTAATGCAGTGATTTGTATCGGTGTTGCCCACGCGTCTCGGCGCACTAGCGTCTAGACTGTGGCGCCCACCCACAAACAGCCATCAACGCTGCCCTCTCAGGTGCTTGTGTCGCGTACCAACAAGGTGTAGTAAGTAGCTTGACCCAACAGTCGACGGTCGCGGCACCAGAAAATGTACCAAAATGCTTTCGCTCTGGCCGGGACTCGAACCCGGGAGCTTTCACTTATTTCGTGTCAATGCTCTAACCGACTGAGCTACCAGAGGTCACATTTTTCGTACCACTCTAACTGTACGCATACTTTAGAAAAAGTTTGGTACTTTATCAACTCTGGGCTGTAACGATGGCAAACCCTCCAAAAAAAAGTATTTAAATTTTTAAGTGTTTTTTTCAAAATGAATTTTCAAATTTTCAAATTTTTCCTGAAATTAATTTTCGAATTTTGAATTTAATTTTCGAATTTTTGAATCTTTTTTGGCAATTTTCGAATTTTTTTTGGCTATTTTTCAAATTTTTTCAAATAATTTTCGATGTTTTTTTGGAAAAATATTGAATCTGAAGCTTAAAACACAGAATTTGGACTGTTTTGGAAGTGGCTATGCTCGGCAGACGTGCAAATAGATATGATTTATATCTTTGGCTGGCAAACAGCCAACTGAAAACTTGTGAACTGATTCACCACTCCACTCCATCCTGACTCCGAACCAGTTCAGTCAGCCGTAAGTTCACTGCGGACTGCGGTTATGACATCATGATGGAGTGTTACCCCAGAAAAATGTAGGGTGTAATGTTGCCCGAGTATAGCACACTGAGCGTACTGAGTGCATACAGTACTGCACGAAATATGGGTACTTCTCAAACCAATACTCAAAACCACTCTTATACTCCAGCGACATTACACCTACAATGAAATCTACCATAACCCATCTGAATAAAAGAACAAACAAAAAAATTTTCCATCATATTTATCAATGCAATTTGATTAATATGATGAAAAAAATTTGTTTGTTCTTTTATTCAGATGGGTTATGGTAGGTTTCATTGTAAAGTGTAATCTCGCTGGAGTATATCTTTGATCACATCTCTTTTACTTATAAATATGTGCAGTTCCTATGTGCAGTACCAGACACCTTTAAAATGCTCTGTGAAATGTCAAATGTTATGCAAAGTGTCTAAAGACATAGAAATGCTGTGGAAAATGGCAAATATGTTAGCCATTTTTCCAGGGCATTTTCATAACTTTTGACACTTTGCATGACATTTCACATTTTACAGGTAGTTTCAACGTTTTTGGACGTTTTTTCTGTTTTGTTTTGCTTTTTCATAAAAGCACCGCGTATCAATTGTCGTTGTATTAAGTATGTTGAACTTAACAGTGCCTTGAATTGCCTGAAAAATTCGAAAAGTATTTTTGAATTATCGAATTTTCGAATTTTTTGAAAAATAAATCGATTTTTAAGTGTTTTTTCTAGGGGTGAAATAAAAATTCGAAAATTCCGGAAAAATTTGAAAATGTTTTCGAATTTTCGAATCTTTTTTGCCATCGTTACTGGGCTGTACGCAAAAGAATCCAGAAGTAAAGGGATGTATTGTTTGAGTGTCTGTTTTTATATAGTAAACCTTCAGCGCATGTTCTTTTCGACGGGTTAGTTTTTCGACGTGGAGTTATATCAAGACTTCAAGGTGCATCAACAAAGCGACCTGTGTGCCAGTGCCGATCTCAGCCGAGCAGTCGACTTGACACACGGTCCAATCGCGCCAGCTGCCCCACGTAGGGCATTGTTTTGGCATGCAGAAATCCACTTCCTTTTTGAACCCATAACAATAGTCCGCGCCGGTAATTCTCTGCAGCCGCGACCTGCATTTACACAGTTCTTATTGCAAATTGTCCGCAGTAGGGTCGGGAATTCAAAAGTTTCGGGTTCGGGTATCGGGTATCGGATGCTCAAAAGTTTGGGTCGGGTATCGGGTATCGGTTCAAAAAAATTTGCGGGTATCGTACTCGGGTATTTTCGGGTATTGAGTGCGGGTTCGGGTATTGAGGTCGGGTATCGGGTTCGGGTTCGGGTAGTACTTTCAGGTTCGGGTATCGGGTTTCGGTTCCAAAAAGTGTGCGGGTATCGGGTTCGGGTCGGGTCGGTTCGGGTTCCCAACCCTACTCCTGCCAATTAGCAGTTGCTAAATCTCAACCAAAATTCGTTTGCATCTAGTGATTGTGTCTTCGGCAACTTGATACGGTAGTCACCTAGTGCCGCCGCCGCAAGTTTTCGTGCATTGTGACCAGGTGGCCCAGTCGAGCCAGCGGCACAGTTCGGGGCTGCAGACGCACTCCCGCGGCGCGGCCACGGGCACATCCTTCTGCGTGATGAGCAGCCGCTCTGTTGTGGTCGTAGTCGTAGTTGTAGTTGTAGTTTTAGTTGTAGTCGTCGTGGGTACTGCAACGAGTAGAATGTAGGTATGTGTTTGGATGCTGGATTTATGTAGCTAATTATCGGTTAATTGTTAATGTTTTTGGAAAGCGTAAGCGTCAGCATAAATACACTTTCCAATTTCTGAGTATTTATGCTAAAGCGTAAGGTTTTTTAAAAATAAAGAGGAAAGCGTGAGCAAATAATGTTTGAAGGTGCTCTGACTGTTGAGCAGTATTTGTCGTGTATACTCCAGCGACATTACACATTACACATTACGCTTAAATTGCTTTGATAAATAATTATGATGCAAAAAAATTTATGTTTGTACTTTTATTCAGGTGGGATATTGTAGATTTCATTGTAAGGTGTAATGTCGCTGGAGTATACATCATTTCGAGGGGGGGGGGGGGTTATTATTTCCTCAGCGAAATTTTAGGGGGGGTATTTCGAGGGGGTTAATGCATAATCACGGAGTTTCAGGTCCGGAGTTTCAACATCCTCCAACTCAGACTTTGTGCTGCCGATGGCAGTGACCACGCTGTCTAGAAATTACAACTCTCAGCACCCCACTTTACCTTCACACGGATCTTCGTTGCACGGCCACACGTCGAACATGTCGGGGCGGCCGTTGCACATATCGAGCGACTTAGACAGGCACCTTCGCCGGACAACTTCTGTCCCGCCGCCGCAGCTCCTGTTGCAAGGGACCAAAATGATCCATGCGCTCCAATTGCACTCTGAGAGGTGGATTTGAAGAGCGTGGTCGGTTGATGTGGGATGTGTAAATTCAGAGCCTCACCTGCCCGCCTGAAGGACAAGAGAAAGAGAAAGCCGAAGGATTGAAGAAGTACCATGTTGGTGACCTGTTGGTGACCTGTTATCTGTTTGTTTAGCTATGCAATTGAGGCCTCTACTTATAAAGTCGATAAATCCAAGAACATCGATTTCGAGAAAATGGCAATTCAAGGGTAATTTCCGATCCTCGCCAGTGATGATTGTGCATTTCCAATGATTGTGCTGGATGCATCTTGTAAAGTTCCAAATGTTGATTACAAATTGTAAAATTTTCTGCCTCTGCCACAAATGTGTCAAAATGTAACAGTTACAAAAAAAACGTTGAAAAAATTCGGAAAATGCTTAAAAATGTGCAGGACCAATTTTATGATGTGTAGTGTTTGTTGTCCTTGTAGACATCGACCTTTAGAAGTGGATGCTTCAATCCTCAATACAAGAACCGGGTTCGATACCGATAACGAGAGCGACCAGACAGCCGCTGGCCGCGGCAGCGCAATGTTGAGGTGCACTGCATGGAGGAATATAAAAAGTGAAGCTCAGTCAGAGTCGCCGCAGGGACGCATAATCTACATTCCAGTTTGATCGAGTCCTACCCGAGTTTTCAACATAATATGCTCATGGTCCACACTGGTCTACAGGTGCCAGTCCCAGACCTTGTAAAATGTCCTTTAAAATGTAAAATGTCATGCAAAGTGTCAAAAGTCATGTAAAATGCTCGGTAAAATGGCAAACGAAAGTCGCAATTCAAACCACTTTCGATTTTCCGCCGTTGCGCGCGTAACGTCGCCACCACTTCCTGGTATCATGACAACGCGCCGGGTAGAAAAGAGGCCTGGCATTCATCATGCAAAATTGCGTTTTGCAGATCGGTCATGTTCTAATTAAATATATAAATATCAGGTTGTTGGAGCGCCCCGCCGCCCAATCGGAAATGGCTCGTTCCAGTACGGACGTACGTAGACTCGGTCGCAGACGGCGGCGGGGAAATAACAAAATTAAAATACCTATTTGCATTTGCGTCACGGAATGTGCGATTGCGTGCAATTTTGCGGCAATCTTTATCGAGAGTACTGTAAGGACGACTAGATACTGTAGCTTGATAAATAGTCTAGTGGTGGAATTGCGCCATGGCGACTATTCAGGCTTTTTAAATGATGCCATTGTACTGGGTATAGAAATGGAAAAGCGCCATACATGACATTATGCAAAGCATTCAAGCTAAAAAGTACATGTTCCATTCAAGAAAGGCCTTTCTCCAAATGTCACAAATTGTAAACATGTCAGTATTCACACAATCAATGTTCCGTGCACCAATCAAAATCCCATCAAATATACATCTGATGAATTGTTACAACAATTTAGTCCAATTCAGCAATTTTTTGTTAAAATATGTTTTGATGCACTCTTTTTTAAAATAAATTTTATCATTTTTGCAAAGCTCACCCCAAAACCTTGTTGGCGCCATAGTAGCGCTCTGAATTGACTGTGCAACAGACGCGAAGTGTGCCACAGGAAAAGGGTGCCAAGTACAGTGTCAACTTTCCACTTTCCCTTTTCCACTTCCACTTTCTGCAGGCAAATTTTTTAATTTCCATTGTCGCTTCCAGGCTGCTGAAAATTATTCCCATTTTTCTGACTCATGTTCTGTTTTCTGACAGAATTTAAATTTTTTCCACCTTTTTCTCTTTTCCAGCTTAGTATTCTGTTTGTTTTTCACCTTTTTCCATTTTCCAGCTCAATTTTCTGGTTTTTCACCTCATTTTCCATTTTTCAGCTCAACTTTCTGTTTTCTATTTCAGCCAAACTGGTTTTCAATCCACACAGGTTTTCAATGATGTGAATTTTTCTGTTTCCAGATCAATTTCAGCAATTTTTTCCATTCACAGGAGAAGCTCAGCAACTTTTTTTTCATGGCAGTGCAAATTTAGTTTTTTGTTTTCCACTTTCTGGCCTTTCATTCTTCTGTTTTCCATTCCAAGTGCAAAAAATTTCTGTTTCTGTTTCTGGAACCAGTTCCAGGGGGGTTTTCCCACACATAAACTGCACCATTGTTGCACCAATTTTGGTTCTGCATCCAAACGTTTTTGCTTACTGGTGCAAATGAAGGGTGTGCTTCTATAAGTACCGATCTACAAATTTTTCAAATTTGAGTTAGGACCATTTTTGGGGTCCCCATAAACATGCGCTTCAAAAAATTATATAATATGTGGGGGGTGCGAAATTCAATTTTGAGATATGGGGGGTCGAAAAAAGCAAAAAAATCGCAAAATACGGTTTTTGAAATTTTAAAAGTACCGATCTACAAGCTTTTTCAGCTTTTGTGTCTTTAAAAGTACCGATCTACACACTTTTTTTCAAAATTGTTCTTTTAAATGTACTGATCTGCACATTATTTTTTGTACTTCTAAAAGTACCGATGTCAGATCGGCGTCTGATTCAGCAAAAACTCATTTTGTGCTTTTTTATTATGGGTAAAAGTACCGATCTACAGCTGATTTTGTGCTTTAAAAAACACCGATCTACATGCTATTACCAATTTGTTCCTTTAAAATGTACTGTACTACAAAAATATAATTCACTAAATTTTATATAGCTAGTGCTATGCGTATAATCAATGATTATACCCATGCATGTGGATACCCAACAATATGGCTGAAATACCCATACCCAAAATTCCCATACCCAATACCCATGTATGGGTATTGCATACTCCAAAATTTCAATTACGATTTTCTCAAAATCTATTTTTTGTAGATCGGTACTTTTAGAAGCACACCCTTCAAATGCAATGTCCTAGTTTTTTACATCACTACATCTTAATACCTAGTCTGAATCTCTCTGGCGCCGTTTTGTGCACAATAGTTTTTTCTACATAACGCCATTTTTATGGCATTGTTCCATCACCAGATCATCAACGACCGTATACAAATCAAAATTTCTCAGTACTACAATAAATAACATTTTGCGGGATAAGAGGTCAAGTAAAAAATGAGAACATGTCGGTGCCGTTAATGACAAAAA
Source organism: Sphaerolaimus hirsutus (assembly GCA_964036195.1). Taxonomy (NCBI): domain Eukaryota; kingdom Metazoa; phylum Nematoda; class Chromadorea; order Monhysterida; family Sphaerolaimidae; genus Sphaerolaimus; species Sphaerolaimus hirsutus. The sequence continues at coordinate 16,917,369 of OZ038458.1, forward strand.
TGTATTATTATTTTTGCTATGCACCATAAATTACTGTCATGTTTTTGAATGGCTTACCTACATATGTAAATACATAAATACCTAAGTATTTAGGTAGGTATTTTAGGTATGTTTTTATGTAGGCGCCTAGGTAATGTGCTTGGCAAAATGTCCCACTAAGACGTTATGAATCTCAAATGGTGAATTTGGTAGAACTTTGTTCTCAAATTTATTCATCAAATAATGGTAATACTGTGTGCAAAGCATGCGGTCTTATCAGCATTTTTTACCTTAAAACTGGCTAATGGCGTTTACCTAAGCGAATTTTTTTCGCAACTTCAGAAAAAGCTTTGCGAGTGTCAAAAATGCTTCTATATTTAGGTATGATGAAACCCAGCAAATAAAATTTTTAACAAAAAACTTCCATGGAGGTTTATAGATTTCTAATGGGAGCATCAGAAACATCAGGAGCCAATTCCGCCAACCTAAATAGCAAAACTCTTCATTAGCAATAGCAAAAGCCTATAACTCTTCATTCTTTACTATACTCTTTGCTCTTCACTTTACTTACCTAGCTACTCTTCACTTGCGGAACTGGCTCCAGGTATACAAAAATATCACTGTGGCTTATTGCAACATAGTTGAACAGAATTAGGTAAAATACCGTATTTCCTCGAAATACCTCCCGGGGGGGGGTGGGGTAGGTTTTCATAGTTGAAATTTTGAGGGGTTATTTCGGGAGGGGGGTATTTCAAGAGGGTATTATTTCGCCAGAAATTTCTTTAACTAGCAGTACTAATTTGTTGTGTGTATAACGTATGCAGACGTAGCAATATCCAACAAAAACCGCCATATAGAGTCTAGGTACATATAGACTTATATGCCATATAGAGTCTATAGACTTATTTATATGGGTAAGTATGTAGATGGTTTTATAAAACATGTTCTAACGAACACAGTCATTCTTTAAACGTGTGTTCTGCATTGCCTGGATAACATTTTTATTTACGTTCTGCTTACACCCAATAGCGGGGGCGTATTTCTAGGGGTCTATCAATACATAATGGTCATTTTGAGGGGGTATTTCGAGGAAATACGTTAGATAAAAAGTAAACAATAAAAATGAATACATAAATAGAATCAATCAGTGTGTCATGCAATAGAACTGCAAGTAGTGCAACTTGGCCCGCAGTCAATGTACGCGTCAGTGCCTGGCGGACTTCCTGGAGGAGGTGTGTCGTCGGCGCGACGTGCGCAGCCGCTCCTGGTCCTTGAAGCAGCAGGGGAAGCAGTCGGCCAGCCGCCGCATGATCTTGTCCCGCACCTGAAGAAGTACTTCACCTATGTATTTTACTGTCTAAATTCCACCCCCGATTTTGTACCTTGGTTGACTTATTTATGATTGGCAGAGCCGACCCGACAAATTCTTTTAGAACTTACCGTATATCCTCGAATAAGACCCCCCCTCTAACAACTCCCCCCCTCAAATAACTAACCCCTCTTGAATACTATAAAATTTACAAAAATGATCGATGAAAATACAAAAGAATGTTAACCTATGGCAGCGACAGCAGATAGATGACATGTACGCAGTGCATAAACACCTTTTTGTTGTTGTTGAACTGTTAAATACATGGATTACATGAGTTGACAGAATGCATTCATACGATGAATTCAGGCCATGTTTCTGAGGAAAAAAAAACTCCCTCCCTTGAATAACTCCTCCCACTTGAATAAGTCCCCCCTCAAAAACTCTGACGAAAAAATAACCCCCTGGGGTCTTATTCGAGGATATACGGTATTTCCTTCAACATTTTTATGATTTTACCTGTGTATGTGTGCACATGCAAATGAGAATACGTGCTTGTAGATTTCAAGGACATGAGTGTTTATAAAATACAAATTAGACGAACATGCGCGTTGCCGAGGGAGTGGTAGAACACGATGCAGCAGCCGAGCGCGATGCACAGGGCCATGGCGAGCGTGGACCACAGGTAGATGGTGGGGTCGTTGGGCGTCTCCACGCGGTGCTGGTGCGCCGCCACCGTGGCAAACGTGGACAGGTACGACAGCAGCGTCTTCAGGTACATGCCCGACCTGGGAGCAGTCCCAGACCCCATAAAGTGTAAAGTAAAGTGTCAAGTGTCATGTAAAATGGCAATCAAAACAAAAAAGGGAATATTTGATTACTGAACTTTGCATGACAATTGACACGTTACTTTACATTTGTCACAACAATTGACACTTTGCATGACAATTGACACTTTACATTACATTTGTCACAACAATGGACACTTTGCATGACAATTGACACTTTACTTTACATTTGCCACAACAATTGACACTTTGCATGACAATTAACTTGGCATTTGACACTTTACTTTGCACTTTACAGGGTTTGGGATTGGCACCAGGCCATCTGCGCATCTTTGTACTGCTTTGCGTCGGTGCCCGGCAGAGGGTACGGGAAATGCCTGCACACGTGAGAGGAACACAGCAAGTGTATCGTTTTTCCACGTAAATAGTACCAACACTTTCGAAAGCTGCGCTAAAAATCAGCACTCTGCAATAATAAGCAAAAAGCGCCATGGGCTTTTTGCGCTGCGCGTCATTTTGATCTGGCGCCAGTGCCGCTTGGCGCTGAAGGGCGAAAAACGCCATGGCGCTTTTGGCGCGTGGCGCCAAACTCCTGGCGCTTTTCACATCACTACAGGGCAATAATACTTCTTTTTCCCAAACAAATTGCATACCGTATTTCTTCTAATAGAAGAGCGCCGTTCTATTTTTTTCGTAAACTTTTTTACCTGCCGTTCTATTGGAGGTGCCGTTCAATTGGAGGCTGCCGTTCTATTGTTTTCGTAAACGCAAAAACGTGCCAAAACCTGCCGTTCAATTGGAGGTGCCGTTCTATTGGAGGTATTAGAAGAAATACGGTAGCCATCTGAGATAGAGTAAATATTTACCTGCGCTGCACCATGGCTGATTCGGTGGCGACGAGCGTGATGGCGGCGAGCAGCGCGTGCAGCACGAGCCAGATGCGGCCGGGCCAGGCGCTCACGCACTGCGGCATGTCCGCGCCAACGCTGTGCTTTTTGGCCAGATCGCCATACTTTTCCACGGCGCCGCCCTTCAATTCGTCCGCGTCTGGCACGCACATGCGCACCCAGCACAATTTGCGGTCCTCCATCTAAAATGGAGACATGTGAGGTAGATAAATGCCAAATGCAGGGAATTGGCAAGTGCCTTACTTCAATCAACATCGCGTCACGCCAGTAGACTAGAATTATCGTCAGCCACACGCCCACAAACACTGGAAAAAATAATGTGTAATTTTTCAATACTCGGAAAAATGTTTTCTAAAAATACTCACGCAGTGCTATGATGTACTGTAGCCATAGATATATCAGATGTTTCCTGGCAATCACATGACTCACAAATGACAAAATGTGTATCGACTCCAAAAGTAGCAGCACAAAGTAGAGCATGAAAACGCCATTGAGATATCCAATGAGCCAGTGGCAAACAATTGGGTCGTCGTCGATGGAGCCCATCACGACCAGCGCCACATGTCCAGCGATGAGGCACAGCTCCTCGGGCAGGTGGTACACGCGCATGGTGGTGAAGTTGCTGCACAGTGCCGCATTTTCATGCATTCGTCATCCATTGATTCAGAGCCAAATACCGTATTACCTAGAATTAGCCCCCTTGAATTAATACCTCCATCTCAAAATACCCCCAGGTCTGAGTGAGCTGAGAAAATAATACCCCCCCCCCCCCCTTGAAGTACCCTCACCCAAATTGAGTGTGACGAGAATGTTCATGAAAAATACCGCAGTTTGTGGTAGGATGATATGACTTTTTGATATCGATATCGACATTTTTTTCTGAAACTCAATATGAGATACTGATACGATATGGAACCTTGATATCGCTATTCGATATTCGATATAAAAATGCTCGATATTCGATATCGATCATTTGATATTTCGATATTTTTGATATTTCAATATTTTCTATATTTTCAATACTTCGATATTTTTGATATTTCAATATTTTCGATATTTTCAATACTTCGATATTTTTGATATTTCAATATTTTCGATATTTTCAATATTTTGATTTTTTCGATATTTTGATATTTTGCTTTTGATACAGCAAGGCATATTTCAAGTGGCTTATTGTATTTTCATGTTGTTGTAAACATGGTCATCTCTTTACTGGATTGGATTGATCATCTCTTTACTGAAATGTAAATGGTGATTTTAACAGGGTTCACAACAGTCAAAGTAAGAAAATGGAAGAAAAACATGATGAATCAAATTGTATCAGGAAAACAATAATTGGTAGACATCCCAGTTCATACTTATAACACAGTTGCTTAATGGCATTTTGCAAGAAAATCAGCATATCAACATTCTCTGGTAGGTAGGAAACCAAACCAAATACAAGAAATGTTGAATAAGCACTCCAACAAAAATAACATTTGTAAATACTTTACTTTTACTCCACAACAAAAGTATTATAAACACATCATACATATCTCAAAATGAAAATAATAGCTTAATTTGGGGACACAATACAGGTTTGATATATCAGAAAAATGGTCGATATTCGATATCGATATTCAAAAATGGTCAATATTCAATATCAATATTTGAAAATGGTCGATATTTGATATTTTTTGATATTTGATGATATCAATATTTGATATTCGATATGAAAGAACAGTCAATATCCGATATTCGATATCCGATATTTGATATATTGTCTGAACCCTAGTTTGTGGTCTGTGTAGTGCAGAACACACATTAAAACCAATGACTGAGTTACATTATAGCAGGGCTTATATTTATGTATTTATATACCAATATATGCCTATAAACACTTATACATCTTTGTGATTATTTAATTTCCCTACTTCTGAGTATGTGGAATTTCATACAATTTCTGGTGAAATAATAGACGCCCCTCGAATAAGCCCCGCCCTCGAATTAACTAACCCCCCTCTCAAAATTTGCTGGCGAAAAAATAAACCCACGTGGGAGTATTTCAAGGTAATACGGTAGTTAAATGTCACCCACCAATCAACTAGAAACAATATGACAGTGGCGGCAGCGCATACAGCCACAAACACGGAACCACTGGTGCCCAGCCCTTGGTTGATGGTGGCGTGGATGGCCTGTGGCGCGGGAGGCTGCCTGCCGCACACGCGGTCGTCGTACTCCCTGGACACGGTGCTGCACACTCGCGTCTCCTTGTCGCACACTCGCCCCCATGTGCTCTGGCCCTCGCATTTGCACTCTGTGCCTTGTTCACACCTTCGTGAGCGCACCTGAGACGTGAGCGCGGCGTGCCAGACAATGGTGTGGAGAAATGCGGCAAGAGCTTGGTATGCCTTTGGTGCGTTCTGGCCCCTTGCGCCATTTTCCTCTGGCGCCATTTGCGCTTGGCGCTGAGGTGCGGAAAAGCGCCATGGCGCTTTTGTCGCTTGGCGCCAAAGTCCTGGCACTTTTTCCATCACTACTGATGAGTAAAAGTAAAAAATAAATACTTTACGTATGCTGTACTCACGTGTGGGTAAAAATAAATACTTTACATTTACGTTTACTTTTGAAAAAGTTCAGTACTTTTAACAACTCTGCTAGGGTGTCAACTTTCCATTTTCCATTTCTATTTTCTGAAGGCAAAATTCGTTCCATTTCCGATTCTGATTCCAAGCTGTTTAAGTTTTTCCATTTCCATTTTTCTTTCTCATTTTCCATTCTACCTTTCAATTTTCGGTTTTTTTTTGTTCTGGCTCATATTTAATTTTCAGGTTTGATGTTTCCCAGCATGTTTGGGTGTGCGGGGGTGGGCCCCCATTATCACAAGACAAATGTCAACTAAAAAGCGCACACGTGTGCATCTTAGTTGTCATTTCTGTGTCACTTTTTCAGTTCACAAAAATAAAATGGTGGATTTTTCCCCCTAAAATTGTCCATTGGAAAAAGTGCACTAAACGACTTGACATCGAGATGAAATTTTCGATAACAAAACCAAATGTCAACTAGTATGTGGAGCCCCTTTATCAACAAAGCGACCTGTGTGCCATAGCCGATCTCAGCCGAGCAGTTGACTTGACACACGGTCCAATCGCGCCAGCTGCCCCACGTCGGGCATTTGTTTAGGCTGCAAGCCTCCACTTCCTTGTCGTACCCATAACAATAGTCTGCGCCGGTAATTTTCCGCCGCCGCGACCTGCATTTGTACCGTTCACATTTCAAATATGTGTGAATAGCCATTGACCATTTAAATTGGTTAGCTCAATTTTTGTTCAATTCAATGTAACTTACCGTATAACAATACCCACTTTCACGTTTTCCGGCTACAAAAGTAATTTACTCAGGCTTTCTCATGAGTAAAAGAGAAAAATTTACTTTACATTTTCTGTACTCAGCGGTGAGTAAAAAATAAATACATTAGTGTACGTTTACTTTTAAAAATGTTCAGTACTTTAAAAAGTCTGATGTATTCAAGGGACGTATGGTAGTTACCTAGTGCCGCCGCCGCAAGTCTTGGTGCATTGTGTCCAGGTGGCCCAGTCGCGCCAGCGGCACAGCTCGGGGCTGCAGACGCACTCCTGCGGCGGCGCGGCCACTGGAACTAGCTTCTGCGTGATCACCGGCCGCTCCGTTGTGGTCGTGGTCGTGGTCGTGGGTTCTGCAACCAGGGGGGGTCATTGGCCACTGAATTTTTCAGGACCGGAACCAGATATTGATAGCGATTTCATTAACCACTGAAAACCAATGAGCATATTCAGAAACACCAAAAATGCAAAAAAAATAATCATTGATAAAACCTGTACATGCAGTTGGGTGCGGTTTTCATTAAAATTTTCAAATGTCAAACACAGAGCATTATAATGTGTGTTGGGTTTACATGCGTAAATACTAGGCCTGACCCGGTTGGGACCAACACCAGAATTTTCTAACGGGACTGGGGACGAGACCTACTCAGTCCTGGACATTTTCTGAACTAGGTACTGGGACCGTGTCCGTGGTCCGGTTTGAACCAGAGTTGTTAAAAATAGTGAACTTTTTTGAAAGTATGTGTATGCAAAAAGTATTTTGTTTTTACTCACCCTCTGAGTACAGAAAGCGTAAAGTAAATTTTTTTGTACTTTTACCTGTGAGTAAATGAGACCAAAATACTTTTTTCCCAGAAAACATAAATGCAAGTATTTTTTTATCAGGAAAGCGAAGGAGCGAGCATAATTACCTTTTCTTTCTGGAAATGTAGAAGGGAGCATTGTGAATGTTTACCCTGGACAATAAAAAGGTGTTTTCTTTCCATCAATAAGTATTTGTTATGAAAATCATGGGGTCTCAAATGGCAAAAGTACTCTTTCTGTACTTGCAAAAATCTACTGTATTTGCATACTCTAAAAAATTAAGCGTACAGGTGAGTACAGATACTTTTTTCAAAGTATGCATATTTACTAGGTACTCAGGTATGCGTACTTTTGAGTAAAAGCAAATATGCATTAACAACTGTGTTATGAACCTTGAACCTAAAGTAACTTAACTAATCCAACCTAAAGTAACTTAAGAAGGTGACATCTTCTGACTATGACCTGACGCAAATTCTGCACCTTTCTGATTTGCAAGGAAAACGGCAGGAGTTATAGAAAAGTACAAGTGGCCTGTCAAGTGCCGTCAAAATTACCACTCCCAGCACCCCATTTACCTTCACACGGATCTTCATTGCACGGCCTCACTTCCAGCATGTCGGGGCGGCCGTTGCACACATCGAGCGACTCGGTCATGCACCTTCGCCGGTACACTTCTTTTCCGCCGCCGCAGCTCCGATCGCAGGGGAACAGTGCCGCCCATTCACTCCAATTACACTCTGCGAGGGGGATTTTGAAAGCACGTGGTCGATCAGTTCTTTTTAGAGGTGTAAATCAAGTGAAGTGCCCCACCTGCCGGCCTGAAGTACAGGATGGACAAAAAACAGATGGACGCAAAAAACACCATTTTGTCGGCGACCCGCTATATATCAAGCAAAATAGTCTACTTGCAGTTTTATGGCGCGTTCACAAAAACTGCGCGAGGTATGGACGGCGGCCGCACGTTGCACAACGTATAAGTAACTACGGTGCACCGCATGGGGAACTATAAAAGGTGAAGCACACTGCCGCCGCACGGGCGCATAATCAGGTGCCAGTCCCAGACCCTGTCGATGTCAAAGGTCATGCAAAGTGTCAGAAGTCATGTAAAATACCCTGCAAAATGACACTTTTCTTTACTGTTCGTTTGCCATTTTACATGGCATTTTACATGACTTTAGACACTTCGCATGACATTTGACATTTGACAGGGCACTTTACAGTGTCAGGGAGTGCCCCCTGCCTTCCACTTTCATCGTGTCCGTAACTTACATCAATGGTCAACACATCACTTTGGACCACCTTCGATTTCCCGCCGCCGCCGCGCCGTGACGTCGCCACCGCTTCCTGGTATCATGACAACGCGCCTAGTAAACAAGAGGCCATTCATCATGCAAAATAGCGTTTTGCGGATCGGCCCTGCCCCTAATGATATCAATATAAAGTTCTTGGAAGCCGCGCCGCCCAATCGGAAACTGCTCGTTGCGCTGCGGCGAGCGGCCGCCCGACTGCAGCAGTGGCGGCAAATTACAAAGTTCAAATCGTGCCGCGGGAATGCGCGCAGTCGCGTTAAATTTTGCGGCGATTTTCACGGGAGTTGGGACAACCACTGTAGCCCGATTAGTGGTTACCAACAACCGTATTCTATTTAATTGGAATGTCTCAGGGCACCGCGATGAGTAACGGTTGCAGGATTAGAGACCGAGTAAAAAATGAGAACATATCGGTGCTTTTAATGGCAAAAAATTCATTACTGCTATCTTTTTCACAATGAAAACCTGTTATATTTTAGAGTGGCCACACACGTATTTACAGGATTTACCTATGCAGATAATCATGTGGTGTGTAAAATTTCCTACTTCAAGGTTTTCAATCTTTCTTTAAATTCGTGCAATTTATTTGTCTTTTTTTGCGGGTTTGCGTTTTATTCAACATGACCTAAATATCGCTCCTAGTCCAGGCAAAATAATTCTTGCTTCTGTACGCGAATAACAAACGCGTAAAACATGGCATTTTCAATGTGAAAATACGTATTGGTCCTTCAATGGGCGGGGTTTGTGAACACGCACGCGAATGTCATGCTCTCAAGCGAGCTTACAATCTGCGTGTGCACGTATCGATTACTCTCCGTGGATTTCGGCCTGGCAAGGCGACGAAATTTCTCCGCCCGTGAAAACAACGAATAATTTGGCCAACGGCCAATAAATCCGGTCGTCTATGGTTTCGTACTAATGGCTGCATGTTGTCCATATTTTAGATGACGTTTAGTAATACAAACGTCGAAACTCGCCGTTTGACGAATAAAAAGCATACATTCTGGTGTAAATTAAAATTCTGTAAAAATAAACTCGTTGATTTTTAATTTTATCCCACAGCATGCGCTAGCAGTTCAAGATGCATGACAATTTTTCCTCCAAAATTACGGTATTCTTACAGACCACAACGAAAAGCACCCGAACCTAGGCTTCCGAAAAAAATAAAAATCCTCGCCCAAAGTGAAAATTGGACCCGTTCCAGTGCGCCAGTGGGGCATGGCATCGACGCGCATGTTGGCCGACGGCGATCCCGCCATGCCGCAGGACATCGACGAGATGACCAAGGACATCGACCAGATCAACGCGGAACTTAACGCCGCCATGAATTATGCCGATTCAGATTCTGCACAATTGGAAGCTGATGGGGGTCACAAGGAGTTTGATATGAAGGAAAATGTGACTGAAAGCATGGTTAACGGTGCCCACAGTACGATGGAGGAGATCGACGAGAAGGATTTTGTGAGTTTTGAAGTTTTTGTCCTGTTTTGCTCGTTTTCGGTTCCTTTGGCAACTTGCCAGTTATTTATTATTGTTGTGGCCTTCGCAACGGCGTTTTACAACCACAGCAGACGGATATAAGGATGGATTCCCCGAATACAGCCGACCCGGTTGTAGAGGATTTACTGTCATCGATATTGGATCGTGTTGTCGGCGGCGATTTGCGCGAATCTAGTGAGCCTGATGATTTCGGTATGTTGTCATTTTTATTGACATTTATTGATGTCTAAACACTGAGAGAACTGTGTTCTTTTTGCCTATTTGGGGAGTTTCATTCTAAAAGTGCATATATCCAAGTTTTTCGATTTTTCAAAATCGCATTTTAAAGTTTGACGCTGGCCCGACGGCGCTATGTTTTGGGGGACGACGCTTGCCCCGATCTTTTCAAATAGATCCGCCATTTCTCTACAATTTTTGTAATCACAAATTTTGTTGGCTGGGAAATATTTAGGGAGTCATGTGAGATTTTGTAAGTCACCCAAAATTGGGAACAAATCTGAACATTTGAAATTAAATGGTTAATAACTTCTTAACGGTGCATCGTAGGATAAAACGAATCACATCACTGCAAAGCCCGTGTCTAAAAGTACCTCTACCTAAATTTTCAGATCAATATATGCACGCATATTTGATTTATAGTGCAAAATAGATTTGGAAATTCACGTATGCATTTTTGGAAATTAAACTTTTTTTGTATGGGAATTCCGGCCAGCTCTTCGCGGCCGCGCCGAAGCACGCGTGCATTTTTGGAAATGAAACTATTTTATGGATATGTGCACTTATGAAATGAAACTCCGGTGGTCCGAGTTGGATATGTGCACTTCGAAATGAAAGTCCTGTTTTTCATAGGGGATCTGAGATGGATATGTGCACTTTCGATGTGAAAATTATGATTTTTCTGAAAAACGGTACCACTGTATCTCGGGAACGAAATGGATTATAACGCTGATTTTTTTTCTAAAATGTGAGAAACTATACGTGGAGGTCAAATCCACGCTTAACTAGATTTTTCTGGATTTGGCGCTTGTGAACTTTTAGAATGGAACTCCCCATTTGCAAGACGCTTCTCGCTAAACCATTGAAGAACATTTCTTATAATTTAGAATGATATTTTTATGATTTCTCTTGAGTACCTCACATTTAACATAACATTACCCTTCATGCTTTTACCCGGGTTTTTTCCTGTTACGAGCATGTATTCATCAGTTTAAATCAAGGACGTAGCCAGGGGGGGGGGCGGGGGGGGCGGCCGCCCCCCCCCCTTCCCGGGCCGGACCAAAAAATGTGCCAGAATGAGCACTTTCAGACGACGATTTTGTTGACAGTTTGAAAAATTTTTGCGCGCAAGCGCGCATTCTCCCTTCACAACATATCTTTTTGGCTGAGCAGTCTCCGCGGCCTAAAAGCCAGTGAAAATGGACTCAATTTCTGTCCATGTCGCTGTATACGCCTGTAAAATACAGACGTATACTGCTGTTTTGGCGCCAATGGCAACGCCAGTGGCGCCATGGCGTGGCGCCCACGAATGGCGCCAGCGCCATGGCGCCATTCCCCTACAACAGGCGTAAAATTTTAGGGGGGGGGGCGCCGCCCCCCCCCGTTCGCCGGGCTCCGTATACAATCCGCCCCCCCCGCTCAAAAATCCTGGCTACGTCCCTGGTTTAAATGTAATCACCACGGTAGACATAACGATGTAAATATATTTACGCACCACTTTTTCCACTATACCATGTTTGATTTTGATGGAATGCGCTTATGTTGAAAACGCGGATACTTAAGAAAAAACAACTCGTCAATCCCATCACTATCAAAACTCAATCCACATAATCTCAATCAACCCTCCACAGACGGCGACGTAATCCGGTCCCCACGCGGGCCGCGTTCTCGCAAAGCGAAGAAAAAAGTGCTGCGCGACGACGATTCAGACGGCAGCAATTGGTCGGACCGGCCGCTGGCGGACATTTTGGCCGACGTGGCGCCGAAAAAAGTGAAGCGCGGCCGGCCGCGACCCAGCAGGAAACCGATGCGACATCGACGGGAAAAGGTGGTCAGGTCGCCTTCCCCGTCGCCTGTTGAGGTGCGTCAGTAGTGGGGAAGTATGGTTGAAACGGTAGATCATAAGTTGTGTGCGACAAAGTTTATGTTGACGATTAGTTGTTTTTTGGTGAAATTTCCAGTTTTCTCTATATAATGTGGCTCCACCGTGGTTTTATAGCCACGGAAGACATGGTGCGCTCGTAAAATGTATAATTCTCTGTAAAATGTCAAATGTCATGTAAAATGTCATATAAAATGGGCGTATTCCAGTTTCCAGGCGCGGACGTTTTTTTACGATATTTTCGTGACATTTACATGACTTTCGACACTGCCTTACATTTTACATAACATTTGACAGAGTCTAGGATGTCCCTTGATGACAGTGCCATAGATAAATATCAACGAAGTGCAGCCTACGATTTGATGTATATCCTGTCAATAATTATGTTGAGCAAAACGAGTAAAATTTGACCAAAATTGATTAGTAAACGATCGATGTTTATAAAAAAATTGCTTCATAATATGATCCGTTTCAATATAAGCTGCCCAATTATCACCCCAATCCGGTCTCTTTAAACACAGGAAGTGGACTACTATTTGTCTGATCTGTACGTGTCGCGTGCGCTGGAACTTGCCGCCGAGCAGCCGGACGACGTTGAACTTCTTGGCGCGGCGCAAACTCTCGAGGAAATGTTTGATATACTCGCCTGTGGCGATAGATTGATCACAGGCGTGGAGAGACGGGAAAATAGGTTGGTGTAGATGAAGTTTGGTAAGTTGTAGTCAGGGTTTAGTAGGGGGGTTGGGGTGGTTACCTTTCCCCCAAAATACGTCAGCTATCTATCTGTCCCGGAGGCAAAATAGCTATCTATCCCCCACAATCGGCCAGAAATTTTGCTGAAATTTACGCTCAAAATCGCGAATTTTCACACCTTTTAACAGTTCACCTTCAAAATAGCTATTTCATTGCCTATTTTCAGCTATTTGTGTACTATATATTCTAATCTAATATACCTATTTTTCACCTGCTTTTAGCGTTTTTTTATATTTTTTATTCCTTCTATACCTTGGAAAAGCCTATATATTGAACCGCCGCGACTCCCCGCCCCCCTAGCACCCACCACCCCCCCTAACACCCACCACCCCCCCCCCCAACCCACGATTTTTTCCCAGCTATCTATCCCTCCGGGGGAGTGATTTACTGTCTATAAACATAAACCCCCGCAGGGGTTCAAATCTACAAAACCCCTGGTTGCAGTTTCTTCTGCTTGTGAGGGACTTGTTGATTACATGTTGTCAATCATTGCCAAAAAAATTCCCACACTGCGTCCAAAAATCACAACATTTTCCACTCATTTCACGCCGTCCAGGCTGTTCTACGACAGCGACTATGGCATGGACACTTGGCGCGACTGGTCGCCCGTGGAAGATTACAATTGGCCCACCGGCCGGCGCGTTTACACGCCCATTCACATCAAGTTCAGCCAGGAGGAAATTGATCGGTACTCTAGAATTGCAAGGGAGTCGGAAGTGTTTTCCGTTATTGATGAGCCCTCCCGAATTTGGAGTGAGTTTATAATTGCGCACAAATTTGTGGCAACACTTTACGGCATTCATGGATGGCACTCGGATGGATTTTTCTCGATGTTTTTCTTTTATCAAGAGGTTTATTATTTGAAGAGGATCCATTATTTGGAATCTATAAGAAATTTTTTAGTAGCTATTCGCCGGCATACTGCATTTTTTGCAATTTTTTACGTATTTACAGATAAACAGAGGGGGTTGTTTTCATTGGTATTATGACATTCTGCATGCTAACCATAAGCCGAGATATTAATTTTGATGGATTTGAAAAATAGACTGAAAAACAGTCATCATGAAACTATTGATCTTTTTTCGTTCCTAACTGCATTCGCACATTTACAGCTATGGTACCGTTGCCCTACATCCCTCTTCGAAAAAGGCAACCGCGGCAACCGCCGAAAAAGCGAAAGGAAATCGGCATCAAAAACAAAGCCACCAAGTGAGTTTTCCCCGTTGTCAAATTGACTTTGCATGAATAGCACTGAAATATGGGTTATTTTGAGAAAATTGAGCAAGCTCTCAAAACAAGCTCTCAAAACGAAAATATAAATAAATCTATCTGGAAAAAATATAAATGCTAAATATTTTTATATTTTCTGTTATTTTTTTAAATCTCAGAAAACCCTCAAGAGGAGAAAATGATTTTTCTGTCTGGAAAACCCTGGCAATGTTGTTTTTATATTTGTTGATATTTTCAGATATTTTTTTAATATTAATCTCCTGGTGATTTTTTCAATGCTTTGCCAAAATAATGCTGTTCAAACTAACAATACCCTTCAGATCGCACGCGAAACGTTCCTACACGGCGCACATAAAGGACATAAAGGAAGAACCTATGGATGACTGTTAGTGATATTGCCGGCCCACACACTAGTTGACACACGTGTGTCAACTGGTCTGTGTGAACTCTGATTTCGGCTTCACGTGTCCAGAGCGATCTCCCAATGCACTTGCGGTAATATCCATTTGTCAACATTGCCGCATGTGCATTTAGAGATAGCTCTGCAACACGCGAGTTGACACACATGTGGACCCGCCAATGAAAGTTTCTTTAAAAGTAAAGTGATAGGCCAATCTCAATTTGTCAACTCACTCTATCCAATCAAACCTTCCATCTACCAGACTTCCTCGCGGACGTGAAGCCCGCGGTCAGCCGCAAATTGACGCGCGGCACCCGCCGAACTTCGCGCGTGCGCCCGCCCAGCAGCGCTGACGAACCTGAGCAGGACTCGTTTGAGGAGTACGATGATGACGATGATTGGCGGGAGGAGCGAGATTACGCGCCCAAGCCGAAACGGGGGAGGGGCGCCAGGGGGAGGTGCGTTTTTGGTTGTGTTTTTTCTCGTTTAAAAATTGGTAATTTTTACACTTTCTCAGTACTTGGGTACTTTGGCCAGGGAATCATAAAAAGTGAGGGTATTTTTAAAAGCATTAATATGAATACCCTGGCATTCTGCGTAAGCGTAAATACACTTTCGCAACTGGTTGATTCAACTATATTTAGTGACTTTAAAAAAAACTTTTTGTTAAAAAAACGGAGTTTAAAAAAACTTGGTTAAAAGAAAAGACTTTGGCGGTTGAAAAGACTTTTTTTACTAAAAGTTACTTTGTTGGTAGGGTTGGCACTTGATTTTTTTAACAGATTTTTTTTAAATCTGATTTTTAACAAAAAAATCACAGGGTGGAAACTGATTTTAATTTTAAAAAATCAAAATGAACAAATTTCTGGTGGACTTGCACTAGGTATTTTGCAATTTTTTGCGCGCAAGCACGCAATTTTCAATACACATTACCATTGGTGGTGTTTTCATGGGTTTTGGGGCATTTTTAGTGTAAAAGATCATATTTTTCATGCTACCATGTAATAATAAGCCGTGATATGCTAGTGTAGAATATAATATCCAGCCTATGTGCTCCCACATAGTTCTACATTGTGTAGCATCACTGTAAATGTATTGGCCTTCTCTTACAACCTAATTGAGGCACTATTCCATGCTGAACTTCACTTGAAGTCACGAACGTCTGACAAAAGGCGATATACAATGAGTAATAAGATGTATGTAATAAGTCGACGTAAAATGGATATTTTTGAGAGAAATTACTGCTTATAATGCTATCCCATGACTCCACAGTCATTATATGACCACAATATACATAACAATACATTGTCTGACACTAAACATACACATATATTTTCTCTATACCCCCATTTTTTGGCGATTTGAACTAAAATCTGATTTTAATTTAAAAATCAATTAAAAAAAACTGATTAAAAAAAAATCAAGGCGTTTAAAAAAAATTGATTTTTTTCCAACCCTATTTGTTTGTATTGACATCGTCATAGACCCTCTCATACTGCCCACATTCACCTTCCCTCACCCCCTCCAGGGGCCGCGGCGGCAGCCGCGGTCGAGCCGCGCGACAGCCGTCAATCGGCGCCGGCATCGAGGCTATAATCGACGAAGCGTCGCCGCCACCCGAAACGGCGCGGCAAAAGTCCACCAAAAAACAAGTGCGCGAACTTTCTGCGCAGTTGAAGAAAAAAGAAAAGGAAGCTACCGCTGCCACAAGAAATGCGAACAAGTGGAAGGAACGGTGTTTGAAGGCGGAGCAAGAACTAAATAGCATGAAGAAGGATTATAACAAAGTGATGGGCCGTGTCGAGGTATGTTTTTAAATGTTTTATTTAGAAGTTATGCTCTTTGTGCAGTTGTTTATCAGTTAAATATTTTTTACCATTTACAGGCAACCATGCCGCGTGGCAGACGGAAAGCAGCGAGTATAGCCAGAGCACGCATTCCATATGGCCAGCTGATGGGCAGTGATGATGATAGCGACATGGAGCCACGTAAGTCGATTTGTTTTAATACATGATTAACAATGCTCATTCAATTATGATACATTAATCTGTGCCCATCGACGCAGGCGATCCCGATTATCAATACGAGCAGCAAGACGACGACATAATCGTGGTGCACGACGATCGGCGCGGGCGGGCGCGCGGCATTCCGGCACGCGGCATTCCGGCGCGCGGCCGCATGCTCGCAGCGCGCCGAGGCCGCGGCATGCCCGTGCCGCCCGGCTACAACCCGCTGGGGTACAGCCGCGTGCCCGCCAGGGGCGGCAGGCCAGTGCCCGCGCGCATGATGACCCGCGGCGGGATGCGCTTCCGCGGCAGAGGCATGCCCCCGTCCATGTACGGCCGGCACGACATGGCCGCCAGGAACGCGGTCAACCAGGCCACTGCCAGCGTGCGCTACACGCTAGAAAGGGTGAGATCGCTCGTATGAGTTACCGTATTTCCTCGAATTACCCCCCGGGGGGGTATTTTTTCAGAGTGAAATTTTGAGGGTGGGGGGCGGGGTATTTCGATAAGGGTTGTTTTATTTCGCCAGAATTTTCGTGAACTCCCAGTACTAATTTGTTATTTGTGAAGTACGCAGACGTAGAAAAATGCAACAATAACCGCAATGTATAAGAGTCTATAGACTTAAATAAGTATGTAGATGGTATAAACCCTGTTCTAACTAGGGTGTCAAAAAAAATTTTTTACGGAAAACGGAAACGGAAACGGAAAAATGATTTCAGCGGCCGGAAAACGGAACGGAAAACGGAAAAAAATTTGCACTAGGCGGAAAACGGAAACGGAAACGGAAAAAAAATTTCAGCGGCCGGAAAACGGAAAAAGGGGCCGGAAAAACGGAAACGGAAAAATGAAATTTGCATGCAAATGACAAAAATTTGCTGAAATTTTGCCGCAAGTGGGAGAAATTTGCGTAAATTTTCCTGGAAACAGAAAAAATTCACATGATTGACAATCTGCATGAATGTTTACCAGTTTGGCTGTAACAGAAAACAGAAAGTTGAGCCAGAAAACGGTAAAATAAGACGGAAAAACAGAAAATTGAGGCAAAAAATGAAAAAAAGGAGGAAAAACTGGAAATTGAGCCGGAAAACGGAAAAAAGGCGGAAAAACTAAAAATTTGGCCGGAAAACGGAAAATGAGCCGGAAAAACGGAAACGGAAAATTTAGTAGCCGGAAAACGGAACGGAAAACGGAAAAAAAAGTTCAGCAGCCGGAAAACGGAACGGAAAACGGAAAAAATTTGCCTGCGGAAAACGGAAACGGAAAACGGAAAACGGAAATTTGACACCCTAGTTCTAACGTAACACAGTCGCGTTTTGTTTTTAACTTGTGTTTTGCGTTGCCCGAATCACAAACCGCAGGTTTTGTCATTTACGTTCTCTTTACACTCAATTGGGGGGGGGGTATTCCGAGCAAATACGGTAGTCACTCTTCTATAGCTATTTTCCATCATCGTGCCTTTGTCGCAGACTCGCGCCGCTCTGGGCGGCCGCATGACCTCAATTCTGGACGAGGATCTGCCGCGGATAATTGGCGTGTCGTCGCCGGGCAGCCGGGGACGCGGCGTGCCGTCCGCAGCTCGTGGCGGCCGCGGCTACCAACTGCCGCCCGCTATGACGTACAGAAGGGGCGTGGGCGTCGTGCCCGCCAGAGGCAGGGGGATGAACATGCCCGTGCGTTCGATTATGGCACAATTTGATGCTTGCTTCTGTGGTTCAAACGGGATCCCGATTCCCGGAACATTTAGGGGTTTGGCAGTTACGATTACGAATCCTCAAGAAACTAATTCCGATCCCGGTCTGAAAATGTTCAAATCCGAAAATATTGTGGAAGTTAAAAAGTTTAAAAAAAATGACTTTTTGCGCTGCGCTAAGATATGTGAACGGAAATCTCCAGTATAGAATTTATGTCAGTCTTATGCCACCCAGGTGTATTTTTAAGCCATTTAAACTTTTAATGTCAGAACAATGTCCAAAATCCCGATCCCGAATCCCTCACCCCGATCCTGAAATCTAAAAAAACGAGTCTAGATCGACTCAAAAAAAACAATCTCGACCCCGAAAAGTTTATCCGTTTGAACCTTACTTTTATGCCAATGGTAATTTATTCCACTGCTGTAAGTAACTCAGGTCGGTCGAGCCGTCCCGGCGTTGCGCGGCATAACCCGCGGCGGAGTGGCGCCGCGCGGCGCGACAGTCGCGGCCAGAGGCGGCGTGCCGCCGCGACCGGCCAATGCTGCAGCGACGTCGACAGGTGCAGCCGCGTCACAGAAGACAGTTGAAGTTGGCGGCGAGCAGGATTCTTCTGCGGCGATCCCAATTGTGGGTGGCAATCAGTCGGCCGCGCAGACGCAGCCGCAGAAGCCTTCTAGTGATACTTCACCCACCAAAGTGACAATGGCGTCGAATGTGTAAGTTGATTGGCGGCACGAAGGGATCACACACGCGCAAAGTCGTGTGAACTGATTGTCAACTAAAAACAGAATTTTTAAAAAAGCATGACAGCTTATGAAACAAACAATGAAAATGAAGTGTTACGATTTAAAATTACTATGCTAGATCACATAGAAAAGTTGAGAAAACATAATTTACAAAAATTTAGCTGAATTTAGTTGACACGAATTTTGATGTCAACTAGTGTGTGGTGTCATTTGTAATGGTGATAGATCGCATCCTATTATTTTTTGGATTGGATCAGCGTTGGATTTAGTTGTACCTATGATCTTTTCAGCATGGCCATGTTCAAGCCGAAAGTGTTGGATTCCAAGTCGGGAGCGACGCGGGGCACTACGACCACCAATTCCCTTCAGCTGCCGAGACAAACGAACGGAATTCCCGAGCAGGGCGGTGGCCAGGGCGGCAACAATACCAGCGATATTCTAGGTGCGCCTACTGAAGATGACACTTTTTTTTGGCACACTGATTTTAAAAAGATCTTACTTTAAAAAGCTTCCATTCCTGCATGTTACCATGTATCAGTCAGCCGAAATATGTAAGTGATATGTATGTGTTTTACATACTTCGAAACCAATGGTATATAGGTTATGAGCAGCCCCCGAGCCCCCTCCCCGAATCGCGATTTTGTGGAGTCCCAAGGCGATTATTGCGTAAGGTACTTTTACCCCTTGGAAATTAACCAGGCTCCCAAAAAGTTTCGCAGCTGTTTTAAAATATTTATATTATATTCAACCTTTATTGCTGCTATCACCCTTGTATACCTATCATCCTCTCAATAAGTATTTTCCAAAATTCAAAATCTTAGAATCCACGAACCAACTTTTCTCATTCACCCCAATCATCCCCCTACAAGTACAACCCCACCCAACCAGGTGCGGCATTACGTTCGGCCATCGACACCGACCACGGCTCGTCGTCCACCACGAACACGGCGACGGCGGCGCAAGCGAACACGCAGCAGCAGCAGGGCGGCAACGAGTGGGACGGGCGCGTCAAGCGGCCCCAGGCGAACAAGGCGCCCGGCCAGCAGCTGAACATGGGCACTGCGGGGTTCTTGGATGATACCGATCTGGGGCTGGATTTGAGGACGCAGGTGTGTTGGTGTATTGGTCGAATGTCCCTTTCGGTAATTCGTTTTGAATCAGGGGCCTCCAGGATTTTGGCCCTCGCGAGGGCTGGATAGGTAGCAAATCGCTCCTCCGGAGGGATAGATAGTTGAAAAATTTTCTGGGGAGGCTTGGGGGGGGGGCTGGCGGGGGCACAATATATAGGCTTCAAGGTTAAGAAGGCAGAAATGGAAAAAAATCGCTGATAATCAGTCAAAAGTAGCCAAAAGTAGGTATAAAATGGCTAAAAATAGGTATATAACCATGTATATAGCCGGAAAGCACGATTTTGAAGGTGAAAAACTAAAAAGGTGCGAAAATTAGTGATTTTGAGCAAAAATTGGGGCAAAATTTCTCAAAAAGCACTCCAGATAGATAGCTGAGCGATTTTGGGGGGGTCTTTGGGGGTAGTAGCCAAAAATTTAGCCTCGGAAAGATAGATAGCTGAGCGGCCTCCGGGATAGATAGATAGATAGCTGGCCGATTTGGGGGGGGGGCAGCCCCCCCTAGGAGACCCCTGTTTTGAATGTTTTGTATTTTTTTTGAGCTATCAAGTTTAGTCCATTTATCGAGAATTGAAGATCGCGGGGTGAGTTATTCGAGAAACGAGAATTAAAACTCGGCGCGGTATTGATTAAATCACTGATTTTTGAAAGCCTATAGACTATCGGCATCAAAAAAGGTGATGGTCTAGGTCTAATCGAATAAAATTTGTCAAAAAGTAAAAACTGATTTCGACACGATTTTGACAGATCTGATTTTGATTAAAAAAACTACCATCTCTATCTACTCAAAACGTCTCCATCTCACCTCGCAGCAGCAAGCATCGGCCGGGGTGGGCGGCGCGGCCGGCCACGGCAACGAGGCCGACTGGGCGGCGGCGCAGCGGGCCGAACTGCACACGCCCACGCCCGGCCCGTCCGACGTGATGCCGCAGCAGCACACCGACCAGTGGGTCGACCTGCCTGGGAACACGTCGGTTTTTGGTCACTTTTTGGTGTTGTACACCGACACACTGGATGTCAACTGGTTTTCATTTCTATTTGGATTACAGTTGACGGGTGACTAGACAATTTTAAAGTAAACATGCGGCAATGTCGAAAAGGTGTAATATTTGGTAAATATGTTAAAACATTTGGCAGTGCCGAACATCCTTCGGCGACCCATCTACTAAAATCAGATGCCACACCCTGTAGTGCCACTACTGTAAACGGTAAAGTTAAATGTTAAACGCCAAAATTGTAAAATTAGGGATGAAAAAACGTTGTTTAATTTTATGGGGTGGATTTTACTCGATGTGCAAGTTTTGTGAATTTTGACTGCCGATATTTTGGGTGCGGGTTATTATTTATACCCCGTCAAGATTTTCTTTCGCGATGGTCGGATAAACTGTTCGTGTAGGATAAACATTCTTTGTGACGGGAAATCAACCGACATTGACCACACTTGGAATGAGTTTGCGCAGGCGCATCTACCCGAATCTGTCATCGCTGCACGGCGACGCTGAGAAGGACGTGGTCGCAGTCGAGGAGGCGGCTGCCGCCGGGGGCCGACTCATGTTCAGGCGCTTCTCTGCCGGACGAGACAACAAATTGTTCCTCACGTATGTCTTTTAAGAAATTTCAGTTTCCTGAATGTTTCGCAACTGGGTAGTACAGTGGCGTAGCCAGGATTTTCGGGGGAGCGGGGGGGGCGGATTGTATACGGAGCCCGGCGAACGGGGGGGGGCGGCGCCCCCCCCCTAAAATTTGGCCCTATGATAGCGGAATAGAGTTATGGCGCTGGCGCCATTCGTAGGCGCCGCGCCATGGCGTGATTGGCGTCGGCGTTGGCACCAATGGGTACAATATAAGAAAAAATTTATACCTAGATGTCTGAAAATTTGTACCGCATTTAGTAATTTGAAGCGGTATTTATACTAAAGCGACGTACATAACAACAACAGAGATTGCGAGGAAAGAAATGCTTGCTTGCGCGCAAAATTTTTGAAAACAACCTACAAAATCGGTATAGAATAGTGGCATTCTCGGCAATTTTTATGTCCGGCCCGGGAAGGGGGGGGGGGCGGCCGCCCCCCCCGCCCCCCCCCCCCCTGGCTACGCCACTGGGGTAGTAAAGATTTTGTATGGGTGTCATTCGACCCGGGGCTAATGTGCTGTATATTCGAGTTGACACGGATTTACATTTCCAAATTCATCATCACATTTTGCTCGATGGACCGCAAACTATGCATCCAAAATTACTTATTTCTCAATTGATAACGCGCGAGCATGATACCCATGCACGCACTTTTACAAAACAAAAATTGTCTAAAAACGAAAAACAGCGGAATGTACAAGCGATAAATGTTTTTTTCGTCTTAACCATTTTGACTTTATTAATGATGACGCCATGATGTAGTGTTTCCTTCAGAAAAATACATAGCATGTGGTCGGCAGAGTATAGACAATTCAGTGGGCATCTATCAACGCAACTTTACCTTCCAGTTATCTTGAACTCCCGTCCCAGGTGCTCGTGCGGCCGGGTGATGGTCCGCGAACGTCAAGTGGGCAACGCGCAGCCGGGCAGCTGGAAGGCGGGCCAGGTGCGCTACGAGCATCCGTCCGGCCACGCGAGCAACGAGTGCAGCCTGTACGAACTCGGCCACATCGCCGCCATCGAAGTGAACACTGTCCGGAATCAGCTGCAGAGGCTCGGCAGTTACCGCGAGGCCGACGCGGCTAGTGTGAGTGCTGAATTAGTGGAAAAGCTTTTTAAGCGGAATTATAAAGGTTTTACATAGTAAAAGCTTCAATTGTCCCCCTTGAATAATTCCCCCCTGTGAGACGAGTTAAGAAAAAATATTCCCCGTAGAATTATTCCCCCTGAAGAGATTTGATCAATTTGTGCCCAATTTTAACAAAAATGGCACGTTTTTTGATAAAAAAGCATATTTCGTGTAATGAGTTAATCGAAATATGCTTGAAAATTTTGACGAAACAATAATTCCTCCCCATGAATAATTCCCCCTCGAATAATTTCCTATCAAAAAAAGTCTGACAAAACAATAATTCCCCAGGGGCATTTTTCAACTAAATACGGTAATATTTATGTTTTTCAACCGTTGACAACTATGCCCCCAGATGCTGCAGCGCATAGTCACCAACGTCGCCGACTACTTCAGTCTACGACCGCAGGAGATTTGGAAGTTTAGCTCGTGTTTCGACCCGTCGGCGGCCGGTGGCAAGCGACCGGCGCCCGCCGCCGCCGCGCCACCAAAAAAGCGACCGAGGCAAGGTCGTTGAAGTTTTTTACGCGTTACGTTACGCATCCAAACGTTACTTGGCAACGTTCGCAAAAGCGATGTGTGTGAGTACGAACGTTTTGCCACAGTAACGTTTGAATGCACCCGTTTGCTGTACTGACATTGATCCTTGAACACTCCACGTGGACACGAAGTTTCTTGCTGATGAGGTGAGTTTTTGCATCCAAGATCAATATTGAATGTTCAGGGATAAAATCTCAATCATTTGCCGTTTAGAAGTAAAAAAATTGATTGGCAAGATCAGTTTATAGTTCATTCACGGTTCATAGCTAATCAATTATGAGCAAACGATTGTTAGATTTGCCGTGTAGTATACTTCTTCTCGCCGATAGAACATAATGTAATTCATCGTCTGATCGACCGATGGATTTTGGTTCATTCCACTTAAAAACTTTTGGACAATTTTGCATGGGGCAGTTTCTTCATGTGGTGCCAAGTAATGTAACAATTAGCATTTTTTTTAAGTCTCAAAGAAAATCTCTCGAAAAGAAAATATTATTGAATTTATCTAAAAACGCAGAGGAAAGCTTTAAAAATGAAAAATATTGTTTCCACACGCATAAGAACCATTACTGTGCCATTGATCAGACGGTGTCTTGTCTTAATCCAGTTGAAAATAGATGTTGTAATTGTCCGGTTTTGTCTCGCCATTGTCTGAGATGTTTTTGTGAGAATTACTCACCGGCATAACCTGGTGCACGAAAAAGCATTGGGGCGACAGATGCCATTGGCGTTGAAGCTTAACATTTTTTGAATGTATACTATCATTCAGCTTGAAAATTTTTCTCGCGATCCATCCATCAACTTGCTTAGCCCATTCTATGTCATTACTTGGTCTGCTCCGGATTTTGTTAGTCGATTTTCTGTGCAATTGTATTTACCTATCTTATCGAAGATTTCGTTTTGTGTAAATTTCCAGTTCAAAGTTTATGTTGCATTTTCACGTCATGTGTTGGAATTATTAGGATTATCACATCGTACAGCCAACTTTTTCTGGAGTGGACCACGTAATTTTTTTCGAAAGTGATTTTACCGAAAATCATTTTTATATTTGCTGATTTATTTCCGTTACAAATCGACTACCAGTGTTGCAACGATATAAAAGTATTTACCGTATTGAATATCGGAATATCGAGCATCTAAGAATTTTAAAAGAAATGTCTTGAACTTTTTTAATAACATGATAAGGCTTTCGTCTGATATCGATCATAAATGTGTACTGTGTCATAATGGGCGAATAACCGCTGGACATTTGTACGCGGTGGACATCTGTGCTCAGTGCACATTTACAGTGGACATCCCGCGGCACGTGCGCAGCCACTGCATGGTGCCGTCAAGCTGGTGCCGATAGTGCTGCCATTCTGTCATAGTGCCATATTCACCATATCTGCCGTGCAGCTAGCTGTGTTTGCATTGCAGATATCAAACATGTGATACATGTGTTGCTTTGGTGAACGCTTTGTTGTGAGGCAGTGCAGGCAAATGCAGACAGTTGCGATGGCAACTTGCAAAGCGCGGCGACGCCATGCTGTGGCAGCACGTTCTAAGCACAATTTCCACTGCATATGCAGATGTCCACTGAGCACAGATGTCCACAGATGCATCTGAAAAATACGAATTCATAAATTTAGTGAATATTGTTATGAGAAAGCCTTATTGTTGCAACTCTAAATATGTCTACAGTTTAAAAGTTGTTGTTGGGGGTGGATTTTTCCATTATTTCACTCATTTTTCGTGGATGTCTTGTACATGTATCTCCTGCACTCTGCACAGTATCACTACCGTAATTTATTTTATCACACGGTATAACCACAAGTGCGGACCGCGGCTTTGTTTGTCTGAAACATAAAGTAACAACGATATTCTGGCAGCTGAAAGAAATGCGTAATACAAAAATATAACGAGATAAATTCAGTTATTTCGTTTTTGCTACAAAAATTGAATCCATGGTTGGCAAAGGGATAGCGGGGTTGCTTTTTTCCTGTGTAAATCCTCCTATCCCTAATTGGTTGGTTGAATTCGTCACAAAAAAACCCTGTTCAACCATTTATTACCCTGTTGTGTACTGCTGTGATTCAAGTGTGGTTCCGTACATTGTTGGTTTTACTGTAGTTGTCGAGACGTACTGTTTGTTGCACAATTTTTTTTGCAGTGTCAACATTTGGTGCAACACTGGTTCCATTTAAACATGTTATTTTCGTCTATTGCGAGTATCCCGTGCGAATGAAGATCTTGCAGAATCTGTGGTTTTTAGCGTTTCGCGCTTGGTTGTTAGCACACTAGCGTTGCGTACATAAATATTTATGTGTATCTGTGTATGTATTTATGTATTGTGTATTTTTGCCATTACGCACTCACTAGACGTGAATGAAAATATCTCTTTTTAGTCCATTGTGTAGGCAGGTAAATATTTATAAATGCCCATAGGTATACTTGTAAATATACACTGAAATATTTATGTAAGTAATATGTATTCATATAGTCGCCCAATAGGGATGGCCAAAAAACGTTTTTTTAACGACCCTGTTTTAAAAACAAAACAAAACGTTTTTTAGTAAATTTAAAACGTTTTTTTCAAAAGCTCCCAGTTATGGTTATGGGTCAACATACCGTATTTCCTCGAAATACCCCCGGGGGGTTTATTGTTTCAGAGTGAGAATTTTGAGGGGGGGGGTTAAACGAGGGGGGGTATTTCGAGGGGGGGGGGTTATTATTCCGCCAGAAATTTTTTGAAAACCAAGTACTAAATTGTCGTCTGAAACGTACGCAGACGTCGAAAATGCAACAAAAATCGCCATTTGTAAGACTCTAAAGACTTATAGAAGTGTGTAGACGTATAATCACTGTTCTCACATAACAGAGTCATCGTTTTTAACGTGTGTTTTGCATTACCCAGATGACAAACCGCAGACTTTGTCATTTACGTTCTCTATACACTAAATTTGGGGGGGGGGGCGTATTTCGAGGGGGGGTTTATAAGTTCATAGTGTCCATTTTGAGGGGGGGTATTTCGAGGAAATACGGTATACAGGTACATTCGACAACTGGCAGTACTTTGTGATGTTATATATAGCCACAGAATGGCTGTGGAGCCATGGGATAGCATTATAAGTGGGTATTTATGTCAAAAATATCGTTTTTATGTTGACTTCTTACGTATATCGCCTTTTGTCGAATGTTTGTGACTTCAAGTGAAGTTGGGCATGGAAAAGTGCTTAAATAAGGTTATAGGAGCAGGCAAATACATTGGCAGTGATGTATCACACTGTACAGCTATATGGGGGAACATTGGCTGAATATTATACACTACACTAACATATCACGGCTTATTATGACACAATAGCATGAACAAATGGAAGGTTTCACACTAAAAATGCCTCAAAACCAATGAAAACAACCACCAATCTTTATGGGCATGTGAAATTGCGCGCAAAAAAATTGCAAAATACCTAGTGCTTACCTAGTACTAAAAATTTTGGCTGCCGTTTTAAAAAAAAAACTAACGGTTTCGATGCCTCTGTTTTTTAATTTAAAAAAACGGTTTAAAAAAACACCGGCCATCCCTAGTACCCAAGTAATGTTACTTTGTTTTGTACAATTGAAACTGTGGAACGAAACTCTGGTCTTTTGTTTCATTGAGTATTCATCTTTGTTGTTGTGCTTTGTCCACTCTTGTTAAAAAGTATAGTCGTTTGTGTTATCTATTTATAATTGCCAATGTAATTACGTCACCTGACTGATTTTTGCATCATAAATATGTTGGTTCTGTGCTATGTTTCTATTGAAATAGTTTCATGGTGTAGTTGTCAGATCCACACTGCGCTTCTAAAATCTACAATTTTTCAGCAACCCAATCGGGTGCGAAATTTTATCATCCCGATAACCGTGCTGTGGAAATATTATTTCGGGTAGGTATAGTGAATCGGGTTGCCCGAAAAAAGCGTCGGGTTAATCAAATCTCGCACCTTATCTTTAATTTACCATCATTCCGGGGTCTGTTTTTGGATCTGACCAACTGCAACTGCGGGAATTAATTTGTATTTTACAATAAATAGACTACCTAAATAATTGATTAATCTTCTCGTGTATTTACGCACTCATCATTTGCGATCTTTGTCTAAATCGAAAACCAACGCTGATCTTTGTCTATATTGATCATCTTCGCAGTTAAAAGTGTGGAAAATGAATTAACGAACAAATCACTTTATTTGTTACTTGTTAATTATTAAAGTAAACACGACAACTGCAGCTTGGGTTGCGTAATAAAAATAGTATTTATATACCGTTATAAAAAAAATTACCGTTATAAAAAATAGTATTTGCCGTTATAAGAAACAGTAATTCATGATAATTTTTTGGCGCGCGGCCGTCTGATTCTGATTGACATTGTATTCGATAAACAACTATTTATTTATCATCATTATGGCATCGTGCCAAGCTGCACTTGTCCACCGGGCGCTGCGATCCGCCGCATTCACTAGCTGGATGCGTTTTTTTCTCCGCTGGCTGTTTGTCCCGTAGACCGCATATAAAAGCCTAGCCGTTTGGCTCCCATGCATATTTGAATGCGGCACGTGTGCAGCGTGCTGTCTGAGTTAGGGATGGAAAAAGCGCTCTTTTCTGGTGATGTAAAGGCACCGGGGCACCGGTGCCCCGGTGCTGGGCACCGAAGGGCACCAGCACCGGTGCTGGTGCGGTGCCATTGCAATCTTCAGGGGTGCCATGCCGGTGCCGGTGCCATTTTTTTCAGAATAGCACCGGTGCCGGTGCGGTGCCATTTTTTTGCCGGTGCCAAAGGTGCTAGCACCAGGGCCAAAGTAAAAGGCACCGGCCAAGGCTTCATGTGCTGTGCAATTTTGTCCATAGTATGTGCTCATTCATATTTCAAAAAACAGCGCAGTATTTACCCAACCGTTTTTGCCTATTTTGTAAACCTCCTATCAAATAAATATACCTACTGTGAAATCCATTATACCCGATATGTGATCTGATGAGCGAATCTAAAATTTTGTTGAATTTTAAATCATTTTTTATTTTATATTTATCTTACTTTTTTGTTCAAAATTTGTTGTCAGTTTTTTTTTTTTTTTAGTTTTATATATATAGTTTATTGTTTGATCCATACCACTCCACATCACCGATCGATGAAATAAACACCAATCACTGACGTTTTTGCGAGTTCTGATCATAAACTACAAATGCGCAAAATACAAATGCGCAAATCGCAATAATATAGAAGTCTCAGCACGGAAATATCAAAATTTATGACAGATAGTTCCATTCTCTGTACAGCAACGACTACGATCAGTAGACAATAGTGGCTATGGACATTGTAGTGAATTAAATATTTTATCTTGCATTTGTAATCATTGTAATTGCTTCATAAAAGGGATTGCAACATCATTCTGATCATTTTAAGTTGTCAACCATCAAAATCGGTTGAAAATTCATGGAAATATGCACTTCCAAATGTGAGACCACTGAGAAACTGCCCGATATTTACTTCAGAAATTCCAGCCCGGTGCTAGCACCGGCAACCCGCCGGTGCCCTTCGGTGCCGGTGCCATTTTTTCCAAAAGGCACCGGTGCCGGTGCGGTGCCATTTTCTGGCTGGTGCCCCAGGGTGCCAGGTGCCCTTTTCATGCGTTGGCAAAGGTGCCGGTGCGGTGCGGTGCGGTGCCATTTTTCCCGGTGCCTTTAACATCACTACTCTTTTCAACGGCCAGCTGTATTTAAAACGCTTTTTGCGTTTGTCGGGGCTAGTGATGGAATGGCGCCATGGCGCTGGAGCCCTTAAATGGCGGCAGCGCCATTGGCACTTGGCGCCCTTTTCTGTGACGCCATCTGGCGCCTGGCGCCATTATTTCGAATAGCGGCTTGGTGCCATTTTTGCTGGTGCCCGGTGTCATCGTTTCGAATGGCGCCAAGATGCCGGGTTGATTTGTTGTATTTTCAATATTCAACTGCCTTACCTGCTGAATGATATTTATTTAGGTGGTATTTAACACATTTAGCTTTGTATTTTTTTGCTAACAGTGATTTGATTTTGATATGTTCATTATTGGTTCGCCGTGGCAGTGACTACCATGCAAGACATGTGTGTCGAGTCACACCAATAACTTTTCTATCACAGTTATTACGCGAACGGATGTATCAAATAAACTGCAATGACTAATATGCAATTATAACTTTGTACAAAAAATACTCGTACATCAAATAAACAAATCACAAGTAAAAAATGGGACTAGTATCAGTCGACCAATGACGCGAGGAGAGCCTTGAATTTGTCGTCGGCTGCCGGCGCGGTGTATCCATAACTGCAAGATAACTAAAAAATTCCAATGCAGTGGAATTTTATCTAACGCATCATGTCTGAGCTGGTACTGCAGTCATGTGCGGCCTCCACACTCTATTAGCGCATCTGGCCAATGTTTTTTTCGATATGTGTGCTGACTGCAGTGCGATGCAAGTCACATCTATCAGTCGATGTCAACCAACTCAGTTTCTGTAGTGGCGACATGGCGGGTTTTGCGATACATCTGCAGCCTGCACCCAGTCGCTCAAATAGGGTTTTGCTGCTTTCCCGTGTTTTTGTGTGTTGGCATGATAGTAGCACATGTTTCACGGTCAACACTGCTCCGCCTGAAATCCCAACACACTGGGAGCATCTCTGCTCGCCCGATAGCCGCAAACTATTATACCGCGCCTGTAACCATCGAAAATGGCCATTTCTGCATGCTCGCAGATTTAGAGGGCACAAGTCCATGTGTCGACTCGCCAGGCTATCGCGTTGCAAAATTGCGCGATCCTGTCGTTCCATACAGCGATGTCGAACCAACTTGTTGAGCCAGAACTTCTTCATTTCATTTGTTTCCGCCAGGGTGTTGCCCCAGTTTCCGGCATAAATTTCCGCGCTATCCGGTATACAAGCACCCATAATTTCTTGAGTAGTGGTCGCGGCGCGTCGCGGTTTGTTCTGTAGTAGAAAGTCGTAGCCACGTTTGCACAAACTATTTGTCAATCGCGATAGATAGCCGCAGTAGCTAACTGTATGCTTTTTGATCCGATCAGAGGGCTTTACGTGGCCCAAATCTTTCCACAGCAAATCACTGCATGTCGTTTTGCATAAATCAACAGTAGACTTTACTGCGCCCAGAAACAATCTGTCGATTGCGTCCATTTGGCTTTTGCGAATGCCTGTCACTTCTAATCCGTATGTGACAGCACTTTCCGCGTAGCATTTCCAAATCATGTCCACGCTCCAAAATTTTGCCGACGTTCGCCTTGCAGCATTTGATGTCAATTTGCTCAATCCTGCTGCTTTTTGAACGCAGTTTTTTCTGTGTTCTTCAAATGTATCTTTGTGACTCGTAATAGTCACTCCTAGATACTTTATTTTATCACATTCTGATACCGTGAGCGGTTTTTTAGAATGGTCATAACCCAGCCGCCATTTTTTGTCCTGTTTGGCTTTTTGTCCCCATCGCAGGACAAAACTTTTTGCGGGGTTTATCGCAATGTCCCATGACCAGGACCATTGTGTAAAAATATCCATGATTCTCTGCATGTCGGATTCAGTGTTGCTTAAAAAGCACATGTCATCTGCAAAGTACAGCTCCGGGACTTTTTCCGTGCCCATTTTTGCCCCCACATCTGCCTGCTCTAGGTGATGTCTTAAATCAGCCAAATATAAAATAAATCCCGTTGGCGACCAGCAACAACCCTGCCTCAAGCCGGTGGGATAGTCCAGCAAATCGCTGCTGTATTCCCCAAAAGTCATTTTGCACTTTAAATTGTCATACGTATTTGCAATGGCCCTGATAAACCCTGCAGGGTATCCAAAGTGGCGCATTTTTGCCCATAACTTTTTTCGGTTGACTCTGTCAAATGCCTTAACAGCGTCTACAAAACAGGTAATTAGTTTACCTTTCGTTTTGTCGGCGTGGCGTTTGCATGCTTGCATAACCACCAAATTATCCAGTGTTCTGCAACCACCTCTAAATCCACCCTGGGCATCACCAAAACCATCGTGTTTTTCAAATGCCCATAACGTCTGTCTGTTCAGAATGGACATGTATAATTTCAGGACATTACATCCAATTCCCAATGTCCGGTAATTGCGGATGTCCATAGTGCTCCCCTTTTTGTGTAGCAACACCATGGAACATATTTTTGCTTCATCATCAATCGGCTTACCTGACAGCCATGAATTCATCAGCCTCAGCGTTTCCCCCAGCCGGCTATGATCTAACGCCTTGAAAAATTCGTGCGGAATCGCAGTTGTGCCCGCGGACTTTCCATTTTTCAATTTTTTAATAGCCTGTTTCAATTCGTCCATCAATATTGGTTCTTCCAGTTTCCTCCCTGTGTTGGGATGAATTATATCGGCCCCTTTCCATAACCTTGCATCCATATGTTTTGCCCCCGGGTTTGGCGACATGACTATGGTCCAGGCCTTTTCGAGCTCCGTTTTCATTGCGGTATCATCGCAAATCACACCACAATCGTTTTCTAAAGCCAGCCGCCGTAGAGCTACATCTCTGAACCCATGCACATGTCTGTACAAGCGACGCACCGCTGTCGAGCATTGGTTTTGTAGCTGTTCAACATATTCCAATTCCATCAGTTCCTTCTTTTCGATCCGATATCTATTCAGATGCATGCGAGCAATCTGTAAATTTAGGCGTGCCTGCCTGTCATGCACATTTTTTTCATGTGCCTCCGTGCTTTATTTACCTTGCGGGCCAATTTCGACTCATACGCATCTGAGCGTTGACCTGTCAATTTTTTGCCCGATTTCGACTTTACGCGTCCCATCATTCCTTCTGTGATGTGCGCACACTCATGAATCGATTTAATCAGACCACCATGATCGTATGGCGTCTCAGATTCTGGGATTGGATTGTTCTCCATCACCTGCTTCAATTGCACAAAATCTTCTGTGCGTTTGAGTTTCCACGCCGTTTTCCCGGCGTTTTTGTCTCTGACAAACCCACCAATTTCCAAGTTCAATTGCAAGGCGTGATGATCACTGCTTAGCGGGCTGTGAACAGATTTATCGTCTACATGCCCATCTAGAAGTCGACTTTGCCAGTGGTCGAGGAACGCCAGATCGATTACCGACCTGCAGTTACTGCGTGTGAATGTCCACATGCCCCTTAATTTCAAATTCAACAGCGACATACCCGAGTGTTTGTACCATTCACAAACGATTTTGCCATTCGCATTCAATTTCGGTGCATTGCCAGGTATACCCCATTTACCGGAGCCGATGTGTCCGTTGAAATCGCCCACTATAAGACTTTCAATGCCTTTGCGGCAATTCACCGCCAGCATTTCTGACAATCGTGTCAGAATTTGTTCGTTCGAGTCTAGAACAACTCCGGATCTTGAAGCCTTTCCATTATTTTCTAAATACACAACAATAATTGCGAAGCAAGATGAAACACCCTTCAAATGCACTTGCAGGGTGTACTTATCATCGTGTGATCCTACTTTGCAAGCCACATATTCAGCCTTTAATGTAGTTTTCACATAAATGACCAAGCCACCTGTCTGACGTTTATCTAATTTCAAGCGTAGTAATCGATCATAGCCGCACAATATCGGTGCGTCATTTCCGTTTTCGCATTGTGTTTCACATAGACAGATCACGTCGTATCCATGCTTATCTACCATCGATTTCAATGCGTTGAAATTTCCTCGCAGCGCACGTACATTCTGGTACAGCACTGTCAGTTTCAACTTTTCTGACACACCTGTTTGTGTGCCTAAATGTTGAAGCGTGCTAAGTATCATGCTCCCAGCTGCTCCCATCGCAGGACTGTTTCCTGCAACCGAGTCAAGTTTCCCCACCGCCGCACATTGCTGTGTCAAATTCAGCGCCAAGATCAAAATCACGATTACTTTATTCAAAAGTGACAACTTCTTAAAGCGATGGCAAAACAAGTAGGCATAAAACGCGCCCAACGAGATCTCCGCGTAAAAGATCAAAAAACCAAAAAATGTCCCTGTGACACAATGAGGTCATTCTGCCTCTCAATAGAACCAGCATGTATGGCAAGAAAAGTGAAAATAGTAAAAAAAATGCCACACCTGAAAACTGGCACAATTAATCCTGCACCTCGCCAAAATTTCGTAGTGCGTTCCACATTAACATCATGCTCGATGTGATTTTGTGCCAATTTCCTGGAGTCGCCATTCAAGGCACTCTTTGCCTGGCGAGAACACGTCGCCACATTCGAATCGATAAAACTACAGAATCGATAAAATGCAAAAAACAATGTCTTGCGAGTACCGGACATTAGCGGCATGCCCGGTGTGCTACGCGCATTGCAGCACCATATTGGAACTGTGCCAAAAAATTCATCTAAACCAAAAAAACAAAAATCATCGACGCCCGCTCGAACAGCTTAAAAATCGCACGTAACCGCCGGGTCAAACTGCCCAAATTTTGACGGGGTGCCTGAGATTGAGATAATGCACGTCATTTTTTGACGTATCAGAAATTTCTGGCCATGCACGGCCTTATACGAGCCAGACTGTCGTGTGTGGCATAAAGGAGACATCAATTTACCATGATTCTCGTTATCTAGTTCCTCACTCATACAACATACCTTTCTAACGACGGATCTCCACCAAGCGTGAAATGCCGTCAGCCGTTGACGCCGGCCACTCCCCTTTGACTGTCGGTGGGATAAGTTCGGCCTCAAGACGGGCGGCGAGTATATCGCAAGCCCCGCCCCCGCCCTCCCTGCCGGCGCCTGGGATTCTGAACAGTGGGGGGGTGGTAAAGTACTAGTTGTTTCTGAGGTTGAATTGTTTACCCCCTTTTCAATAACCCACACATCGAACATGCTCAGTTCTTTTATGGCTTCGCGCGCCGTGATAGCGTCGAACAGGTTCGAGCCATGCAGGCCGTCCCTGGAGCAGCCAAACAGGTAGCCCATGACCTCTTCGCAGACCGCGGTGTAGCGGGGCAGGTTTGTGCACAACCAGTCCACCGCGGGCAGCACCCTGATGCGCGGGTGTCCCTCGAAATGCAACATCAGCGCCCTTTCCACCGCGCGAACCCACATCATGGCGTCGTAGACCTCCGCCGGGGATGTGGTGCTGGTCAGTTTGTCCTGGATCATCGGGTTGACCATGGACAACAGGATGGGGGCGCGCATCATCCCGTTCAAGTCCAACCAGGCCAACATGCGCTCGAGCATTTGGATGGCCGGCTCGATAAGCGCCGATGTCACACGGGGCAGCTCTAGGCAGCCGTTCTGTGCGTCGAAAGCGGCCGCCACATCGAGGCAACTGCGTATGAGCATGCCGTCGTAGGCGCCCATGATGGTAGGGATAAAGCATCCCATTCGTTTCCCAGCGAACAGGCGGCCAAATTCGGTGACCGTAACTTGCCAGTTGCGGGCTTTTCCGAAACTGTGATGGGAAACATTGTCGGTATAATCAGATTTTTCCGTGTATACAATGTGTAGTATACATTTTGGAACAAACCATGTCAGTTCGATTTTGCTCCGACTCGTGGAGCTGTCCCCAATGACCAAGATGCGCTTCTCATTGTGCGACATATTTATCACGTGCCCGGCGCGCCAGCGGGGCTGATAAAAGTACACATTGAGCGGGGTCGCGCCACTCCTGTGCCTGGGGGGCGGTGCCCAGCCCTCGCCCTCCATGATGTGTCAGTGTCTGCGCGCCTACCCGCCGCCAAATCACTCAGCACCCCTCTCAGTGTATTTGTCACTGGTGCGGGCAGCGTGTGAAATTGGATCGGGGCCGGTGCCGGAATTACAGCCCGATTTTCACCCACCTGAAAGTTTTGGGGAGCAAGCGGTTGAGATGTTTGAGATGCTGTACCGCCACGTCTTACGTTGGCACGCTGCCCAGAGATGCGACCGCCCCAAGCACCATATTGTAACCCCGCCTGTCCACCGCCAACCTGGATAGATGTTCGTATATGGCGGTGTACAGATGTGTGTATATGTGGGTGTACACTTAGTTTGGACTGCCCTCCACTCACATTCGCATTGTAAACGCCGATGCGTGCGTTACTGCGCGCGTTTACCGCTGGAGCAAGCGGTTCGACATTTTCTCCTCTGCCCCTGATGAGCGAGCCGAAATGGGCGATGTACCGCACCTTGTGCGACGGCTCGTTGGGGTCCGCCGACCAAATCCTGGTGCCCAAATAGTCGGCAAAGTCGCGATCGTGCAACTTTTTCAGCAGACCGTCTTCGGTATAATTGTCCGCTATGGTCGCCCTGGCCTCCATCCAGGCCTCGCCCAGGAGCCCCATGTACGGGTGCAACCAATTTTGGCGATCTTCATCCAGCGTCAGAATCTGTATATTCAAAGTTATGTATGAGCATGAGATTTGAGCATCTCGAAGCGAAATATTTGTCACCGATTGTTCATACTTCTCCGAGCCTAGAATTAAGGCCGAGCGGAAATCCCATGGGCAGCGGCTACTGTACGGGTGCACGCCTGCAGCGCGCAGAGTCTGCCATTTTTTCTCGCCCGCGACCTCTACGTAGGTGCGCATAAGCATGCAGCAGAGACGTTCATTTAACGTCACAGCAGCCGAGAGCTGCAATGGATTCCATTTTAAAGTCATTTTACCAGAGATCCTCTGGTATATGTCATGACATTGTCTGTGCGTAGACTTTTTAGCAATATCAGTAAACTGTTTGTCACTGGCACTTCTTAAACTTACCAGATGCGACAAAGCCTTATACGCGGCTGAGTTTTTTGCGTCCGCAATGGAGTGTATGTCGTCCAAGGGGAACCAGTGGCCGCCGCGCGGCAGTCTGGCCCACAGGGCTTGCGCGCCCCTGTACCAGTCGTAAAACCCCTCATCAAAGGCGTTTACGTCAGGGCCGTGTTCCACATACCCTGTTCGAATGGCTTCGAAGTCCTCCAAGTCGGTTTGGGGCGCCTGGCAGTGGTCCATTTGCATCTTCATCAATGCCAACATCATGCACGGGAACATTTCGTCCGCCGTCTCGATCATAATGTTGTACGGCCATGTCAGGCTCAGCATGTCACTGAACTCGTAGGCCGAAAACATGATCGGCGGAATGGGCTTTTCTTCTGGCGCCACTTTTTCCGTCACATCAGTGTCTGAGCTGTCTGCTTGCAGCTCTTCAACTTCTTTCTCCAAGGTTCGGACCCTCCTTTCTGCCTTCAACATGCGACCTTCCAGCGTGCGTGTTCGCTGCGTTGTTTCGAGCAGCATGCTCAGCACGTAATCAAGATTGTCAAGGGTGATTACGGGCTCCACGTTCATCTCCAGGTCGTGGCGCACAATCTCGCGCGCCTGGCGGAGACCGTTTTCCACGGCTTCCGGGGCCTGTACCATCAAACGCCAATGTACGCTCACAACATCGCTTGCATGCGATTGTTTATATCCAAGCAGACATACCTTGTCTTCTTTGGGGTGCTTTTTCGCTGTTTCTCCAGGGCTGATGGCGGCTGCGCGCTTTTTACGCGCCGAAGACGAGCACGCACCGCCAGTATCCTGTAAAATAGCGTAGCAATCGTAATTTGGCATTGTGCCAAAAATGTCGAATTTGAACCCGGATGCGATCAGCCCGCGACAAATTCTAGTCGCTTGCGCGCGATCAGTAGAAATTGCCATCGCGATCGATTTTTTCCGCGTGATCCAAGAAATTGGCAGAGTGCCAAAGCCACCAGCATGCACATTCGTGTGCAGCGCCGGCAGATACGTCATGGATCCATCAGTTTGAGCAGTTCCCATAAATAAAATCGGAAGCAAAACCAGCAATGCTACGCCGGAAAAACTCAGAACATCTGCCCATAGGGCGTAACTCACTTCGTTCTGCTCAATTCTCTCATTATTTGCCTTGCGTGGCATGTTTTCATCGCGCGTGTCCATGATTTCGCCCGCGTCGATCACCAAGGCGCCTTGCGAGCCGGACGGGTCACGATTTTCGCTGTTCGACAGTTCCCCTTCGTCTTGGGCCGATCTATCCTCTGACATATCCGCCAAATTCAGAATAGTATTTTTGCTGACGTTAGAGTCACTCGTACTCAAATTCCGGCCTTCACCCGAAGTGGATAGAACTATTGCAGACAGTGCGTCGTCTGGACTCTCACTTTGGTCTGCAACAGATGACCAAATTGACGAGTCGTGGTCACGATCGGCGTCTGCGTCGCCACGAGACTCCACGAAATCGTTTTCACGATTTTTGGACATGAGCCAAAACTAGGCTTTGTCACGTACAACCTAAAAAGACAGTTGTTTTGTACTAAAAAGGACTAAAGTCGTAAAAAAACTGTCCAAAAAGCAACGCAATAAAAAACTGGGCGGACCGCTTGCAGTGTCACCCTCCAACACCCTCACCGAAGGGTGTCTCAACACCCTTTGCGCTTCTTCTGAGAAATTGCGCTCAAGAAGTTTTTTCTTTTTCTATTCCTGTGCAAGTCTGTATTCATGCTGATTGTTTTATACCACAAACTGAATGTTCAAATGTGACCAACAATTAGAAAAATGTCAATTTAAAATAAATTTTTGCCAGCCCCAGTAGTTACATCATTGATTACCTATTTACAGTGCACTGTATTTCCTCGATATACCCTCAGGCTCAGTGGTTTATTATTTCCCCAACTCACTCAAACCTGGGGGTATTTCGAGGGGAATTATCTTTAAAAAACAATAGTTGCAATAGGAAGGGGTGTGTCAGTATACACACTTAAATAATGGCTTTGCCTGAATAAGTCCCCTATGGGAACCATTCAAGGGGAGGAATTATACCATTAGTCTATAGACACTTATGCATCTGTTATTGTTAAATTTTTCTGCATCTGACGGTCTGAGTATGCAGGCAATCAATAGATAATATAATTGCATAAAAGTTCTTAACTTTTAAATTCTTTGATACTTTTAGACTTTTAAACTCTAAAATGATAAACCCACCTCAAATAACCCACTTGAGATAACCCCCTAAAAATTCGCTGACAACCTAATACTCCGGTGGTATTTTCAGGAAATATGGTATATAATATTCATGATAAGATTAATTTTGTGGCATGAGTCACCATCAGAAAAATCATAAGCATGTTGCTCATCTAAAAATGCTTCTGTGATAATGTACAGGTTGAAAAAGTGAATTATATAGTTGGCACTGGGCACCATTGTTCCTGGCGCTGGGCCCTATTTTTCCTGGCGCTTTTCCATCACTAGTTGGGACATTTCTAAATTGTTTCAAACATTGCTATGAGTCAACATAAACAGGTATATGAGACAAGTAGTAGTACTTTTTGATGTCATATATTGCCATATAATGGCTGTGGAGCCATGGGATAGCATTATAAGTCATGATTTCCATAAAAATATCCGTTTTTACGTAGACTCGTAACATTGCCTTTTGTCAAATGTTCATGACGTC
Source organism: Sphaerolaimus hirsutus (assembly GCA_964036195.1). Taxonomy (NCBI): domain Eukaryota; kingdom Metazoa; phylum Nematoda; class Chromadorea; order Monhysterida; family Sphaerolaimidae; genus Sphaerolaimus; species Sphaerolaimus hirsutus. The sequence continues at coordinate 16,956,071 of OZ038458.1, forward strand.
AAGTGAACTAGTAAAATTATGATATGGTATTATATATAAGTACTAGAATTTTGCTAGCGCTTTTTAAAATAAAAATCGACGTTTAAAAAAGCCCTGCCCATCCCTAGCTCGAGTGAGTGCATCGAGCCCCCCCCCCCCAAACAAGCGCAGCAGCCGTGTTGTGCTCGTGCGTTGGCAACGGCTCGCCACGCTTAAAGCCGCCCCACCGCAACCGGCACTGCAGCAAAATGGCCGCCGCCGCGGCCGACTCTGCCGCCCGCTGGGGCCTCCTGTTCGAGCAGCTGCGCGCCGCCGTCGACGGCATCTACGACGTGTGCCAGCAGCACGTCAACGAGAAGGCCGCCAAGGAGGCTATACTTATATTGAGCAATTATGTGCGGGACTTTGAGAACCTGATCGAGTATTGGAATGTGGAGAGCAAGTGGGAGTCGGCCGACAGGTGGGTTTTTTATTTTTGAGCCAGTTTTTCAGGGTGTTTTTTTGTGTCGGGCGGTAATTTTACTTTCCTTCGCTTGTACAGGCCGATCGCAGTGGCTTGGGAAATGCGCAAAACTACCGGATCGCCGGGCAAGCCGCTCGCGCCACCCAATGCGAACGCTCCGGTCGCGCCGCACGTCGCTGTGCAGCTTATCATGTACGTTCGAGGTGTTGCTCGCTCGATTTGTTTGATTCAACATATTGTTTATGATAATTTTAGCCATGATAGTAATGTGCCGCGAGGTGCCGCACCAAAAACTGTCTTTTGAACTGTTGCGATTCATAAACTGATTAGGTGCGTGGATTAGTTAGTACTGATTAATTTGGTTTTATTCGGCGACTTTTCAACACAGGCCCCCGATCGAAGATGATGATGATGCAGGCGGGTGGAGGCTGGTGCAGCGCGGCCGGAAACGGCCCAACAGAAATGTTGGTTGTTCATTTAAAGTGTTCTTTGAATGCAATAAATTGTCTCTCTTGACATTTCCTCACCCCACCACCTCATCCCCAGGCGCAGTGCCACGACGCCGCGTCGGACGAGTGCGAGTACTGGGCGGGCGCGGGCTGCAGACGCGCGCCGCTGTTCCCCCGCAGCGCGATGGACATCCCCCAAACGCGAGCCTCCCTCGCCAAGATGGCCCATTCGCGCCGCCTCCTGTGGGAGCGCAAGCGGCCCGAGCTGCAGCAGAAGCTGCACCACCAGCAGCGCGGCACCGTCGCCGCCCACAGCCACCAGGTGTCAATCCTAGACCCTGTAGAATGCCTTGTACAATGTTAAATGTCATGCAAAGTGTCAAAAGTCACGTAAAATGGGAAACGTGTTTGCTATTTTGCGGGGTATAGTCCATGACTTTTGACACTTTGCATTTTACAGGGTATTTTACAGGGCCTGGGACTGCTCCCAGCAGCAGCAGCACGCGTGCAATCAGCTCAAACTGAGGACCGGCCAGTGTCAGGAGAATAGAAAGCAGGCCAATCGTGTGGGACAGACGTCGCATCAGCACCAACAACGGGATGTGTTCTATTTCGAGAAAAAAGCTGGTGAGTGCTGTATTTGTCATTTTGTAGGTAATCGTGGTCGGGACGATACGATTTTTCGTATCTATTTGATTCAAAATTTGATATCGATATGAGAAAGCGCTCACAATCCGATATTCTATACGATGTGTTCCGTTCGACGCGTTCAGATGGCTTGATGACTTACTCTTTTATAAATATTAATGAATATTTATTTATATGACGAAACGAACGTCCTCGAAAATCCAGGCTCTTTCCCCGCTCTCAATCAAGTCGCAACGAACAGCGGCAGCAAGGCCCAGCAGTCACCAAATTTCAGAGCGGAAAGTTCCAACCTCGTGCAGCACAATAAAACGCAGAACAGTGGAATTCAGGATGAGCGACAGCAACAGAGGCGCAGCGAAAACGCCAGTCTGCACAGCATCGCGGAGGAGGACACAGCCAATGCTGACAATGTTTGTGCTGCGACAGGCGGCGTTTACACGGATTTTATGCCGTGATCACAAAACATTTCGAGTCTTCAACATTTTTTTTTTTGGAAGGTTGAATATTTTTGGAGTGTGGCAACTCAATCTTGACCAGCTTCATTGCCTAGGATGGACATTAAATTTAATAGATAATACAAAATTCAACTTTCACAACAACAAAAATTATCAAAGACTCCAAATCTCTAGTCGTCACACAAAATCCGTGTAACCGACGCCTCACATTTATTGCCCATTCACCTATCCCTGCTCTGAACACGAAACTCCGCCTACAGATGATCCCAGCCGACCCCGGGCCGAGCAGCGGCTTGGACGCGCCCACAGCGGCCGCGTCGTTGAACGCAGCTGAGCCGGCGGCAGTACGCGCCCAGCGCCACAGCACGCCGTTGACTGCGCCGGCGCGCTGCCAACTGGAACAGGCGGATAGCGACAGCCAGATGACTGCGGATGATGAGGCTGCTGATCAGGTGGGTTTGTTGTTGTTTTCTGTGGAATTGAGTGACAATTGGCGGCCCACACACTAGTTGACACATGAGTGTCGAATGGTTTGTGTCTACCTGATTTCGGTGTCATGTGTCGCAGAGCGATCTTCCAATGCACCTGCCGTAATGTTTATTTTTCAACATTGTCGCATGTGCTCTGTGCATGGAGATTGCTCTGCGACGCGTGAAGCCGAAATCTGAGTTGACACAGACCAGTTGACATACGTGTGTCAACTATTGTGCGGGCCATTGTAAATTAATTGAGACATTTAATTTACACTCGCGACTCGCCGCTCAGATGCTCAAATGTCTCACCGAGGAAGATCGCTCGTTGGCGCTGGAAGAAGCGAGTCTGCAGAAGGAGATCGCCCAGGAGGAGCAATGGTCGCTGGACGAACAGCTGCAAGCCCAAGTCGAACAGGAAGCGGCCGAGGTTGAGCGGGCCGCCGCCGCTGCCGGTTTCGTCGGCGGCACCGGCCGGCCGCACGCGCCGCCGATGCAGTGGCAGGATATCGTCGCCAGGTGGCAATGTGAGTGGGAAAGTTTTCGACCATTTTGGAAATGGAAATCTATATAAGTTGACGCCTGGCTTGGTAAGCGATTTCATCTTTTGGGTTCATACGGGATTGACTCTTCGGGATCGGTATTCGTATTTTTCGGGATCGGTATTCGTATTTTTCGGGATCGGTATTATTCTGCTATTTCTCTGATATAAAAGTATTTTCTTTGATTTGCCACAGAAATTGTCTAAAAAACACCTGGATGCCATAAACGTGGCCTAAATTGGACGATGGAGGTTTCTGTTCACATTTCTTAGTGCACAAAGTCATTTTTTTATCTTTTTATCATTTATTCTCATTTCCAATAATTTTTCCGGGACTGGGATCGGGATTGGGGTCGCGCAATCGGGTTTTAAAAATTATCGGGACCGGAATCGGGACTCGTTTTTAGATAAATTCGGAATCGGCACTGCCAAATTCCGAAATTATCCGCGATTCGAAATCCTGACCCCTTTCTGAACCCTACCCACCTCACCCATCTCCCAGTGGAAACGCGCGTCGTCGTCAACGTGACCCAGTCCACCAGCGGCCAGCCGCCGCAGCAGGTGCGTTGCGGCGGCGCCAGTTCAGCCGCGCCGCGCGCGCCGGGCGAGGCCCTGTGCGTACACGAGAAGTTGTCGTCGCCGTCGCGCCGCCGCAGGCACCATGAGAAGCCGGAGGATGCGGAAAGGCGGCACATGGAGAGGCTGGCCAGGGCTGAGCAGCTGAGGCAAGAGCGCATGCGGCAGAATGCCAATCGGCTCAAGGAATTGTCCAAGAAGGTGACGGAATGGATTTTATTTTACGTCCGCAATGAATGTTTGTTTATAAAGCGCATATATCAAACGAATTTTTGTTTCAGACTGATGACCTTTTAATTTTTTCCGAAAATTTTCTACGCCGAAATCATCGAAATTAAAATAGGTATAGCCTCGATAAAAACATTTCAAGTATTTATTTTTATTAACATATGCCGAATTTTCGATGGCGAAAATTGGCTGTAAAAGATTGCGGTATTGAATAGGCTATTTCCTCGTAACCTTACTATTTACTAAGGTAACCAACTTATATTCAGGTGGAGGAAGTACGCTCGAAAAGGGCTGAACTGAATGAAAAGCGGAAACAACTGCTTGATGATCGGATGAATAGGGCGAAAGAGAACCGCATTTCTGTTCTGCAAGCGGTTGTGAGGAAAGCGAAAGATGAAGACGAGAAGGTCGGTCGGGTGCTGCCACGGTGCCAGTTCCGAGCCCTGTAAAGTGTAAAGTGTACATTCAAGTGCCAAATGTCATGTAAAATGTCATACAAATTAAAAAAGCGAATTTTAAGTAATAAAATCTTTTGTTTTGTTTCGTATGACATTTTACATGATGTTTGACACTTGACAGAGCTTGGGACCGCCCCCTAGTTCCTTTCAGTTTCAGATTCCAAGTCGTGTGACTCAAAATGTGTGCCATATGTCGATTATACATGCGCTTTTGCCACGTGGCAATTACGGTTTGAATGCTTTTTCGGTTAGCTATACGATTTTAAATTCCAAAAAAAACCCTTGAATTTAGCATTTCGATTGTCACTGACTGACACTTTGCCTAAAAAAAATTTGTCACTTGATGTGGTACATATGTATTTTCTTGGCAAGTTGCGAAGTAGGTCGTAACTAACTAAGCCTCTTCGTGGTGCAAAACCATCACGGCCCGTGGGTTCATGTGGGAATCGAGGATCAGCCCAGAAATCCCCACATTCGAAAGGTTTCTTTCCCACTACTAAAGGCACGTGGCGCTGCCAACAGACGCGTCACAATTCCGACGGCAGAAATGCCGCCGCAGTCGCGCCACTGCGATTCACTATGCTTGCGCGAGTTTCAGGTGGCCGAGATCCACTTCATCAACGAGTTGGAGGCGGGCAACCGGCGGCACGACATGCTGCGGCGGCAGGAGCTGGACGCCCGGCGCGTGCACGACGTGCAGGCGGAGCGGACTAAGAAGATGGAGGGGTTTGCGGCTAGGGGCGCCGCGGCGGAGGTTGGCGGGTTTTGTTGTTTTTTAATATTTTTATTTCAAGTATACCGTGTTTGCCATTCATGGTAGAGCAGAAGAATCGTGTTTGATGGAATGCAGGGAATTCCATTTTTTGTGAATTCGATTGGGCGTTTCATTTCGATAGAAGACATTAGACATTCTACCTGAACTGACAGCTAGGAATTGTTTTGTCAACGTATCTCAAACGATATCTTTTGCACCCCATCAATCGCAATTATATAGATACTTGTGCGGGAAGATCGGTTGCACGCTATCACAGGAACGCTAATTCATGGAGCAGTCGTTTAAATCACTCATACTTCTTGTTTCGATGACACTTGATCTTTGTTTTGACGCGGGGCCTTTTCTGTAGCTTTCAAGTTTTTGTCGTTCGTATCCGCTACCTGCTGCTTTTTAGTTCCGCTGATGCTTCTCATCTGCGTCTTGTCCTCGTTGATTTGACTAGACAATGGATTTTGGCGTGACGAGCCGCCGCGCGCCGTCGATTCTAGCATAGACTTTGCCGTTTCGTCGCCGCCGTCCACGTCCGGAGGGGGCGGCGACTTCTGAGGGACGCACGATGTGACGCGCGCACGCGCGGAAATTGAGCTGATGCACCGACAGTTTTTGAACGGACGCTGACGTTGTCCGAGTCGAGCTTGAGGCTGCGGCTGCGATTTTGCTGATGGCTCTGGCTGCTCAGCGTGGGCGATTCGGCGCGCGCTGGCGCCGGCGTCACGTTGAAGCGCTTGACCCGCTGCGAGTGTGTCGGTAGACACTACCTCTAGTTATGTAAACCGATCCTGTGCCGCTTGGCACGTAAACCCGCTTGGCATGTAGACGGGCGGGCACGTATTTCTACTCACCAGGCATGTAGACCCGACAGGCACGTAACAGGACGTACGTGCCAAGCGGGCTTACATGCCTTCCGGGTTTACGTGCGGAGCGGGTGGGGGATTAACAGCGACCAACAAGAACGTGACGCAGGCAACAACCACAAAAAGCACAGCAATGCAAATTTCACTTGTAACTTTTTATGAAAATCGTAAATAAATACACAATAAATGCATTTTTTCCACATATTATTCCTCATTCACTTTTTAATTACTTGTCACTTTATCCAAGGAAATTTTTTGATTTCTCAAGTGACTTTTCACTTTTCAAATTACTTATCACTTTATTAGAGGAAAAAAGTGATTTCTTGAGTGACAGTGATTTCCATGTGCCCCCTGTGGTTGCCGCCTGCGTCATGTTCTCATTGGTCACCGCTAATCCACCCGTATGGCACGTAAATCCGGTTGGCATGTAAGCCTGTTGAGTGCCTGCGGGGTCTATGTGCCTGATGGGTAGAAACATGTGCCCTGCCGGGTCTACATGCCAAGCAGGTTTACATGCGAGCGAGCCTACATCATGTAAACCCGCCACTCATGTACGCCATTATTCCCCCATTAGAGGCATAAACACATGACTAGCAGTTGTACATTATAAGCGGGTAAAATTACATGACTACGCGGTCTACATAACTAGTAGGAAGCCTACGTCTGTCTGTCAGTATGGCACTTATTGAATGATTTTTGATCGCCATTACCAGTAATTGACATACTTCTCATTGTGGTAAACTCAAATGTGTTCAAAACAGATTTACGAGTTTCCCTAACTTTGGCGATCTACGAGTGTGCGCAGCCCAATTCATTCTCGAGTATGACATAGACGCTGCTTAAAATTACCTGCTTCGGCTGCACCGCCGAAATGGGCAGCTTTTCAGATTCACTCGAAGAATTGCACGTCGAACTGTACTTTGATTTCCTCGATGTGCTGCGCCCGCTGGACGGCCGGTTGTCACTTGGGCGTTTCCGGTTCTTTCTGTCGCCCTTGAGCTTGCCGTATTTTTTCTTCGGCGATTTCGTTTGTCGCGACTGCAGTTTTGTTTTCACTTTTAATGCGTGTACAGTATCTAATGTGACGTTTAGCTGCGAATTTAAAAAAATTGTAATGATGACTACCTAGTTGCAGAAATTCCGTTCAAATTTTGAAAAACGCTTTTTGTTCTCAGCTCTTTTCATTTTCTATGTGATGCTCTTATGCCGCTGCAGAATTCGGTAGATAATCAGTACCGTAGATCTTCAAATAAGTCCTCCCCCTCGAATAACTCCCCTCTGTTAGGCAAGTAAGGAAAGAATAACTCCTCCCCTCGAATAATCCCCCTTCCATAGTGCAATTGTGCAATTTGTATTCCAACTTATTTGTATTTATATGGTATTTTCTGTCTGATGTGTCACCAGCGAGATCATCACCTGGTGAATCAGTATTTATTAAAAAATAATACTGCCGTTGAAAAAACTGATTTGAAACTTGCGCTTTTTTAAAAAGTTTTAAAACTCTGTATAGTACAATATAATTTTAAGTTACCATCGCACTACTGCTTCTTGTAAACAGAATCTTACACACATTTTCTATATGCTAGATATTCACGAAAATGCGTCAGCGATAACATCATTATCTAAAATACTTTTTTTCACAAATATATTAACTAATGAGCCACCCTAGTCGGCGCACCTTTTTATCCGCCTTTTTCTGCTTATCTTTGTTCCACTCGGGTATTGGGTGCGCCGCGGGCGCCTTCCCCTTAATGTTTTCTGTGCTCGTTTGTTTTGTATTTTCAGTCGCCTGTTGCGTATTTTTGGGCGAGCCTCCGCAGCAGGCGAATTGTGTAATTGTCATCAAGAGAATCAGCCCTAATATGTGGAGCAGTAGCGCGACAGTAATTTCCCCTACCGTTAGGAGCATTCCGCCCAAGGGGCACTCCCAGACCATGTAAAATCCAATGTAAAATGTCATCAAGGACGTAGCCAGGGGGGGGGGGCAGGAGGGCGGCCGCCCCCCCCCCTTCCCGGGTGAGAGTAGTAAGATGCCCCAAATTGTGCGATTCTGGTCCCGATTTTTTGGGTGTTTCGCACAAATTTTGCGCATTTCGCGTCTTGCAACAGGTTTTTTTCTCTTGCCGGTCGCCTGAAATTTGCTCATGTCCCCGTCTCAAATGTGTATATGTATTTATGTAAAATACATACAAATACAGCGGCCTGTGGCGCCTATGCCAGCGCCAATAGCGCCATGGCGTGGCGCCTAGGAATGGCGCTGGCGCCATGGCGCCATTCCCTTACTACAAGGATCAAATTTTAGGGCGGGGGGCGTTCGCCGGGCTTTGTATACAATCCGCCCCCCCGCTCAAAAATCCTGGCTACGTCCCTGAATATCATGTAAAATGGCAGACGGTTTGCCATGTTACACGCAATTTTACACGGCATTTTACATTATTGACATTTAGCATGACATTCTATTTGGTATTTCATTAATGTGGTCTGGGAGTGCCGCCACCTGCTAGATAACTCTGCCGCGAGCTAAGAATTTTTATCGACTTGAAAATGTGACATCTGCTGATTGAGCTCCATTGTCGTTATTTTATTCAATTGTTTGGGGATGTCAGAGCTCAGGGAGGATCACGTTAAATGAGAAGTTTGCAGGCAAAATGACTTGTGAAATTAAAGAAAGCGGATGTCGTTGCGTGAATAGACAGAATTTAAGAAAATACAGAAAAATAAGGGGAAAGGAGGAGAAAGCTATTGTTCCAGCGGAATTTGTTTAATAATTATTTTGATTTTTATCGTTTTTTTTTCGAACCAGGCCCGGCGACCCTTGTGTGTTGCGATAAATTATTTATCATCTCAATTTAATAACCTTCCAAATTTCATTCCACAGGAGCGCCGGCGCGTAGCCGAACGTCAGCGTGAAATTCGGCTGCGCGACGCGGCCGCGCGCACCCAGCAAAGGCAGGCGGCCGCGCTCGCGCAGCGCACCGAACAGGAACGGGAACGATTGCAGAAGGCTGAGGAACGGTCCAGGTGCCACTCCCAGACCCTGTAAAATGCCCTGTAAAATGTAAAATGTCATGCAAAGTGTCGAAAGTCATGTAAAATGCCCTGCAAAATGGCAACTCGGTTGCCATTTTGCAGGGCATTTTACACGACTTTTGACACTTTGCATGACATTTTACATTTTACAGGGCATTTTACAGGGCCTGGGACTGCCCCCAGGGAGCTCAAAGAGCGCCGCGCAGAGTTGGACAAGGCAGAGGCGGAGAAACAGAACGAGTGCATTGTTCGACTGCAGCAGAAGGTGGGCATTTTACGGCTCATTTGTGTGATGCGGGTGTTGAAGTTAACCCTGGTGCCGATGAAGTGAACGCCGCAATAACTGAAGTGAAGAGTGCAGTGAAAAGCGATGTGAAAAGTGAAGTGAAATGAGAAGTGGAAAGTGAAGTGAAAAGTAAAGTGAAACGAGAAGTGAAAAGTGGAGTGAAAAATGAAGTGAAAAGTGAGGTGAAAAGCGATGTGAAAAAAAGTGAAAAGTGAGGTGAAACAGTTTTTTGAACATTTTAAATCCCAAAGTTATGACGCAAGCGAAAACTCGACACATCATTACCGTCATCAGAAACACTGCTTTCTAAGTCATAATTCATCCTTAACTTTTTTATTTCTATTTATTTTTCACTTCACTTTGCACTTCACTTTAGACTTCACTTTTCACTTCTCATTTCACCTCACTTCTCTCCATCTGCCCCTGATCACTTTCAGCTGGAAGAGTCCGAGCGGCGGCACGTGGACACCCTGGAGCAGATCAGATTGCGCGCTTGCGAATTGGCCTCTCCGCGGCCCGTGTCTCGTTCGACTGAAGGAAACTTTACCGCGGCACTCGATTACGCTCGTCCGCCCTCAGTTGCCGCCTACCCCAGGCCTCTGTTCTGCTCTGCGTGTGTTGTTTTGGTAGGTTTTGAGGTGGTTTTTTAAATCGCAATTGTCGAAATCGTGTCGAAATTTACGTTGTTTTTTGCCGCAGCTGCGCAGTGAGTTAGAGGCTGTGGCCCACGTGCGATCGGCCGGTCACGCGAATCGCTGCCTCGCAGAGTCTTGCGACAGTACCGTGAGTTTCGCCTGTTATCAACTCCGCAAGTGGAGAAGTGTTCACAAAGATAAGATTTACCAAGATGTGGCAAGTAATTTGGGAAGTGGCAAGTGATTTTGTCTCTTCACTTGCCACTTCTCCAAATTACTTGCCACTTTAAACTTCTCCACTTGCGGAACGGGCACCTAGATCACAATCACAACCTTCAACTCACATTCATCCAAAAGACACCAAACCCCACAGAAGTTCACGGCCAGCCCCATCGCCGAGGCGACCATCGACCAGTTGAACTTGTGCAACGATGCAGTCAATCGCGTCGACGTGGAAGCCGTTGAGGTGACTTTGCGCGCTGCTAGAAAACGCAGGCAGAAACTCAGACACAAGATGGTCGCGTGGATGAAAACTTGCGGCTGTTCTGAGGACGATTTGAAAGCTGCTTGTTTTGGACGAGTCTCTGTTGAGGCACACGACCCGTGAGTTGTTTAATTGGGCGAAACTCTCAGCGCATGTAAACTCTCAGCGCATCTATACAATGTGTGGCGGAAGTTAAAGTGGAAAAAACATGTCAACCTGTTTCATAATAAAAAATTTGTTATAAACGTATGGTAAATGTGCGAAAAGAATTGCTAATAAATTATTGTAAATGGAGTATTTAAAAACCGGAAATTAATTCGAATCAAAGCATTAAATCAAATTACCGGTCCGGGGTTGGCAAAGCCTTATTTGTCGGCACACCTGCCCCTTTCATTGTGCCGCCGCACCGTAGGGTGCATAGATGCGCTGAGAGCGTAGATTCGCTGAGATCTTAGATGTGCGGAGACACCGCCGTTTAATTGTTTAGTGTCTGAAAATGTGGTGTATTAATCAGAATGAAACTCTTCAGCGTGGCGCGCAATATCAACGCCATCGACGATGTGCTGAAGGATTGCATGGCTAACAATCGTAAGCTGAACGATGATGAAATTCGGATGATGGAACGCTCGTTGATGGAACTTAACAGGGCCCTCAATGCTCATGTAAGTCGCGGGGAACATTTGTTATATTTATTTACTTGTCGGTAATTACCGAAGATGGTAAAAATCCGTCGTTAACAAGACCCCTTTGAATAACGTCCCCACTTGAAATACTCCCCCCTGTTGACCAGGTGCTGAAATCGTAACACCTCCCTTGAAAAACCCCACTCTTGAATAACTCCCCACTGTTGGCCGGGTTCGGAAAAAACAACACCTCCCTTTGTGTAGCCCCACTCTTTAATAACTCCCCCTGGATACTTGATATGTGTATCAATAATGTATTTGAATGATTCAGATGCCGATGAACACAAATTTTAGCATGAATACATTGCTGTTGTTGTTGTTGAACTGTTAAACACCTGGGTTACATGAGTTGATGGAATGCATTCATACAATGGATAGGAAGTGTTAGGAAAAAATGATTCCCGCTTGAATAACCCCTGTCCAAAACTTCTGACGAAAAAGAACCCCTCTGGGGTCTTATTCGAGGATATACGTATTCTCTATCAATCACTCCAATCTTCAGGCGGTGGTCACATCGCTCAAGCTGTGCGCACATTCCGGCCTGTGCATGGTGCTGCGTCTGTGGTGGGCGTACGACCGCGGCGCGGCGGTGGGCGTGCCGCTGCGCTGCCTCGTGTCGTCCGTGTCCCTCGCCAAGTCCGTGTTGACGTGCGCCGACCACGTGGGCCTGTGCGCCGCGCTGCACTGCTTCTGGCAGTCGGCCGCGCCCAACAGCGGGCTCTTGGCGCTCATCGATTTGTGCACGTCCAGGTTCAAGGTGGGCGGTACGGTGTGATTTTTTTGCATTAACTTGATTTTTTAACGATTTTTTTTTGTCCCTTCGGCAGAAATTGTGTCCGATGCCGTCGAACATGAGCGACAGCGCCGCCAACGAACTGTGCGTGTCTGCGATCCTTCTGGTCGACGTCGCCTTGTTGGTTCTGCAGCGCGCCGTGGAATCGTACGAAAAGTGTGACCAGTTGCCCAATTGTCACTGGGACAAACTGCCCGGTGGCAAGGACGGCCTCAAGGGGAGGCTGGCTCAGATTGCCAGGTGGGTTTCAGCCAAAATTCTGTTTGGATGTGTAGGGTTCGAACGTGATTGACTTTTTGGGAGCGGGATGGGTTTTTTGAGATTTCTGGATCGGAATTCGTGATCGGGATTCCTTTGGACCCTAGGGGAGTGCATTTTTCACCGTGTGACACTGTCACTTTTTCTCGGTCACCTCAGTTACTCGGTGGTATCCGGCCTGGTGGATGCGGCGGCCGAGTTTTGCGCCACGTGCCGCTGCGACGCTCAGGCGTTGAATGCCGGCGCGGGACTGGCTGACACGTTCACGGCATTGTTGCAGCCATTGGCTGGTGATTCTATTGTAAGGTCTGTCGAATTTGGCTGTTGAATGGTGTGTTGACTGTTTGTTCTTCATTGTGAGAAACACCTGATTTTGAAAGTATTCTATTTGTTTGAATACTCCCCCCCCCCCCTTTTTAAACAGTGGTGAAAAAATCATCCCCCCTTGAATAATTATCCCCTGTTAGACTAATGGCGGAAAAAATGCCTCCCTTTAATAATTCTCCCTTTAGGGATATGATCTATCTGTTGTCGAATTTGAACAATAATGGTATGCTATTTTGTTATTGAAGGATATTTTAATAAATGAGTTGATGGAAATATTTATGCTTACAAATTTTGTCGAAATAATAATCGCCCTCGAATAATTCCTCCGTTAAATAGAACGGAGCGACAAAGTCGACATTCAATCGACAACCCACAGGTTGCATGTCGACGGGGCGGCGCGCGAGCGCGGCGGCGTGTTGACCGCGGCGCTGTCTGGTTCGTCCGGCTCTGCGCTGGCCAACGCGCTCCACCTGGCTTACAGGAGCGTGGCCGCCAACCCGGAGCCGAACAAGGCCACCAGGAAGATGCTCGACTCGTCGTTGAGCTTGTTCAATGCAGTCGCCGCCGTCGATGCCAAGGCTGCGCATGTACGTAAATACATATTTTGACTTATCATTTTGATTTTGGATCACATTTTCTGGAGCCAGTTCTGCAAGTGGAGAAGTGAGAAGCAAAATGGCGAGAGGGACTTAAAATGGCAAAAGCGAAGTAAAATGGCAATTAAATTGGCAAAAGCGAAGTGAAATGGCAATTAAATTGGCAAAAGCGGAGTAAATATAATAAAAAGAAAAAGTCCCCTGGTACCGGTTCCGCAGGCGGTAAAGTTCAAAGTAAAATAACATGATAAAAGAAAAGGTAACAGTTAAAACTCTGCTACCTGCGAAACTGGCCCCTGGTCAAATTTAAAAAAACAACAACAAAATTTGTAAAAAATTCTCAGAGCGTGCGCACGGGCGAACTGAATTCAGTGCAGCTGTTTGTGTGCGTGGCGACGGCGCTGCGCTGTGCTGCCGCGGCTGCGGAAACGGACGAGGGAAGTAGACAACTGCGCACCGCGCTCATTGCCGCTGGCCACTACGCCGCAGGATGTCCAGAGAATCAGGTTGCTTCAAAGGTCTTGCAAGTTTGAAAGGAAATACAGAATCCTTTGCCTGGTTTAAGTATGACGGTGATGTAGTACTTAACTATTTGGAAAATCCAGCCCTAAAACTAGTATGGGACGGGTGTTTGTATTTTCGTCTGTGCGACGTGCTCCTATCATGTGCTGCAGCATTTAGAAATGGCTCTGAAACTTTTTAGACATAGATGTCCAAAGGTTCCTTCGTGAATGACGTCAAGTTGTGCCGTCAGTAGGACATGAAAACAAGATGTCTGGCTTGCCTGAATAACGAACAGAAAAATCGAGGAAAAAAACAACCTAATGGGCCCAACACACGCTAGTTCACATCGACACCAAATGTCAACTGGTGTCGTTCCCGATACAAAGCTTGCTGACGAGCCGACGAACGACGTTCAAACGGAAGCTTTGAATTGGGAACGGAACCAGTTGACATTTGGTTTCGATGTCAACTAGCGTGTGTCGGGCCATTCACTAAAATCACTACAACTCAGAACACATTGGACGCGGGCGGGTCGTCTCGCCCGACGCCGCTGCGCATCATGTCCGGCCTGCCGGTGCGCTTCGTGTCCACCGCGGCCGGCCGCGCCCTGCTCATGCCCACGCTCGTCGCCGCCTGTTATCAACATGATGATAACGCTGCTGCTGTGGGTGACCAGCTCAATTTGCTCTACGTGTACAGATTTGTCAAGGTTCGGTTGTTGCGTATATTTTTTCTAAAAAAAGTGTACATTGGCTTTCAGTGGATCGGTTGCGCATCTAAAACATTTCTGCGTGAAATTCTTGTCGAGTGCGTAGGAAAATAAATTGGGTGCGATCCGATGGGTGGAAAGTGAGTCTTCTACCTTAGTCAATTGAACCTTTGCGGTTGCCACTGTAACATGTTGAAATAGTTTTTAGGTACATTCTGTACTGGCAAATTTCTATATTCATCTAACAACTTTGTTTAAAAACACTCAATATATGCATCCCACTGTAAACCCACTGTAACTGCTGTGAAGGACGAAATTTCCGTCATTTCCTAATCCTATGGAAAATTTTGCACGTCGATCATCCTACAAGCCGTCACGGCCCCATCGCATAAACTTAAAAATGTCAAATTTATTTTACTTGAAAACTATATTTAGTTGAATGTGTGGTGATTTATTTACCAGGAGTGTGTAGCTGACGACAAGCATCTGAACGGCAGCTGCGGCATTGACAGTTTGCCGCTGCGATTTCCCGCCGATCAATTATCCGATGTTCTCGAATTTTTTCAAAGCCTCACTAGGTCTCGTTCATGATTCCAGTCTGATTTCTAGTGCGTAGATATTTATCTAGACTTGGTGTTGGTGGCAGTTTGTTCTCATGAGCATTATTGTTCCGATTTTGTACAGCATTGTTGATATATATATACTTGGCGGACATCACGCTAAGTATGGAAACCTACCATAACACAGCTGAATAATGAACCAAATGTTATACACTTTTTATCATAATATTTCGTTTTTACGATGGAATGTTGGATTACGAATTACAGGGTGCGGCAATTTAAACGCCCCCATAAGTTTTCAAATGACTTGTCACTGGGTGGTCGGATTGACGTCAAATTTTAGGTCAACATTAACAACTAAATAGGAAAGGATCCCTGAAAATATCCAGAAAGTGACAATTACGCGTTTGCATGAATAATTTTTTTTGAGAGGAGCCTATCGCAGCCATACTTTCAGGCATCCTTTCCTATTTAGTTGTTAATGTTGACCTAAAATTTGACGTCAATCCGACCACCCAGTGACAAGTTATTCGAAAACTTATGGGGGCGTCTAAATTGCCGCACCCTGTATATCAGAAAATTTTATTCATTATATTATGGTAGTATTCTGCGCATACTTTGCGGTCCGTCGAGTATTTACCGGTAGTTTTTTACCGGATTGAATGTGATCGCTTTTATTTTCGTCAACTATTCTCGGGTTTTTATCGGTCGTGGGTAGTGCGCTACATAGTCTTGTTTTTTTAGGTGGAAATTTGGAAACCGCTTTGAAATTCATGAAAAGTATTTTCAGTCCAAAAATCATTTTCTATGTTCGAATTATTGGTTGTCATTGGTGGGAGGTACCTAGTTTCTGTGATAGAGCAAAACAGCCACTGGCGCTTTGGCGCTACATGCAGGCACCAGTTCCGCACCTTGTAAAATGTCAGATAAAATTTATCACAAAGTTTTACCGCGCATTTAACATTTTACATTGCGTTTTATGGTGTGGACTCGCCCTTGATGTAGCACTCATGGATGCTGATGGAATTCAATTCTGTGAATTGGCTTTATAATATACGAAAAATGAAGATGCCTAATTCGAGATCCGCGAACATTCTGTCTTGATTTTTTTGCAGCCCTCGAGTTATATTTTTTACTGAATGTACACGTTCAGGTCTCGTAGGTAAATTTATAATCGGATTGGTCGCTAGTATATCGTTTCCCGTTCCATCCGAAGTGTTCTAGGGCTCGAACTCGACTCGACTGACTCGATCGGAAAAATATGGCAGCGACTCGAGGTTTTTGCATGACTCGACTCGAAATTTTGGTGAATTTCGAGTCGGGGTTCCCCATTGTATCATATCCAAAAATATCAATTTTTAGATGCATTTTTTCAACATTTCTCAAAACATTTGCACGCAAGCGCTTTTCCATCACTAGTGTGACTCCGCCAATTGTGGTAAATTCAAATGTGTTCAAAACAGTTTTAAGAGTTTCTCAAATTTCGGTGGTGTACTGTTGCCGATGTATCGCGCGAATTGAACTCTGCCCATTGTCGCTTTTAGCGTGTTTTTAAAATACTGGTATTTTTGGAAAGCGTAAGTATAAGTACCCAAATACTCGGGTATTTCGGTAAGCGTAAATATGCATTCGCAACTATGCTGTTTAGTGGGGATTCGAAATTGTATGCGTGAGTTTATGTTCCCGGTTTACATCCATCATTATTGTTGGATACTCTTGCAATCAATAGTAGATCACAACACACGCGCACTTTTCTCATTCAGTAGGTTATTAATCACCTCGTATTTATCATAATTTCACTTGACATCTTCATGAGTAAATGGTCATTTGCGAGAGAATTAGCATCAGTAGAGATCGACGGGTGGAAATTTGGAAAATCTGCCGGGCCGAAGTTTTTCCCGCCTCAGAAAAACGGCGGGGGCGCTGGGTTGAAACCTCCACCCAATGCTGATATGGGAGATTTTGTTTGATTTTTGATTTGATTTGATATTAATTGGGACATTTTATATTAATTATCGAAACAATTGCCCACCCACACACTAAACTGAACGAGTTGACATCAACGTGTCGACTAAATTTCGGTCAAATCTGTGATTTCAGCTTTCCTGTGTGATAGAGCATACCTGCCGTATACCCTACAATAAGACCCCCCTCGAATAACTCCTACCCCTTGAATAACTCTCCCTCTGGCTGACAAATATTTATGCCACAAGATTTACTAAAATACAACAGAATGTTAACGTATGGCAGCGACAGCAGATACATAACGTGTACGCAGCTTTTACACACCTTTTTGTTGTCGTTGAACTGTAAAAAACACCTGGACTACATGAGTTGACAGAATGCGTTCATACAATATTTCAGTCCAAGTTTTCCGAGGAAAAATACCCCCTTTGAAAAACTCCCTCAAAAACTCTGGCGAAAAATTAACTACCTGGAGTCTTATCCGAGGATATACGGTAGTTAGGTAATTCTATATCGTGACACAATTTGCGTTGTTTCCGTTACGTGTGATTATTTAAAAAAATTCTTTTTCACCCACAGTTAAGTCAACATTCAGTTGACATTTATTTGCGATGTCAACTCATGCGTAGTGCGTGTGCGAACTAGCGGCCCAACTGGCAAACTCACCGGGCGCGGAAGGTGCCGCCGGCGCGCCGCCGCCGCTTTCCCAGTCGTAGGGGTCGGACTCCTTGCCGCCCATGGCGCTGAGCGTGGTGCGCAGCATGTCGTACACTTTGTGGTAGTCGGGCTTGTCGTAGTAGCGCAGATTGTCGATGTAGCGCAACAGGTCGATGTACCTGAGCGGGTGGCTGTGGTGATTGTGGAGACACAGGGGCTGTGGACATTGAACAGCCCTGGTTTGGATATCAGATCCTGTAAAATTCAAATGTCATGCAAAATGACAGGTAAGAATGGCGAATGTAGGTTTGCCATATTTCAGGGCATTTTACATGACTATTGACATATTGTGTGACATTTGACATTTTACAGGGTCGGGGATTGTCCCCTGAATGTTTACATGTACCCAGTTTGCCTCAAGCACCTGGACATCCGAGCGCATGTGCTGCATTTACAGAGCAGGCCCAAAATGCCAGTAGTGGGAGTGGGGATTATTTTTGTCATGCCTAGATACATATACACAAAAAATGCTAAATCTGTTTGCGCACCACAAGTGCACATTTAAAAGTGACGCCCCCCGCAATTTACTGAAGCTCGTTTCGCTCACGCTCAACGAGCTCAACGCTCATGAACTTTGCGGGTTCATTTCGCTCATTCAATTCGCTCTTTGCAAAAACAAAAACACTCAACCCGTATTTTTCACGTTTCAGTTACCTGTTCCAGTCTTATGCATCTATGCTTTGTGTTGAGCCCTGATCATGAACGAGGGTGTAGCGGCCGTAATGAAAACCTGGCCGTAATGAAAGCCTGGCCGTAATGTATGCCCACCCGGCCGTAATGAAAGCCTGGCCGTAATGTAGGGGATGCTACATTCCGGCCGGGCAACATTACGGCCGGTTTTACATTACGGCCGGGTCCTAGGGGGGGAGGGGAGTAGATGATTTTGTGTGACGTTGATCTGTGTACATCACCCCCCCCCCCCCCCCGCAGGCAGCCAAATGTGCGCTTCCCGACATGCTTTCATCTGCACCGCCCAGCCCTTGCTTTACACAACGCTAGTATTAGAGATTGTTCACTCGCGGCAAATATTTGTGCTAGCGTTGTGAACAGCGACCCGGGTACCAGTGCCCAACGCTAGGGCACGCGACTGTCATTGTTTCACATTGTTCCGCTGAACAGTGTGCAACAATGACAGTGGCGTGCACTAGCGTTTGGCACTAGTACCCGGGTCACTGTTCACAACGCTAGCACAATGCCGCGAATGAACAATCAGTTTATACTAGCGACAAATATTTGTGCTAGTGTTGTGAACAGCGACCCGGGTACCGGTGCCCAACGCTAGGGCACGCGACTGTCATTGTTCCGCTGTTCAGCAGAACAATGTGCAACAATGACAGACGCGTGCACTAGTGTTGGGCACCGGTACCCGAGTCGGTTTTCATATGTTGTGCTGGCGTTGTGAAATGCGACCCGGCTACCGGTGCCCAACGCTAGTGCACGCGTCTGTCATTGTTGCACATTGTTCCGTTAAAATAGCTCAAAGCCAAAATAGCAAAAAGCCTCGACAAAGCCAATCATGCTATCATTTGCTATTTGTCATCGTGCGCTGGGCGGTGCAGATGAAAGCATGTCGGGAAGCGCACATTTGGCTGCCTGCGGGGGGGGGGGGTGATGTACACAGATCAACGTCACACAAAATCATCTACTCCCATCCCCCCCTAGGACCCGGCCGTAATGTAAAACCGGCCGGAATGTTGCCCGGCCGGAATGTAGCATCCCCTACATTACGGCCAGGCTTTCATTACGGCCGGGTGGGCATACATTACGGCCAGGCTTTCATTACGGCCGGGTTTTCATTACGGCGAGGCCCCCGCCGTCCGGGATCCCGATCCCGGAAAAATAGTGGAAATTATAAAAAGTGAAAAAAAGGACATTTTTTGCGTGCAAAAATGTAAACGCAAACCCCCAGCGTCTATTTTATGTCACTTTTCTGGCATCCAACAGTGTTTTGAGACCTTTATGAACAACTGTGAATGCCAGAACAGTGACGAAAATATCTATCCCTAGACCCCAATCCCGATCCCGAAAAAATGCCAATCCCGATCCCGTGACCCCAATCCCGGCCAATCCCGATCCCGAAATCTCAAAAAGTGAATCCCGATCCCGAAATGTCAATCCCGTTTGAACCCTACCAACCCCCCCAACCAACCCCCAACAACCCCCCCCCCCAGGTGTCCTCGTGGAACGCGGAACTGCGTCTCCTTCGCGCCGACTGCCACAAGCGGCTGGGCGACCTGGGCCAGGCCACGGCCGACGTGCGCGCCGCCACCAAGCTGCTGGCGGACAGCGCCGACGCGTACTTGACCTTGTCGCTGATGATACTCGAGATGGGCGACGTGGAGGAGAGCTTGAGGTGGGCGTGGTTTGGGGAACCGTTCCCGAAATCGGTTCCCTGATTCCGATTCCGGATCTTTTTTCAAATTTGCGGAATGACATTTTTACAGCGGAAAATGTGTAAGGGCTTGTCTGGCATCTGAGTGTGTTTTAGACATTTTCTTGTGAATATCTAGGGAAAAAAACCTATATACAGTCCAAAATCCTGATCCCGAAATATGGCATCCCCGATCCCGATAGCGTGACCCAATACCGATCCCGATAATTGAAAAACCCAATCTCGTGATCCCAATGGCCCTACACACACTAGTTTTCACCGTGACCGATGTGAAAACTGAAATGGCGACATCCAGCCTACTCTTTTTGTATGCTATATGTGTTTTAGTTGTCAAAGTTTCAAATTTTAACTTTCATTTATTTAAATTCCAATTTAAATAAAATAAAATCATTCAACCGTGTTCATTCATTTGCATTTGAAAAAATTTCAGTTTTCACACGAAGTCACGGCGAAAACTAGTGTGTGTAGGCACAATACCGTTTCCGTAAACTCAAAAAAACAAACAATCCCGATTAGAGTTCAAACTAGATGCCGATCCCGAATCCCAAAATTTCCGGGATTCAGCGGTCCGATTCCGAAACTCCAATCCCGATCCCAAAATCTGAAAATCACAATCCCGGCCCCGATCCCGAAAAGTCAATTCCGTTTAAACCATACTACTTTCTAATTCTTGTAAAAGCCCATACATCGAATTGAACCGCCATTTTTGCCATCAAAATCCCGGATATAGTTAATCAATTATCTCACCATTCGCAGTCAAATCCGCGAGTGCCTGAAACTGGATCCCGACCACAAAGAATGCTTCGCTCACTACAAAAAGGTGAAAAAGTTGGACAAGCAGATCAAATCCATGCAAGAGGCGTCCGCACAGGAAGAATGGGGCGACTGCATAGAACGGTGGCAAGCCGCGCTGAAAACCGAACCGAGACAGCCCAG
Organism: Sphaerolaimus hirsutus; assembly: GCA_964036195.1. Lineage (NCBI taxonomy): Eukaryota > Metazoa > Nematoda > Chromadorea > Monhysterida > Sphaerolaimidae > Sphaerolaimus > Sphaerolaimus hirsutus. The sequence goes on from OZ038458.1 coordinate 16,976,842, forward strand.
ATTGAGACACGAGCTGGATAAAACCGCTTGCAGATGTCAAGTGAATGTGAGTTGTTTAGGGTTCTCCAATGGGGGGTTACCCCTAGGGTTCAAACGGGATCCCGATCCCGGATCCCGTGAAATTCCGGGATTTAGCAGTCACGATCACGATTAGGGTTCAAACGGGATTGACTTTTCGGGATCGGGATCGGGATCGGGATTCACTTTTTGAGATTTCGGGATCGGGATCGGGATCGGGATTGGGGTTTCGGGATCGGGATCGGGATCGGGATTGGTTTTTTGAGATTTCGGGATCGGGATCGGGATCGGGATTGGCCGGGATTGGGGTCACGGGATCGGGATCGGGATTGGCATTGGCATTTTTCCGGGATCGGGATTGGGTTCTAGGGATAGCGATTTTGGCCATTTTTCTGGCATTCACAGTTGTTCATTAAGGTCTCAAAACACTGTTGGATGCCAGAAAAGTGGCATAAAATTGACACTGGGGGTTTTCATCCACTTTTTTGCATTCAAAAACGTCATTATTTCACGTTTTATAATTTCCACTAATTTTTCCGGGATCGGGATCCCGGACTTGGGAGTTTCTCGGGATCGGGATCGGGATTTGAAAATTTTCGGGATCGGGATCGGGATCGGGATTGGTATTTTTGGATTTCGGGATCGGGATCGGGATCGGGATTGGGGTTTCGGGATCGGGATCGGGATCGGGACTGGTAAATCCCGGAATTTCACGGGATCCGGGATCGGGATCGGGATCCCGTTTGAACCCTAATCACGATCCCGAAAATTTTCAAATCCCGATCCCGAGAAACTCCAAAGTCCGGGATCCCGATCCCGGAAAAATTAGAGGAAATTATCATAAGTGAAAAAATGACGTTTTTGCATGCAAAAATGTGAACGCAAACCCCCAGCGTTCATTTTATGCCACTTTTCTGGCATCCAACAGTGTTTTGAGTAGTGATGTTAAAGGCACCGGGAAAAATGGCACCGCACCGCACCGGCACCTTTGCCAACGCATGAAAAGGACACCTGGCACCCTGGGGCACCGGCCAGAAAATGGCACCGCACCGCACCGGCACCGGTGCCTTTTGGAAAAAATGGCACCGGCACCGAAGGGCACCGGCGGGTTGCCGGTGCTAGCACCGAAAGGCACCGCACCGGGCTGGATTTTCTGAAGTAAATATCGGGCAGTTTCTCAGTGGTCTCACCTTTGGACGCGCATATTGTATTGTTTATTGTATTGCCATGTTTTGTGACTACACGCCAGTATATCAGATGAACACTATCAAATATCAAATGAACACTGATCACTGTCGCTGTTGTGAGTCGGCACAAAATTTGAATTTTTGCATTTAACACGCACAAAGCAGACGCACTGTGTTTTTACACACAACACACCCACATTCACACGCATTACGACAACTGCATCAAATATACTATCATCAATCTGCGTATATATTTATTTACGAAAAAGAGAGCCAATAGATTATTGTCCGGCTGCCGAGTAGGTTGCCGTGTCCGTGAGGAGAGCTGCGACGCTGCCGGCGCGGTGAAGGTTGTAGCGTATATCACACTGTTTTTCACCCTCTCAATTCCATATGTCGTCGCTTTTTGTGTATAACTGAGCCCGCCCGTATTGTGCGATGGTGCATCTATCCAAGCAATTTTTTATATGAGCGTGCACTTTTGCTCTATGCGATGGGCACCGTTTTGAAGAAATCAGCCATTTTATCAGATTTGGGCCGTTTACGTCCGGCCTTATCGACTCACATATGCAATCTCCCGTTTTTTTCAGGTTTATCAACCGACTCTTCGTCCCAGTGTGTCTGCACGAGCCACCAAAAATGTGTGCAAGCGTCAGCGCTATTTTAGCATCTTTTGTGCTGCACGCGTTACAGTAAAGCATCTCGTTATTTGGATAATGCATGCAATTATAACGCGCCTGCAACCACAACCAATATTTACCTGAAAGTGATTTTAAGTCCAGTTTGTCCTCCACTGCTGATTCATGGCGCAGTTTTTGACTCGAGTGCTGCATAAGAGCAACATCACTTTTTCGGCCGCAAACTCTATTCGTGCATTGTTTCAAATTTGCCTTTGTCATTATTCTGCACATTCCCACAGTGAGGTTGAAATTTTTCGCAAACTGAACCACCCTGTCATACATGGTGCCCCCCATTTGTCTCGTTTTTGTTTTTTTTGCACCTGACATTTTACACAAGTATTCATAGGCGGTGGAAAGCAATTTGTTTGTCGTTGTACTCAAATATCTGTCATAGTTCAACGTGTGCCGCTGTAGCCTGTCCGACGGCCGTACGCCTCCAAGTTCCTGCCATAGTGCATCATTGCAGCACGTTTTCGGCAATTTCCTGGCCATTTTTAAAGTTTGGAGGTAAATTCTATCCATAAAATCCACGTGTTTTTGGCGCATGCCAACCACATCTAAGCCGTATAATATCGCGCTTTCAGCATATGTTTTCCATATGTGATTAGCGTACCACATTGGCCTGTGACTTTTCCGACTGCAACGGACAATCATCCCCTGTAGACTTTTAGCCTTATCCATAGTTTTGTCTCTATGTGCAGCAAATGTATCTATATTTCCATGAATTTTCAACCGATTTTGATGGTTGAGCACTTAAAATGATCAGAATGATGTGGCAATCACTTTTATGAAGCAATTATAATGATTACACATGAAAGACAAAATATTTAATTCATTACAATGTCCATAGCCACTATTGTCTACTGATCAGAGTCGTTGCTGTACAGAGAATGGAACTATCTCTGTCATAAACTGACAACAAATTTTGAACAAAAAAGTAAGATAAATGTAAAATATAAAAATCATTTAAAATTCAACAAAATTTTAGATTCGCTCATCAGATCACGTATCGGGTATAATGGATTTCACAGTAGGTATATTTATTTGATGGGAGGTTTACAAAATAGGCAAAAACGGTTGGGTAAATATATCGCTGTTTTTTGAAATATGAATAACCACATACTATGGACAAAATTGCACAGCACATGAAGCCTTGGCCGGTGCCTTTCCCGGTGCCTTTTACTTTGCCCTGGTGCTAGCACCTTTGGCACCGGCAAAAAAATGGCACCGCACCGCACCGGCACCGGTGCTATTCTGAAAAAAATGGCACCGGCACCGGCATGGCACCCCTGAAGATTGCAATGGCACCGCACCAGCACCGGTGCTGGTGCCCTTCGGTGCCCAGCACCGGGGCACCGGTGCCCCGGTGCCTTTACATCACTAGTTTTGAGACGTTTATGAACAACTGTGAATGCCAGAACATTGGCCAAATACTCTATCCCAAGACCCCAATCCCGATCCCGTAAAAATGCCAATCCCGATGTTGGCCGATGTTTTTTTTCTTCGTTTTTTATTATAAAAAAACATGACGTTCAAAATGTTGTTTTTTTTTCAAACATTGACCGAAATTACTAGGTATTTTGCAAAATTTTTGCGCGCAAGCGCGCAATTTCACACACAAATTGACATTGGTGGTTGTTTTCATTAGTTTTGTGGCATTTTTAGTATCAAAGTATCCATTTATATATGCTACCATGGGTTAATAAGCCGTCATATGTCAGTGTAGTATATAATATTGAGGTAATGTGCTTCCATGTACCTCCACAGTGTGTAACTTCACTCCCAAAGTAACAACCTCCTTTTATAACCTTTTTTCATCACTATTCCATGCCAAACTTTACCTGAAGTCACAAACATTCGACTATAAGGCGATATATGAATGTATCGACAAAAAAATGGATATTTTTGACACAAATCACCACTTATAATGCTATCCCATGGCTCAACAGCCATTATATGGTCATATATAACATCACAGAGTATTGCCACTGTCTGATATACCTACCGTATTACCTCGAATTATCCCCCCTTGAATTAACCCCCCCCTTGAATTAACCCCCCCCCCTTGAATTAACCCCCCCTCAAAATGGGCTGGGGAAATAATAAACCCCCCTCAAAATACCCCCCCCCCCGCTTCGGAATGATGTACGTCATGTACATAATAAATACATCATGTATGCAATGTACATGATGTATATTACTGTTAATTTGCATTGCAGCTACACATAAACTAGTTTGTTTAGCTATCTACGTTTTTATGTCCAAATATATCCTGTTTGGACACATTTATTACCTGTTTTGGGTATGCAAATGCCTACTATTTACTACAATCCTTACGAAAATTTCTGACGAAATAATAAAACCCCCCTCGAATAAACCCCCCTCGAATTAACCCAACTGGTTTTTACCCAATTGTTACACAGTGACGGGAACCTTAAAGAATAAAAACCAAATACGAATATCAACTCACTGTGGCTGACAACAGCAACCCTGAATTAGACATCAGCGGACTCTCCCTCGATGTCGGACCAACAGAATCTGATCCAGTTTGCGATGCAGGAGGTGGCAGCCATGATTCCAGCGACGGAATTGGAGTCTCACATGGTGAACACGGAGTACAGCGGATTCGACATGGCGAACATGCTGATGAAACTGAAGTCTTACCAGACGGACACGGCGCAATTCCACTCAGACATGCTGTTTCTAAGCTGCCTGTGCATCAATCACGGTTATTGCGTCTGAAAGATATTGGCAAAGTGCAAGCCGGCGGTAAAGGCCAGAATCGAAGAAGTCGTCAATTGCTACCATATCCGCAGGGAAGATGGCGTGGCCGGCAGAGTTCTGGACAACACTGTCATTACGCTCGGCAGAATCATGGCGATCATGGCCCCGCACAATTTGGAAATGCTGGTGGCCAGGCCCAATTGCAGAGTGCTGGTGGTCATGGCGGGCAATCTGAAAGTACCCGCGTGGGTGAACTGCCCAGGCCTGGCCTCGCTCATCCCGAAGTCGTCTCCGCACTTCTTTTGGGGTTGCCAGGAAATCGCGTTTCTCCAGGACAAAGTGATCCGGCCGAATGTGGAGGACCAGAAGAGAATCGACGACGTCCGGAAGTACCAGACCGCAATTTGGAATGGCACCTTCACAGACGATGTCCGCGCCAAAATCCTAATCAAGGCCAGATTGGGCGGAATGTTCAAGGAGGGCGACGCTATGCGGTACCGGCACGCAAGCGCAATGAAAATTCTGTTTGAATTGGGCAACCTCTGGGCCGCGCGCATCGGGGCGGACGCCGAGACAGACACGACCAAGTACGGAACGTTGAGCAAGTCGGGCCAGTCCTCCTCAGTAGTGGAATAAGTCAGCCCACTGGTCGCAAATTGAGAAAATGTGGGGCTGAAGAGTCAAAATCCAAATCTCCTGATCCTGCCGAGGGTTACCTTAATTATGGCAGCTTTCTGCTAAAACCCTATTAGGCAAGCGCCCCCATTCTAAAGATTAAATCATTTATCGCATTGTTGAATGTTATAACCAATTCGCCTTTATGTTCATTCTTTGCTCATCTCTATGTACTGTGCATTGATCATATTTCATTGTCACTAAAGTAGGATTTTCTCCGCTCATGTATGGTCCCTGACTTCGACCTAGGTACGTCAGAAAAAAAAGTTTTCCAAAAAAAAAGAAAAACTTTCCCCGATTGTTGAACGGTAATCGAGGACTAACAACGACGCTACAGCGCAGGTTGCGAGCTGCAGCGGTGTTGGCGGTACGTTTGGTTGAAAATGAGCATAAACAGCTCATGCTACATGTCGTAGCACCTCTTGGCAAAGCTTCGGCGAGTCCACAGAGGGAAATACCTTTCCTGGCATTGTGCCAACTGATCGGTATAAACACCACTACTAAATTGTGGTCTCCTATAAATGGAGTACATGTCAATTTCTTGACACGCATGTCGGCATGCAAACCCAACACTATCAACCTAAACGCGCCTACTGCGTCAATGTCGGATTTTGCATTTCGACATTCTTTGGCATTGTGCCAAAAACTCAGATACAGTCTATATATACAATACATACTGCCTACAACTTACACATATACCATAATATACCATTACAGACGTGACTCGACACCTTCACGAAGTGATACGGGTGCAGCTACAAGATTTAAACACGTTTCTGCTGGTAAAATGGACGTGAATACGGTTTGTCCTTGGTTTGAATTTTTTTCAATCAATCCTAATATATGGTTCTTGAATCATTTATTCCAAGTAATATTGTTATCTCAGACGCCGAGCAGGGGGCTAGTTTCGCAAGTCTTGGCTGGCAACAAAAGCCCATGTGCTAGAGCTGCTAACGTCAGCAATAGCTCAAATGTCAACAAAGCGAAACGTAGCAAGACACAACGTAAAATCGTGGGTCAAGATACTACAACTACCACCGCTCAAAAGGGTTACGTTCTATCATTTTCTTTGTTGGTAAACTTCTTATTTCGAGTAGAATTTTACCAGGCTGAGAATAATAAGCCTTTGAAATTTGTTAGATATACTAAACAGCTAGACAGAATGATACAATGGGTATTCAAGTTCGCATCAAATGGTAGCTTGCACACTAACCATTGTTATGATATAGTACTTGTTTCAGACAAAAATCTGGAATCTGAGCGATGCGATAGCGCTGGCTCCGAAATGATTGGTCCCGTACCTGCGCCTGCCCAACCCGTTCACCAACCTGCTCCAATAGCGGATGCCGATGCTCATGGCGCTGATGTGAACCAATCGCAAGAGATGGGCGAGGAAGAAGTTCTGGATGAGTTCAACTACGGAGTTGGCTTTAGTCCAAAATGTATCGTGGGAGGGTACAGCGTAAATGGGCAGCTAGAATTGGCTCTGAGTGGGCGTGTGATCGAGCCTGATCTGAAAGGAAAATGTGACACTTCCGGTAGGCTGGCTACTTCGATGGGTCAGTTGCTAATTGGGGTGGCTAATTGGTTTTTGCGGGTGCTATATATTGTTGGAGAGATAGTGACATTTACTGCTACAATGCGAAAATCTTACTTTTATCAAACGTGGTTGTCATTATTAAAAATGATTACCTATCAGACACATTTCATTTTTAGTGAGTTGCTCAATTTGAGATTTAGTGTAATTCCAATAATATTTGCAGCATTTGCATCGCACAAAGGCGTTTTTAATTGGGAAGTGGCCACTGCTCATGCCTCCAATGGCTATATGGTCGAGGGGACAAAACTTCACCCGTACGAACTTGCAAGCTGCATGGTCCACTGCTTCCAAGAAAATCCCTTGGGAACACCAAATGCACTGGAACTGGGCTATTTAGCTCGCCTTGTCCGAGATTTAGAAGAATCTCGCAACCTGCAAGGCGACTACATGCGCCACGTAATTTGGGGGTTTTTGGCACTTTCTGGGGGGTGTGTTACTGCTCAATGGCAAAAAAAATGTAGTTATAAACAGCACAAAATCGGTATTTTTTACACAAAAACGGTATAAAACTTTTGACTCAAAACGAATTACATCTTAATTCTAACACCCAGAAAAGTCGATTTAAATATTGATTATAACATATATGAAAAAGGATTTTTTCCACAGCTCAAAATTGAATGTGCGAACGCATGTGGCGTGTTAAAATTCGAGCAGAGCGATATCCAGTCCCAGCTACATGCACTTTCAAAGCGACTGGCTGATATTGAAACCGGGTTGAAGGAATTAAAAAAGGTGAGATTTCTAGAGAAGTTACCCCGGGTATACTACGAGGGGAGATATCCATGGGGCCTGGCTTTCCTAATTTGCAAAAATTGCCCGATATTAGAAGTGTACACCAAATCCACAAAACATTTTGACAATAGCTGGCTGGTTTTTATTTATAAAAAGCCGCTCATACAATATGGTAACATTTTGTTTAACACGCAGGGTCAGCAAGATCACGATGCAGTGATAACGACGTGTAAAAACCATATTTGGGCGCTGCAAAACGCACAACCGTCGATGGGACAATCGCAAACCTTGCAAGCGCCGCTCCAAGGGTCAATGGTCGCTGGACAACTGTCGATGTTTCGCTCTGCGGTGCCGAAACGCAGAATCGACATGGCCAGCTCATCTGCAACTACGCAAGCAAAACGAGTGCACACCATCAGGCCTGGCCTGGACGTTAGTTGGGGTGTATTTTCTAGAGATACTTTCACATTACACGCTGTAATGACTTTCATCGAATACACTATTTTAAATAAATTTTGGTTAAACTGGTACCAATGCCTATTGATGTTGCCAAAATACGCAACTTCTAATGATATGTCTAACCACGTTATCTCAGACTGCGGCAGCAATTGCGACGCCGCTTCCGCATTTGCAACCGCCCGAAGAATTCAAACCCAACAAATCAGACATTGTGTTGGTTCTGGACGATCCATCCGACCCCCTGGGGGGTTTCTACCCATGGCAAGTCGAGGTGCACGGACACGTATTCGAGTGCATTCTAAATGGGATGGTTTACGTTAGTATGGGGACGATTATTGTTTATTTGATTCACAAGATGGTAACGAATACAAATGGTTCACTCATACCAATAAACACTCCACCATGCCAATCAAACATTTTACAGATAATAGAACCTTTTAGGTTGTCTAGGGGGTTTGATAAATTGTCCAGAGGTGTAGATAGTCTACAGTTGTCCAATGAATCCGGTAAATTAACTTACAGGATTTACTCAATTTTATCATGCGTGAACGTATTTATACGCTTCTACAATAAGTTGTCCAACGGCTGTGCTGAAAATAATATTTTGTCCAGTGACATACCGAAACTGAAAAAAATGGAAAATGGGGGTAAACAGTTTTACTTGTCGCTCTATGAAAATTCTCACACTGGACAGCATCGTTTGAAAATGTTGTCTAATGACCTACAACAGAAAAAAAGTGAATAAATCATAGAGACATTAGATATTAAACCTGGGATCTATAATAATGTGAGTATGAGCAAGTTAAAACTGCTAACGGTAGCAATAGACTTGTGTAATTTATGCATAGCTCCAACTTTGAACTACCTTATAGTTACAAAAGAACAATATAACGCTCTTGTGCAGGCTGAAGCGCTGGCGTGTGCGACACCCCATATGTCCAGTATGGCTAAGGCGCTGAATGAACGCTTTGGACAGAACGACGGGACACAATGGACACCGGAATTTCATGAATATAAGCGCGAAATTATGCGCGTCTGGATCCAGGTGACCCGCCATGTTGAAGGGCTGAAACTCGATGTCTCCGGGAAATGGTTCAAAAGCGGAGATGGACGTGACTCCATCAGCGGCCGGCTATACGAAAACATCAATGATGCAAAAGACACGGTTGCATACGCAACGTTGAAAAGCATCATACAGAACGCTGTGGACAACAATGCCGGTTTGAGGTGGGTTGTACTCTCTTTAAAGATACCCCCTTCTGCTGCCTATGTCACTACGTTAAAATTTATCCGAAATTATATCCTTTTGAATGATATATATCAAAAACATGGAATTGCCATCCAAGATGAAATTCAGATGTTGTTTATATTTATTTTATATTGGTACCATCCACACAGACAACTGCTTTGGTCTTCTGGCAACGCGCGCGCCCCCTGCGGATGGGTACCTACTAACCGAGTAATCAGATGTGCTGGTGAAAGACCCCCCGATGGGTGGCAGGGTGCATTAATTAAAGGGAATTTAGAGGTATATCTCTCACCTGGCTTTCTACTTCCAATACTGAAGCTAGATTTAAATACTTATGTCCCGTTTCAGTGCGCGATACCGACTGAGGATGGTCCCTTCTTTTTGGCGCCCTACATGAACCTGTATGGCCTCGCTTGGATGGAGGTCCGCGAGACTATCAGCGAAGACTCGGCGTTTGTCCAGAGGACGAAATCGGGCGAAATCAAAATGCTGGCAGATTAGGGGTGGCAAAATGCTGGCAGGGGTTATTTGCAGCTTTTGACGATGCCAAGCAGTGGGACGCTCGCGGTAGTGGCGACGTGTACACCACCGTCCAAGCCAACTTGATTGCACTGGAACATTATATGGAAAAGGTTTGTTTCAATGAACTACACATCTACTTCGATACAAATAAGAATCTCTGTATTTCGGGTGATACATCTTTATCTTTTTCTATATTGCTTCTGAAATGCCTACTGACCATAAAAGTGTGCATAAGACACCCGCTAGTAGTAATTATAAAACTGCAAAATTACACAACTCCGTAACATCTTATACCTCGATAGTCCCACTTAGCATCGCATTAACTGAACGCACTAACAACAGCCCCTACATCTTTCAGCAGCAACAGAACGCTATCCTGCGCAAGGGGTTCATGCCGGGCATCCTTGAAAGTGCCGCTGGACAACAGCGAAGCGGCAGCACAAAAAATGCACCTCCGGTGTCAAGCGGGCGAGGCAATCAAAATAGGGGAAATAGTGCGTCGCGCGGCAACAACAAAAACACCCGCGGAAACTACCGCGGGGGTCAGAGGGGTCAGTTACCTTTTAATATTTTGGTTGCGGTGTTTATTGTTGCGGTTACGGTGTTTATCGTTCTCTTTGCACACATAAAAACGACTGCATGCCACTCCTACGCGAATACCGCTAGACAACATCATTCGCTCATAGGTCGTGGCCAGGGCCCGGTTCCAAAACAGCGGAACGCTTACCAAAAGACGCAAAATACGATGGCATCCCTACGCGAACCCATGGTTGAAAGCGATCAAGTCGTCGTCTCGCAACCGGCAAACTACAGTTCTGGTGAGATGCACATTTTCTACATCTCTTTGGTGGGTATTTTTGATTGTAACAGCAAATTCAATCAGTGTCAGAATTCGGTAACTAGGTATATCAATACACGTTTCCTAATGGTAAAACATTCTTATATAGTTTCACTTCATAAAGACATACTTACTACCAAAATACCTATCCATTATGTTTTGAACTCATCTTCAGGAAGTCAGTTTACCTATGGCGTCGGACTGTCTACGGGCGCTGCCAGCGGCGCCGGAAACGTTGGCTATGGTGCTGATGTCGTGCTGTGCGACGATGACGAGGCTGCACAGGGTGAGCTAACACTACTGTCATTTAGTGACAAAATGATCGATTGCTGTAACAATAAATACCTCAACATAGTTACCCATTACACTACCCTTGAAGGTTACAACATTCCCGCTGGCGCTAGCACAAACCATGAAGGTGCAGCCGTGCTCAAAGGAACATATGCCGGACACGCGCAGGCTAGCGTTGCTGCTACATTATGCACTTCTCACCTACACGCCAAACTTCTTAAACAGGTTCGTGCGATGGGAGGCAATTTGCGGAAACGATCGGTTCCTAAGCCATTCCGTTTATCTGCGTTGGATACCCTTGCGGCCCAAAAATGTGCCAAGAGTCTCGGACATTTCATAGAAAGCCCCCAACTGTACGATGATGCCACCACGCTGTCAGATCCAAAACTGGGCCAGCGTCCGAAAAAAATGTCCGATGTGGTCGGATGTTGCACACGGGCATAGACATGGGGCCACCTTGTGCGCACCGAGACGTCGATCATGTTTGCGCCATTAGAGTAGAACCCCCCAACCTTCCCGTTGAGAATAAAAACCCGTACGACTACTTATATTCAATTTTGTTGCTAGGAGACTCTACCTGCGCCTCTTTGACAAACGTTTTTGGTAAGGACTGCACAAAATATAATGTGCCCGTAATTGTTCACTCGTCGAAAACTCTCTTGAGCAGCAGGCGTTTGCCAACTATTGTGGCGGCTGCCAGCGAGGTTGTATTAAGTATGTCCTATGATGCCGTTTTGTTACGTTGCGTTTTGAATGCTTGTGACGCCGAGAATTGCTTTGCGATAGGGTTTGATGTTGATGCGGTAGAACAATTTTTTATGGTGGGTGTCTCTAAATGTATATCGGAATTGCAAAACAGTGCGGGTATATCGTTGCAACCAGCCGGTAGGTATATATTGAGCATTATTGGACCGACCCTGCCCCGCCACATGAAAAATGGGTGGGGGAGGGAGCTGCTGATCGAAAGTTTCAACTTTTTTTTCAAATTGGAAAATGCCCTTTGTGAATTGGCCAGTGAATTGTTCAGTGATGTGATTATATTGCCCGTTATGCGTTTCCTGCGCAAAAACTTTGCCATGCTGCACTGTAGCAAAGAAAGCGATGCTTTTTTACAAATGTTGTGTAGAGATGGTCTACACATGTCTAAAGTTGGCAATGTGGTGATAAGCCATCTCGTGAGAAGAGAGTTGCTAAAAATGTGGGTTTGCCATTCACACAAAAGGTATATATTAACAGTGCCTATCAACAACCTACGCATTACCGCAGGGAACGGGAACAACCGGTGCAACGCGCGGGCCAATCGTGAACAGAACACCGGCCAACACGCTGCTACTGAGCCAACACTTCGCCAAACAACAATAAACTCTGAATGTTGTCCAAAGGTACTGCATTCTCATAAGATTTTACATGCCTCATTTTTTTGTCTAATCATAGTAGTTTTACAGACATTTGTACTGGCTGCATCAATCTTTGGCACTAATTTCACGAATAAGACAAGTGATTGCGATGAGAGTGTAAATATGGCCAAAAATGGTCATTTTGAATCTTCCAAAACCAGGCACTTTACATCTAGACTATCGCATGCATCACTTGCAATGCGCGGTTTCGAGAAATTAGCTAGTTGTCTAATGCACCTGGTAGTGTCAGTAAATAACTACATATGTGTCGTATTTTGGCCGATTTTTGACCTGTTCCTTTTGTGGATGGATGTAGAATGCACATTTTTGATGTTTTTTCTAATTCTGGTGTTTTTTGGTATCTTTTGGTCAAATCGTGGCCACTCACATGTACTTGGGTTAGCGAATGGTAGATTTTCAGTTTATGGGAAGTTTTGGTTTGCTTTGCTACTTTTTTATTTCATTATCAACTCTGTGAATGGAATAAAAGATGACGGTTTTGATGACTTTAACTCATATTTAGACATACCTACCGGTTATATTACCCCCATTACGTTACTTTATCAAAATGCTCGTTTTTTGCGCTGGAAAACAGAAGAAGTTTTAATTGCGGTTCAGAAAACGGGAAGCTCTATACTATGTTTTGTTGAGACACATTTCAAATGCTTTACAGATGCTATTGAAATACCCGGCTATACCGCGTGTCATACCTACAAAACAAGTAGTGAAGCGGGGGGTATCTCAATATATGTGAAAAATGACCTAAAACATAAGGTGCTGCAATTTGTAAATCAGGGGAATTTAATGGGGGTGTTTATGGAATTGAAAGGCTTCAAACTTAACGTGCTAACCTGCTACCTAGAAAACAATTCAAAAGCCAAAAAATCCAATAAAGTTTTGATGTCAAATTCTGAAATTTTAACTGAAATTGGTGAAGTTTTTGAAAAGTGTGAATCAAAAAATGAAAAAATCATCATAATGGGGGACCTTAATGGACACATAGGAGACGACACACTCGGTATAGCAGGTAGCAATAAAGATATAAATTCAAACGGTAAATTAATAAGAGACTGGCTTGCCGAGCACAGTTCTCGCTTGTTGAATAGAGAGTTTCCATACATATGGACGTATGAACATTCAAACAGCAAATCTGTGATAGATTTGTGTCTAACAAATATTCATTGTGAGACAGTGCTTAATGGTTTTATAGATCAGAATGGCTCTCTCTGCCCCCTACTTTCTGATCATCATGCAATGATTTTAAAACTTTCTGACTCTTATGTAAAATTGGTTGAAAAACCGCGTTTTAAAAAACCACGAGCGTCTGAATGGGAGACTTATGTGAAAGCTTTTTCTGATACGACAAAGACATCTTACCAGGGCTTTATAAATGATATACACAATGCAGTAGAGGCCGCAACGGCCACACGTGTACCACACGATTCGAATAAAATAAAGGTTCCAAGATTTTTAAAAAAATTGACAAGAAAAATAGCAAAAGTTAGACGTTAGCGATGAAATGGCATACCCGTTAGGGGTAGCCCAGGGGTGCGCCTTGAGTCCAACACTCTATGCTATTTATATGCACGACCTTGCCACAACATTGTTGTCTACAGGGATGTAGGGTTCAAACGGGATTGACTTTTCGGGATCGGGATCGGGATCGGGATTCACTTTTTGAGATTTCGGGATCGGGATCGGGATCGGGATTGGGGTTTCGGGATCGGGATCGGGATCGGGATTGGTTTTTTGAGATTTCGGGATCGGGATCGGGATCGGGATTGGCCGGGATTGGGGTCACGGGATCGGGATCGGGATTGGGATTGGCATTTTTCCGGGATCGGGATTGGGTTCTAGGGATAGAGATTTTGGCCATTTTTCTGGCATTCACAGTTGTTCATAAAGGTCTCAAAACACTGTTGGATGCCAGAAAAGTGACATAAAAATTGACGCTGGGGGTTTGCCTGCACATTTCTGCATGCAAAAACGTCATTATTTCACTTTTTATAATTTCCACTAATTTTTCCGGGATCGGGATCCCGGACTTGGGAGTTTCTCGGGATCGGGATCGGGATTTGAAAATTTTCGGGATCGGGATCGGGATCGGGATTGGTATTTTTGGATTTCGGGATCGGGATCGGGATCGGGATTGGGGTTTCGGGATCGGGATCGGGATCGGGACTGGTAAATCCCGGAATTTCCCGGGATCCGGGATCGGGATCGGGATCCCGTTTGAACCCTACAGGGATGGGCGCTAAGTTAGGGTGGAAGGCAGATAAACTCCCCGGGTTGTTTTTTGCAGATGATATTGTTTTACTGGCAAATACAGGTAAAGAATTACAGTCCCTCATACTATTACAATACTGAGTTACAATCAAGACAAATCTCATGTTCTGAAATGGGGGTCTCCAAAATCAAACATGAAATGGGAACTGGGGTACAATAGCAGCCATATTATGCAATCCATACAGGAAGTAGATGAAACTAAATACCTAGGGATTGTAATCAGCTCAGAAAAAGATCCGTTCAAAAAACATAGGATTAATGCGCTTCAAAAAATGAAAAAACATAGCTCACTAGCTATTCTTTCTAGTTCAAATACCACTAAGCCTCTTTTATATGCGAAAATGGCTTTCAAAAGCTACGTTGAACCTGCCAGCATGTATGGACTAGAAATTACTGGGATCTCTAAGCAACACATGCATGAAATGGACAAACTGTATGTATACACTATGAAAAGAAGTATATATCTCCCACAAAATACTAGCAATGCAAGTATATTGCTAGATTTAGGGGGGGAACTGCCATCCGACAGATATGGCCAAATGACCATTACATACTACAATTATATGAAAAGCTTGCCAGAAAATCGCTTGTTACATCATGCTATGAATGTAGACAACAACCTCAACAACAAAAATAGGCTAGGTAAAATAGTTCCTATCAATTCTAGAGTTCTGAGTTGTGCGAAAAAATATGGTAACCTTGAGAACACTTTTGCTTGCTTATCCAAAACAAATGTCAAGATGGCAATACGAAACTTTGGACACAAGGACTGTGCGAAGATAGTCAAAACACAGAAAATCTCAGAACTTAGAACTGACATTGGGGAACAATTTCACCCTCAACTCTTACATTACAATATGCTCAACTGGTTTGCAGCTAGGCACAATGCGGTATGGCAACATGGCAAAAATGGAAGGAAATACTGTTCGAAATGCTCAGTACTCCCTGTAAAGGTACTTGGTGGTGTCTATCACTCACTGAAAATTTGTGCTACATTGGATGGAAAACGCATGGAAATGCGACAGGTAAAATGCATCTCTAATTGTTTAGATACATACAATTGGCTTTCAAATAAAATCTGCTCAAAACACTTGATTCTACTGAACAAGATTTTACGGCTAGGATTTCAATACATGGTCGATACGTAATCGTAACCTCAACATATATCGCTACGAGGTGCCAGTGTGTTAAGGATCTTTAACGTCTGTCAAGGAGAAAAAAACAGTGTCTATGTTTGTGTGCTGCCAAAGTCTGGATTGGCGACTTCCCAGAAAAAGCGGTACATTCCCTGAAACTGTGTGTACGCCTTCGTCAGTACTATTAATGATCCCTCACACTCTGACACCGGGGTGGTGTATTGTGTGTTACTTTTTTTTGAAACCTGGATGCTTTCCAACAACTTTTATTGCACTTTTAAAATGTACATTATCAATGATCCATGTAAATTTACGTACACAACGTAATAATAACAATCATTCTTTAAATGTCAAAATCAAATGATATTCTCTTGCATTCTCAGTCTGTTGTCCAGTGGGTATCTCAAACATTGGGCAGCCACAGGATGTGAGAATTGTGTTGGGAGGCAGATAGGATGGCTCAACGTCTGCGTGCCCTGTGAACAGAACAATTTTTTTACATCTGTGCCCTGATATCTACACATATGTCAGTGGGATAATGGTGAACTTACTATATACTGCTGCAGCGGTGTTGCGCTGATGGTAAGCTTGTCCCATAGAAGGGTCTGTGGACAATTAAGCTATTTATACAAACTTGTTATTGTAAAAAAAATAATTTTTCAAATAGCAATTTCTATTGAATTATATACTACCAACAAGTTCCTCAGCAAACCTGAATCTCATTTGGTGCAGGAACATCGTTAGTTGTCCAGGGAGCTACTATGAAACCGACAGCTGTATGCGCAGCGCGAAACACGAGTTGAGCGCTGTAAAACACGATGGATAACAGATAAAAATACGGTTAGTTATCATTTGAATCGCATGAACCTACGACGGTTCTACTGTAGACAAGTTGAATGGCGCGGGGTGTGCATTTTGATGGAAAACACCTGGCACCAAAATCTTGAAGATGACCTTATGCTCGTTAATGTACACCTCGAGACCCTGAAGATGGGGTCTCGAGCCAGTAAACACGGGTACTATTTTGACCCACATTTTCCGTAGAAAAGCGTCGTGGAAATGGTACGATTACGTATGATATGATCTAAACGGTAAAAACATCTACCGCACTTCTGAATTGACATTTTGACATGTTCACATACGATTTGAGTGATCGACTTGTTAAATGAGGCGTATTGTACAATGTCCGAAAACAAAATGCTCGAAATTTATACGACTCATAAACCACAGACAAGCGTTTGACGGGAGCGGCGAACAACAACCATTGCGGGCCGCCGAGACGATATGCATGATCCGTGAAAATGGCGACCAGTGTTGCGTGATGTGCCAAAGATACACGGTGACACATTTTTGTCTCACTCCAAAATATCCTATATGTATGTGTATGTATGTAACCCCCCCCTCAAATTTTGCTGGCGAAATAATAAACCCCCATGGGGGTATTTCGAGGTAATACGGTATATATGTTGACACAAGGTCATATCTGGGAGCTTTTAAAAAAAAACGTTTTAAAAAAAACATTGAGTTAAAAAAAGTTTTTTTCCAACCCTAATCCCGATCACGATCCCGTGATCCCAATCTCGGCCAATCCCGATCCCGAAATCTCAAAAAACCAATCCCGATCCCGAAAAGTCAATCCCGTTTGAACCCTAGTTACCCCCCCCCCCACAACCGCCCAGCTAAATATCTATCTATCCCGGAGGCCGGTTAGCTATCTATCCAACCCCCCGGAGGGTCAAAATCTAGGAGATTCCTGAGTTGTTTTTGTTTGTTGTTACTTTTTGGCAAGAATTTAGTGCGGCGGTTTCCCCAGTGTGCCAATTCCGCATGTGGACAAGTGAAAACAAAAGAGACAAGTGATAACTAATTCAAAAGTAAACTTGTCAGTGACAGGCAAATCTGTCAATGAAAATTACTTGTCACTTATTAGTAGGGTTCAAACGATGTATCGTATCGAATATCGAATATCGGATATCGACCATTTTTTAATATCGAATATCGAATATCGATATCGAAAATTTTGAAAAAATATCGAATATCGAATATCGATATCGAAAATTTTGAAAAAATATCGAATATCGATATCGAATATCGACCATTTTTTCGATATATCGAACCTATATTGTGTACCTAAAAAAGGTATCATTTTCATTTTGAGATATTTATGATTGACCTGATGTGCTTGATTTGATCTGAGAATTGTATTATATGAGTAAAAGTACAGTACCTATAATGTCATTTTTGTTGGAGTGCTAAATTTGAAGCCAGAAAATGCTGATATTCTATTTTTTGCAACATGCCCTTAAGCAATCAGGTTATCAGTATGAACTGTAATATCTACCAATTGTTATTTGTCTGATACACATTGATTCATCATGTTTTTTCTCCATGTTCTACTTTTGAGTGATGTAAACCTTGTTAAAATCACTTGTACCATTCACATTTAACTAAAGAGATGATTAACCATGCGTGCAACCATGAAAATACAATATGTCACTTGAAATATACCTTGCTATACCAAAAGCAAATCGCAATATCGAATATCGACCATTTTTTTATATCGAATATCGAATATCGATATCGAGGTTCCATATCGTATCGATATCGAATATCGAGTTTCAGAAAAAAATATCGAATATCGAATATCGATATCGAAAAGTCATATCGTTTGAACCCTACTTATTAGTTTATTTGTGACTTAACAACCCAGTATCAACTTTTTCATTTGTGCACTGGGGAAATTGCCCCTGGTACCCTGGTAGATTTCGGCAATGTGTCAACTACCAGTGTTAACAAGTATGTGCCACACGTCATCTAAACGTGTTGTTGTTTTTTCTAAAAAGAAAACGTTAATAATAGTGATTCCGACGGAATGCACAGCAGATGCGATGGGTAAATGAAATGTCTATAAATGTCTAGTGTGATTCTTTCAACTAGATGGGCGAGTAAAAGATTTACTGATGATGATTGTAACCATAAAAGCCTGCTTACAGCTTACAAATGCTTACACTATGGTGTTTCAATCAGGGGTCTCCTAGGGGGGGGGGCTGCCCCCCCCCAAATCGGCCAGCTATCTATCTATCCCAGAGGCCGCTCAGCTATCTATCTATCCCGAAGCAAAATTTTACTAAGGCTACTACCCCGAAAGACCCCCCCAAATCGCTCAGCTATCTATCTACCTGGAGTGGTTTTTGAGAAATTTTGCCCCGATTTTCGCTCAAAATCCCCAATTTTCGCACCTTTTTATAGTTTTTCACCTTCAAAATCGTGCTTTCCGGCTATATACATGGTTATATACCTATTTTTAGCCATTTTATACCTACTTTTGGCTACTTTTAACTGATTATTAGCGATTTTTTCCCCTTTCTGCCTTCTTAACCTTGAAAAAGCCTATATATTGTGCCCCCGCCAGCCCCCCCCAAGCCCCCCCCCAGCCCCCCCCCCCAGAAAAATTTTTCAGCTATCTATCCCTCTGGAGGAGCGATTTGCTATCTATCCAGCCCCCGCGAGGGCCAAAATCCTGGAGACCCCTGGTTTCAATTGATGCTTCAAAACATTAATATTATTTTACTAGCTTTTTGCTCAGCGTGCCGAACGGTACGCTTTGGTAAGCCTTCAACGGTACCGTAAATTTAGAAAACTCCGGTTAACTTTCCGGTACGCTACGGTAAACTCTCAACTTTACGGTACCGGTACGCCCAAGTATCCCCCCACTCGCAGGCGGGCCACTCAGCCGAGGCCTTAGCTATCTGTTCCGCAGTCCTAGAACTAGAACCCGACAACACGGCCACCCTGTGCGACCGCGCCGAAGCCCACCTCCTCGAGGAGGACTACGAGTCCGCCCTACGCGACTTTGAGTCTGCCCTACAGACGGATGAGGGAAATCGTAGGGCGAGGGAGGGCGTGAGTAGGGTGCAGAAGTTGAAGAAACAGGCTGGAAGGAGAGATTATTATAAGATTTTGGGCCTTAAGAGGTGGGTGAGAGTTTTTTGGTGGTTTTGCATAGAATTTTACGTAAATAGGTATTGTCTTTTTATCGATCAGGTGCCAGTGCCGCACCCTGTAAAGTGTTAAGTCGAGTGTAAAATGTCATACAAATTGGCAATTGTCATGCAAAGTCTCAAAAGTCCAATAATAAAATCGTTTCTTTTATGACTTTACACTTAAAAGGGTGCTGGATTGAGCCAGGTACGTATCATGCTTAAAATCTTGGACATGGTGACCCCTTTTTAAAGCCTTTGTTAAAATTAAATAAAAACCATTTCAGAAACGCGAAGAAAACTGAAATCACCAAGGCGTACAGAAAATTGGCGCAACAATGGCATCCGGACAATTTCTCTGATGACGATGAGAAGAAAAAAGCTGAGGCCAAATTTATCGATATCGCCGCCGCGAAAGAAGTTTTATCAGATCCAGGTGGCACCGATGTTTTTTGCATTTTTTTTACGAACCGTATTTATGTACCGTATTTCCTCGAAATACCCCCAGGGGGGTTATTTTTTCAGAGTGGAAATTTTGTGGGGGGTGTATTCCGTGGGGGGCTTATTATTAGACTTTTTGACTGGGTAGTTTTTCCACTTATTTTCCCCCGGAAGTAAAATGCATGATCAATTTCGCGTTTTGTTTGACTGTTTCATTACGTAGTATTGTAAATAGACATAATTATTTTTTCTACACGTGACACCTTTCACCCCATCAAAGAGGGGGTGGGGATATTTCGAGGAAGGTAAATTTTTTTCCACACTCAGCTAAAGTAATGAAATATCCGAAAAAGCATAGTTTCGTTCGGTCTCAACGCTTGAATTTTGTCGCGTCAATTTTAATTTCCCAAAATATTTTGTCAACGCAGAAAAACGCAAGAAATTCGACAACGGCGAAGACCCCCTCGATGCCGAACAGCAAGCTCAGCAAGGCCACCCCTTTCAACAGGGGGGATTTCATTTTAATCCATTTGGAGGCGGGCCGTTTAGTTTCAAGTTTCACTATGGTTGATTGGTTGAATACGGATACCTTTTTTTTGTTCATTTTCTTGTGAATTTGTGCAATTTTTGTTGCAATTTTTTTTTCGTCCGCTTTTTGCCAGTGTGGTATTTATTTATTTACGCACAACTGTGATTTGTGGCAAATTGTGACGACTAAGTTTTCTTTTTTCAAATTATTTATGGTGCCTTTACGTCTCTTTCCGCGTTGGCGCTAGGCGCACTAGTTGAACCGGGGTGTCAACTGGTTTCGATGTGAATTCGGATTTTAGTTGACTGAGCACAGTGCCATGTTCAAATGCACATTGATTCTTTAGGCATGTGCTTTGAACATTCTTCCCGTCAACTAAATTCGAATTGAGATCTAAACCAGTTGACGCGCTAGTCAAATAGTGTTCTTAGCGCCATTGATACATCTGAAATGTTTTCGATTGTTTACCGTAGTCGGTGACAGAAATATAATATGAGAATGACGAAAAGTTGCAGACAAAGATTAATAAGTGCTTTCGGCCTGGAAAAAAATCTGTCAACTGTCAAGTTAAATAATTGTGTTCAAATTAACATGCGGCTCAAATGTGTGTTTATGTTTTTATCGTGTTTTTCAACATTTTTTAGTGAACCAATGGAATACTGCTGCAGATGTAAATAATTAGGTAGGTAGTCTGGAACAAAGGATTTTTTTTTCTTTCTACTTTTGTGTTTAGGATGTTTGCAATTGTTTCGGGTTGTATTGGTTTCTATTTTTTTACAGTACTAAGTTATTGGAAACTTGACGGCCATAATTTCGATGGTTCACTGATAAAAAACTTCATTTTTAACTGGCCAGACAGGTTTTATCGGGCAACCCGATTCATTCCGTAATAAAATTACTATGCCCGATTTAATGTCAACTTGATTGGCAGCTAATCGGCTAGGCGTGTGTTTTCCCGAATGAATTGAGTTGCCAATTAGGTAAATTGGTCAACTCAATCAAAGCAGATCAATCTATTATTAATTTGTTTCTGTTTTCACATTACCTGCAAATATTACCACTCAGGCTCGTGCCATTGTATTTTTGTACTCATCCCGGAAATATACCGAGAAACACAAAATGCGCATGCCAAATAAATTGAATATTTAATTAAATATTTTTTTGTATATATTGTCGTCAATTTGCGGGGTTAGTATTGCTTAATACACGAATAATAAAATTTTGAAAATAAGAGTTTATTAACTCTGAAGGATGCTATCACTATAACACCTTTTTTCTTCGGTGACCGGCTTCTAATCTAGTCTGCTTATCTTTCATATTTACAATGTTTTCTTTCATTTCCACCCTGGTGCATAAGTTGGCAAGTGACAAGAACATCTTGTGAAAAAGGATAATGAAACTTTGTGTATAAAAATACCTGTAATCTTACATAGGTAGGTAACTTACCACTTACCACTTTAGTTACAACTTATCATTTTCTTGTCACTTGCCCACTAGCGACATTCGCACCCGCCTCACTGTTCCCTAAAACCAAGTGTCGAGCGGCTCGCACAGCACCATGGGTTCGTCGACGGTGCGCACCATGTACACGAGTTACGTACTCCTGTACCTGTGCGTCAGCATGCCCTTAGTGTCCATTGCAACCTTGTCGAAGAGCGACAGGGGTGGAAAAGTTGCTGGCAAGAAGCCAAGTGCCGCCAAGAAAGCTGGCGCGACCGCTGGCGGAGGGAAGGAAGTTTCTGGGCAAGCTGCCAGCAAAAATGTAAAGACCCCGGCTGCGGGTAATGCAAAGCAGGTTGGCCGTGTGTTGTCTGCTTTTGTTTTTGGGCGCCAAAACTTTGGGTTTTGGAAGTGCTATACTAAGTTCCAAAAAGTCTTTGTAAACATTGTCGTTTCCCGTATCCAAGGTGAAAGTGGCTGAAAAACTGGCGACAAGTGCCATGTAAAATGTTGGAGTAAATATTTGCATTTCTGGTGCCAAAATCCGGGTAAAATGTAGGGCTAGTTAAAATATCGGCACTTTACATTTGTACAAGAACCGCGTTTTCTATGAGAAAAATACTAGCTTTCATGTTTTCTGTGAGAAAACATACTCCGCTTTACGTTTACACAGAAAAAAGTATTTTACTCACGTTTTACGCAGTGTAAAAGTAAAAAGTTTTCACTTCACGATTTCAGTACTCAGTGGTGAGTAAAAAAGAAATACTTTACGTTTACTTTGAAAAAAGTTCAGCACTTTCAACAACTCTACACTTTTCACATTTCCAGCCGTCAACTCACGGGGCGGAGCTTGGCGCGGGCGCGAACACCGTCACTTGGTCGGAGATTGTGCGCAATCACGATCGGCTGGACGCTGGGGGAGACAAGCAGTTTCCCAATACCGCGCTGGGATACGTCACGCCCTGGCATAATAAAGGTGGGTGTGGATTGATTTTTGGTGCAATATTTTTGTTTGTTTTTGAGCCGATTTTGAAATTTGTGAAATTGCGCGCTTCGTGCAAAAAAAACGAAAAATATCTTGTTAGTCGCTACTAAAAATGTGTAATTATGTAAATAGTGTACCGTATTTCCTCGAAATACCCCCCCCTCGAAATACCCCCCCCCCTCGTTTAACCCCCTCCCCCCTCTCGGGAGCACTATGAAACAATCACCCCCGGGGGGTATTTCGAGGAAATACGGTAGATGTAAATGTGTCAATGTAATGTAAATGTGTAAAAGTAAATGTGAATATGTAAATGTAACTGTGTAAATGTAAATGTGTGAACGATGTGTAAAGAAAAATAGGGTAATTTTTAATCAGGAAGAAAAATCGTTTTTTTTTGTTGAAAAAAGTAGATTTTTTAAAATCGGGGCACTTAAATCACGATCCTTAAACGCAGGCTACACTCTGGCGGAATCAGAAGCGAACAGGTTCGAATTGATATCGCCCGTGTGGCTGCAGTTGACGCCCGCCGGCGACCGGTCAACTGGCAGCCCGGCAACTACCTGCAAAATTACTGGCACCCACGATGTGGATCACGGTTGGTTGTATTCGGTGGACATCGGGTAGGAAAGGGGGAAACTGCCCAGCTATCCATCTATCCCGAGGGCAAACTTTTGGGCTACTATTCCCTGACCCCCCCCCCATTCGGCCAGCTGTCTACCTATCTGGAGCGATTTTTGATAAACTATACAGAGAAACTACATTGTATACATGATGTGTACATCATTCCAAACGAGGGTGTTTCGAGGGCGAGGGGGGGGGGGGTTATTAATTCATAGTGGCCATTTTGAGGGGGGTAATTCGAGGGAGGGGATATTTCGAGGAAATACGGTATTTACTTTCCCGCAGGCTGGATGTCGCGCCTTCGAAAGCAGAATCCGGACGTGAAAATCGTGCCGCGGCTTTTATTCGAAAAGTGGCCCGCTGTAGAGTTTATACGCTTTTTCGGCGACCAAGGGGAACAGGACCGGTGTGCCGATGTGCTGCTAGACTATTTGCAGGTGGTTTTTGCTTGTATAAGAATTTGTGAAGGGATTTGCGACTTTATTCATCGAAATATGGTAGCGTTTGCTGTTAGCATACTGTCCCGTTGCGTCGTAAATACCTGATTTGTATTTACCTTCATTGTCCTGTAAATAGTTCGAATTTCTACAAATTTTCTGGTTTTGAGATTTTTAAAATTAAAATTGTCAACATTTCAGAGAAACGAATTTTCCGGCGCCGTGGTGGAACTGTGGATGCTGGTCATGTCCATGTCGCAGGGACACGTGGCCAGGTTCGTCGGGGACAATTTTCGGACTGAAGTTCACTTTTCAAATGCTGTTTTCAAATTTCAATGAGGATCGAAGTTTCAAATCCTTGTAAACATCGTACATCAATTGTTGTCACTAGTCTAGCTTAACGTTTGCCCTCGGGAATATGTTCCGTGACGGCAGAACGTTTCTTCCCCATTGTGCCTACACACAATAGTTGACGCGCCGTTGATTTCAATTGTCAATGAATTTGTATTGGAAGTTTGAAAAAGTGAAGTGTATTTTATGTACATATGTCAAGTGAATTATCAAGTTAGTTTTTTAAAATACTCAAAGGTGATTTCGACACACTTTCAAACGCAAAATTGAATTCCCGACTGACATCAGTTGACGCCGCGTCGACTAGTTCGCCTAGGTGTGCTATCGTGTCCAACCAAACTATGTCAAACCACCCCTCAATCCTCACGCAGAGAACTGCAAGACTTTATAATCAACTGGTGGCAGTCCTACGCCCTGTAAAGTGTGAAGTAAAGTGTCAAATGTAAAGTAAAATGCAAAGTAAACTGTCAATTGTCATGCAATGTGTCACATGTAAAGTCAAATGTCAATTGTCATGCAAAGTGTCAAATGTCAATTGTCATGCAAAGTGTCAAATGTAAAGTAAAGTGTTAAGTAAATTGTCAAATGTAAAGTCAAATGCAAAGTAAAGTGTCAATTTTTATGCAAAGTGTCAAATGTAAAGTAAGGTGTCAATTGTGTATCAGAATATATATTTTTGGTACCCTAATCTTATGTTTTTGTATATTAATCTTGTTTTTTTTGGATACAACATTTTTTTTGGGATACACAATTGACACTTTACATTACATTTGTATTTGACACTTTACATTCCACTTTACAGGGCTCGGGACTGCCCCCTGGTCGGAGCACTTCCGGGCACGGCGGCTGGTGCTCGTGCTGCCCGTGCCGCCGCCCTTGATGCCCGGCGGCGACGCGGCAAACAGTGGCGGCTATGTAGAGACGGGACTTTTCACCGCCGCGCATCTGGCTAGACTTCTACCGCACGTGGACTATTTTCACGTGATGTTATATGATTATCAGGATAGGGGGTGGGTCAGGGTTTTTTTTGAAGGTTGGAGTTTTGGGAGGGTTTGGAGGCGGGGAAATTTCCATTTGACGCGGGGGGCGGTCCCTGTACAGTCAAGTTTCAAGTCAAGTTAATATCTGTTGAGTGTCTCACGTCTCACGAATCTCACGTGAAATGCCAATCGAAATAAAAAAGGAATCATTTTTACGGAAATATTGACATTTTGCATTCGCACCTTCTGCAAGTCCGTTCTCTAATCGCTGTGCAGTAAAATGTCACACTTTATAACGTGTCACACATTAGACTACCATAAACCCTCAAATAACCCCCCGTAGAAAATGGGGTCCCCTAGCGCCCCTGGACTGGGTGCAGCGGTGCCTGGACTACCTGGTGCGCGCGGCGGGCCCCCAGCTCAAGTCCAAGCTGCTGTTAGGCATCAACTTCTACGGCTACCAGTACACGCGCCAGGGCGCCGCCCCCTCGCAACAACAGGCGCACAACTTGCCCCAGGTGTCTGTTCCAATTTGGAGGAGTTGAGAGAGTGTTTTGAAGTGAGAGTGGAAGGTTAAATGCGACTGGGTAGTGAGAAGGAAAAAATTGGAAGTGATGAGTGAAATGAGAACTCGAAAAAGTGAAGAGAAAATTTTGTGAAATTAAAAGACAAATGTAAAGTAAGTGAAGAGTTTCCTTCCATAAGTGCGTAAGCGCCAAAATCACAAAAATCGAGTTGAGCGTGGATTCGACGTCCACGTATATGTTTGTACATTTTAGAAAAAAATTAGTGTCAGAGTCCATTTCGTTCCGGAGATACATTGGTACCGATTTTTAGAAAAAGCATGATTTCACATCCAAAAGTGTGTATCTCCACCAAGAAAAACGAAATTTTCACATCAAAAGTGCGTTTATCCATCTTGGGCCACCGGAATTACCACTTCGAAAATGCATATCTCCAAAAAAAAGTTTCGTTCCAAAAGTGCGTCCGTGCTCCTGAAGAGCTGGTCAGAACTCCCATACAAAATGGGAGTTTCATTCCAAAAGTGCATCCGTGCATTTCCAAACATGTCCAGAGCTATAATTTGGATACGTATGTACGTATAAGTCTAAAAATTGAGGTCGGGGTACTTTTCGAGACAGGCTATTCAATGGTGCAGTTGGTTTTTTCTAGGTCGCAGGGTCGCACCATTCATAAGTCGTTTTAGTTTTAATTGCAGATTGTCCATTTTGTTCCTGAAAAAAATGGCCCGACAAATCTGGACATAACTCCACATAGACTGTACGGCAAAAAAAAATCATTTATACAAAAAATGTAGGCAATAGTCTCAGGTAAATATCTGAAAAGTGCGTGGCAAGCTCTGTCACTCAAACATGGCTCTGTCGGGCCACCGCTAAACTTCAAAATGCGAATTTGAAAAATTAAAATTGGTGGAGATATGCACTTATGGAACGAAACTCTTCAAGTAAGAAAAGGTTAAAGTAAGAAGATAAGTTAGAAGTTTACTTTGTGAAGTTAAAATTAACTTTCCAATATTTACTTTTTTAAATCCATTTTTCTTCTTTTGACTTTCGATTTCTAATTTTAAAATTGTCTTTTAAACTTCTCCATTTTGGAATAGACCCCAGGCAATAATTGGAAGCGTATATTTGGAGGTGTTGAATAAATGGAAACCGACAATTGTGTGGAATAAGAACGCGCTGGAGCATTATTTCAAGACTGGGTGAGTTTTTTGAGCCAATTTCAAATGGCGTGTAGGGCGCTCGATGCAAGAGTTTATTTCTTCAGTTTTGGGGAAGCTTTTTTGGGGAGCCGTTTGATTTATAATTTCTGTAAATAATTAAACGCGGTGAGTTCAGGATGGCGTATCCCATAAATGGGTGTGTTTCCAAAAATGTAATGAAAAGTAATCTCAGAAAATCTCTCAAAGAACAAAATAAAATCTAATCTCTGGAAAAAAACCCTGTAGAAAATATAAGTCAAAAAAGCGCTCTGATTTTCAGGTAATTGTTTTTCAATCATTTTTCTCATATTTTATTTTCTCATATTATTATTACGGAAAAATGGACAATACAATTGCAAAAATAAGCGATTTTGTACAAAAATTTGCTCAAAAGATTGCTCAAAATTGACCCTACGTAGAATTGGGCTATTGGAGGAGGGGGGCTTCAGATCGTAGTAGCAACATTGTGACACAAAGCTGAGCAGTGTCTATGGTACCATATTTCTTCGAAATACCCCCGGGGGTTTATTTTTTCAGAGTGAGAATTTTGAGGGGGTTAAACGAGGGGGGTGTTTCAAAAGGGGGTTTATAAATTCATAGTGGCCATTTTTAGCGGGGGGGTATTTCGAGGGAATACGGTAGTTAAGCGATCCCCGCTCAAAATGACAAATTCACTTTACAGGGACGCCACAATTTACTACCCCAGTCTGCAGTCGCTCGCTCTGCGACTGGATCTAGCCAAGAAAATGGGTGTTGGAGTGGCGATTTGGGATTTGGGTCAGGGTCTAGATTATTTTTATAATCTTTTGTAAAATGCTATGGTTTGTTTGTACCAGTGGGCGATTTTCGTGGGGGACTAGTGACTTAAAAGTGGTGAGTTAAATGATTGGTGAATGTATCACCGTGTGACAATCTCGCACCATGAAAAGTGTCGTGTCAATTGTCAAATGTCATGCAAAGTGTCATGACATTTGACAAAATTGTATGACATTTTACACTTAACTTTATGTACACTTTACGGAGACTCCCTCAGTATTTTAGTAGTGTCAAGTGTCATTACTTGTCACTTTTCTAGCCATTTGGGTTACCACTTACCACTTTTATCGCCACTTGTTCTCTTGTGGAATTTTCACCGCGACGTCGTAAATGTTTTTAGGCCAAATCGTAAACACTTGAAATGTGCCGTTGTGATGTGATTTCACTCAGAATCTCACTTTACATGTGATATAAATATTGTTCTGTTGGTTGTGTTTGTAAAAGATCAGCTGTTTTTCGCTAATCAGCAGTTTCGTAGCGACGTTTTCTTGAAAATGATTATCCCGTATTCAGAGGTCTCCTAGATTTTAACACTCTGGGGGGGGGGGGGTTGGATAGATAGCTGAGCGGCCTCCGAAATAGATAGATAGCTGGGCGGTTTGGGGGGTGGTAACCCACCCCCAACCCCCCCCCCCCATTGGAGACCCCTGCCCGTATTTCAGGTCAAAGTGTAATGCTTCCGTGATTGTGGGCTAGTTTTTTCGACGCAAATAAGTATGTGCAAAAAGTGTACGATCTCTCATAGGATATAGATAATAAATAAATATTTATACATGCAGACGTATAAATTATCTCTCATAATAAATAAAATAAATGTCTATGATAATGACAAAAACAAATAAAATTTGTCTATCACATAAACTTTTTTCGACAGAAAGAGGTAAAAATATCGGTTAAAAGTGGTCATTTTGCATGCACAATTGAAATGTCTGTTTGCTCATGTGAAATGCAGCTTATAGCTTCCATTCTATGCAAACACCAGTCTACCACCTGTAATAAGTACCTGCTTGTGTATTTGTGTACAGCTGATAAACCCATAATGTATTTACTGTTTTATGTAAGCTGAATCCATGATACTTAAATATAGGATTGTGCATATCAATTGGTTGAGTATTGGACGGAAAATTAAATATCAATGTCTGAAAAATCGTCGCTTATCAACATTTTTCCTCGTATGTGTGTTTATTTTTATTTTTTTTGTTCGCAGGTCACTCCGCCAATGTTTTTGTGCTTTTGTTCCGCGGCGCGTATTTGCACACTGTCGACTAGCGGTGGGATCATACAATTCACAGTTTTCTGAAGTCGCCGCGCGTCAAGTTGCATTCTATACTTTTGAAGATATTCCATGACATTTCACAATTCTTGCAAAATATGTACTTCTCTTCACTTGTGAAACTCTCTAAAACTCCCTTGGCTCTTCAGGGATTATCTCCCATGGCGTGCTGGCTTTTGCATTCATTGGCACCTTGCCATGCTGGCGCTGGCACTGACCTCCAGCAACCTGGCGCCATTTTCTCTGGCGCTTTTCCCATCACTACTGCGCGCCATTCCCCGCGCCGGGTGTGCGCGCAATGCACGGCCCAGTTTATAGCGCCAGGTAAAGCGGCGGGGATCTTTTTTGCCGCGGCAACGTGTCGCCACGGCGGCGTAGCACACAGTAGTTGACCGATGGAATTTTAAAAATATTGTAAACTGGTGGATCAGCCCTGAATGCGCTTGAGTTGACTGGAATGCGTTTGAGTTGACTGGAATGTGTTTTTTTACTTTCCGTCGATCTTAGTTGACGAACGTGCAATTCCAGTCAACTCAAATGGCATTGTAAGTTAACTAAACATTTAGTTCACTGGCACTAGACTATTACTGTGTGCAGCGCCGTTATATCAAGCTTTAGGTTTGGTTTCATGCGACGGCTGCGAGCAGTTTGCGGCTTGCATGCGACTTCACATGATACATGCTTCGCGTAAATGGCTTTTTAGATCCGTGTTTGTTCAGTGACATTTTGCGTTTTGGAAATGGTATTTCATGAGCTTTCGTTGAAATTTTCGCGTTCATTTCATTCCGAATGGGCTTTTTTTGCCTGGGCACTGTTTCAGTTTGAAAATGTCGGGAAAAATGTTTTTTGGTCGGACAAAAAAATGATGGGTGAAATTGCAAATGCCCATAGTCATACTGTACATTTTACAGTGATATCCATCGTAAATTCGTTCGAATAAGTAACAAAAATATTTTTCCGCAGCACATTAGGTTGTTTTCGCTATTGGTGAATTTGGTGCATAATTTATGGTAAACTGGACTGACAAATCACTTTACAATGAATGGTGCTATATTTTGATACATACCGTATTTCCTCGAATTACTCCCCGGGGGTTTATTTTTTCAGAGTGAAAATTTTGAGAGAAAAACGTGATAAATGTAGATGGTTTAAACGATGTTCTAACGTAACACAGTAAGTGTTTTGAACGTCTGTTATGCATTTCCCGGACCACAAATTCATAGTGCCCATTTTGAGGGGGGTATTTCGAGGAAATATGGTGAATAAGGTCACGTGAAAAACTGGACAAAGTAGAGGCAGTGTGATCAATATGATGCGAAAAAAATTTTATGTTTGTACCTTTATTCAGATAGAATATGGTAATTAGATTTCATTGTAAGGTCGCTCATGTTTATGAAAATTTTCGATGAAGCATGCAGTGCTTTCGCTAGATCAACACATTGCGCTTAAAAATGCAATTCCAATGTTTTATTTATGCATTACCTATAACTATTGTGAAGTTTTTGTCTTTGTCTACATGGTTTGGTTATGTTGCAATAATCACTATGAAATAAAAATGATGATTTACTGTGAAATTACAGCAGACTATGTGAATATGTTTGCCCACGGCCATGCCACATAGGTGGCATGTTATAGATATCATGAATTATTAACCTACCTAGATTGTATTTGCTCAATCTTGGCGCCAAAATTTTCTAAAATTCTGCCGTAAAGGTAAACATTGACCTTTATATCTTTTTCTGCTTTCACTGTTCAAATTATTTTTCCACTCTGAAACTTTCACATTTCTTACAGGCACTGGGTTCAGTAATTGTTGACTTGAATTGAAATTCTGTTGAATTGACCTTAACTTTTTGGAAACTACAAAATTGCTACCTATTTCGAAATGTTTGCTGTGTTTAGTGAATGCTAAAAGACAAATTTGTTTTGGCTGCAAAGCTATGTTCACTACTACGCTTGTGGACCTGAATTACAATCCTGTGAGTTCATGTTTTTTTTCTTTTTTTATACTTGATTGACGTTGTGGTCGGGATGTTTTTTTGTTTTTGTTTGCGAGTTTTGATTGGCCCTACGTGTTTTTGTGGTTGCCTCGATGCTAGTGATATGGAGTAGGGGCGTTCCCAAAAACCGGACCAAAGGGTCCGATGCTAGTATACCCACCGTTTTATGTGGTCACCTACCTTTTACTTCAATTTACCATAACTCCACAGAAAAACAACAAATAGGTAATTATTAACTCGTAATACTTGGTATTCAATGGCGGCCCACACACTAGTTGACACACATGCGTGTCAACTGGTCAGTGTCAACTCAGATTTCGGCTTCACGTGTCGCAGAGCGATCTCCAAATGCACTTACCGTAATATTTATTAATTTTTCAACATTTCCGCATGTGCATTTGGAGATCGCTCTGCGACACGTGAAGCCCAAATCTGAGTTGACACTGACCAGTTGTGTCAACTGTGTGTGGGCCGCAATTGGCACTAGACATATTTACTGGGTGCATATAATATTGGTTTCCATGTCACTTCCGATTTTAGTTGAGGGGTCGCGGGACAATTTCCAAGTGCACTGGCGACAAAGTGAAAAACAATAAATATTGTTAAAATATGCGCATTTGAACATTGTTCGGCGACTCGTCAACTGAAATTTGAATGGAAACCAATCGGCCTAGTTCGCACTCGATGCCATTGTCAACTAGTTTGCGTAGGGCTACCTGTGGGTCAACTCGACATTGAATTTATCATGCCAATTTTACACAAGGACGTACGCAGGGGGGGGGCGGGGGGGGGGCGGCCGCCCCCCCCCCCCCGTTCCCGGGCCGGACATAAAAATTTGCCAGGAATGGCACTTTTCTAAAGCGATTTTGTAGGCATTTTCAAA
This sequence comes from Sphaerolaimus hirsutus, assembly GCA_964036195.1. Lineage (NCBI taxonomy): Eukaryota > Metazoa > Nematoda > Chromadorea > Monhysterida > Sphaerolaimidae > Sphaerolaimus > Sphaerolaimus hirsutus. The sequence goes on from OZ038458.1 coordinate 17,009,095, forward strand.
AAATTTTGCGCGCAAGCGCGCAAACCCCGCCCCATTGTTATTGTGTATTTTCAGGAGCCCGAAAAGCATCATAAAAGTGTCCAACATGTGTCTTAGTCCTATGTATAGGTCTAAATCGATACCTATAGAGTATACGTTGGCGTCAGCGCCAACGCCAATACTGCCATGGCGCTGGCGCCTACAAATGGCGACAGCGCCATGGCTCCATTCATTTACTGTAGGGCCAAATTTTAGGGGGGGGGGGCGCCGCCCCCCCCGTTCGCCGGGCTCCGTAAACAATCCGCCCCCCCCCCCCGCTCAAAAATCCTGCGTACGTCCCTGATTTTACATCTATACCGTATTTCCTCGAAATACCCCCCGGGGGTGATTGTTTCATAGTGGTCCCGAGAGGGGGGGGTTAAACGAGGGGGGGGGGGTATTTCGAGGGGGGGGTTATTATTTCACAAGAAGATTTTTGACAACCAAGTACAAAATTGTTGTCTGAAACGTACGCAGACGTCGAAAAATGCAACAATTACCGCCATTTATAAGGTTCTGTAGACTAATATTAGTATGTATAGGGTATGTACACTGTTCTAACGTGACACCGACATTGTTTTAACGTGTGTTCTGCAGTACACTGAACACAAACTACAGTTATTGTCATGTACGTTCTATTTACACTCAATTTGGGGGGGTATTTCGAGGGGGGGGTGATTGTTTCATAGTGGTCTCGAGAGGGGGGGGGGGGTCAAACGAGGGGGGGGGTATTTCGAGGAAATACGGTATTTACATTTTATAAGTACCTTGCAAAGTGCAATGCAGTGAGAATTAAATGAAAAAAACATTGACTCTATGACACTGGCTTCCCAAAGAACAACCTGCCGAAAAGATTGAATTTCGCAGGGGTCTTCTAGATTTTGACCCTCCAGGGGGTTGGATAGATAGCTGAGCGGCCACCGGGATAGATAGATGGCTGGAAAAACATTTGATGGGGTTTGGGGGGGTTGCGGGGGTTCGATATAAATAGCTTTTTCAGGGTGTAGAAGGAAAAAAAGACAAAAATCGCTAAAATTAGGTGTAAAATTGCTCAAACTGGGTATACAAGAGCATATAGTGCTAAAAATATTTAAATAGGAACAAGAACTATTGATTTTGGAGGTGAAAATCTATACAATGGTATGAAAAATTGTAATTTTGAGCGAAAATTGGGGTATCGTTTCTCAAAAATCGCACCAGATAGGAAGAGGGCTGAGCGATTTGAGGGGGGGGGGGGTTAGGGGGTAGTAGCCCAAAATTTTGCCTCCGGGATAGATAGATAGCTGGACGGTTTGGGAGGTAACCCCCCTCCCCAACCCCCCCCCCTTGGGGACCCCTCGTGGGTCGTGTTTTCAATTTGTGTCGTTTCGTCGCATGACTCAGAAATTGCCCATTGTTCCGTATAGATAAAAAATTCAGCGAAGCGAGTGTATTATTAGTGTAAAACTGGCGTAGTAGATTACTTAGTTCCATTTTATAGTTTCCCACTTGATTAGATGCCGTCGAATTGCTTTCTAGCGCACAAACAGAATGCTGGCTTATTCACTTTTCTGCGATATGTCAAGTGACTTGACAGGTGGTAAGAAACGAGAAAAATTACAAATTGCTCGCAGTAACTAAAATACTAAAGTACCACCGTATATCCTCGAATATAACCCCTGGGGAGTTATTATTTCATCTGATGTTTTGGACGGGGTAGTTACTCAAGGGTATTCAAGTGGAGGGGGGTATTTTTCCTCACAACTTTCAGGCAAACATGCACTGGGTTTAGTATAAATGCATTCCGTTAACCCATGTAATCCAGGTGTTTATGTAACAGTACAACAACAACAACAAAAACAAGGTATCCATGCTAAAATTCATGTTTATCGGAATTTTAATCATTCAAATACTCATTGGGCCCACACACGCTAGTTGACATCGACACTAAATGTCAACTGGTGCCGGTCCCGATTCAAAGCTTGCTGACGAGCCGACGAACGACGTTCAAACGCAAGCTTTGAATTGGGAACGGAACCAGTTGACATTTAGTGTTGATGTCAACTAGCGTGTGTAGGGCCATTGTGGATACACAAATCGAATACCCAGAGGGAGGAGTTATTCAAGAGTGGGAGTTATTCGAGGGATTACTTTGTCCTCACCTGACCAACAGTGGGAGTTATTCAAAGGGGGTTTTATTCAAGGATATAGTGTATGTCAAGTTTTCTCTACACCTGAATGTAACCTAGAACATTTCTTCATTCTTGCAACTTGTTTTATCACTTGACAAAGTTAAGAACTGACCCAAGGCCATTTTCTTTTTTATGACAATTTCCGATAGCCAGCCCGTTGCGATTTCCGCGCAGATTGTAAAATATCAGGTTGCAAATTGCGATATAAATTTTACTTCCTCGTGCAGCTACCCGTTGCTTGCTTGACTCGCTAATTTTCAATAAGTGCTGTTTGTTGAAAGACCGCTTGATACCGGATTTCCTCGAAATATCCCCCCCAAAATGGACGATATGAATTTATAAATCCCCCTGAAAATACCCCCCCCCATTTAGTGTATGTTTAGTAGTGTTTTGCAACAATGTAGTGTTTTTGCATCTGTGCACGTTTTTCGACATCTGTGTACGTTACAAACAACAATTGAGTACCGGGATGTAAAACAATTTCTGGCGAAATAATAACCCCCCTCGAAATCCCCCCTCGTTTACCCCCCCCCCCCGCAAATATTGCATACTGAAAATGAAAAAAACCGGGGGGCAATTTGAGGAAATACGGTAATTTTGTATTGTTATTCAACCCTTATTTCCTTTCACTGTCAAGTCAATTGGTAACGAATCAGTTATAAGTTATAACTGAATGAATTGTTCATTTTTTCTGTGTTTTTTTTGCGGCCACAAACACTAGTTGACCGTTTGTCAACTGACGCTGGCTCTGAAATTGGAAATCTGTTTCAATCGCTACTGTGTGGATCGATTAATCCAACAAGTTGACACAGAATTTCTATTTTTTTAACTACCGTTGAGGAAAATGCCCTCTTGCGCGCAAATTTTTTGCACATACCATGAAAATTTTGTAGCGAAAGTTGCATTTCCCGGTAATTTTCAGGTCTCACCCCGGGAACGGGGGGGGGGGGTAGCCCCCCGCCCGCCCCCTGGATTGTAGCGGTGTTTATAAACGTGGTTAAAACAGATTTTCTAGTGGTAAACTACTTTGCATAGACAATTTGGAAATTTTGTTTGTGTATCCATGCTGCAAAAATTCCACTGTTTATTGAACATTGAAACACATTGAATTTCTAATTTTTTGATCACACGAATTTTACATGTGTTGATCAACTCACTACAAATGCACTTCAATGTTATTTATATATCTACTAAGCACGAGATTTGATTAATATATAAAGTGTTTACCGAGTGGGTATCCTTTTAAAAATCTTTTTAAATAATTACAACGGTTTCAATTTACTTGGATAAAATAAAACCCATTAAAACTCTAAAGCTGCGTTTACACTGACACGTGTGACGACAAAATTTTTTTGGGCTTTCAACTTTCGTTATGTGACGAAAATTGAATATTTGTTGTGTCAGATACCTAGATCTCGATCACTCTTTTTGCCTAGGACAAACATAAATTTTTATATATGATGTGATCATACACAATAAAACAAACAAGAAAATTTGTCGTCACAAGTTGTCGGTTCGAGTTGTTCCCGGGAGCCTCGTTAACGAGGCTCCCGGGAACAACTCGAACCGACAACCTGTGACGACAAAAATTTTGTTTCGTTTTATTGTGTATGATAACGTCATATATAAAAATTTATGTTTGTCCTAGGCAGAAAGAGTGATCGAGATCTAGGTGTCTGACACAACAATTATTCAATTTTCGTGACATAAAGAAAGTTGAAAGCCCAAAAAGTTTTTGTCGTCACACGTGTCAGTGTAAACGCCGCTTAATGAAAAATTCAATAAATGAATAAAAAGCACAGCGGAAGTGGGGATGGCGGCACTGAAATGACTCATCATTAGGTATTTATTTGTTTTGTAAATGGGTCATTTATTTTCGTTTCAACGTTCCATGGCTCAGTGAAGCTGCTCATGTGATGTATGTTTTATTTCCTAGTAAAACACCATCCATTTGACTTTGCAATAGTGATGGAATGGCGCCATTGAGGGCGCCAAAAAGCGCCGCGCCATGGCGCCATTTTTCTGGCGCTTTTCCATCACTACTTTGCATTGCGGAATCAGTTACCCATTTTACAAGTAGACAAGTGACAAGAAAACTGGTATGTGACTAGGGTTGGCACTTGATTTTTTTTAACTGATTTAAAAAAAATCTGAAAAAAAAATCAAAGGGTGGAAACTGATTTTAATTTTAAAAAATCGAAAGTCAAAATTTCTGGCTGACTTGCACTAGGTATTTTGCATTTTTTTTTGCGCGCAAGCACGCAATTTCTCATACATGTTACCATTTGTGGTGTTTTCATGGGTTTTGGGGCATTTTTAGTGTAAAATCTTCCATTTATTCATGTTACCGTGCAATAATAAGCTGTGATATGCTAGTGTAGTATATAATATCTAACCAATGTGCTCCAACATACTTCTACAGTGTGTAACATCACTGTCAATGTATTAGCCTTCTCTTACAACCTTATTTAAGCACTATTCCATGCTGAACTTCACTTGAAGTCATGAACATTCGACAAACGACGATATATGTAATAAGTCGACGTAAAATAGATATTTTTGACAGAAATCACTGCTTATAATGCTATCCCCTGACTCCACAGTCATAATATCACCACAATAGACATAACAAGACATTGTCTGACACTTAACATACACATATTTTTTCTCTATACCCCCATTTTTGGCAATTTTAAAAAAAATCTGATTTTAATTTTAAAAAATCAAGGCGTTTAAAAAAAATTGATTTTTTCCAACCCTATATGTGACAAGTATTTCTGTTCACTTACCACTTTTTTTGTGACTTGCTTGACTTTTCGCGGAATTGACTCCAGCATCCCTTTGAGATGGCAGTGGTGCAGGGGTTTTGTATATTTGGACCCCCGTGGGGGTTCATATAGATAGTAAATCGCTCCTCCGGATGGATTTTTTGAAAAAAGAGCTAAAAAAGTTTGGCGGGGTGTTCTCGGGGGTCAAATATATAGGCTTTTCCAAGGTATAGAAGGAGGTGAAGAATAGGTGTATAAGTATAAATAGTACACAAAATATACACTGCAGGGCCGTATCCGGGGGGGGGCGGGGGCGGGGCTGCAGCCCCCTCCCGGGGCGAACCCAGAAAGTGACCAGAAAATGCGACTTTTTCAACGTCAGCGTAAAAAATTTTGCGCTCAAGCGCGCATTCTTCACCAGATATAAGGTATTATCATCAGATTTGCTCCATGTGGCCGCAAATTATTAAAAATGTTGTGCTTGTTGCTGTTTTGTATGTATATTTACATACATATACAGCGTTCCATGGTGCTGACGCCAACGCCAATGGCGCCATGGCGTGGCGCCTAGTAATTTATCACTTTGGATTTTTTGTCCGCGCATTCTCTTCCCATTACAGAGATAACTCTTTTGAAATATCTTGACATTAATTTTCTAATTTTAATCAAAGCATATTTTAAGATACACGACATCGATCGCATTTGACGCAATGTTCGCACGGTGCACTGAAAATGTTGTGTTTCGCGTCTAAACATTTTTAATTTTGAGTACACCGAAATGTCAACGTTAAAAATCATGATGTTTAAAAGAACGATACACCCATCACAGAAGGTTTGGTGTTCATAGGCACATAGTTCATCACACCAGTTACTGTCAGCAAACTGAAAATGTAGTATACTCGGCGTACATGATACTCTGCCCTCGCACTGATTTATGTCTCGTGTTGGAAGCGTGCCAATGATTGTTAATTTCATGCGATTTCCGTAAAAATATGAAAAAAATTCATCGATGTGAATATGTTAAGGAATAACATTATAACAACAATCAATTTTGTCATCTTTTTATGAAACTCGGACGCGTTAACCATCGTTGGCACACTTCCAGCGGGAACCACGCGTGCAGGGTGTAAAGTAACCGGAGTATAAGCTAAAATGAACTTTGAATGGTAACTGAGTTAGATGTTCAGCAACTTTAGTTGACGAAGAGCAAAAAAAATTCATCCCAGTAAACTCAAGTGCTGTTCAAGTTGAATGCTGATTTATGAGTTGACTAAAATTTCTTAAGTGAACTAGTGTGTACAGCGACATAGTAAATTTCTTGGAAATTTTTATCATTCTCTAAAAAAACCCCTCAAAAGCATTAGAAAACTTTGCTATTCCACAATTGCCACCATTACTTTAAGCGCAGATTTCAGACCCCCAAAATCCGTTTAGAGTGCTTGTTTGTGCCATGCACAGAGTGTATCGTAGGCTTTAAGAAGCCTTTGTCGCTTGTGCGTGAGCTTGTATAGTGTATCTATTTACCAAGTTTACTTTTGTTCAGATCATTGTCGCCGGAATTTTGTTTTGCTGTTGTGTTTTGGTTTCCACTTTAACCCCCCCCCAATACTTTAAAATGTAAATAAATGTGGAAAAAATTCATTAAAGGCAGACTTCACAGGGGAATCTATCATATCGCATCTGAATGTAAAACCAAGAATTTTATTTTTCTCATCACATTGCAAAATTACATTTTTTTCTCACATTTGGGTGAATTTGCCATTTTGTGCGCAATTTGTCGTGTCACTTTATTTATTAAAATAAGGTAGCATGCTTTGTACATAATGTACGATCGGTAAAGAATTTATATTTTCAGACCTCAAAGGTCAAAACTAGGGTTGGGACGATATGACTTTTCGATATCGATATTCGATATTCGATATTTTTTTCTGAAACTCGATATTCGATATCGATACGATATGGACCGTCGATATCGATATTCGATATTCGATATTAAAAAATGCTCGATATTCGATATCGATATTTCGATATTTTCGATATTTCGATATTTTGCTTTTGGTATAGCAGGCATATCTCATTTGGCATATTGCCTTTCCATTTGATCACAAACCCAACTGATCATCTCTACTGAAAAGTAGATGATACAAATTTAAATGGCACACAATGATCAAAATGACAAAATGATTTTAAAGTGTGACAGATGTGGTAAGGAAAAGGTGCCAGCTCCATTTATAGGTGCCATGTCATGGTGCCATTGATGTTTCCATGGTGTAAGTAGCTATTAAACATACATATACTCTTATGTGAACATCTGAGAGAGCATTTGCACAAGATTTGATGCTGCCGCAAGTGCTGAAACAAAAATACCTGTCATGTGAGAACAAAGTGCGCGCTTGCGCGCAAAATTTGTTAAAATTGCTTATGAAATCGCCTTCTAATAGTGCCATTCCTGGCTTATTTGAAGTCAGGCCCAGGGAGTATAGAATATCGAAAATATCGAAAAAATGGTCGATATTCGATATCGATATTCGATATTTTTTCAAAATTTTCGATATCGATATTCGATATTCGATATGAAAAAATAGTCGATATCCGATATTCGATATTCGATACGATATATCGTCCCAACCCTAGTCAAAACGTCCGGGATAAACTCTTACGTCATTATCACCGGGATAAAATCTAATCACTTCCTTTTTGATGCTATGTATAAAAAAAAAATTGACTCAATCCAAAACCTTTAATATCCATGATGAATAGTTTTTTCAGTCTATCATTCACAAGCAGGTCATCCCTGCATTTACCTATGAAATTCCAATTTACTTAACAGCCTGTATTAAATCTCTAATTCAATATCCACTCTTAGACTCATTTTAGAGGGTAAGAACAATATCAGATGATAGGTATTTTAATTAATTTACAAAATTAGTAAATAAAACACTTGAAAGAACATTCTGGCAAAATTCTGGCACTTGTATTGGTCTGTCGGGAAAGTTCGTTCCGTTTTAGGATCGTCCCCCATTGGATCGTCCTGGACGATCAGTGGGCATTCAGCTGGCGTATATAAGCTGGAATTTATCAAAGCATAAATTTTACCACAAAGTTGATTTTTCAAAGTCGATGCAGTGCTAATTTATCTCTTAATAATGTTCAAAACTAAATGTGCACGATCCAGCGTTTCCGGAGTTTCGATTTTTCGATGAAATTTCAATGTAAAATCAGCTGGAAACATAAAGTTGGAGATATATATTAGCATCCACTTTTATGTATTCAATTTCGCGGTAAACTTTTATTTTTGAATTTTACGTTAAGCGTTAATTCCAGCTTATGTATTTATACCGACTCAAAACTCACAATCCCTGACCATCCAAGGGGAGACGGAACGAACTTTCCCGACAGCCCAATATTTATTGGGACCTATATCATCATATACGACACCTGGAACTCATTCTGAAAGTTGACAAGTGACAAGTATACTTAGTTGTAAGTGAATACAGTCAAATTAAATGTGGTAACTAAAGTTGTAATGGCGATATCTAAAAAAGTGAAGATACCTGTCACTTAAAAGTACACTTGTCACTTTACTTACAGCTTAAAATTTCACTTAACCACTTGTTGTGAGTTACCCCAAGTTCGAAAACTCGTAAATCAGCTATGGACGCGATTTAGTTTACCACAATTTGGTGTCTGCCAACTAGGTACAGTTGACGGATATCAAAAATAACTCATCCTAGAAACTCAAATGGGTTAAAACTTGATTTATGAGTTTTCAAAATGTGGGTTGGAAACTAATGTGTGAACTGTGAAGGCACAGCCTGGAAGCGTGCCAACCAATGTCAACATACCGTAATTGCTTGAATTACGGTAGGTTGACATTGGTTGGCACCCTGTGTGATTTTTATTTCGTCAGACAGTTTTGAGGTGGGAACTTTTCAAGGGGGTTGGGGTTATTATTGCATCAAAATTTTCAAACATCTTTGGATCAACTCATTTCACGAAATATGCTTTACAAACACAATAACGTGTCATTTTAGTTAAAATTGGGCACAACAAATTGATAAAATCTCTCAGTGATTATTTTTTGCTCACTCGTCTTACAGGGGGTATTATTCGAGGGGGGTCATTCAAGGGGGGACTATTCAAGCAGATACGGTATATTTTCTCTTGACAGCTTTTGGAATGGGTCCCAGTCGAACCAAGTCAATACATGAAACGCGCGCAAAAATCACTGCCTTCACATAGTCCCAGTCAGTGTAAAAGCAGTCTAGCCACAACACGCACAGCAAAAAATGGGTGTGTGATGCGCGGTGAAGTGTCCTGAAGTGACTTCACGCAGACGCGCAATGTCGGCGTGAAGACACTTCACCGCATTCCAGACGCTTCACTGCACTTCACGAACCATGCAAAGTATGCTGCAAAGGTTCGTGAAGTGCACTTCACGAATTTCGGTCTTCGTGAAGCTAGGTGAAGTGAGTGGAAGACACTTCACCGAAAACTTCGTGAAGTGTGTGGAAGTGAGTGGAAGTGTCTTCACAGAGCGCACTTCCAAACACTTCACGAACCCATTTTTTGCTGTGACGGACGCACTTCCCATTTCTGCCCATCCGAAATTCGAAATTCACATGGAAAAAGCTCAGCTTCGGAATTCAGACCAGAGTTGTTAAAAGCACCGAACTTTTTTCAAAGTGTGCGTAAAGTATGTTGTATTTACTCACCCCCCCCCCCGAGTACAGAAAGCGTAAAGTAAAAATGATTTACTCGTGATAAATGAGCGTAAAAGACCTTTTCCCAGAAAGCGTAAATGTGAGAATTTTTTTCTTAGGAAAGGATAAAGACGAGTAAATCTAACTTTTCTTACTGGAAAAACTATTATTGAATGATTACCCCGAACAACAAAAAGGTGTTTTCTTTCTATTAATAAGTATTCTTTATGAAAAGCAGGGGTCTCGAATGGCAAAAATACTTTTTCTGTACTCGAAAAAATTACTCTACTCTACTCAACTACACTCAAAAAGTAAGCGTACATGTGAGTACAGATACTTTTCTCAAAGTATGCGTATGCGTATTTACTCGGTACTCGAGTACGCGTACTTTTTGAGTAAAAGTAAATACGCATTAACAACTGTGTTTCAGACGCGCTTCAGTTGACCGTTCGCTCAAAACCGAAACCCAGCCGCGCGACCAACACCAATCTCGTAGAATTGCATTGCGTGATCTCGAGAGATTATAAAGTGGACGGTGTTAAATGCACTGGCGATGGCAATTTGTTTAGATCATCTGAGAACTGTGTTTTTTCTGTGTTTTGTTTTTGTGTGAGTGGCGAGGTTTTATTTGAGAAGCAAAAAGTGTGAGGCGATTTTTTCGATTTTATCATTGATGTAGACTTAATTGTAAGCATTTTCGTTTTCAAGGCACATCAATACATTATTTCTCCAATTTTAGCTAAATTTACCTTTCTCTGGAACATTGGAACAAAAATGCGTATATCCCGAAGTCAGTGAAATTAGGGTAAAGCAGCTTACACTGTGCCAGCATTTTTGGGACCTTAAATTTACCGCAATTTATAGTGTAACCTTTAAAAGGAATATACAGTAAATGTTCAATCATTTTGAATACCGTTAAAAACTCAGAAAGTGGCAAAACACACTTTTGCAACATAAATACATAACGAAAACACGAAAATATCTATTCCTCTAACACCTTAACACCAACAGACAAACGTCAAAGCCAAGACCCAGCGTTATATACATTCCTACATCTGATGATAAGAGATGGATGGGTTCGAAGTTTGGGAGGCGCCGCGCTGGGGGCAATCCCAGAGCCTGTAAAATGTCAAATGCCATGCAAAGTGCAACCTAATTTGCCATTTTGCAGGGCATTTTACATGACTTTAGACACTTTGCATGACACATGACATTTTACAGGGCATTTTACATGACTTTAGACACTTTGCATGACATTTGACACTTTCCAGGGCATGGTACATGACTTTAGACACTTTGCATGGCATTTGACATTTTCCAGGGAAGTTTACATGACTTTAGACACTTTGCATGACATTTGACATTTTCCAGGGACTTTTACATAACTTAAAACACTTTGCATGACATTTGACACTTTAGAGGGACTTTTTCATAACTAAAACACTTTGCATGACACTTGACACTTGACAGGGCATTTTACCTAACTTTTACACTTTGCATGACACTTGACATTTTCCAGGGCACCTTACAGGCTCTGGGAGTGGCACCTGAAGTTTTGGGCTTATTGGTACAGCTTATTGGTAGTTGCGTGTCGCGCAGTGCACCGCATCGAATATGATGTGCGGTGCACTGCGATGTGCTTTTGAGGCCTTTCCGTTATGTGGGCTTATATACCAGTTATAATGTTGGCTTTGGTCGGTGACTTTGGCGGGGAATTTTTGCAATTGTGTTTTGTGGTGGAGAGTTTGGTGAAATTGACAGATTATTATAGTTCATATCACTAGGTAGCTGTTTTTTAAAAATAAAAAACGCCTGGCAACTTTTTTGGCCGCGTCTTTTGGGAACATAAAAGTGAGTTACGTCATAAAAAAAACACTTCACGCCAGTGACCTCGCAATATACAATGAAAGCATCCATCTGAATGAAGAAAAAAACTAAAAAATTTACATTGCCTCATTACATCAGAGTGCCCCCGCTATGAGTGCATTTGTTGCAAAATATTTAACATATTTACTTAATCCACCAAAAACGGTAGCATTTTTGCGCAGCGTTCAGTCCGATCACTAGACCCAAGTCCCAAAAGCTCCAAATGGAACGCAGTTCACATCTTCTGAACCCCCTGGGGGCAGTCCCGGACCCTGTTAAATGCCCTGTAAAATTTCAAATGTCATGCAAAGTGTCAAAAGTCACGTGAAATGCCCTGCAAAATGGCAACCGAGTTGCCATTTTGCTGGGCATTTTACATGACATTTGACATTTTGCAGGGCATTTCACAGGGTCTGGGACTGGCACCTGGGGGAAGAGGGAGGGGGCGCAACACCGCAGCCAAAAGTTTGGGACCCCATTGATTTTTTCACCAATGTTGCGGCACGTCTTTCATTTGTGAGGGTTGGGACTAAATCCGATAGAATCGCGGCGCATCATACATGCACTTTGCATTCGGCGCACGCTTCAGTGGACTGAGGCTTTTAGGGCCTGTGTGTGTACTCTGTGTGGTGGTGATGGCAAAAAAAATTAGAATGTAAATTTTGTGGAATTTTTTATGTTGGATTGTTGAATTTCAGATTTGGAAAACTTGTTTGGTGTGTGATGTGCATTGTGACATGGACATGTAAACAAGGCAACTAATTTTGACATTTTCGTGCTTACTGAAATTTTCTGAACTCTGGAGGAAAAAAGCATCCTTCCAAATGCAAAAGTGTCAATTTCCCATGCTGGGTCTTTTGCAATTTGGGTCAATTTGACATTTATTATTAAGTAATAACTTGCAAAACATATCAACATGTTAGTTACATAAAAATCACTGAAACACTGCACATACATTTGTTTTATGTTTCATTGCCTATCAAAATTTATAGTGGCATTTTGGGGCGTGTCCCAGTTTTCAGTTAGAATCATAATAATGATGTTCTGTTGCTATTGGGTATTTGCTATGCTCATAAAAGTTGTGATTCCAGAACTGGTATCGCCCTGAATACATCAACTGAGAAACTTTTTCCATTATGCAATTTTGGTTGGGAACTCTTTCAATTGAGACTCTTGAAGGCACTTACTTTCATCAAAAGTATGTCAAGAGAACCATTGACCAAGATACCATTGAGTATGCATTACCTAACCTGTTAAGTGGAACTTCATGAACCTTGCAGCTAAATACCTATGTTCTATGCCTATTGAAGCTGAACTATTCCTTCAGAAGTGAAGTTTTGATGTTTTTTTGTTTGGAAAGCATCATAAGCTTCCAAAGTCTCTATGTTTTTGGAAAATATCAAATTTGTTGTCTTTTATTTGTTAAAAATCATTTTTGTAAATATTCTTTGTCCACATAGCCTTCCAGAGATTAAAAAAAATTGACAAAAATAGAACCGTGAAAAAACCTAAAATTTAAAACCAATTTCTAAAGAAAAATTAAATATTCAATTTGCGAGAAAAAAAAACCTCGCGCACTTGCCAGCGCTGGCCCAAACAAGCACAGATAAATAGCCTCTATTCAGTAGGCAGCGTGCTTCAGTTTTTCCACTTTCCAACAGCTATATTTGGTAGCTTCTGGAAGAGAAGTCGCTTAGCGGCAACTGAAAATGTGCCTTTTGAAGTTGGCCACACTTTTTGACTACATTTGCCCTTTGCTTTCTTCTAATTTGCACTGCTTGCTTGTTTTGCATATGTACGCGGTCCATGCAAAATATAAATACCGTAATTCCTCGATTAGCTCGCGCGAGGTATTACTTTTTCGACGGACTTTTTAAGGGGGGGATTATTCAAGGGAGAAATTGTTTTGTCGTCGAAATTTTTGACCACATTTTTTATTATCTATTGTATTTTATAAACAACTTTTTTGGACATTGTAATCGGTAACATTGCCGATCAAATGAGGGAATTATTCAAGTGGGACTATGTTTTATCTCTCGGCTGGGGGGGGGGGGTAATCGATGGTATACGGTATGCAGAATGCTGCTATTGTTACTCTCTGCATGGTGTGCTGCTATTCTGACTGGGTATGTGTGTACTTTTCTACTTTTTAATGATTGTGCTTTGTGCTGTAATTTCAGATAATTATAGTCACTGACAGCACGCTTTGCTATGAAAAAAAGATACCAAATCCCATCTGAATGAAAAGATCAATAGATTGTGCACAATTTTTCACGGGATTTTATTCATCAAAATAATGTGGCATTTTTTATGCAGCTTCTGTCCTTTTAGAATGTGTATTTTGCATGTGCTTGGCGGTGTAATTTCAGATAATGGCCTTGTTTTGTAAGTGCCTTAAAAAATATTTTTTTAATGGCTGGATCATTTTTTGCATACACAGGAGTTTCATGTTCAACAATATTTTTCGACATTTTCAACACAAAAAAAATCAAGATTTGATGAAGAAAAAAGAATTACAAAATTTTTTTTTTTCTCCATCATCGTATATTGTAATTGGACATATAGTGAAGTGATGGAAAGGCCTGCCACCGAAGTGATCGCTACATCATTCTGATTATTTTAAATGCTCAACCATCAAAATCGGTAAAGAATTCATGGAAATATTTATGCAATTCCGAATGTGCGGCCTCTAAGAATATACCCGATAAATACATCGGAATTTCCAGCCCGGTGCGGTGCTTTTCGGTGCTAGCACCGGCAGCCGGCCGGTGCCCCAAGGTGCCGGTGCTATTTTTTTCAAAATGGCACCGGTGCCGGTGCGGTGCGGTCATAGCGGATTTTGGGGTTAGCATTTTAGGGGGGGGGGGTGGGGGGTCAGCCGGTCAGCACGCGTTAATAACTCGGGAACCGCTTGGCGAAACATGTTGAAATTTGGATATGTTATGGTTTCAGGTCGGGGCTAGTATCAAGTCCGACGATTTTTTTCTACGACCCCCCCAGACCGGAGATAGGGGGGGGGTCTATAAAAACACTGTAATTTGCGTTTTTTTGGGTGTCGCCAAGAACATGCAAACTTTGAACATCAATAGCTCGGTCATTTGTGAACCGATTTTAGTCATTAAAATGTTAAAATGATCACAAATGTTCGGAGAGTTCATTTCTGAGGTCAAATCGGAGATACACATTTGTTTATATATCGATTTAGCCCGATTTCGAAATGCAAAATTTCCGCAAAAGTTTGCTTTTTGAACATGCTATCCTATTCTCCTGATCGAGAGAAACCCAATGAAACACAAATGAGATCGATATCTCTCTCTGATCAAAAGTTATAGCACTTCAAACTTTCTCGTCCCATCCATGTAAATAACCGCATGAAGGTCAATGCGTTCAAATTCAAAACTCCATATCTCGACCATTTCTCAGCCGATTTTTACCAATGAATATTTAAAATGATCAGAATAACCTGAAAGTTCCATTTGTATGCTCAGCTTATCTGTATCCTAACTTAAATTTCCCACACAAGAAAATAATGCAAACTCTTGTATGAAATTATCATTATGAAAAAGCATATTGACAATTTGAACATACAACTGGACTCTTTAGGTTTTTCTGATCATTTTAAGTGTTCATTGGTAAAAATCGGCTGAGAAATGGTCGAGATATGGAGTTTTGAATTTGAACGCATTGACCTTCATGCGGTTATTTACATGGATGGGACGCGAAAGTTTGAAGTGCTATAACTTTTGATCGGAGAGAGATATCGATCTCATTTTTGTTTCATTGGGTCCTCTCGATCAGGAAAATAGGATAGCATGTTCAAAAGGCAAACTTTTGCGGAAATTTTGCATTTCGAAATCGGGGTAAATCGATATATAAACAAATGTGTATCTCCGATTTGACCTCAGAAATGAACTCTC